>CM062574.1:42499756-43099756 GCA_031468815.1 Morus bassanus
GATGCCTGTCAGTGTGAGTCTCTTTGCTGTCTCCTCTGGCCAGGCAGGTAAGGATGGGAGCTAGACAAAGACAGCCTGCTTGTGGGAGCAGTGGTCATAGCGGCACGTAGAAGAGAGGCAAGCCGAGCTTTCTCACACCTGCTTTCAGGGCTGCAGCTCCCTGGGACTGTCCTGAGCTCTGCATATTTTCCAGACCTGTCCCATATGGGTCTCATCAACCTATAGCCTGTGAACAAGCAAACCCATCCTCACTGTAGGGTGCCAAGGCAGTACAGGGGACTATAGGTCTCTACAATGGGTTTGCTGCCTGGCAAACTGGACCCGTGTGGATTAGGGGGAAAGGCAGCTGATGTCAACAGGGAAAAGCCCCTTTGCCAGGACCTCACATCTCCCTTGTTACCCTAACAAAGCCCGTGCTCAGGGGAGCACAAACCCACCCTTTCCTGGGGTTGCTCCTTGTTGCTTTCCTCAATTCATTCTTTGTTTTTCGTTCCTGGGCAAGAAAGGAGCCCGCACTAGGATGCCTGGAGGCAATCAAGCTATTGTCCTTAAAACAAAGGAACTTTTCCTCAAATGTACCAGCAACAATGCAAAGTGGCCCAGAGCCTTTACTTCATCCTGGAGGAGGCTTCCTGATGTTTTCGAGGATGCTTGTCTGGTCTGAAAGTTCTGTAATTTAGGCTTCTAACTCTTGTTGATTCCCCCTAGCAAGGCTCCGAGATCTGAAAAAGCTCTCAGGACCAGAAAATGTTTAGTCAAAAATGACAAGCTATGTGTCCCATGTCCCCACTTGTCAAAAAAAGTGCTGCAGCTGCATTTGACAGGGCTCAGGACCAGGATGGAGCAGGAAACCAGAGCTGGTGCAGTGCATCTCGTCCATTCAACAGGTGAGAAACAGTCACATCCAGAGCACAGAGCAAACAGCGCATATCGAGATGGAAGGGGGATTTCTGCTCACATGCTGCATGATCCAGGAATGGAAACACCAGGTGGATAATGGAGACGTATTGCAGGACTTCCCCCTACCTTCATCAGCACTTTTAGACGTTTCTATATTTCATTTTTTTGGGGGGGAGAAGAGCAGAAGGAAAGAAATGCCTCATCAGCAAACAGGTTGGAACCCCAGCAGAATGTTTTTTCCATACACTGTCACCTACTTAGCTTCTATCTTTGCTGTAGATATCGGCCTCGCTGGACGTCAGACTGGCCCATGGGGAAAATGGAGATGCTCAGACACAACATGCAGTTGCCTCATCCACACTGCATGGCCTCGGAGACCACCTTCACTGGGCAGTAGAAAGAGCTCAGCCTTAGAGCTTCTCGAAGCCTCCTGGGACAGTCCAGAATCAGAACTGGAAATGAATGCAGATGCTGCCACTGCCTGCTCACATTATCCCAAAAATCCCAAACTGAAGAAAGCTTCTTTTTCCTAGGAGGTACTGGCATTCCTCCAAGCACAGGGGGACCAGATGGAGCAGTAACACAGCTAAAACTGGGGGGGAGGATGGGAGGGGAATATCTATCAAGGAGCTGGCTTGAAAATAAGATCATGTAAAACAGCTGTTGCTTCGAGAAAGTTTTGTTGCTGATTGTAGAAAAGGGCAGTATGGGGCCTGATGTAAAAAATCAGCCCTGAAGACCAGATGTATTTAGACGGTGTTTTGAAGTGTTAGTGGGTCAAATCTAGAGACACCGAGGGGTGTATGGGGGGGTCTGTCTGCTGAGCAGCACAACAGCTCGCTGCCTGACTTTCTCATAGACAGTCCTCTGGGCCAGCCTGTGGAGGCTCAGACAGGCAGCGTATTCACCTCTGAAGCCTTCAGCATTCAGGATTGCAAACTTCTCCTGACACATCTTCTATGGTGTGTCACCAGAGCTGACTCTTCTGCATATTGGTTCCCTCTGATGCAGATACAGGAAGACACATCATTAGGTAACCATTTATATAAGTGACCTGACATGGGTTTGCCTTGTATTGAGATTTCACAGCTGTGAAAGCCCTGATGGCATCTTTGGCCCATGGCCATTGTCCCAGTTATCTACTGCATTACTCCAGCCCAGTTGAACAGCCTGCAGTGGACATTGTCTTGCCCAGTCCACATCATTGTCCCGCTGAGATGAGCAGGAGCTCTGCCTCACATTTTCCGGTCAGGTATTTGCTTCTGTGGATTGCTATGGAGATGGAGGTCAGCGTGACAGGCATCGCACAAACAACATGAGACAGTCTGTGTCCTGAGGGACTTGGTATAAACTCAGCGAGTGCACGCCCTGAAAGGCATCCTGGGCACAGAATTCCCATTAACACCATCAAATGGTGCTGCTGTTTAGTGCTTTGAAAACTGATCTTACTCTCAGGAGTGGTGTTGAGAAGGGGGAGGAAAAAAGTCAGGGGGAGAGCAGGATTAGTGCGTACAGAGGGCCCATTGCCACTCATTGAGAACAGGAACCCAAGTGGCCTGGTTACACTGGTACTTGCTGAATTTGTGCCTCAGCTGCTGTTGCAGAAGCACACCAGAATTTATCCTCCTTTGTGTAATGTGCTGGTGTGTCTTATCCAGGACTTGCTACGTGGCTAGGAAGAACACGTGGTGAGAAACTTGAGGTTCAAAGCAACTCCTAGCCAGGATGCTAGGAGGGACTTGGGCTTAGAGCAGGACTGAAGGACATGGTTTTCCCCTTTGGGTGGACATAACCACGTGGCAGATCATGCATACAGTGAACAAAGCTGTAGCTCACAAGCACAACACGTAGCTTATGTAATTATGCCGTGATGGCCATTGGCACAGGAGTGTGGATTTATGTTCCGGCAAATGTCTAAAACAGCGAGTGTAGGAATTTGGTCTCCTTGGTGACAAAACCAACCAATGGGAAACACACAAAAAAAAGCTAAAACTGTCCATGGACCCTGCTTTTATTTTCAGAGTGGAGGACAGTGAATTAGTCTGACTCTTATCTGCTTTTGTATTCATGGCTGGGTAGCAGAGGATGCCTAGCTTAATTGGTTGGTTGTTCACAATGGACAAGTATCCTTAAAAAAAGAGAGCTCCAGTTTGCCATAGACAAAGATGAGCAAGAAATCCAGGCTAGGGGGACAAGTAGCAAGATAATCCTTCAGCTCTTAGTCGCCTGGTTTGTATCTTCAGCTCTTAGTCACCTGGTTTGTATCTGACAAATGCAGCCACTCTTGGTAGAAAGCTGCCTGATGCCCTAAGTGGAACAAGTTGCCTTTTTCCTTGCAAACAGATAACTGGGTTTATCGGAGATTGCACTATGAGTTGACATTACTGGGTAAACCCTCAGGGGGTTTCAGAATGGATGGCAGACTGAGTGGAAGGACTGACCCCCCCAGCTCGGGCTTGGAAAGGTGGCAGCCTCTGGAACAGCTCCTTGCAGCTCCCCAAGGTCTCACCACCGTCACAAGGGGCATCCTCTGGCTATAGGCAGGAGGTAAGTATGCCTGGTAGAGCCTCTGCCTTCTCTTGTCTTTCTGTCCTGTGTAGAAGCAACGCAAGTCATCCTAAAACATGATCACCTATCACAGGAGCATCCCTGGAGAGAATTAAAACAGGATCAAACCACCAGCTAGCTGTAACGATGGACCTTCCTTCCCGTGAGGGGAAAAGATGCCAACACAGCCCCTGTGTGAGCAAAGAAAACAAACTGAAATGTTCTGCACACTCAGCTCCTATTGGCAGGTGTCCTTGGGCATCATCCTTAATATATTGTCTCCATCTCTAACCTCACAATAACGATGCTGAATTTTGTTATAAAGTATTTTTTGCACTTCCTGCAGAGCCCTAGATTAAAACCACCATTAATAAAAATGTAGACTGCACATGTTGACACACTGGGCAGGGGAAAATGGCCACCACTTGTGTAGGAGCATCCCCCTCCAGAGCCATGTGAGTCGTCACAGCTCAGGCTGATCCTCAGAGAAGAGGAAGCTGCCCTCTTATAAGGAATTTTAAGCCTCTTAGAGAAGTGATGGATCTTAAGATGGCAGAAGTCATCACCTTCCCAGCGTGATGGAGCCACCTAAGTTCAAGCCAGACCTGGCTTTAGGCAGTTGCAGCAGAGGGTAGATGGCAAAACTGTAATTTTACTGAATGGTAGTGGCCTCCCTTACCAGCACAGATTTCATGCATGGCAGTAAGGGGTCTTTGATATTTGCACAGTGGTTGGGAGCATCTTATGGTGAGTGTTTGGCTTGTGCAGCTTCTGGTTGGAGATATAGGGTTTGAGAGCAAGGGGCAGCTTTTACTACCTGCTAGGAGAAAGCACTCCAACAACAGTGTGTTTCTGATATCCCGGATATGGGTTTTCCTTGGATCTGGTACTCTTAGAGGCTGTGAGAGCCTGGACTACTCTGCTTGGTGCTTTCTGGAGGTGGCCACGTGTTCAGACCACTGCTGGGCTGAAAGCCACCTGCGTGCCCGGAGTGCAGCACCTTGTCCTCAGCAAGCTCTCCCGCGGAAACAAATGCCTTGACAACGCCAAATCAAAACATTTTTTGCTTCAGCTCAACAAACTGGAAAGAAAGATTAGGTTTCCCAGGTGGAAAATTTCCCACAGAAAATATTAGAGCCCTGTTTTCTTTCAGATTAATGAATGTTGTGACCCTCTCTCCCCAAGTTATTCTAGTAATGCCCCAGGATCCTAATTAAGGCTGAGCCCAGCGGCTCTTGGCATTGTGCAAACACATGGGAAGACTCCAGCCCTTCTCTAGAAAGCTTCTCATCTAGTTTGGTTTAGGCAAATGCATCCATTGAAACTTTTTTTTTTTTTTTTTACTTTTTCAACAGTGCTACAATGGAGGCTTTCATCTCTACCTCTTGTGTGTATTCCAATGTCATGCCCTCTGCTTTCAAAGGCTTAGGTTTGCCTTTAATTGTGTTGAGAGCCTTTGTCTCTAAGCCTTTAATAATGGATTTTTTCTCCTCTGCCAAAAGAAGAATTTTGTTTCTTTGCTGGCTTTTCTTCTAAAGCTAAAGTGACAGTTCCCTCTTCTCTGTAAGATTTACAAAGCTTATCTTTTAATTTTCAAGAGCCAAACAGCAAGGCAGCGGGGAGGGGAGGGAGGAATAAAACGTCATCATGCCTTTTAAACACTGTCGCTAGGAGAAGGCTTAATGATCTAGAAATACATAAACTGCACACTGTCAGGGTTGCTTCAATTTAGTTATGCTGAACTGGTGCTCTTGACGGAGACCTGCCAAAGGATGGAGTTGGGGAGGCCAAAGTCAGCACTTTCTTGCAAGCCTGGCCCTGCTGAAGCCCCAGCTTTGCCATTTGGAGGGCAGGGGGATGCCTGAGTAGTGCATGCACCCACTGCTATGCCATACCCCTGAACACACGTGGCAGGTCCCCGGCTGCTGCATGGTACTGAGACCATCTCTCCTGTCTGAGACTCTGGATATGGCCAGAGACAGAGCATGAAGTTGCACACTGGCATTTTTGGAGGGGGGATCTGCAAGTGCTTGGTGCTGGCTGTAGGTCACAGTCCCCTTAGACACAGTGCCATTCCCAGCTCCTAGCTCAGGTGTCTGTGCTAGCGTTGACTGACTGTGCTTATTAGTAGAGTAAATCCCTCTCAGCGGTCAGGGCTGTGCTGCCTTTGAGGAGTTGCTCTTCAGCAGGGTGCAGAGAGCCTCTCCATGCATTTTGTGCAGGGATAGGCAGTGGCAGGAGACCGATGCAAGAGGATGCCAGGCACTTTGCTTCCATGGGAAAAAATAACCTGTGGTCAGCTTGGGAGATGACTGTGGTGTGTGACTTGAGCTCGTCTTCAAGTATTAGAAACCAGAAAGCAAAGGCGGATCCCATGTTCCTTCTGCTCTGAACTCACTGTTGTCACGTCATGTCTCATGACTTGAAGGATTTGCCTCAGCATGGGGAAGGACAGTCCTGGGAGCACAACCAAGGTGTTCCCCAGGCTCTGCGGGATGAGGTGGAACAAAGTGCTCTTTAAAGCTGTATATATTTATGCCCATGCCAGTGCATGCCTGTTGTGCAGGAAACACAGGTCTGGAGAGGGGTTGTCTTTCCACTGAAGAATGCAATAAATGGATTAAATTGTTTCGTATTGATTGAACTCTGCTGACTTACCCTGGCTGAGGAGCTGGTGCTAGAGGAGGTCTTCCTTTTGTGCTGGCTCATAGTATAATTTGCTTGATGAGTTTTGCTTGGAATATGACAACTTGGAGCAGGAGAGAGTCATTTTGCAGCTAGTTTGTGGTCACTGCAATAGGAGAGCTAGCCTTGAAATGAGTTACAGCAGAGAAGAGCTGAAAAATGGTGTTTTCCAGATGGTAGGAAGCAATGCTGCTCTGAAACTCGAGTTTGGGGCTGTCTCTGACATAAGCAAAGTTTCTGACAAGCAGGAAGGTCCTCGGCTGCTGACTGCACAGTGTTCCTAGAGACCCTGCAGGATGTCCTTCCCTGCCTTGGCAGAAGTCCATCAAACCTCAGCCACCATGCATGAAATCTTTCAGCATTAACCTTGCAGCATTTTGTAATGAAACTGTTTAATCTAAAACTGTGACCATCTCTGCAGCATGCTGTGTGGCTAAGTGTAGCGCACATCTTCATGGGGGGTGCAGCAAGTGCCATGTTTAACAGGAGCCCACCCAGCACTGCCAGCACTGCACACCCAGAAATCATATGGGAGGCTGAATCTTCAAAACCACAGCATTCCCAGTCCCTTTCCTTGCTTCTAATTTGAAAGAGGCACGTAAGCACTTTTCCCCTAAGTTCCTCTCTGCAAGGAAAATGAAAGCATTAACACATTTCACTGCAGGAGCCAGGGATTGTGCTGCTAGGGGTTGTGTGCTTTGTTCCTCCACATTGCCAGTCCTCAGCTCTGGCGATGAAGGACTGGTGGAGCAGAGAGCCCCCAGCTCCTGTTTGAGGGTATTAACCCAAGACAGCAGTCCTGGGCTGAACACAGGATCACGGAGGCTTCGTGCCATGCACTGCTGGGCACAGCAGAAGGGGAACGGCTGCCTTCCTACATGCAGCTTGTTTTAACATCATGCGTAGATGGTGAATATATTGTCTTGTTTCTTTCAGCAAGACCTTGCATCCACTCCTGACTCCATCTAGGCTCTGATACTGCAGTGAGCAGCATGGTGTAAATCTTTAGGCAAACAGCTGAATATTATAACCTCATTTGGTAAATGAGAAAAACAGGATTCCCAGAAGATGCCTTTCACTTTAATTATTAAATAAATAGGAAAACAGCCTTCTGCCTCGCTGAGCTGGCAGCTTATGAAGAGGTCCAAGCAAAGCCAACGCGATCAGCTAGCTGTCAGGTTTCCAGCCTGTTTGCTCCTCCACTGGAGCACCCTGGTGTGAGTCCAGGAGCAATGCTGTGTGCAGGGCGTAGCAGGAATCAGAGGGACAGGCACTGCTGCTGAGTGCCTTGCTCGTCCTTGGATGGGCAAAATATGGTCCAGCTCCCCCCCAGAGTGGGGGCTCTGCTGCCCGCTATCAGGAGCTGGGACTTCCTGCTGTCCAGGAGACCGCTGCAGGCACAAGTCACTTCAACTTGGACAGAGTTCATGGAAAATTAACAAAAGACTCACCTCCCCATCCTCTGGCGAGAGGCTCTTCATGTCAGGAGCAAACAGGAGGAGAGCTGTCTGCAGGCAGAGGAGGCCAGAGCTGGGGCATTCAAGGCACGAGCTGTTCCCTTGGCAGGAGCCAGCATGTCCCTGGGAGTTGGCTTTGGTTTGGAAGGGGAGCCAGTGATGACAGACCAGATGGGGGTGCTAGCAAGCCACAGGATGCCTGATAGTCCTGCCAAATCCTTAATAGCTTTATTTGGGTGAGTTCAACTCTTTATTCCACTTCTTCCCTTTACAAGTCAGAAGTATGGAGGAGCTATGTGTCAAACACCACGCTGTCTCTCTGGCTTGGTGGCACGGTAGCCACAGGGTGTTCTTGCTGAGCTTGCTGTGTTCACACTTACTGGGGTGGCAAACTATGCCTATGCCTCCAGGGGAGTGGAGATGATGGCCAGGGTGTCTCATTCTCCCAACCAGTGCCTTGTGCAGTACAATATCCCCTCTGTCCTGAAAAGGCTTTGGAGTTTAGTCCCAAAATAGACAAAATTCCATTTTTTTGAAAACATCTGAAAGATGCTGCTTTCATTTCAGGCAGAGGGAACTCGTTTTGAAACCTCAAGAGCTGCCATGAAATGGAATCATCGTCCGCCAGGGAGCTCCAGTGCCTACATGCTTTATAAGCAATCGTGATGAAGTCTCATCCCAGCCTGGCACGTGAGTTATGCAGTGCCACTCGTGAATATTGGGAAGTCTGCCGAAATCCTCATTTAGCAGTGTAGGCTGGGTTTGCAACTCCGTGATGACTCTGTGGTGGTTTTAGTGCTCAGGCTTGTGACTCTAAAATCAGACAGCAATGTCTAGCAAATAACAAACACTTTCACTAAGGCTCGGTTTATTTTTTCTCATCTTGCTATGCACAAGTAGTTTTTCTTTTTCTTTTTTTTCCCACTTCTCCTCACACCTTGTCTCATTTTGTGTTTTGCTTCCATTCCCATGCACACAAAGGCCAGTACAAGACCAGCCAAGCCTCCATACTTCTCCAGCAGCCGTTCCAGACCCAGACATTAAGGCTATCTGAGCAAATCAGTAAGGATTGTTCCTCTCCACAATCATCTTTTCATATTTTTGGTGGGCTCCGTTAAGGTTGAAGCACCCCCTTTCCACTTGCCTGCCCTCCAGACCCTCCTTCTATGTCAAGTTAGGAGGAGAAGTAAGCTCTCGTCAGCAGCCAGAGCAGGCGTTTGCTGCAGGGCTAGGGCAGGCAGGCAGCATGGTGCCTCCCAAAAACAGCACCCTACCTCCTCCTGCCAAGCAGCTGACCAGGCAAAATGTTGCGTCTGAGCCAAGCAGCTTGTCCAAGTACAGGCTTCCAGCTTTTGAAACTATAAAAAAATCTCAGAGAATGAAAGGATCAGAAACCTACAGCTGCTGTAATTCATATGCTCTTTGATACGCTTGGCTTCCCAGTGTATTTGCTCTCTGGGCTCCCAGCAGAGACTGCAGAGACCAAAGCAGCCTGACAGGCCAGTTCCCAGGTATGGAACTAGGTAATTTCAGGGTAACTGAAGGCTATCAATCCTTTCCCCCTTGCCCTTGCCTGGTTGCTGGCTGTAGGCAGCAGAGGAGAGCCTAGAAGATCACCGCTATGGAGCGGACAGAGGGTGTCCACAGCAAGATGGGAAACCTCTGGCAAAGGGATCAAGGGAAAGGGAGAGGTATCTTGTGATCCTCAAAGGATTTAGGAGCAGAAGCTAGCTTCCTACACTGCTAGTGTGGGTACCGGTGTGGTGCAGCTGCTCGGGCTCCCTCCCTCCTTGCAGCACCACAAGGAAGCAGGCAGGATGCGGTGCCGTAGAGCTGCATGCTTCCGGCGGCAGAGGCTGCCTCGACCAACTCACGTGGCAGATGGTTTTCAGCTGTAGCAGAAAAGCAGGGAAACTGTAATGGAGGTTTCTGCAACCAGGCAAAGAAACCCCTCTAGCTTCCACAGCGATGCCACGGGGGCATGAGGCTTTAGAGTCGAGTCGAGTCCCTTGTTCCAGCCAGCTCTGGATTTCACTGGTCTCCCATTGCGCAGCAGCGCAGAAGGATCTGACATCCTGGGTTTTGTTAAAGACTCCTGGTGGATGTTTTCCTGGTGAATATCCCATGGGCTCTGCCTCCAGAGAGACTGCAGCTCAGTCTTCAGGCATGCAGCAAGGGTGGTTTTTCTGCACAGGGCACAGGCTCAAACGAATGCATAAGGCGTTAGGTGGCACTTTTTGGAGCAGGCATCCTGAAATGCTGGTCTTTGCAGGAGGTGCATTTACCTACTGCTGAGCTGTTCAGCATCCCCTATCTCCGGGAGCAGCCTGTTCAAAGAGGGAGGTGTGTGACCGCTAGAAAATGCTTGTCATGCTGGGAATTGACATAACGCCACAGATTTAATGAAGCAGCATCAGTTGGTGAAAAGAAAAAAGAAATGGAAGGGAACTGGAGGGGGGTTACTTTCTCTTTTTTTTTTTTTTTTAAGAAGGGAAAAATTGTTTCAGCATTTTGATAGTTATTGACAGTCAGCTTGGTAGAAAATCAACATCTTAGCAATAGGCAGTAAGTTATTCTACCAAATAGGACTCTTTCTCCTGCTGTCTCCCTTTTTCCACCTTTGCAGAGCAGCAAGCTATTCTCACTCCTAGCCCTGGAGTTTTGTCTCTGTGGATGCAGCTGGTGTGGGCAAGGGCACTGCAATTTCATCAGCCAGCTGAACCCTGCACAGAGCAGCATCTGGCCGTCATTCAGGGATAGAGTGTGATGTTCCCTGACTTGGGCATCAAGGCAGACCTTCATCTGCCAGTGTTGCCGTAGGTTTTCCACCCCAAAATGCGAGGTATGTAATCACCTTTTAGATAGGACACTCAGATCTGAAGCTGGGATCCATAATCTTGTTTGAATGTCAGCCTGTATTGCATCAAGACAGATCAGAAAGCATCAGGCTGGCTTATGAGGGCAGCACCCCTGCCTTGGCATAATCTATCCCCCTAGCCACGCATATGAATGCAAAGAGGAAATGTTATTTCTATGGTGACACATCCTTGAGAGCACCTAATCTGGATTTATTGAGGTCGTAAAACTGACTTAGCACTGCGGTACCTAGACTGTAGGATAAATAGAAGTCTTCTATTTATAATGCTGCCAATCTGGCACCACTCACAAGCACTAAAAATAAAACTTTTTGCGAAGCAAGTCGAATTAATTGGTGCTTGCTTTGCATTGTCTGTGAACCAGCCCCTGATCCTGTGGCATGCTGCACGCTGCTGGTGTTTGGCAGAAATTCTGCCCAACATTGCTGGAATGCCACCTCTTTTGAAGGCTGGGCAGTAGTGTCCCCGCAGCAGTGTCTCCTCCTTTCCCTTCAGGTGGTCCGACTGAGTGCCTGCTTGTGGCCCCTCTGCAAGTCTAGGGCAGGAATTATTAGCCCTGATAATCAACCTATATAAGTGAAGTCCAGGAAAAAGGGAGTTTGCTGTGCTGGAGCTGCCTAACACATGCTTCTGATTCCCCTGTGTGGGGTTGGATTGATCAAGGTAGCACAAGTCGCACCTTCCTCTCCCGCTAAGCTCATGTGAGCTTGCAGCCGGAGTATTTTGGAGGGTGAAAGCTGCTGTTAACAGGTGAGCTGGCATTCAAGCTGCTGTTCTCCTCTCCCCTCTCTGCCAGGTCCAGCCTGGTCTGCCTGTGTTATCAACATGGGCACCAAGGCCACTTGCTCCGCTGCCAGCACTGAAGCGGAGGAGATGCGTTGGACACCGAGACAGAGCCTGGACTGACATGGCTGCTCGTCAGAGCAAAGCAACCCCAGTCTTGTCAGGCTTGCGCAGTCCACCATGCGGTAATGAGTGGCTGGCTACCATCCTAGGAGAGTGGACCTAGATTAACTTGTAAAGTGATGTGTTTAAGCTGTAGATAAACTCACCCTGGGTCTTCTTTCCCAGGACTGAAGTGAGCCTCACCTTCCAACTATATTGACTTTGGTACCAAACATATTTTTTTTTATATAAAACCTTAGTACTGTTTTAACTCACCCATGTAAAATCTGTATTTCTAGTGGATATAGCTTTTCCTCACCAGCCCAGCCAGCACAGCAGAAGGGCCCCAACCCCTGTTCCCTGCTTGGGTTGTAATGCTGAAGAGCCTCCCAGTTTTCTTCTCTTTGATAGGAAAGCAAAGATCTGGGTTTTATCGTTAACACTGTTGCAGACAAGATCATAAGGCGGATACCTGCTGTTGTGATTTAACACCAGCCTGGCTTCCTCTACAATGTGTTCTGGTTTTGCATTTACTTTCAAAGCAGATTGGGCTCTGCTTTCCTGTGGTTTACAGCTACTGAGGTCTATGCACATCACCCCGTTGGATCTAACTGCTCTTCACATGGCTCTGCTGGAGAAGGCAGGAAGGGGGACAGGTGCTGAAGCTGGTCCTCCACCAGCTGTCCTCTCAACACGCCTGGCTTCAAGAAGTGACCTAAACGAGTAGAGCAGCTTCTCACTGACCAGCTGCTAACCAGGGCTGCCAGGAACCCTGTGGTCACTTTGATCTCCTCCCCACACAGACGAGAGCACAGCGTTCAGCCCACACCAAAGCACTGTGTTGCTAATCAGGCTGGCAGGTCTGTGTGGGAATGTCACCATCATTCTGGGAGCGGATGGGGAGCACTCAGCAGGGGGCTATGCTGGGTTTCTGGCACACAGGACAAGCCCTGAGCACCAAAACCTCGCATCTAGCACTGACTTTTGTTCAAAAGAGTGTTTCTTCCTCCAAGAAGGAATGTTTTCTCAAGTCATGATTTCTTCCCACAGGAAACCTTTATGGCAGAGCTGGCATGCCTTGAGTTAGGATGCTGGCATCAGACGTGATGCAACACAGTAGAAGCAATTGACATTGAGGTTCCCCTAAACTCATGACCAGGTTTGTTGGCTTTTTGTTTTGGTTTTTTCTACCTGTGACTTCACTCAGTTTGCAGAGAGTAGGTGCCAGACAGACATAGGGGACAAATAATTCCTAAGCCTCCTGTCCCAAATGGTACACAACAAGAGTACCATTAAGCCTGATGGGGTCTGAGAAGGATGAGAAGCAGCTGGCCCAAAATGCTGCTTTACAGAACAGCTTATGGGAGAGACTGGGGCCTGGGAGGGTACCAGCAGCAACACCCCTGCCTCCCAGATGGCCCTGTGGAAGGTCATGCAAGGCTAGACCACCCTAAATCCGAGGCGTAGCAGGTTGTAAAGGAGCAGCAGCCCTGTGAAATGTTCCTAACCTTTCTGGTGATCGTCACTGCCTGCCTGTGACACCGTTCGGCTTTTACCCCAGGAGCTACCCTCGCCTCAAGCCCTCAGCCTGGCCCATTAGCAATGAGGTGCTGAGCCCTGGTTTGCCCCGAGCAGCGCTTCAGAGCACACATATGGGGTGTTTCACTGTCAGAGCTGCCCAAATTGCCTTGCCCAGTTCCCGTGTCTTCACATCTTAAAGCAATCAGAAAAGAGGCATTGCAAAACTTGCAAGCTGCACAGCAGCAAGTGCAAGCAAAGGGGATTTTAAGAATTTTTGTAGGGTACTGTGGCCAGGTTTGTTTGTTTCTGGGTCTGGGATCCTCAGGGACACCAGATGAGCCTAAATGTTGATGGGGTTAATGCAGACAGGGGTGAGATCAGTAAAACTTGAGATGAGATGAAGGCAGCACTCTCAGGCTACAGCTACCCAGGAATGGAGCTGCCTGCAGAACATTCGAGCCCAGGGATTGGGGCAGCATTTGCCAGGCAGGCAGGTGGCAGCTTGGCAGCAATTGCACAGTTGGGCAGTCTTGGAGAAGAAAGCCAGAAGGCCAAGTAATTCCAGCACAGTAAGTGCAGTTAGGTACTGCCGTATGGCTTCTTTTGCAGAGGAAGAAGAACACAGAGAGTGAGCCATCCCACCACTTTTCCTTTAAAATGAGCTTTGCAATTCTGCTGCAAGTACTGGAAAAACTTGATGGCCTGTGGGGGGGTCACACAACTTTGCAAGGTAATCTCAGAGAGCCCTGGGAAAAGGAGCCCCAGGGAGTGCAAGAATTCCCTATGGATATTATCTGGTCTTTTGCTCTGCTCCAGCTACATCTGGGAGGAGGCTGGTGGCAAGATGGCAAGGCATTTGTAATGGTGGAGAACCTGAGGTGGCTCAGAGAAGAGGGAGAAAAAAACTTTATTGAGGATGGGTGGTAAAACCCTGCCATGCCAGATGTGGAGGGAGGAAGGAGAAGTGGCTGCTGCTGGCCAAAGAGTGTTTTGTCCTGTTAGAAACTATTGCAACCAGAAAAAATAGATTTGAACAGTTTTATTTCCTGAAAGGTTTTTTGATATAAGTTGGGAGGAGAGTAGGCAAATATTTTCCAGCAAGGACAGGAAAGAAAATAGTAGGATTTTCTGCTTCATTTAATAAATCCATTGCTTTTGTTCCCAGTGTTCCCATTAGTTAGCCTGTCTGAACCCTGGCACCTCCACGAACCTTGCTGGCATGGGGTTACCAATGCAGGCAGAAACCTGACTTACTAACAGAAGTTTGCTCAAGTACATCTCTGTCTGAAGATGGAGAATGAAAGGCAGCCTGCTCAGGGACCGAGCAAAAATAAGAGTCTGGATAACAACAGGTCAGGGAAACAGCGGGTTTCATAAGTGATCGATCCTCAGAGATAATTTCTTAGCAGAGAGGAGGAGAGTGTTTGGGGGAAGCTCTTTCAGAGGAAGAGCATCCTTTGCTGAAGCAGGCTCAGAAGAAAGGATGGGAGATGTACCAGAGAGACAGCCGGTGGGTGGGAGGAGGGAAGATGTGGAGCTTCACAGCAAGGCAGCAAGTAATGCGCATGTTTGCAGGCTGGGAATTTTTGGGGCTGAATGATAGAATTTACTTATTTGTAGCAACCAACATTTCACTGGCAGAGGAAGATTTCTTCTCCCCCATACCAGGCCCCTTCCAGAACCAAACCCCAGCATTGCTAACAGTCTACTGCAATAGCTCATTGTCTGTTTGTTTTTTCTTAAAACCTCAGTTCTGAAATCCTGTAATTGCATGAGAATATCTGCTTTAGTCTTTTCAGAAGGGTCTTTTTAAAACAGGGTTTGTAACCAACCTCGCTGGTCAAGAAGGAAGCTTTAAAACCATGAAAGCCCAGAAGACAGAAGGAAACAAACAACTGCGAACAACTAAAAAACCCCTGCAACAAGCCACCCGTCTTTTGGGGACTTCCATGATGCTTGAACGCACGTGGCTGGCAGGATCACAACTCCAAACCACAGCTGCTGGAGCTGTTGAAAGAAACATCGCCATCTCGATCACTGCACACAAACTGCAATAGTTAAAAGCTTCCCTTCAGTCCCCTTCCCCCTTCTCACTCCAAAATCTGCCATTCCTGGTGCCTATAAAAATTGCCTTGTTTTATGTGAGCACTGGAAACTGCCAGGACGTGCAGCCTGACTTTGACAGCCTGTTTGCTGGGGGACAGCACTGCTGCTGACGGGGTGGTGAAGACCACCAGCAGCTCCTAGAGAGCTCCCACCACAGCCTCTTCCCCTGTGCTAGCATGATTCAGTGGGGTTGGAGATCTCATAGATCCCCTCCCTCATGGAGGAATGTATTAATTACCCACCTTATAAAAGTCCTACTAATATTTTTTTCTCCCTGTCTGCTGTTGGCACTGTCCCCTGCCAGGTGCCTTTGCACTGCTGTGGCCCTCAAGGCAGGATTGGCACCCGCACAGGTTTTCCCATGCAACCATCTCCACAGCAAGCTCTCCTGCAGCAATTACTTTGCATCACACTTGTGTGCAGTTTCCAAAACATGTAGCTCCTCTACCACCAAGTTTGTCTTTTCCCTCTGGTATAATAATTTCTGAACACCTCTGAGGTGGACCATCCCCTCTTGCAGCACAGGCTGGCAAACAGGAGCATGTTTTGTGAAGGAGCTGCAGCAGGGGAAGGGGGTAAGCATGGCCTCTAACCGCTGGCTGCCGGCAGAAAAGAAAGACTGCGGCCAGGCAGATAACAGGGGCCCAGACTGAGAGTGACAAGAACGATGATTAATATGTGGGCAAAGGCTGTGCGAGATCCCAGCTTGAAGTCCAGAAAAAAGACTTTTAAGAAATTACTTACTGGATACTGTGATAGACGGGCAAAAAAAAAAACCCAATATAGCAGGTTTCAAACCAATATTTGTGCTGCTAATTGTTTTTAAATTCTCACAGCATAATAAACATGTACGTTTCCCTCACCCAGTGCTCAGCTGAGAGTCACTTACTCAAACACACACATGCATGGGTTGAATACAAACAGCGTCGCTTGCCCGTGTGCCCATCCACGCAAACCCCGGTGTGGCGCTGGCTGCCCGATGCCGCTGGGCACGACCACCTCTGCCTGCCCCGCAGCCCATGTCTGACCCCTGCCAGTCTCTCTCTGATGCTCAGCGATGCTCCCACGCCCGGCAGCTGTTTGGTTGTGTGCTAACACACTTACCCCAGGCTGGGAACATGTCAGGAAATGGTTTCCCTTCTGCCTTCCTGCTCGTGCTGCAGATAGGGCATTGCTCGGCCCTGTCTGGATGTGCTTTTTATTGTAGGTTATTTCCACAGGAAGTATATGCTCTTCTCTTTAACCTGGTGCCTGGCTTCTGCAGCTGCTGTTGCAGATTGGTAACGTTTTGGGCTTGCTAGGGATGTTTGCTACACACCACTGGCCACTTGAGCTGATTTCTCCTTATTCCCAGCAGCCCCAGTCTCTTCAATGGCCAGGGTTTTCTTTGGCATGTTTTCCTGGGTTTGCTGGCTCTCGACTCAAGCTAAGCTGGTGCAGAGACTCTCTCTGAAACCGTACCCTGCATACATGGACCATTACAGTCCTGCCAAAGGACTCGGTGGCTTTCTGTGCTGCTGCCCAAGTCATTAGTGGCTATAATAATTATAGAGGCGCACTTGAACTTCAGGAGGATCTAAATTTGTGGGATTGGGAAGGTTTCTTCTTCTTTTAAATTGTCCTTAATGTCATTTGGTTAAAGCAGCGGGAGAGCTGCAGTGAGTGGTTTGGTAGCTAGAGCAGGAGCTAGCACGGTGTCTGTGTGTTTATGTCCTTTTCTGCTATGGATTGACCACCTCTGGTAGGACTCTTGGCACACCCCAGCAAGTGTAAACAGTGCTGTTGATAAATTGTCCGTCTGCTGGTATATGGAAAAAAGAGCAGATAATGGAAGATGCTTTGAGTTTCTTGGAAGTGTGTATAACCTGCATTTGTTGGCTTGGTCACCTCAGGCTGCAGTGAAGTGCAGAGCTGTTGAGTCAAGCCAGAGAGGAGCCGGGTGGCTACAGGGACCAGACTGCTCTAGTGAAGGCAGAAGGTCTACCTTTGGTTTTAGCACAGTAATTTGATGGGTGCTAAGGTCTGTTTCTTTCCTTACACCCTGGCTCCAGGCAGTTTTAATGCAGCCAGCCACTATATTACCCACTAAGCAAACAGAAGGGAGGAGGAACGGGTGTCAAACCAGTCCGGCATGCAGGGACGCAGTGGCTCAGCCGTGCCAGTGGCATGCAGTGAAGGTGAGGGCTTCTCCCCAGAGTCAAGTCTTGGTTATGGGGGGCAGCAGGGAGGCTCTCGGCTTGGTTGTGGCCCCCATCAGATCCCTGTGAACTCTGCATGTAAAAGTAGTGTCAGGTTCTGGGATGACGGTCCCAGAGGGACCACAGTGACCGTCCAAGCAACACCTAAGGGAGTCCTTCCTTGCAAGGGAAGAGGCACTTAAGTGCAGTATTTCTCTGAGCTCCATGTAGGACAGGGAGTCCCAGCTCTTGCCTACACAAGGTTGGGGGGTTCAGTACCTCTCTGAGCTCCCTGTCCCAGGAGAGCATGCATTTCATAGAGCCGACTCCTCCAGTAACCTGTTTACTTGTCTTCTCTTGCTCTTTCTGTCCCTTGCTTAGGGAAAGCTTTGCTGCCATCTCTATCTTGCAGAGAGGACAGAGTGAGTTTTGCTTTTCAGGAGCGAAAATCAGGTTGCAGTCATTCCAAACACAGCCCTTTCTCCCCAAAACAGCTGGCAGGGTGGAGGAACCCACCCTGAGAGCACTCCCTCCTGCCCTTGGCCCTGCTCTGCCATCCGTCATTAAGAACCTGTAATACAATTCCTTTGGATGGGAATAGATGATGCCAAGCCAGAGGTTAGGCAGGCAATTTCACCCAGTGTTGCAATAAGGGCACGCCGGTGCCTGTGCTTTGCAGGCATGTTATTAATATTCACAACTTTCAAAAAATTGCTGCTCTGCCCCAGCTGCTCTTTGCTGGTAGGAGCCATTTGAAATCCGTGTTGCCTTTCTTTACAGCCTCTAGCCATGCATCTTCTGTGAAGTGGATCCTCTCCTATTTAAGGCACAGAGCCAGCAAAACCTCCTTGAAAACTGAAACACTGGAAGCCCACGGCAATGGTTTCATTTTCTGTCCTGCTGGATAGGGGGTAGCAGGGTCTGCTCCTGAAAAACCCTGTCCCACACCATTTCACGTGTCCCCCAGGTGACTTTGTCCCCCTTTCACTGGGAGGTTTCCACCTGCCGTTGCACGTGTGCTACTCTTGTCCTGCAGGTGGGATGTGAAAACTGAGGCAGACTTGGGGACAGGGAGCAAGTGACTCCTCCAGGTCACCATCCAAGCTCAAATGAGTCCCTTCCCAGCAGACGACAAGCTGGACTTAGGAGCTCTCCCTTCTCTGGTGGTGGCCAGGCATCCAAACACATCCTTGAGTGGCTGTCCTGTGAGTAACTCTGTAATGAGCTGTGCAATCATGAGAATAGATCTCACAGATAATCTTCTTCCATGGTGGAAATATTCCACTTATTTTTATCCTCATTTCCTGTCTGTTAGCCAGTTAATTATCCTTTAGAGGACTTTCTATAAGTCTCTTTTGGGAAGGAAACTTGGCAAATGCTGCCTGAATGTCCTTGTCCATTTAAACAAGAACAGAGGATTCAATTTTAGTACCTTCTGGAGAAAAAGTCTTTTTTCTTTTTTTTCTTTTTTTCTTTTTTTTTTTTTCTGTGAGACTGTGTGGTTGTTTCCTCCCCTGACTGTGACAAGCTGCCAGTGACAGAGTTTTCCTCTCTGGATCCTCTCTGCCACGATGCGCGCACAAGCAGCCATCTCTGCAGAGGGAGCACAAAGAGGAGACACTTGTACTCCAGCATGTCCCTGCATTAACTAGATGGACATCTGGGCTTGCTCCAAAGCTGCTCGTCCCGTGCTGGGGCCATTGTGCTGCATCACATCCCTCTGTTCTCCCCGATCATCGGCTTCTTTAATGGATGTTCTTGAGGAAGCATTTAAAAATGCGAACCATTTTTGTTGCCATAGCAACGACTTTTCTGGAAATGGGAGAAAGCCATGCATCCCAGGAGGTCAGAGCCACTTTGTGAGATGCTGTGGGTTTGCGGTGGGTGCCAGTAGCAGGCACAGCTGTCTTCCCCAGGTTCCTTGCTGCTGAGGTAGGGCTGTGTGGGCATTCCACTGCCAGGTCTCAGTGCCTCCTGATGGGAACAGCTCAGCCTTCATTTGCAGATGCCTCTGGTATCCTGCAAGCCCAAGCTATGGCTTCATATAAGCCCAAGATGCAACGA
The DNA here is from genome assembly GCA_031468815.1 of Morus bassanus. Lineage (NCBI taxonomy): Eukaryota > Metazoa > Chordata > Aves > Suliformes > Sulidae > Morus > Morus bassanus. The sequence continues at coordinate 42,518,975 of CM062574.1, forward strand.
AAGGAGCTCTCCAGATGAGCAAACATGACTGGAGTTTCCCAACAGGCTCATAGTGAGCACAGGGCTGCCGTGTGAAAACATGGAGCATTGTGGCTGCATCCTCCCCGCTGTCACCTGTCCCTTTGCCATAGACTTGCAGGGACTGGGTTCCACGGTTCACAGTTCCCCGCTTGCAGATTGACCCCATTAACTCAGACGGGGGATTCACACAGTAGTCCCCATTCCATGCTTGCGATGAGATATGACAAATATTGTTTAGCGTTCCCATCATGGCAGGAGAACCTGTCCAATCTCCTGAAGCTGTAGAGTCAAGTGGGAGCACGGGAAAGTGCTGACAGCAAACCCACTGCAACCCTCACCTGATTCCAAAACCACAGCTGGCAGATGGTGGAGATCAGCCGGATTAAACTCAAGCACTTTATGGATACTGTTTTCACGCAAATATATAGGGAAAATTGGGTTATCTTTTCAGGTTGCTCGCACTGCAATGGAAGAGGGTGTTTCCAGAGCATGGCCACTCACTGTGCTCCCCAGAGGGCACGGTTTGGAGCTGCCAGACTTGCTGCCATGCCTTCCCCGAGTTCATACGTGTGCTGCAAGAGCACATGTATGAATGGGACCAGGCCTTTGGGAGCCAAAAACGCCAAGCCTGTAGATTTTCTTCCATGCTGGAGTTGCGTGCTAGAAGGGACTGGGGAGAGAGCACATGTTTCAACACTTACAAAAGTCCATTCCAGATGAGATGGCTGCTTTGTAATATGTAACCTCTGCACTCTCCGTGTCCTGAACTAAAATGGCCTCTTTGGATCAAGCCCCAGGGTAAAGCTGCCAAGGCTAACAGTAAGCTACTGGAATTGCCCTCCTGGATCTTACTACTACCTGTACAAAATGCACTGAGGAGCAGAGGAAAACCTCCTGGTCTGGGCATTGCTTTAGTGCTTGAATGATGTCTGTTCATCTTCGAAACCCTTGTACAAAGCAGAGGAAGTTGCTTTGTCTCTGAGGCACCTCAAATATTGATTTTGGGGGTTCTGTCCTCCATCCTGAATCTTCTGTATTGTTTCCTGAGAAGAGATGGTCTTTTCCTAGGGCAGGTTGGTGGAACTTCCCATAAAGGTAAGAAGGACATCAACCCTTGACTTCTAATTGATTTGGCTTCTGACTTTCATGTGGCTTCACCAGACATTTAATGCACCAAAGTTTGCCTAGGGCTACTCCTTCCCTGTCTCCAGAAATTATTTCCAGTGTTGTCTGACAACGAGGCACAGTTAGGCAGAGCTTGGAAGCCAACCAAGTTATTGCACCTTTACAGGTTACTGAGTGTAACTGAATCACAGCAGTAGGATGTGCACGTGCTGTTAGTCTGGGATGTGTGAGGCAGAAAGTGCTGTTGGTCCTTCATCTGCATTGCCTTATGTGGAGCACAGCACTCATATATGTCTCAGAAAGCTCATGCAAAGTGGTGCATGCATTTTTAAAGGGTCATAATCTCTCTTTTGCCTTCAATATGCTGAGTTAGCATCTCTCTGTCTAGCAGGAATTCCTGCTGAGAACTGTGAGCGATCAGTAGTAAGCAGTAAGTGATGCCAGTAATAAACAGTAAGTGATGCCTGAGGAAGGACCCAGCAGTGACCCTTTGAGCTACATAGACACTGCTGGGGTGACAGTGGTGTGACAGCATCCATTTCCTGTGACACATTCCTGGGAAATTATCTCTTAGCAAGAATGCAGAGGTCTTGCGTTTGCTTGCTCTTGTATGAAACCTCCAGTCCTGCAATATCCAGTCATGTTTCTCTCTCTCCCTGCTTTCCAAGGGTTGTCTGCAGTGGCCCCATGTGCTCACATTGTCAGGGGTGAGGACTTTTACCCAGCAAGTCTAGCAGCTGTATGCTGTCAGTGGGAGGGTGGTGTGAACTCTCAAGCTGAACAGCTGACTTAGCCATGTTCTGCATTATGCCTGTGGGCTTTACTCTAATGTACCTGTGGTTAAATATGCCCCTATTAGATGTCACTATTTTAGTCTTGGAGGATTTGAGGTGAGGAATTCTGGTTCTGTGGAAATCAGTGGTACTGTTGACTTCCAAGTGGTCAAGACCCTGCTTCTTTGCTCTCTGAAACACATGACTTTCCTGTCCTTGTGAGACAGGGCTTGTTTTCCTGGAAACAGTAATTCATGTTATTGCTTATCTCTGATATCACTAGCCTAAGCCAGATTTGGTTTGATTTTTAGCTGAGTTTTGGACCTGTTCTAATTTGGACTAGGTGACATTGGGTCTGCCAGAGATGTTCTTCACACAAGAATGTGTCACCAGGCATTTGTGCCAAAGGAATGGGACTCATTAATTTCCTTTCCATTTATAGACCCAGCTGCATGTTCATCTTTTGAAAGCAAGGAGCTCATTAATGTAGAATTTTCTTCCCCAAATGTAGAAGCATCACTGACTCCTACCCATCCATGTACACAGAAGAGCATCCACCCACCTCCACAGTCTAAGTCATGGCCAGATGTCCCGTTCGAGAACCGGCCCCTTGTATCTAGCTCCTCTGACCTACTGGCAGAACTCCTTAGATGGAAGGATCAATTTTAGTCAAGGTAAGCTAAGACAATGTTTTGAGCAAGTCCTGTTGTGAACAGCTCAACTGAACATTTAAGTGATATTGCAAGCTTAAATAGATGAAGCCAAAGTAACTTATCACCTTTTATTGATAAGTGATTTTTTGTCTTTCTAATGAAGTGAGCAAGCCTGAGCATTGCTACAAAAATTTCAAGTAGGTGGGAATCAGGATGAAAGAGAGTCAACAGGATGTGTTCAGAAGTGAACACATCTGCTCAGGGATTCATTCTGGAACCTGTCTTCATTTGTATCTTTCTTAATGAGCTGGGCACATATGGAGGAGTGTAGGGATCGCTTCTGCAGATGAGACAGTTGAGAACATTGCCAACGTGGAAGAGGATCTGAATGTCACACAGGAAGGATGGAGCGACCTTGGGGACTGCTACAAGAAGCGATGTGAGATGTCGTTAACTCAGGTAGTGTGTTTGGATCTATTAATAAAACTTCTCCCATTCGCTAGACTCTCCTCCATGTGAATTATCAGAGGAAGAGGAAGTGGGGTAGTAACTAACTGCAGGATGACTATAGGCACAGGCGGACGTTGCTAGTGCAATCGTAAGAGATGTATTTAGCAGAGAGGGAAGTATTGCTGCCTCTGTACAAAGCTTTGATTAGACCTTGTCCAGTATGTTGCTTATAGCTCAGGAAGAGCAAATTGCCAGTAGAAGTGGTGTGGAGGAGCAGGCAGTGGAGAGCCTGCCCTGCAAGGGAATGCTAAACAGTGGGCCTGTGGAAACAGAAAACTGAATGCGGGTACAGTTCTGCCCCTCATCTGCCCCTCTCATGGATATCAAGGAGGTGGAAAGGTCAGTACATTAGGACACTGTGCCACAGGACAGGTGAACATGGGCTGGGTATGAAGCAGGCATGGGCTGGGAACTCAGCAGTCTCTTTCCCGTCCTCCTAGTGAGGATATTAAAGTCGCCATGAAAGTGCTGTACCTGTGCACAGCTGTTCCCACCCAGAAAAACTACTGCCTTAGTGTAAAGGCATGCCTAAGGCAGACTGAAGACTGGCAAGGAAGAGAAGATTGCATCCTTATGGCTTCGCTTTACCAGTGCGACATCTATGCCTGCGTGCTTGCGCTTGTCTGCATGCACCTATATCGCCTCTAACAATCTTAGCTGGCTCCAATTCCATCCTCTCTAAATGTGTAAACCCTTTGTTAGCTGCCTTCCCAGCTTGCCACACAGGAGCATTATTAAGGCTATCTAGGCAAAGAAATGATCCTAAGTGGCTTTTGTGGACTAGTGTAATACTGGAGTAATTAACTCAAGTTAACGCCTAATGTGAGTGCTCAAAGTGCCAGAAGTAAGTGCCTTTGTGGTGTAATGCCACACCATTGCTGCACTGGTTGAATTGCTCTCTGGAGGAGGTTTAGGCTTGGGGCTGCTCAGCAGCAGTACTCTTTGCCTTTGGGAGGGAGCCGATAGGAGCCGGGTAAGAAGTGTACTCTCAGCAGGCTGCCTGCTTGGGAACGGTGTACTTACGGCTTTGCAAGTCCCTCTGCCCCATGGGATTTCCTGAATCCAGCCTGGGACGTGCCCTGGCATAGGGCTCGCTCCCGATGCCAAGCTCTGAGAGCAGACAACTTTCTGTAGCAAAGCAATGAGCTCTTTGGACCTAGCAGAACATACAGAGCAAATCTTGGCTTTCCAGGGAGGCTGATCTGCCCTGGAACAAGACATCCTAACTGGTATTACTCTTTGGTACATCTTCAGAGCTCTTTGTTCTTAGCCGCCATACTTCACCTGCAGCAACCAAGATTAACACTGGCAAGCAAAAGCACCCTTGATGTGTTTGCAAAACCCCTATGGGCAGTCACTAGCTAATGAATCTATAAAGAAAGGTTTTCCTCAGTAAAACTAAACCAACCCTTGCTGAGGGCCCACAAAGCAGAATCGTGGTTCCTGTTGCTTCTGAGCAGTTGGAGGGAGGATCTATTTTTTGCAACATGCAGGCACCAGATATTGTATTCAGTTCAAAGGCAGTAACGTAAATCTCTTTTCCACCAGGGTTGCTAACATAATCAAATATTCATTTACAGCACATGTTGGCAAATATAGGCTTGATATACAGTAATTCACACCCGGTGTGTACCGTTTAATGCGATTATTCTTCAGAGTAATCAAGCCTCCTTTCCCCAAAATGAACTGAGGTTTCAGGAACTCACCAAGCAGGCAGTTGATTTGGGTGGCTGATGGATGGTGGGAGCTTCACAGCCTCAAGTGGACAAGTGAGGTGTCTTGGAGCAGTGACCCTGGCTGGCTGCGTGGTGACTGTGCCTTAAGAGTGCAGGGGGAGCACCTCTCCCAAACCCTGGCTGTCCTGCACCGCTCTGCTCCAGCTCAGAAAGCAGGACATAGCTGGGTCTATGTGGCCAACAAACATGTCCAAGTAGGGTAGACAATTTAATGGTGAACTCCTGGTGGCCTCCAAGAACCGGGAGAGGCAAAAGCAGCAGGAGGCTATTTTGCAAAAAGCCTGTGGGATTCCTGGCTGCCAGCTGGAGGCTGAATGAGAGGTGATGCCTGCACAAGCAGAGCTGGGAACTTTTCACTCCTATGGCGCTGGGAGGGTTAGGGAGAGGAGAAACTTTGTATGTCAGAACCTGGCTCCCGCTCTGTCGCGGATTTTAGGAAGTGATTTACTAGCAGCTTCTTCTAGAAGCAAATGAGTGATTGCTGTCCTTCAGGACATGTGGCTAAATGGTGCACTGCTCCAAAACACATATTGATTGCTCTGTTCCTCTGGAAACATGGAAAACAGTGGTATAATCTGCCCAGGATGGATCGAGTGCTTGTACAGTCAACAGGTCACGAGTTTTGTGAGATCTCATGTTAATTCCTTCAGGTCCCAGCATCCAGAGACATAGGAGTAGAAGGAAGCCTCCTGGCAATGGAAGTGTCTGGATTCTATGATTGGGACGACACAGCTATACAGATGTGGTCAGACTGCACCCCAAGGCATAGGCATTAGGAGAAAGCCGAATTTCCTGAGGTCTTCCTTGAGCGTGCTTGCTTTTAAGCCCATCCTCCAGCTATGGGTACTTCTCTTCTTGCCACAGGATCGTGCGGAGATAATATCACTGCTTCTTCTCTGCACAACTGTGTCATCAAGTTCAGGCTCTCACACCCTACAAACTTCCATCAATGGCTTTTATAGGCAGTTTTGGGATGAGCATGTGGGCCCTCACTCTCCTCCAGCTGTATGTGCTGGCATGAGTGGTGCTTTCCTTCAGCAGCTCCACTCTGGGTGACTTGATTATTCAGAAATAAAATGGGGTTTATTGTAAAGTGACATCCCCCTGCAGAAAAGCTGACCAGCATCCCCATGCATCCCTGGCTGAGCTGGGTGGGTGTTTCATGGCCTCTCTGTGCTCAGGAATTTTGCCAGTATCACCCAGTTTCTGTGCCAAAGGTGGTCTCCATCCACTTTCCTGCCTGCCACCAGCCTCATCCTTTCAGAGGAGGACTCCTCTCCCTGGCACTGTGAGCAACAGCAAGCACATCCCATGTGCTGCAGTGGCCTGAGCCTTCAATAAGCTGCTGCCCTCTCTCAGCAAGACACTGAAGGGTCCAGCACATGGCAGAGCTGTGGGCAGCACTGGGGTCTGGATGAGACCGCAAGGCCACGGAGGAATAAAGCTGCTGTTTCCAGGCAGGCGCCTCTTCCCCCATCATGACCCAGGCTGGCTCTGCCCTTCTCCTGTGCCACATTGACGCTGGTTCTCTCTCATTTCCCCAACAAAGAGGAAGTGCCACAGTGGTGATGGATGCAAAGAAGCAGGCTTGTGACTGTGACACGTTTCTTGTTAGTCAGCAGCAATCTTCTCATGTTTCAAACTGGCCGAGGCAATGAGCCTGTGCCTCTAAATATTTGCTGGGGAGGCAGGAAGGGAAAGCAGATCCAACTGAATGGGCACGCTGAAGCTGACCATGCTCCCAGGGAGGGGGTGTTTAGGTTTTCAGGGAGATTTTAGACATGGGCAGGGAGTGCTGAGGGGAGCTGGGAGCCAGACGGCGTCTGTGGGAGAGTGGGGATTAGGAGGGGGCGGCATGATCCCATGCTGAGTGCTGGCTGCTGGCTGTACATCCTCTGCATGGTGGTGACTAATGCATTGCAAAGGACCCAGCAAGAATCCTGCCCCCAACGTCCGCTCCTCTGTGGCCTCCCGGGCTTATCGGCACAGCAAAGCATGGAGGGGTAAGCGATGCCCTCAGTGTCCCAGGGACTTGGTAGTTACATTTGCAGTCTTGGTTTCTTGGTCTCCCCAGTGAATGCGCTGGACCATATCCCTACCTGAGGTTCCTCAGCAGCTGCAGGATCAATGCCATAGGTGTTTCTGAGACCTATAGCTCATTTCTAGGCTTCCTGCAGTGCAAAAACCCTTTGGCAGGCAGTGCTCTCTGATGACACCATCCCAAGTCAAGGCTGTGGCAGGTGCTGGAGCAGGTGAGCAAAGCTGCAAGTGTCACTGCAGATCTGTGCTCTGATGCACCCAAGGAGCTATGCAGTGCTTTGGGAGGGCCCATTGCTTGCACCCTGTGTGTCATTCACCCCAGGTGAGGGTGGTTCATTTGTGCCTTTCCAGATAATGATAACAGATCCAGGCTGCGCTTTGGGGTGGAATATTTGGTGAGCTTAGTAGGGGGTGGGTGGGAGGTGAATCATCTTTGCACTTCCTCTGGTCTCCACACCACTTCTCTCCTGGGGCTTTCAGCACTGACCAATGAACTCTAACAAATCATCCCTCATCATCATTTCCTTCAGTGGGATCTCAGACAGTCTGAAGCCACTTCAGCCTTAGCTGAGCTTTTGAGGGTGATGAAGGAAAGGAGGCAGTAGCAGATTACAAGTCAACTTGTACTGTCCCATGTCTCAGCCGTGCTTATGCCTCTCGCCCAAGAGCATGCCTATAGGAAACCGAGCCTCCAAAGAGGAGTGTGCAGGGTTTGTGCTTTGTGGGATGGGAGAAGTGTCTATCCCTCGTGGTGATGTGAAGTTGCAGGACTATAATGGAGAGGACTCCACTCATCTCTATGAACAGGGCTGCCTCCAGCCTCAGATGAATGCTGAAATCACCATACGTGAGATACAAGAACATGGCCAACACCATGGTCACACCTTGTCTATTGTAAGATGTTCATCCTGCAACCCTTGCTGAGCTGCAAAGCAGGAAAAGCCTGTGCCAGGCACTTACAGCTCTCCGTTGCACTAGCCCTTGGGGTTGCTGTCTCCAGGTTTTGGCTTCCAGTACAGCTCAGATTTTCTCCTGAATGGATCTTATGTCTCTGCCTTGAGTTTATCCAGCTGTTATCAACTTATGTGCTTCCTTGGTGACTCATGCCCTGTTCCCTAACCACATCCCCTTCTCTCTTGTTGCCCCCACCCAACACAGCTGAGTCACTTGGCCTCCTGTCACAAGCCAGGAGCTTCTTCATTCAGTCATGCATGTAGACACTTTAGCTGAGTCTGATATAAGCTCCTCCTGACTTCCTTTTTTGAAGGAGTCTACCACGTAAAAGCTCGCTGGCTATTAACGGGCTGGTCCTGACCTGCCCGCATTCAGTTCACACTGCCTAGGCCAGATATACCCAGACTCTTTTGCTCCCTGTGCATGCAAAGGGAATGCTTTAGCGCAGCGTTGTCCTCTCTACCTCCCTCCAGTTCCCCAGAGGGATCAGTCCAGCCCTAAGTGGTATGTGGAGGTTACTCAACAGCCAGGGGCAGCACTCCCCAGTCTTGGCTGGCTTGGTAGATGTAAGACATGGCTCGTGGAAGCTGTGAGCTGAGAAAACCTGGTGCTCAAAAGCCTTTTCCATCTTCTGACCCTCCAGAAGCCCATGGGAAGTGACTTTATGGTTTTATCCCAGGTCCTGGTAGCTGAAGAGCAGCCCAGCCTAATTGTCACAGAGCCCAGTCTTTTACAAGCTTCACATCCTGAGTGCCATGTGTATACACAGTGTGAAATACAGCCACTGCCGTCTTGCTTTGAAGGTCTGCCACACAGCCAGAAGGGGTTGGGTCTGTGGTGGACACATCAGACCAAGCTGGTATTCAAGCTGAGTGTATATTGGTAGCTATTTTCCTTAATGCTTCCTGTCTATGGTCAGTGGCTCCATCAATCATGCTAAGTTTTGCTAGATGTTTTTCTTTGTCAATGGACAAACACACAGGGTTTTATTTACCACCTTCTCTTTATATCAAAGCTTGTTCATGTCTAACTTAAAGTAACTTGCTCAGGATTTTTATGAAGTGCAGATTCAGTGGGGGAGGAGCTGAATTCTCTAAATTCTCCCTGCAGATGTGATACATTACCTGGCCTCTTTCCCAGTGTCAGCACTGTCAATTAAAGAGCATTTTCAGCTGCTCACGGAGGGTATTTTAGCACAAGGGGAACATTGAAAATCAAGGTGCCTATTTCCTTGCACCTGCTGATGAGAAAGCTGCTGCTGGGCACCTTAATTCGGGGCTATCTCTGTCCCTTTCTAGATGAGATGTTGATGTAATGTTTCATTTTCCCAGTATCTTTGTGAAGCAATGTGGTGTAACTTCCCAGGGTGGGAGGGGTACACTCCAGGTAAAAACATAAACTTGTCTGTATAGGAATGTTGCACTGGTATAAAACAGGGTGAATTTTTACGTGGGTGTCACTGCGGTGACTGCCCTTGATTTGGGGTAAGATGTACTGGCAAAAACCAACCCCCCAGACCCTTTCCTTGGAGAAGGAGCATGGTGTGGGTGCAGTCCTGGGCTGGGAAAAGATGGATCAAACCCTGGGGCGTCTGCTTTTAGTCATCCTGAGTGAGCAGATACGGCTACTGCCTATCCTGAGGTCAGACACAGTGGAGGAAGAAGATGGATATCTGGCCGGCCATGCTACTGACAACTCAAATGTAATAATATCCCCCCCACCCCACCCCACCAAAATCTTTCAGACAAGCTTGGAAACCTTTGGATGTTTCTTGTAAAAACAGGATTGTTGTTTTTCCGCCTGGCACCTGATGATGTGGGCTGGCTCACTGCCCTTGTCCCCTCCCTTTGGGGGGGTATAAAGCTTCCTTCAGGAAAGCTGCGGCAGGTCAGAGAGCTGGACCCCTGTCACCCACCCTCCCTCCCCAACGGCCCAGCTGGGAGCGCTGGTTAGGAGTACTGACTGTAGACACAGGACCTGGATGAATGTTTTGCCCTGTCTCCGATTTATGCCAGAAGAAAATCCTCCTAAAGTAAATACCTTTCCTCTGGGAAAGCCAGGCTAATTACTGTGTCACTGCCTCATTTACTTGGTTCTGACATGCTCCCTTTGCTGCTTCCATTTTTCTCCTGCAGCATTCATGTTTTGCTAGTCCATCTGTAGCTGCAACTTTTCCTCTCTCCCTCCTTGCCCTCCTTTGATCTCTCATTTTATCTTTTTGATTCCCCTGCTGCTGCTCACAGGCTTGTGAGTTCCCTCCCTGCCAGCCTGCGAGTCTGGCTTTTCCCTTGGACTGGAAGGGCTTTGCACATGTGTGCACAAGTCAGTGTAAATACCTCCTCATCACTGCCAGAAACCACTAGACTGTCCCTTCTGCAGAAAAGGAAAGAAGAAATCCAGTGTTTTCGTTCCCTGCTGGAGGAAGATAGTGTTGTATGCCTCCCAAAAGCAGTTGTTTAGCTCCAGAAACTATATAAGATGACATAGGAGTGGGATGTTCCAAAATTTTTGGAGACTTGATGGAAATGCAGTTGTGGTAAACCAGTTGTTGCTCAGAAATGTCTTTTGTTTGACTGGTGGGTTTTTTTTTCCCCCTCTTTCTCCTCAGCTTCCCTTATAATTAGGTGCTGCAGGCTCAAAAGGCATGGCTTGCTTGCAGCAAATGCCTTCCCCAGGCACAGCTGCTGAATGGCTGTGAGCTCAGGTCCATCTCACACCTGCTGCAGGCTACTGGAGTGATTGCTGGCCTTCAGGGTGAACCTCACTGGCCACCCTGGCATGTAAGGAGATATGCCACATCCCTGTTACCATCAGGGGACAATACTCAGAAGTGAACATCAAGGTCTACTAAGTGCTGAAGTCATCTCAGCTTTTTATGCTGTTTGGAGACCCAACACCCCTTGGTTTCAAAGTGACTGAGTCACTCGTGATTCATGCAAAGCCTGAAGCAGAGCAGGGGAATAAATCTCAGTTTCTCATGTCCCCAGCTGGTGCCGTAACCTCTTCTGAACTCTCTCCTCACCTCACAGCACATCACGTCTCTGGAGAGCAGAATGTATGTGGAGCAATGTGCTGGGTCAAGGTGTCTGTTGGAGAGCAACAAGTCCAGCACCATTAGACTGGTAGCCCAGTGCTGCTCAGCCCGGCAGGCACACTGAGTGTGTGAGAAGAAGGGACCTGAATGCAAGGCATTTGGATGGGCAATAGCTGGAAATCCCACACCCCTCACTTCTGCTGCTTGCTTCCTGGCAGAAAGACAGATGCGGAGAGTAATTACAGCCTAGTGCCGCATGTCTCAGCAAGAAGGTGGACAATCTCAAGGCTAGCTAGGGTATGCAGAGAGCTTTCTTTTCAGTTCAAAGAAAGGAGCAACAAAGTCTGTCTGTGTCATGTCGGAGCTGGGAGTAGCAGAGGCTACAGCTGAAGGCAACCAGTTGTGTGGCAACACCTGTGATATGCAGCAGTGGTGGAGGGGGTCACAGATGTGTTTGGGTAGAGTGAGTCTTCTAGGAAATCCAGAAATGCTGCAGCATGTGTGATGCTGGAGAAAGCAGAGAAAACATTCATGGGAACAAAACTTGCTTGCAGAACAAATGTGGGGAAGGCTGATCTGCTTCTGCTGGGTGTAACTACATATGCAAGTTCTCTGTAAAAAAAGGAAACTGGTGGGAAGAACTCTGCCTGGTGCTTTGCAGACCAAATCAGTGAGGTCTGGGTTTGGCTCAAGCAACCGGCCATCATTAGATTCTCTTCTTACCCAGAAGACCCTTGGGTACTGGCAGTGGGAGCATAAACATTTTGAGGTGGTTTCCTACAGATGTACTGGGCAGGCCTGGCTTGCTTAGCTTCCAAGATCAGGGCACTGAATTCATCGTGGTTGAGAACCTCAGCTAAATCAGGGCAATTTTCTTTTCCCTGGGTATTGAAGCACCATTTAGCCTCTGCCTAAATATTTTGAAAGGGGAGGAAGGCAGTCCTTTGGGGAAGACAGTAGCAAATGCACTATGAATGGTAACAGTCCCTCAGGAAGACCCAGCAAGTTAGGAAGATGGCACGACAGTAACTCTCAAGCCAGTACCCTGAGCTGGACTCTGAGGTTTGGGGAGATGCAGGCATGCCCATACCCAGATACTCCTGCCTCTGACTTACCCCACTGCCCAAATCCTGTCAGGGAGGTCTGCCTCTGCAGCCAGCTCTGCACTTTTAAAGCACCTGGGCGTTTGGTGTGTGTGCTCACGAACCTGGTCTGAGTGCGGCTTTGTCCAGGAGTGGCAGAGGCTGTTTGTCCCTGGTGCTGATTTTCTCCTGCCTGGAGTGCTGGGGACAGGCTGGGGCAGGGCTGGGTTGCAGGAGGCAGGATGGGTCACCTACAGCCAAAGAGCATCATAGAATCATTAAGGTTGAAAAGACCTCTAGGATCATCAAGTCCAACTGCCAACCCAACACCACCAGGCCTCCTAAACCATGTCCCCAAGTGCCACATCTACACGTTTTTGAACACCTCCAGGGATGGTGACTCCACCACCTCTCTGGGCAGCCTGTTCCAGTGCCTGACCACTCTTTCAGTAAAGGCATTTTTCCTAATATCCAATCTAAACCTGCCCTGGCACAGCTTGAGGCCATTTCCTCTCGTCCTATCGCTTGTTACTTGGGAGAAGAGACCAACACCCACCTCGCTACAACCTCCTTTCAGGTAGTTGTAGAGAGCGATGAGGTCTCCCCTCAGCCTCCTCTTCTCCAGGCTAAACACCCCCAGCTCCCTCAGCTGCTCCTCATCAGACTTGTTCTCCAGACCCTTCACCAGCTTTGTTGCCCTTCTCTGGACACGCTCCAGCACCTCAATGTCCTTCTTGTGCTGAGGGGCCCAAAAACTGAACACAATATTCAAGGTGCGGCCTCACCAGTGCTGAGTACAGGGGCGCAATCACTGCCCTACTCCTGCTGGCCACACTATTCCTGATACAAGCCAGGATGCTGTTGGCCTTCTTGGCCACCTGGGCACACTGCTGGCTCATGTTCAGCTGGCTGTCAAACAGCACCCCCAGGTCCTTTTCTGCTGGGCAGCTTTTCAGCCACTCTTCCCCAAGCCTGTAGTGTTGCATGGGGTGGTTGTGACCCAAGTGCAGGACCTGGCACTTGGCCTTGTTAACCTCAAACACCACCACACCTGAGCCAAACAAGTGCGGTGCCTTGCAGCTGGGAGAGTGGTGCTGGCCCCAGAGTGATGAACCTTTATTCTTGTTTCTGTTTGCCAACCAGGAGTAGTTCTTAAAGCTGAGTTTTTCCAACCCCCTCTGGCCTTCAGCTTCTGTTCCTGCCTGTTGTCTGCCTCCTGTGAAGACATCGAATGCTGGAGCTGCTCCGATCTCTCCCCCAGCTGCAGGTCTGTTTGTGAGAAAAACAGTGGGCTCAGTAGCAGGGAAATCCCTGTGTAACCACAAAGAAGCCAGTGCTGTGTGTGGGATTCCCCAAGGAGACAAAAAGCAACGCTCCTTCCAAGCTGGGTCCCAGCTGCTGTCATCATGCAACAGGATCAGAAAAAGGTTGGGGGGACCAGCAACAAAATATGACGTCTTTGGTCTTGGTGCAGCTTTCCAGCAGCCTTCAGCTTACAAGACGAGGTAGGAAATTCCCCAGTCCTGGTGATTTCCTTCAGCTGAAGCTGGTGTAGGAAGCTGCCCACAGAGGACCTTCCTCAGAGCTGGGGTGATGACCATCTGGGGAAGGAAGGGGACCTTCAGCAGCAGGACCACAGAGCCATAGCTCAGGGTAGTATTGTATCATTAATGTTCTGGGAGGCTTTTTTCTTACCAGGGTAGCAGGATGGTTCATTGCACCTGCATTTATTGCAGCCAGCAGTCCCTTCCCCACTTTGGTGGCATCACTGGGCTAGTGACATCTCCTGGGGGCATTTCTATGGGATGTGTCCTGTATAAGCACCCAGCAGCAGGTGGCCAGGGACATTGTCCAGGGCACTTAGTGAGATGCCAGAACTGCTTTCTCCCGCTCCTCCCTTGGGGTTGGGAGTTCTTGCTGAGGCTTTGAGGAGCAGAATAGCATGCCCCAGCCCTGCCTTTCTCCCAGCATCAGGACATTGTGCAGGAGCAACTGCTTGCCAGCTTGCTGCATCCCAGGCTCACCCGGGGCTCCTGTACAAAGCTCCCTTTCACCTTGGAGCATCCGGAAAACATAATGGGGCAGCAATTACTGGGGCGGGTGCAAGCTTGGGCCTGGGAGATACCTGGCAGGGAGCCAATTATTGTTAATTAGGCATGTTGCTGTTGGCTAGCCTGGGCTTTTGTTGCTGTGCAGGAATTTGTTTGCATCAGCGGAGCTTTGTGGCTGGCTGAGCCCTGGGAGGCTGCTGGGAGCCATAGCCCAGGCATGCTTGGGTCAGGGTCAAGCCAGAAAGGTTCAGACCAAAACCTCATGCTGAGTCCATCCCACTTAGATTTCAGGCCAGGCTTAGCCTCCATGCTTTCCCTGAGACAGAGATGAAGCATCAGCCCAGGCTGCTCTCCTCTTTGGAGGGATGGGGTTATGCATCCCTGCCCTTCCAGGCCGGTCCCTCAGGCTGCTGGTCCCTCACCCCCACCTCCTTTTGCTCCATCATGGACATGCACGAGCCACAAAAAGGACACTGTGCACCAAGGCCAGTTGGAAGAGGGACTGATTGTGCTCCAAAGTGCTGACCACCCCACGCCATCTCAGCTTGTTCTGCAGTGTATATGGGAGTGCATATGGGGGCTACTCCATTTCATAATCAGCAGGGCTGTTCAGTGCTCCACACGCAGGTGGGGAGATCCTGAAAACCTGGAGCGGGACCCCTGCTCGTGGGATGGTGTGAAAGCAGGGTGCCAGGACCCCTTTGTCAGTGAAGGATGTGACCTGACCACCTGCAGCACACTCCTTCAGTGGATCCCTGTCTTGGTCAACATTTTTCCTCAGTTGCAAAATGGAAGGAGACCTGCAACTTCCCCCACACGGAAGGACACCTGGAGCTTGGATTTTCACTGCCACCTCCTGCCTCTGTAGGATAAACCCAGGGCTCCTGCCCTTCCACTCCCCACCAGACAGCACCAGGTAGCCCTTTGTTCACAAATACAAGGGTGTGCAGACTAGGGGAGTCCCTGGCTGTGCTCCTTTGGCTAAAACCCATGAGAAGGAAAAAGTAAGACAGAGCAGGGTCAAAAGCACTGCACTGCCTTTCTGTGGCAGAGCAGGAGCAAGAGGGTTGAGGTTGCCAGCCCAGAGAGAACAGCCAGACGCCCAGCACTGTAGCCTGCTCAGGAAATGGTCTTTTTGTTAGGCAGCTCTACACAGCTCTAATTAAATTATGGGATTAGAGCCATCTCACTCCTCACTCATCTGGTGCCAAACGCTTGTTCCAAGGGAGTGCCCTCCATTAAAGGGAAAACTGCCCGCACAGCGCTCTGCACTGGCTCATCAAGAGAGTTCAGGCTGCCACAGAGTCACTCCTTGATTCCACTGCATTGCAGATGGACTGTCTAGAGTGGTGTTGTTCTTATGTGGCCTCCGTCCTCTTCTGGTCCTCTTCCATGGGCCTTTCAGAAAGCTTTTGGGATGGTTAATCCTCTGCTTGCTGCTTAGCTGTGTGCAAGTCTGCTCAGGGCTTGAGCACCGTGCAGAGTTTAGTTCAACATGGACAATGTCAGTTGGAGCAGAGCAGAAAATCCACAGTATGTTCTCACCCAAGGGTCTGAAGAGGACCAAGGCCTTGCTGTGCAAGATGCTCTATAAATATCACAAGGTCTGCAACTCACAGGAAGGGAGGAGAAGAGTACACAGGTATCTGACCTGCCAGTGGAGCTGGGAACAAGACTTTACCCTCTAGGAAGCACAGCCAACCGTAAAAAATAGATCACAGCAGCCAGCGAAAGAGGAAGCCGTGAGATGCAAAATAGAGTTCCCTTGAATTTGCTTTTGTTGCGGGTAGTTCTTGTTGGTAGATGATATAAATTTCCCGTCCCAGGGCAGACCTAGGCTGTGCCGGGTAATTAGAGATTCGGGCAGTTTGTCAGCTTACACTTTGGCACAGTTTTTTCTTCTCTTGCTTCACAGAGAAGTTGCCAGGGAGACCTGGCACTGAAGAAAAGGCCTCTCTCCTTCCACCACACTCCTTGCACCATAAGTTATCACCATACATTGGGAAGATGGGTAAACAGCAGCTTGGTGAAGCAATATCCCTTTGGCATGGCCCAGGTACAGAAAAGCAGGGACTCTTCTACACGCTGATGCCTCTGTGCTCTCCTACTTATTAGGCATGAAACAGTAATTAAAACTTCCTCCTTTCACCAGGAGGAGAAGTGTAGGAGATCAGATCATGAAAGCACCTCCTGTGCTGCAAAGCATGGTCCTGGTGAGAACTAATCAGAGGAATACAGCTCTTCGAAACATTCCTGCTAAGTTATTTGCAAATTCCCACTTCCCAGTGGGTTGCTTCTTGCAGGCTACAATGGGAAGGTCTGCTGCTGCTGCACTCTGCACACAACCCATCTGGAGGGAAGGACTGCAAGCATCTTCCAGCATGAGCTCTTTCTCTGCAAGACAGGCGCCAAATCTCTCGTGCCCTTTGCAATGTTGAAAGTTGCCCCGCTGCTGACAGAACATGGCCATTTTGGCTAGGTCATTAGAGTAGACACAACTCAAGTTTTGCTTGCTCATTGTTCAGTGTGAGAGCCCATAAAAGATCTTCTTGGTAGTGCTGCTGCCACAGGGTCCATGGCATGAATTTAACCTCAGCTGTCTCCCCCATTCAATCACTGAGCTGCATAATCACTCTTGCAGAAGTCGTTTTTCCCATCTTCTGCCTTCTTGGCTGCAGGCATAGCATGTCTTACTTTTAATATACTGCCTTCTCTCCTGGACAAGCTCTCAATCTCTCCTGCTTTTGTAGAGTTAAATAAAACTGAGAAAATCCTGCCTGAAAAGAAGCACCTTCCCACAAATTGAGTTTATCCTTGGAGGTGGTCAAACCGCAATTGGTCACAGCCATGAGCAACTGGATCTGGCTGGACCTGCCTTGACCAGAGGTTTGGGCTAGTGGCCTCCGAAGGTTCTTTCAAACTAATTTACTCTGGTTCTGTGATTCCTGTCTCCTGCAGAGCCACACTGCTCCCCTGTCTCCCCCCTCCCCTGTTCTGTTGGCCCTCAGCAATGCCTCAATTCATGAGTGAACCTGCTCACCCCAGCGTGGGAAAGGGTATCCCCTAATGCTGCCAAGATCCCAATCGGCACGCAGAGAGCAGGAGGGGAGCCTTCAAGCTTCAGAACCAGGACCAAATATTTACCCTGGGCACGGTATCTCACAGGCAATTAAGGTAGCTGAGCCAAAAGCAGAGTGGTGAGAGAAGCTGTTTGCTTTTAAAACCGGACCAGCAAGTGTGTATTAAATTACCTGTATGCCAGATAATATTTAGCCATAAATCTTATTAACAGCATTCTGCAGTAATGCAGATGTGAAGGAAGGGAAATAAAAGGAAACAAAATGAGGAGGGGATGGGTTTGGAATGATAAAGAAGAAAGGAGGCGAACCCTGGCTGATTGCTTGGTTTGCAGCCGAAGGTTTTTATAGGAAGGGCTTCAGCTCCATGAGGAAATCAGCTGGAACAGGTCTGGCAGGATAGCTCTCCAGCTGAGAGCTCTTCTTGCAGAATACCAATGATTTGCATCCAAAATAAAGTGGCTAGAAGTAGCTATTTCGGGAACTCTCCCTGCACTTAGGGCAGGAGCAGGGAGGTAGAGAGAGCAGAATATAAAACAACACCTGCCTTGGAGAAGAGGAGCGATCCGAAAGGCTTGAGGACAGAACTTCATGTTAGTTTGCCTTTGTGACAGAATAGCTGGGGTTTGTTTTTCATTTGCTGCTTTGCTTGTTTTATCACCCTGCCTCTGATGTGGGGACAGACTGCTGTCCCCATATCCCAAACCCAGATTGGTTTGTGACCCCCTTGGAAAGTGCAATGAGGAAGACTCTGGGAAGGGCTAGGAGTGATGAGAAAGAGAAAAAACAATGTTTGCAGAGGGCTGCCGGTTTTGCAAGCCGTATGTGCCCACACTGGGGCTCTCCCAGCCACACAGCCCTGAGTCAGTGCTTTATGCTCTCACTGCTGGTCGCCAGAAGCAATTAACTAGCAAATGGAGTGAGGACAAAAGGCTAACATGAATTACAGCCTCACAGGAGGATGCCCTCAGCCCTTCCCCAGCCTGAAGGACTTGGCACTGGGCTTATCTGGTGCCCAGGCCACCAACCAGCCCACTGCAGCACTGGGAGATGCCATGCTGTGGGCTGCACAGCATTGGTACCCGTTCCTGCAGCCGGCCGGCGGGTATCAGCATTAAAAGCATGCCCTGGTTTGGCATAGCCCAGTTTGCCGGCAGGCTCCAGACTTCGATGTTAATCTTGGCTAGAGATTCACCTGGCTCGTTTGAGGAGGAGCCATGCTGGACTGTTTCTCTGCTCTGAGATGGGCACCGTGCCATGCGCCGAGCCATCCTGCTGCCATGAGCAGCAGGTCCTGGCAGGGGCTGGGACAGCGCCACTCACCCAGCGAGGAGCTTCCCATCAGCCAGGCACTGTGGCAGCCTCCAACCACCCCCTCCTCAAACGTCGGCTGCCATATGTGCCTTTTCCCTCCCCAGGCGCAGGCTGGTGATGTGAGAAATCGCGCCTCAGGCATGCTGTTTCCCGAAAAGCGTGGGAGAAGGTTTTGCAGACAGCAAGGCAGCACCCTGAGGCACGTTTCCAGCTCCCCACAATCAGCTTCCCCGTGATGCCGATCCCCAGGCTCCAGCCCTGCTGTTGCATCAGCAGCACCGGCTTGGTCAGGGACCACGTGTGCTTGTTGCACAGGGGGGTCAGCAAATGCAAACCACAGCTCCATCTCCCCTCTCCCCTTGCCTACATGGGAAAGAGGAGCCACAGAAAGCTGCTGCAAAGCTCCTGCTTTGCAGTGGGACTGCCATGACATGTCCATTCATGCCAGGAGAGGACTTGGACATGGCAGCCAGGAGTGCTTTAAACAAACTGAGGTGATGCCCAGATCCACACTGGCCATCTGTTTCCTGCAGCACAGGATATCAGTCCAGGGCACTGGAAAACAGTGCCATATCAAGCCCTTTGGTTCTGGTTATCAGCTGGTGACAAGGGCTGGTGGCAGGAGGAAAGCTGGGATTTAAAAGCTGTGATCTGAACCCTGCTCTGCTGTTTGTTTCTGGGTCATGTATGAGGCCATACAGAGCTTATTTTCAGAGTCTGGCTTAGAAGTGGCTGAAACCTCATGAATTTATACCTGGGAGAGCAAGAGATCGTGCCAGTCACTGCTCCTACTCTGGAGGAATTTGGGGGAGGCAGCAGAGGAGAGAAGACAGTCTATTTTGCTCTTGATTTTTCTTTCCAGATGTAGTGACATTTCACTGAAACATCAGCCTTTTTTTTTTCATAGTGAGTGCTAGAAAATATTTCACAAAGCTTTCCTTGCCAGCATTCTGTTCCTTTCCAAACCTTGCCCCTACATCAGCCAGACGTGCGTGCTGCCCGCGATGAAGCAAAGCCAAAGTGAAGCCTTCCAGATCTCCCAAAATAAACTGGTGTGGCCACAGTCAGCTCTTGCTTTGGTAGCCCAAGCTGCCCATGTGGCTGCCCAGGATGTGGATGAAAATGTGCTGGACCATCAGCCAGGCTGCATTGCTAGTCCTGGCTAACAGACAGGCTTTGGGACTGGCAGCATCCAATATTTCTGTTTGCTGCTGTGTGACTCAGTGCACAGGCTGGAGCAAGGCACAGGCTTGGAAAATCAGTGTGGCACCATGCAATTGCTGCTCATTCCTCATGCAGAGGGTGAACGTGCTCCTCTTTCTTTGACTGATGCTGGAGTGGTCTGTTGACTGGACCAATGCTGAGCGATGCTCCCGTGCCGCTCCTGCTGGTTATGGCTTTGCCTGTGATGTGCTCTCTGCACAGATTGAGTATCTGTGGGGGAAGCATCTGACTCCGATGGCTGGAGAGAGATGCTTGTTTGCAGTGCTCTGTGGGAGCCTGCTATTAAATCTCACTGTAACAGTGTGCTGGTCACAGCACATTAAATAGCAAGGTCACGTGGGCATCTCCTGCTGCGGACCTGCCGGAGCACAGCCATCATGCCGGTGTACGCCTTGTAGCTCTTGGCTAGCTCAGCTTCGGACCACAGATAAATCTCCGTTGCATCTCTCCTCCCAGGGACAGCAGTAGCCATAGGCATCACTCCACCTTGCTTGTTCACCAGCTGCATCGCTCCTTGGTGAGGAGCTGCAGGGACCCACTGGCTGGGGATGTGCACATGCAGGGACATCCTCCTCCACCCATCACGCTCCTGATGAACAGGCCAGGCTCCTCCTGTACTAGCTGTTTCTTCCTTGGGTAGGATTTTTTCCAACCTTGAGGGCTTGAAAGTTGACTGCTGAAAGCCTGGGTAAAGAGCAAGTTAGGAAAGCATCTTTTAAAGTGTTTTCTTGACGTGTTTACCCTATTTTTGTCAAGCCTGAGGGAGCTGATATGCAACTGAAAACAGTTTCAGTTGTTTTTAAGTTCCTCGAGGGCCGCTCTAGGAAATCTTCAGGAAAGCCGATCTGAATTGACTTCCAAATTAGAGTAATTAAACTAAATTAAGTCTTTGTGGGAAGAGCCCCTGGATGGTTGATGCATTCAGCTCAGGGTAATTGTCACATGGCAGCTCTCACACTGTGGTGGGGACAACGTGATTTGCCACTGTCACCCAAAACTTCTCCCTCCTTTCCATTTGCTATGAGGTAGCAGGGTGTGCCTGTGATGTCCCCTGTCATCATGACATGCTTTTGGTATATGCTGTAGTTTGTGACTTCGACCTGTGCCTACCTGGTCTCACTCAGAATTACTGATGCCAATTTGATCCAGCTTACCATGCTTTGAATCACAGGTATGTTAATGCCTCTTAAGTACATCCACACAGAGGTTTAACGCAATTTAACTGGGAAGCTGCACATTTAATAGAGACTAACATTTCTGGGGCTCCCTGTGCAGGACACCTCACTGACTGGTGGCCACAGTCAGAAGCCACACTTCTACAGCACTTGTCTGCATATGTTGAAATCTTGGTCCAGAGTCAAGGCTTGCATAATTCCTGCTGCCATATTCCCTGTGGTCCTGAGAAAGACCTGACCTATGGTCTTGGTTGACAAGACCCATTGTCTCAGACCCAGTGGGCTTGCATCCAGCCGCACCGTGTACTGGGGCAATAGTCTCTGAGCAAGTCCACTATTGCATGTCTCTGGACTTGGGGAGATTTGTGGGCTCATATCCCAAGGGCCTGGGAAAGACAACAAGAAATACCAGTCTGTGCAGGTTATGCTGTAATCATATAGCCATGTCCCTTCAGAAGAGGTTTGTGTCTCCTGTGCAAAATTCTTAGGGGTCTGTGGGCAGGTAAAAAGCAGGCTTTCAGAGAGGGCAATGCATTTTGAGGCAGTACCTAGCTTTCCCCCAGCCCCAACCAGCTGTTCATCCCATCCCAGTATCTGCAGCATATGCACAAGCTCCAGTGCCCTCAAGATGAGCTTGCAGGTTGTTCAGAAGATCACTGTCAGAAATTGTGGGGATTTGCTGACTGTTGCAGTGGATTTAAATGGGAAGTGGCTGAACTAGAACCAGATTGGTACTGCTGTCTGAATTCTAGATCTGCAGTCTGACTGCATGGAGACAAGCGTTGCATGGCATTTGGCTTGCAAGTTGTTAGGGAGATTCAGTGTTCCCCTGCACCCATGAGGCAAGGAGTATGTGTATGGGAGCCAGGTGAAATTTGGAGTCCTTCTGACGCTGAAAATTTTGAATTGTTGATTTCTTTACTCATCAAAAACAGAAGCCAACTTTGCAACCTCAGAGCTTCATTCAGGACAGATCTGCAAGCTGACCCAGAGCAAAGCAAGGAGAATAAAGTACTAAATGGGGCAATAACTGCCAATTTCACAATAATTATCAAGAAATACTGAATTGAAATATTCCCTAAGTATGGGGGAAAAGTCAAACCAAAGGAGCTGTCATTGGTCTTTGACCTGAAAGTCAGATGTTGCATCTCTCCTTGGGGATGTTTCTGTTCCTCTAACCAGTCCCTGACCTTTCTCAAAGAAGTTTTCAATCCCAGACAAGAGAGAAATTGGCTTTCCCATGCCCACTTCTTGCCTTTGCCACTGTTGCTTTCCCTCACAAACTGTCACTGTCAGCATATGTAGTAGTGGCATTTGTTTGTGTTTCGGTGCCATACACTGGCACCCCAGCCCACCGGGAGCTCTGACACACTGCGTTTTATCAGTCCTCTGCACACTTCATGTTCCTGGCCAAGTACGCCAGAGCAATGCCTCAGGGAGGGACAGTGTGTAGAACCTGAAAGCTCACTGCCTGCTAAGTGTTGGCCAGCAAAGTGGGCTCTTGCTCCTAGATTAAACAGCTGCCTTCTTGTAAAGCCTGGCATTGACTTATTTTAACAAAAGCAATGGCTGCAGAGAGTAGCTGTTGGCAGCAGTGGGTCAGATCCCCAGCGGGGGTGGAGCTGATCCTGTTGAACTGCTTTCCAGATGCTTCATCCCAGATCCTCTGGCCTCATGAGGGTGTAGAAGCAAATGGCCAAAATTATCTGCAATTCTGCTGCTGATAATCCACCTCTGGGAGTCAGGAGCAAGGCTGGTGGGCAATGTCCTGTTTGCAGGCTGGCTGTAGCAATGGAGTTGAAGGAGGGTGTATTTCTCCTTGTGCATAAAGACCATGCCAAGCACAAAACCCCCGGGGGGCTCTTGATGAGCCTCCAAGTATCTGATGGGAGCAGCTATGAGTGGGGTCTGAGGAGAGGTGAAAGCAATGCTTGGCTCCTGCATGGCAGCCATGGACACCCTGGCATCATCTCAGGGTCCTTTCACAGCCACCATCATTCCTGTGAATCTGAAAGGAAAGCTTTCAACATGTTCTGCTTGCAGGAGAGGTCAAAGAGGGGCAGGAAAAATAATTCGGTGCATGGTTGCATTGGCTTTGAAGCCTCCAGCTTTTCTGGAGGACTCTCAGTACACCCTGTGGAGTGGTTTTTCAGAATGGAAAATGGATGCAGACTGGAGGCAAAGCATTCTTCTTTTTTATCCAGCTTTTTATTTTTTTAACCAGGCTCTGAAGCCCTCTCCTGAGTACTTGGATTGCTGTTTTCTTGGGTTTGTTTTGTGGTATTTTCACTGCTGCTATTTTGGGGGGAAATGTGATAAAAGGGAAGAGGAAGGAAAGGTTTGTTTTTCTGTTCTTTTTTCTTAAAGCCAGAAATGAAAAAATGGAAAATATAAAAGAATATCATAATGCCCCAATTCTTTCAAAATAGTTCCTTGCCGATTTCCACTCTCAATTACAGATTTTGTGCCTCAGGAAAAAAAAAAAAAAAAAAAAAAAAAAAAAAGATAAACTGTAGATCTCCTGTAGAAATAGAGGGGCATTTTCTTTTGTCCATGCTGGCTTGGGTACTGACCTAGAGACATGGGGAGACTTTCCTTTAACTTCAGCAGCTTTGAAAGACCCGTTGTTCCTTAACAGCAATCCTTTATGCTGATGTGCACATTTTGTGTGCATCTGTCAACAGGGGAGGGGGAAATTATTGAAATCATTAATGAAGGAGATGAAAACAATCCATGCTGGTCTCTGGATAATAATGAGCTGACATTAAGCCTAAGCTCAGCTGATAACAGTTAATAATAAATGGGCATTAATTAAAGCTAAATTACAGGGGAAGGTGTAGGCTTGGCTCTCAATCCAATTAGAGCCCTGTAATTCATAACGGAGAGAATCTGTCCAGCCTGTGAATAAATGATCAAAGGCTAGCAAAGTCAACAGCAGGGCTGTGTAATAGTTTAGATGATAGGGAAGAGGCCAAAGGAGGATGAACAGGCAACTGCGGCCAGACGCTTCCTTGGGTTTGCCATGCAGCGTGCCGGTGAGATACATGGTGGTGCACGTGTGAGAGCCCAGAGCTGAATCATGGTGTGGCTCCAGAAGGCTTTGGGACGAGTCCAAAGGGAGAGTATGGACCTGATGGAAGGAAGATATTCATCAGGAGCCCCTCACGGTGACAGCATGAGGGGAAGGGCCCTAGGAAAGCTGGTCAGGTGTCTGGATGGTGGGCACCAAGGGGTTTAGACAACTGTTGGTGACATGTCATTGAAAGACAACAAAGAGTTGTCAAAGGTGCTGATGGCTGTAGTCAAAAGACTCCACTGCATCTCAGAAACAGTGTCATGCCCACACTGACATTTACTTTGGCATTTAAACAGGGCTGTTCCTGGAGGTGTCTTCCACCCAGACTTGTTCAGCTCCCACACCAGGAGAAGCTCCAGTCCAAGCGGCCCCACAAAGTGGGGGAGGGCCAGGAGGAGTAGCCAAGCCAGCAAGTTTTGAGGGCCTGGGAATCATAACTGTAAAAATGTGGCTTTACCAGGGCTGAAAGGAAGCACCTACAGTTACCTAGTCACCCTGGCCATGCCTGGGGCCAAGATGGCTCTCAACTCTTCTTGCAGCAGGGCCACCCTGGGGAGTTTTGCACCACAGTGTTGTGAAGGATGCTGTGTTGTGCATGAAGCAGAGGAGATGACAGCTGTTTGCTTCACTGCCAGAAGGAAAACTGAGGGTGGTACAAGTTCAGACCTGACTCTGATGTGCCCTGTGTGTAAGGAGAAAGAATCAGAGGAGACACTGATGCCCTCAAAGCTGACAAGACCACTGACAAGGGAGCAGTTGTTCGCTGGGAACTGAGGGCATGATCCAAGAAGAGGCTGCAGGTGGAGCAGAACATGCCACCATCTCTGGTAGCATCAGCACCACTTACAGACTGGGGGGGACAGGTCATGTGGTGGCTGAGGGTCACTGACCAGTGAATGCTGGAAGTATTCATCTGAACCACCAGCCTCAGAGTGTTCACACACTTGGGGACAAAAGACTCAGTTTTAAACCTCATGGTGTTTAAAGAAGCTTTAGAATATGCCATCTTCCAAAAGTCCCAGAACCAGCAACTATGAGGAAAAATATAACATTTTGAAAGCTTGGGGTGTTTAAGGCACACTCAGACCTTCAGATGTGTCCCACAAATGATCCTCAAATGCTACATAGCGTCAATGAAACTCTGAAAATGCTGTTCTGGTCTAAAGAAATTCCACATGTTTTCTGCCTGTTTCTCCTATGTCTTCTCTGCAGAGCTGCTGATCCAGATGTGCTATTCAAGATTAAAGGGAATGTTCTCACTCGGGAATAAATGTGGGGTTTTTTTGGTTTAATGTAATGAAGAGAATGCATTTTGACTTAATACAGTTTTCCATACAAGTATCCACGGAGGTAATTCAGAAGGATGCTCTAGTTTAGACTTGCACCCTGTGTAATTACCCACCAGGTGTAGGCTGATCCTTGTGGCACCCATGTGAAGCGTGAGCTGGAGGATGGCTGACACAGCTGAGGCGTCAGGGCTTGCTGGGGCCAGAGGAGTGCCAGCTTGCACCGACCCTGGTGGTAGGAGCCAGGGTAAAGAAGCTGGCAGAGTTTAGTCTCCTTTGCACAGCTTTGTCAAAAGCAGGCAGTTACTGACTTGGAGCAGTATTTCCTAAACTGCACGGCCTGTGCTTTCCAGGCCAGGATCTGCATGTGCCTGCACACAGAGCAGCCGTGTACAAAGGACGCTCCACACATACCGGGCTGGTGGGCAAGGCTGGTTTTGCTACAGCGTGGCCATGCTGTCTTCGAGAAGCAGCAAGAGTCAACCTGACTCCCCAGATACTAATGCTGTCATGAAGAATGAGCCGAGCCTGGAAATATTTTTATTACTTTTTTCCAAACAAATTAATATTTGCAGAGTCTTGATCTCTGCATGTTTCTAGGTGCCAGACCTAGGCGTGCTGACAGCAAGAGCAATTTTTGGGGGGGTGCTTATTTGAAGCTTAATAGTCCTGGAAAGAAACCAAAACCCTTTAGTCCTCAGCAGTGCAATGGACTGAACTCTCCCACAATTCCCCCAATGGATTGGCACCTTCAGCTCCCAGACCTGATGTGAACATCTGATGTGATGCTGAAGGCACTGCTTAAAGAGCATGCCTCGGATTTGAATTTCCTTCTAACTGAAGCATCAATATTAAAGACTCAAGCATGATTATGGGGTCTTGTTGTGTAGGAAATTGCCTTCAATCCGTTTGACTCTATCTGAGATGATTTCTTTCCCTTCCTGACCTCCAGAGATTATTCTGGAAAAACAATTCTCAAGATGCTATGGCAGGAGGAATAAAAATAGCTGAACAGATGAGCTGGTCTCTCTGACAGTACAAATACTTCCAAGTGCTTATAGTGCAGAGAAAATGAAGCCTGTAGCAGGAAACAGAGGGAATCCCTATACAAAAGAAGGAAATTTGGGAAGAATGACTAATCTAGGAGAGGAAACCTGGTGCTATAGCCTGCTGTTAACACAGCAAGTGTCTCTCAAAGCATAAAGCAAATGTGCGTGTCGTGCAGGACACAACGCCCCAGTACAGCTGATACTTCCTGGTGGAGCAGGGCTACGGGGATCCCCCAGGGGTTTCAGAAATAGAGGCTCTGAGGACTCCAACACCTGAAGAATGGTGCGGGATGAAATTTGAAAATGCCTCTAAAATGCCAATCTGGGAACTACTTAAAATTGAATGTCATCAAGGTGATTTATGAGGGAAGCCCAATTTAAGCTTCCGGTGCTGGAAACTATTGCTTTTGGGAGGACTAATGACTGAGACAGAGCTTGCCAGCTCCTGTAGCCTCGTGTGTCTGCCTGCTGTGCAATGTGATCCTCTTGTTGCAAAAAATGCCTCTCAGAGACAATGAAGAGCCCACAATAAGCAAATATGCTTCTGATCCATTCTGCCCTTTCTATCTATCTCCCCTTTTCTCTGTGGTGTTAGCAAGGCTGCCCTCCTTTCCCAGGGCTCCCTTGCCCTCAGGAATTCCTGGGGAGGGAAGATGTGGGACTTTGGCTTTTGCTTTAACCGTTAGCTACCAAGATTATGCTGAGGAATAGTTTGACCTCTTGGTGAAAGAGGGCTCATACTTTAGAGATGACTTGGCTACAGCACTCACAGGACTTTGGGGAAGTGAGGGAACAGATAAGAAAATAAGGAGGAGCTGAAAAACAGGCGAGACCCAGAAAAGCCTTCAGTATTGCTCCTACCTCGAGCAAAAGACCTAGCATCATTGCTTGAGGCATGGATGGGGAGAAACTGAAAAATAAACCACTAAGCTTTCTGTCATCTGCAGGTTTGTCCTGCCAAGATGTGAGCTCATCAAGTGGAACAAATTCATCAAAAAACCCTGCTTTACAGCCTATGCCTGACCTCACCCCTTTTAGAAAGCAGCATCCCACAGGCTCAGGGGGTGTCACTCTCTTGAGCATAGACATTGGAGAATTTGCAGTGCTATAGACACTTCCCCGTGGTATTGCACAGTGCTGGTGGCCCACTATGCTGCTATCAACTTGGTCACTGCAAACCCTTTCTCTTGGCACCCCTGCCTGTGTGCAATGCTGGGCTGAATACATTTCAGCTCTACCCACCAAAAGCTTGCTGTCACTGTCTTCAGGTTGGACTTTGTTGCTTCAGCAGAGCCCTCCAGCACAAGTCAGAGTCAACAGTCTCAGACCCTATTGCCCTCTCGTACATTGCCCCATGGCAGATTCAAAGACCTTGACTGTGCATTGAGCAATCCTGGGCTCTGTAGTGGAGAGTTGCTGCTACGGTATGTGAAGACTCGAGTCAGGTCATAGCAGGTTCCAGTTCAATGATGGATGGATGTGCCATACCCCAGACTAAGGGTTATCTAGGCTATTTAGGTTATTCTAGGCATCTACATTATCTTGGTATTCAGTATCCAGCCCTCTCCATGATCCTGGATAGTGGAGAACTGGCAGATGGTTTCATCCCCACAGCCTTGAAAATTTAACTTTTAACTGTTCCTTTTCTCCTCTCTGACAGAGAGAAGACATGCTACTTCTGCCCCAGTGCATCTCACTTGATTTCACTGTATTCACTGAAAAGTGGTGAAAGATTTTTCCTTTAGCCTGCTGAATTATCACAAAACCAGAACACAGCACTCAGAGTGTTTTTTTTAACAGCTTACAAAAGCTGGGAGGCAGCCTGGTCTGTGGGAATGGGCTTTGGACAGAGTTGCAGCTGTCCTTGCAGCCACTGGCTCAGCTGGGACTTGCAGTTGCTATCCTTATCCACAGGTCCCAGACCCTAGCTTGCTTGAATCCAGCCAAGGGGAAAAAGAAGATGGCACAGTGGGAGCCCATGGAATAGGGGAGATGGACTTGTGATGCCGATTCCTCTCTTTTCCATTTTATGCATCCTAAAAACCATTTCCCCATCTCTTTTAGGGAGTGCCTTTGAGGCTGTGGATGACAGACAGGCTCGGATAGTTGCTGGCCTTCTGTTTTTTTGAGGTAGAAGCCCTTTGTAGGCAGCATCTTCAAAGGGAGATGTTATCTCTTTTCAAACAGATGGCCCTCTGCCCCCAGGAGATCTTTCCCGAAGGGACAGGGCGCTCACCTCATGGTCACAGGCCAGGCAATGAGCATGAATACATGGTCTGAAGCAGAGGCACCAAGGATGTCTGGGTCCTTTTGGATTTCAGCACTGTGGTTGGATTTGTGATATTTCATAAGGAGTGATTCATGTTTGGGCCTTTCTTTGTGGCAGGGGTTTTTATAACAGCTTTCTCTGATGTATAAAAGCTGAGTGAGTGATGAATTCTTCCCTCACTCAGGATATTTATAGCATTTTTCTTTCTTCTCAAGCGAGTCACCTATTTTCGCAAGGCTCGTAGGCGCTTCGTGTCAGTGAGACTTCAGCTCCTCTGCCAAATCTGGGGTAGACTGGCCAAAGGGTTCAAAAGTTTCTCAAGACCAGGATGGTGGACTGGCTGGGGGGATGTGAGGTCCCCATCGAACAAGCCTTCCATCTGAAGAAATCAAGCTAAATGCCATGAGACTACACAGTTCACCCTTTATTTTTGGAGGCACCAAGGGTCACATCTGCCTCCCCGCAGATGAGCAGGCTAACATCTTGTTTCTCGGTTTGCACTGCAGCTGGATTTTCAGTATTTTGCTGTGGAAGCTGGGATTACATCGGCATCGTCTTTTCCAGGGTTCTGACCATACCAGGTGGGATGAGATCCAGAGCATCTGGTGTGGGTTTGTTATAGCTTTCCTGCTTACACAGAATGGATGTGGACCAGCACAGGTTTCTTTTCACCGTGGGCTTAGTCTGCACTCTGGGTAAGCAAGTATAGCTACTTGACTACTTCTGTGTCCCAAAAACATGTGTCTGGATACCTCTTTTCACCTGGAGGGCTCAAGAAAGGAGAGTGGGTCACCGGCTAAGTTGCCAAGATGTCCATCCATCTCCCCTAAACCACTGTTTTGTAGTCTCACGTACAAAGCTGGAGCTGCAGGAATGAATGCTTGCACAATGGAGGTTTGAGCCTAAGGGAGGTCTCCTGTCTAAGCAGAAAAAAATGACAGTTTTAAAAATATTTCACAGCCATTTGTATCTTTCTCCAAGGAGAGTTTTGTGTCTTCTGCTTCACCAGTGAATACAGACTGCCATCTCTCATTATGGGAATAATATAAAATAAAATAGAAAAAAACTGAGAGCAAAACAGTATTCTGAGGGCTTTTTCCATCTGTACCTATTCCACTGCTTCTGGCTTTTTTGTCCCAAATTTTTCTCTTTTAATTTTTTTTTATACTGCCAGAGGAAAAACAGAAGACTCCCCCACCCACACCCACCCCCGCCACGGAGGCTTTTTGCTCCCTTTACCCTGGCCAGGTATTCACAGGTCTCCCCAGCATCTCTCCCTCTGTGGATGCTGCCCCTGTGATGGTGCTGCCTGTGCTCTGCACCACCCCCCCCCCCCCCCCCCCAACTCCAGGCTGGTCTGTGGCCCAGGTTAGCCCCCACATCCCCCCTCCCTCTGCCTGGGGTTGGGGGGAGACTGCCTTGTACCATCCTCCGGCAGCTCTGTGCACTTGTGCCCTCCTCCTCTTCCCACAGCCTGATTTATTTGGTTTATCTTTCCCTTTTACAGCCGCCCTTCCCTGCGCCTGATTGCAGTGACCTCTGGTCCCTGCATAGCTTGCATTCCTCTGGGGTGCTGCGGGCCACTGGGAAGGGCTTTCTCCTTCCCTGGGCCACTCCAGATGACACCAATGGGGTCCCTTGGCCGTATCCATCCTTGCTGGCACTCATCCCTACACTTTCTCTGCCCCAAGTGCTTGTCCTGGGCAAAGACCAGGTGGCTGGGGGTTGATGTGGGCCTCTGGGCAGGGTGGTCTGTCTTTGAGCTAGCCCTTCACAGGGTAGAGAAAGCAACAGCGGGGTCTGCCCCTGTGCTGGGGACATGCTGCTCCTCCTGTCCAGCTCCCCCCAGTCTACCTCGAAAACCTGTCTCCCTCCCTCCCTGAGGCTGGAAAAATGTGGTGCTGGACCTCCCTGGGGCTGGAATTTGTGATGGGGTTAGGAAGAGGCCATCCCCTTGACACCAAGACAGTAATCTCTGTTTTATCGGTCTCATCAGTTCTTCTCTTTCCCTTTCCAGCCCCTTTGCAGGATCTAAGCAGGTACAGCAATGCTGAACATGGGGATCACACCATATCAAGTGTTATGCCTGGCAGAACCAGGGCTACTCAGACAACATGGAGCTGGAGAATATCCCAAACTGCTGAGAGCAGTCCTGCTTGTCAACGCGTGTTGGCAGCTCTCGCCTGGGCAGGATCCTTCTCCCATCCTATCCAACAGGGCAGGGTGAACAAGCCACAGTTCTGACATGCTCCCTTCAGCCACAGCTCACCCCTTGTGTTACAAAAATGAACCATTTTGGAGGTGGACCAGACCCAGCTCCCTTGGGGTTGAGGCTACATCCAGCTGGCTGCCTCCTCTCCTCCCCTGGGGATGCACTGGCCACCCTGCACCCAGCCACCCTGCACCACTGATTCCTGCATCCTGTGCAGTAGCGGGGCTTGTCCCTGCCTGGCGTCTCACTGTCTGGCTCCATGAGCTGAGGCATGTTCCCGAGGAGGGATCAGTAAAGGCTCAGGCTGAGGCTGAGCCAGGGATGAATCAGTGCCCCCATCCTTGCTTCCCCTTCCCTCCAACGATCCCAGCATGGAGGCCAGAGGCAGTGGCTGATGGACTGAGGGTGAGCCAGGAGGGAGGCTCATCTCTTTGCATCATCTCTGGGAATTGCACTTCGCTGGGAGTTAAGTCTCCCAGATGAGAGAGGAAATGGTCGCTGGAGGTTTAATTAAGGTCTGCAGGTGAAGGCACTGCGGGGTGGCAGAGCCCCCACTGCTCCCCAACACCCCACTGCAATGCTAACAACCAGTGAGATAAACTGATGAGCTGTGGGGGCACAGGGGCCCAAGGCTGTTGGTGTATTGCAGCTTGGCTTTGTCATTGCACACTTTTAGCCAAGATGAAGCTTCAGGGCCAAACCTGTGTCTTACCTCTCTGATTCCATGAACGAGCAGTCCATGTTTGTAGGTTAGCTGGGATGGATCTTACCAGACCCTCTCCTAGCATGAGTTTCCAACTAGCCTCCCACACTCTGTGTTGTTTAAGGGGTTGGACTCCTGTTTTCCTTTGAAACGGAGGAGAATATGTGATGTGATGTTTGCCCCTGCAGTATTAACTTGGCACTTTTGGACTTTCATGGCTCTCCGTCCCATCCTCAAGACAGTGATTATAGTTACTTATTACAGACACAGTATTGGGGTGCATCTCTTTGCATTCGAAAGTGGGGTGCTTGAGGATAGGGACAAGGTCACACTTTTGGGAGAGTGGGGGAGTTTTATCTCCAGCTCTGCTGGTGCCTTGTTGCTTGACTTGTGGGTGGAAAACCCCAGCCTTCTGGGGTTTGGTCACTGCAGTCATCCTGTTTTCTCCAGATGACTTCCCTACCCTTACTCATGCACGATGTGAGGAAGGCTTTGCATGCAACTTCTGCATAAATGACTGTTAAGAGGGACAAAACCACTTCCAGCAGGCAGAGTTAAACAATTTAAAGTCTCCCAGAGAGAATTAAAATCTCCCATATCATCTAACAGGGCAGCCAAACCCACAAGGACACATTGTGTGAGGGACCAGAAGGGACTTGCCACGTCTGATGTGAGAGAGTGGCTTGCTGTGCTGAGCCTCTGCATCTCCGCTCAGCATGTGGGCACAGAGTGGAGCCATGCTGTGGCTTGCAGGAAAGCTAGGAAATTCATTTTTCTGGAAAACAGGGCTGTGACTGCACCAAGAACATGCGGGTAGAAGGGGCTCCTTTAAATCCTCAGATTTAAAGAATAAATAAATAAAAAAAAAAAATGAGTCGGGATGTTGCAAAATCCTGAAATGGGCATAAAACTCATGAGTTACTTTTTAGGGTTGTTTTTGTTTAATCCTAAGTATTCTTTTCATCCGCTGTCTCAGCCGGGAGGCTGCAAGTTCCCCTTTCCTTCTGACATCCGAGAGGGAAGTGGGGCTCTTCAGTATGAAAAGTTACCCCCCAGTTGTGGAGCTTTTGCTAAATTGCTAAATACCACAAAGCTCCTGATAAAATTACCAGGAGTGTCCATCATGTGGATGAGCTGGTATTGCTCAAAAAGGAAGGTAAGCGTCAGAGTCTTGCAAAAGCACTGACTACGGCACAGTGTATGCGGAGCTGGGATGTATTCTGCAAAGCCGTGTAAAATCCACATGTCCAAGACATGTGTGCCAGAAAATGTATGCACAACCCAGAGAGAAAACACACCCCTGCATCTGCCCATAAAGACCTTGCATTTTACCAAGTGCGATTCTGGAAATCTTCACTCCATGAATCAATCTCCTCTGCGGCTGGTCAGGAGAGGATCTTGCCAGAGATGTTTTGGATGGGAATGTGACGTGAAACACTTGAAATGCTGGAAATTAGATCTCAGGGGTTAGATTTTACCTGAAACATTAGCATTTGAAATAACTGGCAGCCAGGTCATGAGATGACCCAGCCTGTGTGACTGATACGGAGTGATGATTGATAGCAAACTGTATTGCCAGACCTTTCACTGCATGTAATTACATATCAGCAAATATCCTGAAGTGATTAATTACTGCCTGACATGCTTTTGGAGCCTATGTAGGCTCAGGGACACCCCCCTCCCCCCCAACCATTTTTCTTTCCTAGGAAGGAGTCTTTTGCTAGCTTTGTTTATAATTGGGGACGATTGAGTCAATGTTATGAGAACAGCATCAACTGAGAGTTGTGACTGCATACGGGTTGTGAAACAGGTGTGATACACACACACACATGTGCACACTCACACCCCTGCGCACCCCCTGCCAGATCCACTTCTCCCTGCCTGCACCCTGCGCTGTGCCAGAGCTGGTGATACGAGAGAAGAGCTCCTGAGAAGGGCTGACTCTAAAGCTGTCAGGTTTCCCAGACTGTGAGCCATTTCTGCCTTTGTTTCTTTTAATAGAGCTATTTTTCTGAAGGGATAGGATAATCATCAGACTGATTCAAACGTGCCTCTATTTTGGATGCTGATGCAATAACCCTTTTGATGGGGATGAAACACTTCCCAGCTCCTCCTGGCTGTCCTGTTGCCCTTCCATGGTCAGGGAGCTGGGAAGAGGAGTGATGGTGGATGATGGAGGGGCTAAAGGCTTCTTAGTGATGGACAGTGATGTGATTTCCAGTCCCCTGCCTCCAGCAGCAGAGGGACCAGCTGAGGGGGTGTAAATGCACCTACAGCTGGGTGGCATGGGCATTTTGGCAAAGCCAAAAAAGCTCTATTGGAATAAAGTCCCATTATGACTGGACCAAGAAGCTTGACCAAGCCCTGATACTCTCTCTATATCTTCCTCCTTTCTCATCAGGGGAATGGTTGCCACGTGGCTTTCATATGTTTTGGCTGAATGCGTTCTTGATGCTGTAACCTTGGATTTTCTTGGTTTCATCCACGTGTATTTAAGTTCGTATTTTTCCCTCCTCCCCCCAACCTGTGCTAAAATTTTGTCTGCCAACCAGCATGGCCTGGAAAATGTGAGTGGGACTGATTTTGTTGCCTGGAGCCCGTGTTGATCTGAGATTCTGCCAGTGTTTTATTTTGTGAGTCAATTTCCTTTTAATTCTTCCACAGTTAGGACTTGCTGCTTTCCCATAAAGAAGTTAGGCCTAGCCTGAGCATTCTAGGGTTAAAACTGCATTTTTCACTCTATCCCACACCGTTCTTGTCTTGCAGAACTTGCTGCATCCAGCCCGGCTTGGGGACTTCACTGCAGCCTGGCCAGGGCTCTGTGAGGATCCTGGGGTTTTATCCCCTGCTTTTATTTCCCATTTCTCCTGATGTCTGTGAAAGCCACGTCTCAGCTGAACTGAAAGAGAAGCACTAGGGCAGGGAAAGGACTCCCCAGTCCCTCCTGTCCTTGAGAGACAGAGATTGAGATGTCCCCCTCAAGCTGCTGTAAATGATCTTCCATGCCTTGATAGTCCCCAAGGATGCGAGAGCACCCTGAAGCAAGACCCTCAGCCATCAGGTCAACCTGAAAATCATCTGGAAAACTAACACAGAAACCCTGGAGCAAATCACCAGAAACTGTCTCCTGTGGTAGGTCAAAAGGAGGATAACAAGGAGCCAAACCTGCAGGGGACAGGATTTAAATGACTTGCTGTCTCCGTTACAGCTTTTACATGTCCAGAGCTTGTTTCTGAGCAATTAATGCAGTTATCTTCAGTGGAGCCATGGAGAGCACGATTAAGTAATTAATAGTAATTAAAGGCACGTTATCCATAGGTGTGTTGTCCGTGCCCATCCTGCACAGCCCTGTGCTGTCGGGTGCCCTACGCCAGCTTGCCTGAGCAAGGGCTGAAGTCGAGGGGAAAGAGCCTGGGTGGGCTGTAAGCCATGCATCTCTGCGGGCTGTGCTTGCCCTCTCTGTCAGCCCGCTGTACACCTGGGATGTCCCTGGGGAAGCCTCCCCACTGTCACCAGCCACCCAGAATGGGGCAGTGCCACGAGCCACAGCAGGACTTTGCTCCCATCTGCGCCTGACCCAGCAGCGCCCAGGGAAGGAGGGAAAAGGCGTCCGCCTGTGCATGCGTGAGACTGACCCTATTTTGACAAAGTAGTGTCTTTTTTAATCAGAATGCAACTTTCCACTAGTTTTAGCTCGTAACTACACCAAGCAACTTGATCAACTTAGCTAGGCGCCATCTTTGCAAAGCTCCCTCTCTGTCCTATTTCACTCAGTCAGGACATAACCCTTAGATCTTTTTGCCATTAATGTGGGGTCTGACTTAAGGGGCGGTTTCAAGCAGGGACAGTAAACCAACCTCACTCCTATCCTATCACCACCTCTGCTAATGACAGATATTGAGGATGGGGAGAAGAGAAAATCTCCATGTGGGTTGGTTTGTTTTTCTGAGTGACCCAATCAACAGCACAGTCAAGACAGGACAAGAAAAAAAGCAATGTGGGGATGGACTGAGGAATTCAGGTTTAGGCTTAACCTCTCTTTGCTTTGAAAAGAAACAGATCAGTCCCTTTTGAGATGGAGAGAGGAATGAAAAGTCTGAGCTTTTTAGAAATTTCCCTGCATTTTTTTCTGAATCAGACTTGAAGCTGTGAATATTCCTTTCACCAAAAAGGGCATCTTTTTAAGCGGATTTACCTTTTCAGCTCCAACCACCATTGGTCCCCCTTGCCTTCAGCTATGTTTTGCCAGCAGAAGTAGACTTTTCATGAACTGCCCTTAGCAATGTCCTGGGAGCTCACATCAAGAGGCGAGATGTACCAGAGTCTCTGTTTCCTACTTCCAAACACCTCACCCTTCCTTTTCAACATTTCCCCCTGCTGCAAAGAGTAGCTTAGCTGTAGATCTTCAATTATTTTTACGCCTTTGCCCCATTTAAGCATTGCAGGACATTATACAGAACTGAGAACTGAATCTGCCTCTCAAAGTCGCACCACACAGTGTAAGGCTCCCAGGTATTTTCCTGCAGTCAAAAATCTCCTGACGTTTCATATGTTAAATCTGTCTATTGAAGCTGTTCTTCTGCCATGATACTTTTTCATAAGGTATATATTTGCCCCTGATAGGGCTTCTCAAAAAAAAAGTGTCAGGGCTTCTGGCTTATGCCAGCACAACGAGGTTTCTTGAGAGTGAGTCACTGCATTTGCAAGGCTGGAGCTGGAAGCTGGATTTCTGTGCTGTTCCTGGGGACCTGCCTTCAGAGAAAAGCTAGTCCAGGATATGCAAGGATGCAAAAGAATACAGGTTTAGGGTGAATTTGGGGAGAAAGGTCTTTCCTCCCCCCATTTAGCAATGGCATCCATAGTGGATTGCATTAAAACAAAAAGGAGGGCTCTGCTTATAGAGTTGGAGGAAGGTCCCCATGAAAATTGGTCCATCTGGGATAATCAGGAATTCTGGGTAGGGCAAAGCCTTGGGAGCAGCACTGAGGGGAATGAAAGACAAACTCTTTTTTCCTTGTGCTCTCCCTCTCATTATTATCTACGCATAAATAATTCACATTCTTTGCAAGCTGAGTCTTGTCTTGACTGGAGGAGCTCAGGTCATTAGAAACCCAGCAATTTTCTGCATATTTCACGATAAAAGAAGCTCCAATGGGGCAGGAGCTTAGGAGTAAGGGGGAAAAGGGATAGGATTTCTTCTGCTGCCATTTCTGCTCCCGAGAGTTTCCTGAGATTTCTGGACTACTGATACCAGAGACTCCTGGATACCCAGCGAGAAAAAACCTACAGCATGGAGGAGATGGAAGGACCCCCCAGTGAGGCCAGAGGAGCCATGTGTGTTAGGGTCAGATGCTCTTGGGGAGTATCACGCCACTGGGAGGAGGCCAGAGATGCTGTGCAGAGGGAGAAGCGGTGCTGTGGAGCACAGGATCCCCTTGTGCCCTGCTCAGATTTCAAGGTAGATTTTGTTATATGCATTTAATAAGAGAACATGCCTTAAAAAATTTCCAGTAAAGAGCCATCTCAAAGCAAACATGACCCATTCCAGAAATGCTGTTTCAGCATTATCCAAATGCTCAAGGTCACTGCGGCTTGCTTCTTTTTCACCCCCACTGGTGGCATTTTGCCATCAGCATTTCCATGAAACGCCTCATTTTTGATGGATTCTCATTTTTGGATGGCAAGGGAGGTGGAACACTGGATGGTTTCCAAGCAGCTCTGTTACAGATGCCAACATTTTGC
This sequence comes from Morus bassanus, assembly GCA_031468815.1. Classification (NCBI taxonomy): domain Eukaryota; kingdom Metazoa; phylum Chordata; class Aves; order Suliformes; family Sulidae; genus Morus; species Morus bassanus. The sequence goes on from CM062574.1 coordinate 42,556,081, forward strand.
GCCGGGGCCTCTCTCACCCTGATTTATTGATCACCGAGACATGACCTCACAGGACCTGTCTGGGAGCAGGTAATGATGGGGTCTGGATGGCCATCCCTGTGCTGCCTCTGTGGGCAGCTCCACCACAGCACTCCCAGTTCAGGGCTTAGTGGAAATTTGGGTCTGTCCCCATCTGCCCAGGCAAACAGGCTCCAAAAGACACCTCACCTTGCCCAGCCCATCAAAAGCATCCCTGCCACCTCCAGCTCTCTGAGGCACCTTCAGCCTGAGTCTTGAGGACACGCTGGGTTTCTTATCTTGTTGAATTTGCCTCTTCCACCCTCACTGGTTTCGGAGCAGAAATCGGACCCGGTTTAGTGGGCACATGGAGACGTTCTTCCCCATCCCACAGGATGGTGGCTGAGCGAGCTGTGATTGCCGCTATAAACACATCCACACCCAGCAGGGAGGAGAGCTCTTTGAGCTAAGGGATAACTCTGGCACAGGGGCCAATGGGCATAAAGTGGTTGGGATAAGTTGTGGGCTGGAAATTAAGTCTCCCAGTCACCAGAAGAAATATCCTCATTAAGAGGGGCAGGCAGAGCCATGGCTCAGCCAGCAGGCAAGAAGGCTTCTTGAAGTGATTGGAGTTGGCAAGCCCCACACCAGGCCTCAGTCCCATAAGCTGGCAGAGAACAAGTCAGCTCAGTGCCGGGATGAGGCTCACACGTCACACCAGTGTCCGGTGCCATCAGGCACGTGCTGGACTGCGATGGGGGAAAGCAGCTTTCATAAGCTGTGATGCAGGTCCTTCATCTGTTGGTGAAGATGAGGCTCTTCCAACTCCAACTTGTGTTTGAAGTCAGCCCAAAGTTTCTCTCTCCTAACATATGCTCAGGCTGTCATGCCAGGCGTCTTTCCCTGCTGGGACACTGGCACACGGTTGCCTGCCAGGGTTGAAACCCTGGGGAAAACGAGGTTCTGGTGACACAAGAGCTAATGAAAAATCTGCAGTATGAGAGGTCTCCCGGTACCCTCCCTGTGTGCAATTTTATATATATATATAAAAAAAAAAAACCCAGAATATGGATTTGATACATACATACATACAGATATATATATACACACATAGAAACATACCCAGGACTTCTTTGCAAGTAATTACAGATAAGGAACTTGAACATTGCCGCGGTCTCAGCAGACACAGGCCCCCACATCCCCTGCCATCTTTCTGCGTCACTCCCTGTTATCTAGCTAAAAATAAAGGAGCGTGGGGCACCCAAGTCTCCCATGGGCAACCACATGATAAACATCAAGCCTTGGTGTTAGCAACCTGTAAACAGGCACCCTGTGTCTGTCTGCGTTTGCTGCCTCAAGAGGCACCTGGGCTCCAGCCCTGCAGCCAGGATGGTGCGGGCAGGTGGTGTGGGATGAGGACATTGCTCATGGACCCCAAGCCCTCTTCTTCCAGCCTGTTCCTCAGCCAGAGATAAGCCAATTTTTAGCTTACAATGAGCCAGTATGAGCTCTGCTCAACTCAGAGCATCCTCAGAGGTTATAAACCCTCAGGCCACGGTGATAAAACTCCAGCAGTGCTCGCTTTTCCCAAACCAGCCCCTTCAGTGACCTCCTGATGGGTTTATGGCCTCCTCACGCTCCACCGCTCTCTTCAAACACGTTATCACACCAGGACTTCCTCGTCTGCAATCAAGCTTTGCTTTTCACCCATTACACCCTGGCAGTAACCAGGGACACAGAGCAGCCAGGCTGAAAAGAAATGCTGATGCCAAGGTTTAATAAACAGTTTTACCCTTCCTGCCACCTGCTTTGCTCTGATTGAGTTTTACACGTGGTCAGCAAGGGGAGGGAGGGCAGGGGACCCAGATGGGTTATTTGTCCTGCATGAAGTTTTGCAGCTGATGAGGGATGAATCATAGTGGACCTCTTTGCATTGCATCCTTGTGATGAAAAGATGAAGATGGGCAGCACCTTAGGAGAAGCTGAGCTGGGTGGGAAGACGGCTGGCTTTGGTGCCAGAAGCTGCAGGCAAAACTGTCGGGGGTGAAGTCAAACCATCCTTGCTCCATTTCCAGTTCAGGATGCTTCAGGGCTGCTGGAAGTCCCAGAATAAATGCAGCAGGTGCCACGGCTGGGCTGAGGTTTGTGGGAAGATATCAGCAGGGTCTCCCCACCTCTCTGACACCACCAGATGCTACTCCTTGGCCATGCAGTTGCATGGGGAAGGCTAAAGGCCATTTCTTCTGGAGGTGTGCTCTCACTAGCTAAGCTGGGTGGAGAACAACTGAGTGCACACGCCAAGAATGGTGTGTGGGTGGAGGGTTGTTATTTTTTGGGGGTTTTCCCCACAACCCGTTGTCATCTTGGCACCAACATGCTTTAACATATCCCTCCTTCTAGGTAATCAGGCAGTTTTAAGGGCCCACTGGGAAAGAGTGTGGTCCATCCTGGGAGGATGCGGTGGGCAAGAAAACATTGCAAAGCTGCAGCATTGCCATTCCCCCTCCCGCCTGTGGACATTTTAAACAGGCAGCAGAAGCCAAAGGATGGGGAAGTTGCCAAAGAGTTGAAAGGGCCCCCTTGTTAGAGAGTGCAAGCGGCAAGGGAGAGGGCTTTCCAAGAGCTATTTAAACATTAACCAGCACAAGAGTTGCCCTGTGTTCTTGTTTCCCATTGCCACGCTGGTCTTCCACCTCTGCGTGGGTGGATCTGCAGGGTCCTGAGCTGCCTCCAGCCCTGGAGACACGGCCTGCCTACCGCTGGCACAGTGCTACAATGGTGACGGTGACGGGAGCCTCTGTGCCACCCTCTCTGCCTGCAGGACTTCATTACCGTCCCTGTGGCTGCAGGGGAGCCAACAGGTATGGGGGCAGGGAGTTGAAACAGGTTATTAACTTCCCTCTTGCAGCCATAATTTGGAGGATATGGCTGGAGGGTTTCAGAGAGCCTCAGCTCATAAAATAAAATTCAGCTGGATGCTGAACTGAGGCACTCAGCCCTGATGTTGCTCTTCCACTGCACTGCAAACAGGAGTTCCCAGACCTGCAGCAATCTCCTCCAACCCAAGCACCATTCAATCCCTTTCTCCGCCATGTAAGGGACAATCCTGCACATTTAGCATCTTTGGTGTGGGGATCTGAGTATCACACCACCACCAATTCCTTTTTTTAGCCTTGGGAGTAAGAAAAATGCTGGCAGCCTTCTTTTACACCTGTGGAAAAGCAGCCTGGGGCATCTACAGTGATGTAACCAGGGTTAGGCAGGAGTCAGTGGCAGAGACTGAAAAAGTGTATCAAGACCTAGCTTTGTGTCCTGCTCTCTTTGCAAATACAGACTTGAAAGCAATGCCAGGTGGGATCAGGAGCTTTGGGTGTGCCTGTCTCCCCGGAAACAAACTTTTGGGAATCTTCCAGCCCCAGCACCAGTGGATCACAAGAAACTTTGCAAGCTGACAGAAGCCCACTCCAGCTGCAAAATTTGGAAACCACTGGGCCAAAGTAATAAAAATAATAAATGATAATAACATAATCTGTGGGTTGATGAAGAGCTGGGTGAGATGATCTCTGCCTCCCACTCCCCAGCGTCTGCAAGTCGGCTGGCGTTCGTCTCCCCCAGCGCCCCATGGCCACGGGCTCAGCAGCACTTCTCACAAACTCTGCTTGCGCTGCAGCATTTTTGCATGCCATAAGATGTCATTAGTCAAGGCTCTCAGGGACGGAGGACAAGGGGGGTCATTTAGCATGTGGGATTATTTCTGGTCACCTGTCAGCTGGGTATAGCTCCAGCACGAACACCTGGGGAATTTATAGGCTTCATAACTCAACTTCCACCAGTATCTTAATGTAGTTGCTGGAGAGTTGCTCTTTTTGTAGGCTTTCCCCCCTTAAATCTCACTCGAATACCTGAGGGAAGCAAACGCAAGCTAAACTGAAATAAACAGAATGGTTTATTAGAGCAAATATTCCCAGGCTGGGTTCTCCATCAATAGTCATTGTGAGTTATCCTCAATAAGAATATGCTTGTGCTGAAATGTCTCAGTTTTGCTCTACTAGGCAAGCACTATCTTTTTTTTTACATGATATGTGTGTAAAGTGGCTCATGTCCTGCAGACCAGACTTACAGCAGTGGCTTTTTGCTGCTCAGACAAGAAGTACATGTGATTTGGGGTAATTCACGTTGAAGAAGCTCTAGGAAGGAGCGAACTGAATGAAAACAAAGCAAATGGGGTCCAAGTTTGAATCAGCGTGGGATTTTTTTTTTTCTTCTTGTAATAATTTATGGTCCGTTTTAAAGAGATGGTCATCCTCACCCCACCCAAACTTTGACCAGAAGTACCTTGTGCTGTGCAAAGAAATAGCTTTCTGTGCATTACACCATTTCAGCACTCTAAGAATTACATTAACCAAGAACATCCTTTTAAAGATACTTACTTGGAAGCAAATCCCATTTGAAATAAAGCAGAGAGATTTAGCTTAACAAGGCAAACAGGGGAAAGAGAGGGGGGAGGACCTGTTTAGCTAGGATGCCAAGAGGCAAGGCAGAGGGGTACCCTGCAGAAGAGCGGCTGCAGGGCTCTTGGGGTGAAGGAGATGGCATGAAGCTATCTATGTCCATGAAAACATGGGACATGCCAAACCACGGGTGTGTTTGAAGTACCCTTGTCAGCAAGAGCAAGCGGAGATCACTCAGGAGCCCTTCCCTGGTGGCTTTCATGTCAGGGACCTGCAGAGAAGTGGCTGGGAGACATGCTGGTAGCTCATCTCTCTGCTTATTTCTGTCCTGACCCCCAATTCCTGCTGCTCCTGGCTAGACCCCAGCCCTGGCCTGTTCTCTTCGTGCCTTTTCTGCCCTTTGATGGGAAAGGTTGCAGGTCCCTCTCACCAGCTCCTAGCCCATGCTTGCAGAGATCTGATGCAACTGACAGCCCAACTGCTTCCTCACTGTTTTTTCTGCCGGCTGGTCCCATGCAGGGGTGGCATCCTTGGGCACTGCCTGGTGGCTTGGGCTCCACACGCCACGAGGGTCCCCAAACATGGGGCTGGGGACCACGGCTCCAACATCACTTGCTGTTTTGCTGAACTGCCTGCTCGGGGAGACCATACAGCAGCATAAATCATGGCCAGTGTGCTGCTGCAGGGTGCCGCAAGGTCAGCAAGCTCCATGTGGAATGTTTTCATGACAACTGGCCTAAACACGCAAAAACCCCTCCTGACAAAAGCACTCTATGGCCAGGAGGAGAAGCTGCGTGGCTTGAAGGAGGATGTCTGACCTCGCAGCTTGAGGCACAAGGAGCTTTGCTTGCAAAAAGACACAATCCCTCCCACCCCTTCCCACAAGCCAGTGACTTTGGCAGTAAAATAAACTGGGACATCCCAGCTCAGTCCCACCCTGCTCACAGGGCTTGGGGGTAGATCCAGTTACGCAGTTGCACACACAGAGTCACAGCCTCTCAAAACTTACAGCCCAAACCCTTCTGGCTGTTCCTCTTCCTCCATCATAGGGACAGGGATGGTTCCCCCATTAACCAGGAGGACGAAAGCCTCCTGAAGCCCCCAGCTCCACGCGGGACACAGCAGGTCGCCCTGTGAACCCAAGGGACCCAAGTCCAGGCCACCTGAGGCACAGATAAACCTCTACAGGGACACAACACCAGTGTGCACGACTCCATGGCAGCAGGAAAACCCCCAAAATTCAGCTCCCACCAGGTGGGATCAGTGAGGACAAGTCCGTTCACGCTAAGGAGGGTGCAGGCACTGCAGCATCTGCTCCTGGGCCTTCAGATCCATGAAATTCAGGCCAGGAGAAACATGATGTCCTGCATGCTGCCTGGAAAATGGGGCCGGAGGCACGAAGGGAAGCGATGGTCAGAAGCATCTTCAGGTGCGCTGGCTTGGACCATGCTGTCCAGTGCGCCACCCATGCGGCAGAGACAGGAAGGTCGGTGATGCTCTGTGCCAGGAGGGAGCCCGCAGGGAATTGCAACTTTCAGAGGCTCTCCACACAGTCACGAGGCAGCTGAGCACTCAGCAACTCAAACCTTGAATATGCCACAGATCACCATCCAACTCAGATCCAAGTGATTTCTGGGTGTGCACCAACAGCTTTCATAGGAGGTCAGTAACCGCATCACTGGATAAGCCTTTAGGTTCATTTTGAGGTCCCACAACCCTGCAGAGCCCTGTGGTCCTGATCCTGCAAAGCAGACAGCATGTCCTCTCACCCAGGCACTGTGCACCCTGGAAACCAGGGGGACCACCTGAGAAGCAGAGAGGAGCCTAGCGCAAACCTCGAGCAGGGTAAGTGCTCACAAGCCCTGCCAAATCACGCTTTCACAAATTGGGCTCATCGTTTTGCTCTCTGGCTGCCATGCCATCATTTTAAAAGAAAGAAAAAGTCATTTACCACTTGGCTCCAGCTCTCCTCTTCGAAATGTCACCCTGTATTTCCTGTGTCAGCAGCCACCCAGGAGCAGAGGCAGCCTCCAGCTTTGCAGCATCCTGTTCTCAACTGCCCGCCTGGTGCTTTAACCCCTGCAGACCTGGCTCTCTGCCACTGACACGGCTTGCCTGAGGCTACGCATTTAAAAAAGCCACAATGAGCAAAACCAAAACTTTCTCGCTCCCTCCTTTAAGTGCTGTACACAGGGTGATCACCTCCTTCACACAGATTTAAAATAAAAAGAGGTGAGGGAAGAAAATACCCACACCAAACAGTATTCTCCCTTTTCACAGACAGCAGCAGAGATGCAGAGAAATTAAGTGACCTGCAAAAGAGCTCAGATTTCATTAACCGCAAAATTATCAACATTCCCCACGTCCTAGAGGGACACGCTGCAGAGGGCTGCCATGTGACAGACCCGTGCCAGCGTGCCGCTGGGTGCAGAGTGATCCCGAGCGGGTCACTTCTCTGTCCCCGTGCCCACATCTCCTCTCCCCGGGGAGGCAGGAGTAACCTCCTTCATAACACACAACGAGAACCAACACTAAAACGCAGCATTGATATTGAGAAATAAGCAGAACAACACTGGTGGGTTTTTTTTTTTTTTTTTATCAGGCCCTTTCATTGTATAAATAATTTATTTCAGTTCACAGCATTATGTCTGCATCTTTTAAAAAAAGAAGAAAAGACAGTAGGAACAGAGACTGACGGACAATGGCAAGGGTAGGATATGGGCAGCAGGATATCCAACACTGATGGGAACACCGTGAAGGTACCTGGGGAAATGAAACTGGTACCTCATGACAGCTGCTAAAAAAAAAGGTCATTCAAACATATTTAGAGGAGACGCACAATCCGGCAAAAAACCCAGCACGTTTTCAGAGCAACAACCCAGGTAGTTTCCCTTAACCGCTGTTTTGCTGAGGCATCTCTTCTTCTAGCCCACCGTAGGTGACGCACATCTTCATACAGGAGAAATCAGCGTACATCGTGAAACATTACAGAAATACCACGGAAGCCATTAGCTACTAATTGGAAAAGTCTTTTTAATTATTGCAGAAAGCAGAGTTGGTGGGAACGGCACTGCGACAGCGTCCCACCTGGCTCAGCTGAACCTTCAAGTGTGCGCTGCCAGTTCAGTGCATGCTTAAGTGCTCTGCCGAAAACCAGCCATTTCTCCCAGGGGATGCTCAGCTGAGCTGGGTCTAATGAACCCCCAGGAAGGACCGAGCTCCGTAAATGCATGCCACCAGGCTTTCCATGCCAGCCTTTGCCAAACCTAGACCGACGTCTCGACAGCAAGGAGACAAAACCCATAACTAATAGCCTGCACGTGTCATTTTTAAAACCTGATTGCTTTTGAGCTGGTGGGAAAATCAGAGCTTTATAGTTTGCCTCTAAAATGGGTCGCTTGCCAAAAAAGGGCTAATGCATGTGGCTCCTGTGGCATCAAAAATAAATATTTTTTTTTTTCTCTCTCGACAGCAAGTACCAAAGTGTTGGAGGTGAAGACAAAGCAAAGAAAACCCAAGGAAGCGGGAACAGAGCCACCTGAACTGATGGGACCAGCCCACTCACTCAGCGCACAAGTCGGGACTCGCACTGGGAACTCAAATCCCGCAAGGAGAGAAATACTACTTGGCTGCAACATTTGTTTCCTAACAAAAAAAACGCTATTTGGAAGGTGCCGCGTTATCGCTGCAAGGGGAGAATCAACTCCCTGAAACCCGAAGGGCATTTTTCTTTTGTCTGCTTGGTGGTTTCTCCTTGGCTGCTCTGGGAAGGGGTTTTCAAATGGGGAGGCTGGTGTAAAATCACCAGAAACACCCGCCAGACTGCATGGCTCAAAATTCAGGATATTTGCTCCCCCCTCCCCTCCGAGGGCTGCCTGCTTCTGCTCCATACGCAGCGTAGAAAGCCGGGACCCTGGTTTTCTCCTCCAGAGAGATGGGTCCCAGGCCAAAACACAGACAGCAAATGATTTTTGGTCCCCAGGACCTCAGTCCCATCCAAGTACCAAAATGTCCACCTGCACAAGGACGCCGCAGGGCCTGACCCTGCCCCGGGTGCTCAGCAGGCAGAGGGCAGCCCACACGGCTACTGCTGGCAGCAAGTGGCTCTCTGCTTTGAATCAGGTTTAAATCTTTATAAAAAACTTAACACCCCCCCTATGTTACACCCCCACCCCCCACCCCACCCCAGCCCCCCAAATCTCTTCACACCCTGCCATTTTCCCGGCACTGCCGAGTCCCTTTGCAGCACAGATTTTGCAAGCTCTAGCCATCTCAGTGCCGGCACCCGTCCGTCTTGCCCTGCCCTGCCCTGACCCCCCCACCCCAAAACCCCACGTTTAGCAAGCGCTGCCCTGACCTCCCGCACCGGCCGTTGGAGCAGCACGGTGACCAGTACCATGCAGCTTGCCTTTTTTGTGGGTTTTGGGTTTGTTTTTTTTTTTTTTAAAGAAATAACCCCTAGTTTGGATCACCCCAGCTGAAGCAAATTAGCACCTTGGAGCCTGCCTCTGCCCGGGCACAATAAAGACCTGCTCCGGGTTTTGCTTCAGAAGGTGACACGGCTGAGCCTTTGAGAAGGGGGGCTCCTCGACAACCCCCCCCAAACACTTCCAGCAACGTTTCCAGCACCCAAAACCCTTGCTTTTTTTTTTTTTTTTTTTTTTTTAAGCAAACAGCTTAAAGCTCAGCACCAGTCAGCAACTGCTAAGCACTCCCTGCGCCGCAGCCTTACAACCCCCCCGGGCTCAGGGCTGCCTGTCTTTGCTTTACACACATCTGTGCCCTAAAACACCAGCCGGCGGAGGGGTGTTTGTCCCCTTACCCATCACCCACACCCCCCCACCCCCAACATGGAATTTGTGCTGGTCCAACACCCCTTCCCACCGAAAAAACGCGGGGGAGGGATGCGGGGATGCGGGCAGGCATCGGGGCATCGCTGACCTTGCCGAGCCCGGGCGCTGCCTTCACACCCCCCACCCCCCCCCAATAGCATCCATCCCCCCCCGCCCCAAAATGCACACGTTAAAGATCCAGAAGCACGCTGGACTCCTCTCAAATGCACTTCAACAGGGTCCTGCCCTGTTCGCCCCCGGCACACAAAAGCTCGGTGGTCCCAAAAGACGGAGCGGGGTGTGTGTGGGGGGGGGGGTGTCTCGCCCCCGTTCGCAGGTCTCCATCCCGGCCCCGGAGGTCCGGATCCGGCCCTTGGGAGCACGGTGTGGTCCAGGGAAACGGGCGGTGGGAGGGGAGATCCCGCAGCCGGGATCTGGGCTTGGCTGGCAGGAGCGGCTTTGTTATCACCACTGTTGTCTTTTCATTTCGAAAGGAGGCAAAAAAAAAAATAAAAAAAAAAAATTAAAAAAAAAAAAAAAAAGAGGGAAAAAAATGACAACAATTAAAACCAAAAAGGATCGCTTTGGTTCTCTCTCCCCCTCGGTTCCTTTGTCTGCTTCCCCATCCCTCCCCGCCTCTGCGGGGTTTCTACCGCTTCTTCTTCTGCTTGAGGGACTTCCTCCGCTTCAGGATCATCTCGTAGAGCTTGTCCATGCCCTCCGTCAGCCCCTCGCCGATGATGGCGCAGGCGGGCTGGATGTGGTAGGTGGTGGAAGGGGTCAGCTCATGCAGGGCCAGCTGCTTCTCGATCTCGGCCACCGGCAGGGACTTGGGCAGGTCCTGCTTGTTGGCGATGACCAGCAGCGGGGTACCCTGGTTCTCGGCGAACTTGGTCACCTTGTGCAGCTCTGTTTTGGCCTCCTCGAGCCGATCCACGTCCACTGAGTCCACCACGTAGATGATGCCATCGGTGCAGCGGCTGTAGGATTTCCAGAGCGGGCGCAGCTTCTCCTGACCACCCACATCCCAAAAGTGGCAGCTGATGCCCTTGGCCGTCCCGTTGCTCAGCCGAATCTTCTCCGTGTTGAAACCGATGGTGGGTACGGTGTTAACGAACTCGTTGAACTTCAACCGGTAAAGCACGGTGGTTTTCCCCGCCGAATCCAGGCCCAGCATGACGATGTGCAGGGACTGGAAGGCGGAGATGTTGGAGGAGATGTTCCCCATGGCCACGGCTCACGCCGCCCTCACAGCCCCGACCCCATCCCCGCGCCGCCGGCGGCCCGCAGGGGCACGGCTCGGGGTGAGCTGGGCGGGGGGGGTGCGGGGGGGTGCAGGGGGAGTGCAGGGGGGCAGGCGGGCAGCAGGAGGGGTGCAGGGGGTGCAGGCAGCGCGGCTCCACGCGGCGGCAGCGCCCGGGGACTGCCGGTCACCGCCCCGCCCGGGAGGAGGGGCCGCGCCGCCGCCTTCCCCCCGCTCCCGCCCTGCCCTGCCGGCACCGGCCACCTGCTGCCGGAGCCCCCCCGTCCCCCCCCCCCCGTCCCCCCGAGCGGCGCCGGGTCTTTGACCTGCTGCGCCCCGGTGCACCCCCCGGAGCGGGGGTCCGCCGGGAGCGAGTTCCCCCCCCCTGTGCCCGCCTGTGGTTAAAGCTTGGCTATCCCTATACGTCCCATCACCACCGACCACAGAAATCATTAAAAACAACCCTAAAAATACTTCCAAGCCAAGGCACGGAGATACGAGGAGGGACACAAGGTCCTGCACCCGGGTCGGGGCAACCCCCGGTATCAACACAGGCTGGGGGATGAAGAGACTGAGAGCGGCCCTGCGGAGAAGGGCTTGGGGGTACTGGTGGACAAAAAAAGCTGGACATGAACCAACAATGTGCGCTCGCAGCCCAGAAGGCCAAGCGTATCCTGGGCCGCATCAAAAGAAGCGTGGCCAGCAGGCCGAGGGAGGGGATTCTGCCCCTCTGCTCCGCTCTGGTGAGACCCCGCCTGCAGCGCTGCGTCCAGCTCTGGAGCCCTCAGCACAGGAAGGACATGGAACTGTTGGAGCGGGTCCAGAGGAGGGCCACAAAGATGACCCGAGGGCTGGAGCACCTCTCCTGCGAGGACAGGCTGAGAGAGTTGGGGTTGTTCAGCCTGGAGAAGAGAAGGCTGCGGGGAGACCTTACTGCAGCCTTCCAGTAAAGGGGGACTGTAGGAAGGATGGGGGCAATCTTTATAGCAAGGCCTGTTGTGACAGGACAAGGGGTAATGGTTTTGAACTAAAGGAGGGTAGATTTAGACTGGATATAGGGAAAAAAAATTTTATAATGAGGGTGGTGGAGTGCTGGAACAGGTTGCCCAGAGAGGTTGTGGAGGCCCCATCCCTAGAGACATTCAAGGTCACGTTGGACGGGGCTCTGAGCAACCTGATCTAGTTGGGGATGTCCCTGCTCACTGCAGGGGGGTTGGACTAGATGGCCTCTAAAGGTACCTTCCAACCCAACCCATTCTATGATTCTATTCTATGATTCTATGACCTTCTGCTGCACTGTGCATAATCCCCAGCTGAGGGACTGGGGGGGTTGCAAAAGTGGTTCAGGCACAGCGGGGATGACTGGCACTGGTGGTGAGCTGAGCCCAGGAAGCGGGAGAGTGATGCTCTGCTCCTGGAAAGGTAGAGCCTGTGCTGGCGCTGGGAGCTTGGGATTCACCACCGCCCAGCGTGGTGCTGGGACATGGAGCGTCTGTATCCCCCTGGTGGGTTGTCACAGTCTCCCAAAGCCGACAGACGGCAGGAGGGGAAAACCTCACCTGTACTAAATCCAGGGGGACGACGACACTAACATCTGTCTCTGCTGTTAATGCTTTTTGCATTTCACACTTCATAAATGCTGTGAATGCCCTCAACCCTGGGTGAGTGCATTCACCCTTCTGGTGAGGCCGCACCTCGAATATTGTGTTCGGTTTTGGGCCCCTCACTACAAGAAGGACATTGAGGTGCTGGAGCGTGTCTAGAGAAGGGCAACGAAGCTGGTGAAGGGTCTGGAGAACAAGTCTGATGAGGAGCGGCTGAGGGAGCTGGGGGTGTTTAGGCTGCAGAAGAGGAGGCTGAGGGGAGACCTCATCGCTCTCTACAACTACCTGAAAGGAGGTTGTAGCGAGGTGGGTGTTGGTCTCTTCTCCCAAGTAACAAGCGATAGGACGAGAAGAAACAGCCTCAAGCTGCACCAGGGGAGGTTTAGATTGGATATTAGGAAAAATGTCTTTACTGAAAGAGTGGTCAGGCACTGAAACAGGCTGCCCAGAGAGGTGGTGGCATCACCATCCCTGGAGGTGTTCAAAAAACGTGTAGACGTGGCACTTGGGGACATGGTTTAGGAGGCATGGTGGTGTTGGGTTGATGGTTGGACTTGATGATCCTAGAGGTCTTTTCCAACCTTAATGATTCTGTGATTCTATGATTCTATGATTCTAACTCATGTTAAAGCCCCTGAGGTCCTCGTGGCCAGCCAGCCCCCCAGGCCCCAGCACAGCTCGGTCCCCCAAGCCATGCGGCTGCTGGCCCGGCTATTCCTCCTCAAAGCCCCTTCCAGGCTAGCTTGGGGACAGGGAAGCCACCTCCGCTGCATGTTCTGGGGAAGGCCTGCCTTGCTCTTTGACATTGCATTTATTTCTGGTATTGCTCCTGAGCCAAAGAGCAGCGGGAGGATTGTTCCTACAATATTACCCATCTCCTCTTTTACAGCATTTGTAAAATAAATATCAACTGTATCTGACAGCTTAACTAGAAAGCCCCAGAGAAAGAAGTGTACTGCAGAAGACAGATACTGCTTTTAATTTAAGATGCTTTTACCACACAGTGTGCAGTGAGGATTGTCAGGCTGAAGTGGGATCATTTCTCATATTCATATTTCATCCCGAAGATGCATGCTGCGGCTTTGCATGGAGATAAGATTACCTGCTAACACATACCGTCATTAAAAATACAGGCAGCTCGCTGCGACGGTCTCCGGAGGTGACACTGGGTGCAGTTTTGATGGAAATCACCATGTGGTGACAGTGTGAAAAGTGCAGGAAGCTCCATCCCCCTCAGCATGCAGCTGGGAGAAACGTTCCTTGGCACGTTTGAGGTGGCATCGCCTCCATGATCTGCACAGCCATTCAAAAAGCAAGGCACAGGCGTCATACAGGCTGGAAAATGAAAATGTTTTGTGCACCGGGGTTGTCCTAATCAGCTGGCCTTTGAGCTGGCGTGAGTTCAGGCTTTGCTCCATGACCTGGTAATGGTAATGAGCTTCCAAGGGCAAGTGGAGAAAGCTGTGAGGGATCACCTGACTCCAGGAGCTGGAGCATTAAAGAAAAAAACCGCCAGAAATAGAAGAATAGGGTCAAATCTGTGAGCGGTGTCACCAGCAGATCCGGCACTGCTCTCATCTCTTTTGCCTGAATCGCTCCAGCAAAAGCTTTCTTAAATGCTGCTGTGATGGATAATCCCAAGGCAAGAGCAACCCGGGCTGCCCCAAGAATTAGTGACCGATCTGTGCGCAGTAGGTTTGTGTTTTAGCAATTTACCTTCGGGCTGTGAGCTCGTGCTCAGGTCCAGGAGTGCTGGGTCCAGCGCAGGAGATGCTATTTCATCCCTCCATATTGTGGCCAGGCAGCACCTCTGGGGAATTCCCCCTCTCCCCTCCATCACTTCTAACCCTCTCCCTCCCTCCTCCTTCATCCCCACTGCTGAAGACAGCTTTGAGCCTCGAGTCGAAAGGCTTCGTCTTCTAAACAGGCCACCAAGATTTCTTTTCCCCCAACAGCCAAAGTCCAAAGAAGAGACTTGTTCCTCTGCACCCCTCCTTTTTTCACCCCAGTGTTGATTCTGAGTTATAAATAAAGGCGAGATTAGATAGGATGATCAAACCTAGGGAATGTTCTAAAAAATGGCCTTATATCAGATGATCCCAAGGGGATGGAGATAAACAGGAGCGTTGCAGTGGTGAATTATGCTGCAGCTAATGCCAGCTATCCATAAATAAGCTGTTAAGACCTCCGCTGAATATTAAGCGCAGAAATAACAGTGTTAATCGCAGCTGAGAAGAGTCTGCCAAGTCCATTCAGTAGCAAATTTAGGGAGACGAAACCCATCCTTTCCATGAGCCCCCCCTGCTCTGCTTTTTCTCCCCCCCTTTCCATCACCTCAAGGTTAAGCAGCCAAGGTTAAAGCCACCATTAGCATCTAAATGTGTGTCTGCGAGTATCTGACAAAGGCACGTATCTGACAAAGGCACGGCTCGCCGGTCCCCAACATTTTGCTCCAGCAGCAAGAAGACTGTTGCTGCCATAGTAACTGTTTTCAGACATGGCAATTATTTCTTCCCAGCCCCCCCATCCCATCTCCCTTCCCCCAGCTCATCTTGCACTTTAAAGTATCTTTTTTCTTTTTTTTTTTTTTTGGTGAAACACAGAGGGCCAGAGCCTGCACACATCCACCAGCGCCCTGCCCAGAGACAAGGGAAGGATGCTTCCCGCGCTTTCCACAGCCCACTCACGGATTATCCATAATAGTGACTTTTAATCTGCATCCAATTAGCCCCTTATCACCCAGGCAAAGCAAAACCTTGAAGCAGTAGCTTTTGCCAACGATTTCTGGCAAAGCCGGTGACTTGGGGAGGGGGAAATTGGTTTGCAGAGAGCATCTCAACTCCTGGAGCATGCAGGCTCCTCTCTCCCTCCCCTGCTCCTTCCTTCTTCATAGCATCACTTGTCTTAGCCTGCTCCCTTTTGTTTCTGCATTAAAAGCAGAGACACCAGCTCAAACAAAGTCAACAGGCGAGAGCTGTAATTAGGGCTGCCCCCGTTCTTGGAGATTGCTGAGGCTAATTAATAGTATCCCGGTGACTAATGCCTGGGATGTGGGAACAGCATGAAGGCTGCGCTGCAAGCCAGAACTGCGGCAGCCACCTCTCAAATAGCTGGTGGTGGGACAAGGCACGGGACCGGCATCTCCAGCTGGCTTAGCGGGGCTGCTCCCCTCTTCCATCAGGGTTTCATGGATGAGCTCTGCCCGAGTGGCAGCCTTCCAGGGCCTGCGTGAGCTAGGAGAAGCAGCACTGGCTAATATAGCGTAGAAAAGTCTCATCCCTGTTTGCGAGCCCTGACAGTGGGGGAAGGCCCTTGGGGAGGCTTTTTGAGGACAGTACCCTTGCGCCTGTCACGGTCAGCATCCTTTCTTTGTGCCCCTCTCCTTCCCACCTTCATCCACGCTCTTCCTTTCCAAGGACCTTCCAGCGCACTCACTGGATAACAAGGCCAAGTAATGCAGGATCATTAAGGGCTGAATAGCCTACAAGTCCCATAGGAGTCTTCTGGATATTAACTCTGAGGAAAAAGAGCATCGCGGATTTAATGGGACTCCTTCCTCTCGGGAAAGGCAGTGCTTTATCCTGTGAGGCTGCAGAAGTGGCGTGATACAGCCAGGAATCCCCACTGAAAGGGTTAATGGGGTAAAGCAAAGGGGCCCAAGGGAATAATGAGAGAGAGATACTGAATATTTCACAGGAGATTATCCCTCTAAACGCTCAATTCACACCTCTGCAACCAGTTTCTTGAGTGGTTTCTGGAGACAGCCTCACTTGGGTGTTTTTCTTGCTTTGTCTCACCCATCCCTGCTCAACCCTGTGCCAGGAGGGTCCCTGCCTCGGAGCTGGGCCCTCCATCCCTGCCCATTTGAGCATGCAGGCTCTCGAGGCCAAAGAGGTCTTGTGGATCAGAAGAGCATACTCCTGAGATGTCTCCAGGAGCTCCTGGGTAGATGGGTGATGGGAGGGATGGAGGGATGGATAACAGCAGCATAACAGTGGAGAAATGACTGAATCCACAGAGCTCCTAATGTAGGAGTGAGAAATAATCCATTCATCTGCAGCGCAGCAGCTCAGCTCCATTTCATGACCTCAGATGCCTCCTCAGGCCAAGCAAAATCCTTCAAGGACCAGCTTAAAGCTGACTTTACAGACTGATCCCCAGGAAATGCTAAAACAGCTGCAAACTGAGGAAGGACAAAATCTTCCTCTAAAGGAGTTGATGTGAAAACAACCTTACCAAGGCAGCACAAAATCCATCTAGCTCAGCTCAGCATCATGTCTCTAAGCAGCCAGGAGTGGAGGCAGTTGGAGGAGTACAAGACCAGGGCAGATGTGTGTTATAATTTTTGGTGGGTTTTTTTCCTCCATACATTCGTACAAACCCACTATGAAGCTTTAAAAGCTTCTAGCCTACTCAACATCCGGGGCAGAATGCCACAGCTTACCAAAGCTTGCTGGATAAAGAGGAATCTCCTTGGTGTGAAACTGCCTGGAAATGTCCTCTGCAAACTCACACATACCAAGTACAGTCTGCAGGTTAAAGCAAGGCGAGCACAAGGGTTTTCTGGTGGGATAGGCTGGGATTTTCACACACAAAAAAAATCACTCTTTTTGTGCTATGCTTGCATTGCATCCCTAATGCCTGTCACTTTTTTCCCCCAATCCATGAAATTCGGGAGGAGGAACTTGAGCAGGCAGAGACAAAAGAATCGAGCTCTCTGCCTTTGTTCCTGCGATTTGCTGGGATGACAGACATCAATTTTCGCACGGTGAATGCTGCATCCTGCTGCTGCAGCTGAGGGCACCGGCAGGGGACGTGAGGCTGTCTCACACCAGATCAAGGAAAGCATCACTTGAATTTCTCCCTTAACATCTACAGTTTGGTTTGGCTGCTTCCGAGCTGACTGCTTGGATGCTTGGAATAAAATCTTACGTGTGGAGAGTGAGGAAAGTAGGATGTCCTCCTTTGACAATTTTAGGAATTGAGGTTTCAGCAGCCTTAGTGTTTAGGACCCTTAACCTTAAATCTTTAGATTTAGGAGGCATGGTGGTGGTGGGCTGACGGTTGGACTTGATGATCTTAGAGGTTTTTTCTAACCTTAATGATTCCATGATTCTATGATTTATCTGCTGCATCTGCGACTCCATGCACCTAAATTGCCCGCTGCCCTCAGAAGGGTGATGGGGACATTGCTGGCAGGGGTACTTTGCTGGTCCTTCATCTCTGAATCATAGAATCATAGAATCGTTAAGGTTGGAAAAGACCTCTAAGATCATCAAGTCCAACCGCCAACCCAACACCACCGGGCCTCCTAAACCATGTCCCAAGTGCCACGTCTACACGTTTTTTGAACACCCCCAGGGATGGTGACTCCACCACCTCTCTGGACAGCCTGTTCACTTCAGCCTGACCACTCTTTCAGTAAAGAAATTTTTCCCAATATCCAGTCTAAGCCTGGTGCTTCCTGGGCCCCGGGGCTGTGGCTGCGGGGTGAAGCAGAGCTACCCCTTCTTGCAGGAGGGGAAGAAAGCCCTGGGGACCCAAGCCAGTTACCCAAGGGGACCCCAGAGGAAAAGAGATGTTATTTGGGAACAGATACTCCATCCCCTCATCTCTGCTTTGCCAAGGACACATCTAGGGGTGGGTGAGACGTCTCCTGGGCTGAGGGGGAGGGAGGAGCAACCCTTTCCTCCCACCTGGATAAGCCATGACACCAGACCCCCAACAACCTTTGCACAAGCAAAGCAGTGCCTGGAGGGGAATAACCCCTCGCCCCTCCCTGGCTTCCAGCTGGGTAAATAACTTCTCTGAATGACTGCTTTTGTGCTCACAAGCATCCTGAGGCCAGACGAGAGGAGACTGAAACCCTGTTGGTTTCATTACCCCAGGACACTACATTGGTTTTGGATACAAAGAACAATGCAGCCAAGTGAAAATTGAGGGGGAGAAAGTACCTGCACCCACCTGGACCCGTCCCTGGCAGGGTGTTCTACGCTGGGGCACACACTGAACACACCCACGACCGATCAGTGTCGGTGGGGAGGAAACTTGGCCTTGAAGGGCTCTTTGGGAGCTGCTCGATAATGTGGCAGCCTGGAAACTCCAAGGAAGGCTAAAACACATCTACATAGGAGGAAGGATGCTGAATCCAGGAGGGTTAAGCACATACAGATATGATGTATACTGTGGTTCAGGTTTGTCTGCAGACACATGGTCACACATCCCTCCCTCATTCCTGTCCCGAATAATGCTCAGTCTCAGCCACTCCCTACCCTGGCGTAATTCCAGCCCAAGGCTGCACGTTGCTTTGCCTGGGGAAGGAGTCAGAGTTGCAGATTTTGCCCTATAATTCTTCTGTGACACTCTGTCTCAAGAAAAAAAAAGACAAGTAGATTAGTCTTGCAACCAGTGATAAGCAGGAGGTTTAGAAAACCCCTCAGTTTCCCAGCACCCATTCCCAGGGCAGTAAATCTGGGAGCCTACCGAGCTGCAAGCATGACAAAGAGAGTGAAAGCGCAATGCTGGTGGAGATTTAGGACTCATGAATCACCCAGTGCTCTCCAGCGGCACACCAGTATCTCGTATTACCTCATCAGGTGATTTGTACCACAAATTTCTGCTTAGCCCCCCAAAATGTCAGAGGGTTTTATTTGCTGCCTGTGTTTTGGGTTTTTTTTTGTTCTTTTTTTTTTTCCCCTTAAAGGAGCTACTCCATGGCCAGAGGGGAAAATCCTGCTTGGAGCCGATTTACCTGTGTTTAGCTGGTGTACAGTTGTTCACAGCTATTTCAGTCAGCTGATTTAGAGCAAAAATGCAACAGAATCATGTAGGAGGTCAGATCACAGCTACTAATCCACACCTGACTAATGCACACCAGTCTTGCCCTCCAGCCAGCCCCAAACTCCCCCTGTAGCAACAGCTTAAATAAACCAAAGCCTCAAGTCTGGAAGGATGAGGCTAGTCCAGGGCTGGCTGGCAGGGGACAGAGAGCACCCCCACTGTGCCCTGAGCACTGTGGGCGGTGCGCGGGAGAGGACACCCCAGTTTCTAGGCTGCACCCTGGGCAATCATGCCTGTTCCATGCTGGCTTCCTTCCTCTAAGAGGCAGAGGCATAACTGCAGCATCAGTTATTGCCTCCATCATGGCAAGATGTGCACAAGCCTCTGGGGCTTGGGGAATTACTGCTCTGCTTAGCATCTTCTAGGCATAGTGGTGAAGGGACATGATACCCTGCCGATGCGATTTCACATCATGCTGAACATTACCTGCCTGCTCATTTTCACTCGATGCAGCGAAGCTGTAATTAAATCAAGTGGGGTCCAAGCCATCTAATGAAGTGTAGAAATGGGGCTGGAGCTGCATGTTCATATCACAGGGCTGGAATTACAGCCCAAGTGATGCTTGTTGGCCACTGGGCAATTTCTGGCAGGGGGACACTCCCCCCAGGGGAGGAGGGCAAGCACGGTGGGAGATGAGCATGAAGAACAGGTTAACCTTGGGAAGGTCACCACAGGAGTACGTGACCCGAGAAGGAGTCTGGTTTGGGGCTTTGCAGTCAAACTGTGTGAGGGCCGTGCTGAGGCTTGTGGGATTCAGTAGCCAGAGGCTGGGAGCGGGGAGAAACCCTGTGGCTCAGAGCCATGGGGTGCTAAAGGCTGGCGCTGCTGGTGTCCTGGTCCTGGCTGCACGTTTCTGCTCTGGCTATGTTTGCTGGGCTGGGGAAGGAATCTGAGCTAAAAGCTGCCCTCTTTTGGTCTTTTAAATTTACTAACCTAAGTTCCTCTAGCTGGCTGGAGAAGCCAACTAAGACCTGGGGCAGGAATTTTTTACAGCATCCCAGACAGCCAGCAGTTCACTGCCCTGCTGCCAGGCGAGGCACGGGCATTGGACCTACCATCAGCAGATCAAGGAAGCATCTTCCCCTACTTGAGCTTCACAGGTGGAGCCTGTCGGAGAAAGGCAAAGCCCAGGCTGCCACAGGGTGTCTTTGTGGCAGAGATTAATCCTAATCACCTCCATCCCAGAGCAGTTCTCTGCCACCAAACCATCCTGCCCCTGGGCTCAGGCTCCAGCTGCACCAGGGTCAGTGCACAGCCGGGCTGCAAAACAGCCGCTGCCAGCATGTGGCATTTGTTATCTGCTTTTCCCTTCCTGAGGTCATCTAAAATACATGGTCTTGTATGGATAACCTACCCCTGGGCAAACTCCTTTAGCTGCATGGTTTTGGATTGCTTTTCCCATAGTGCTGTGTTATTTCCCAAGGAGGGTGACAGCCCCTGGGGTGCATGCTTCTGTTTACTGGCAAGTGAAGGGCTTGCAAATCAATGTCTCCCTTGCACAAATTCTCCATTGGGATGCTCTCCAGTTGCCAGGTAGGCAGCAGTGCTGGGCACCTATGTGACAGACACAGTGCTGGCATCTTGCTGTCCCTGCTACGTATGTAGCAGCTGAGCCAAGGACTCCTCCTCTGTCTGCACAGCGCTGTGAAAGAGCCCTACTTGATGCCAAACAAATACCCTGTGGCACAGAAGCATCCCCCTGTACTGCTTGGCAGCAGAACCAAAACCAGTCCAAGGGGGTCAGGGCCAAAAGGTCCTCCCAGAGATGCTGGTGAAGAGGGATGACTGCAGATGACATTGGCCTCTGTCCTGCTTTTCAGAAAACCAAAGCAAATAAAATAAAAGCAATCTGATCTAACCAGCCAGGCAAGGCTCAGCAAGACTGGCAAAAGCTGTTTTCTAGGGCCACCTGGTGATGGCCCGGATACAAGCTTTGCTTTTGGATTTCGGGGGCCCAGAGAAGCCCCTCACACCTGGCAGCTCTATGGGCTGTGGCCTGGCAAAACACTGCCCCTTCCCACCCCTTCGCTTCCCATCAGATTTCGAGTCTAATCCAAGCATACATCATTGCCTCAGGAAGCGTGTGTTTTCATGCTCTACTCATTTAATGTGCAGCTTGGCTCCCAGACACTTTTATTCAGGCAGTTGGTTGGTAAAAACAAAAAGCTGGTGTGCAGAATAAAAAAGCAAAATTATGTGAGTTGACCCATGGGGAGTTTTTGTTAGCTGCTGAGAAAGACAGCAGCTTTTTCACCCTAAGAGGAATTGGCTTGTAGGGTTCCCTGGTAGCCACAACTAGGGTGTAAATCACCAAGGATTTGAGCAGCGAAGAGCAGAGAAGGGCCCACACGTGCTGCAGAGGGGAAGGGAAGTGAGCTGTCCTGTCTCCTGGGAGCAAGTGACCACACTGGCAGCACCGAGAGCATCCAAACCATCTCGTTAAGCTTTGTCGGCTCCTTCACCCAGCTGACAGCCTTTCCCTGCCAGCAGCTATGTCTACCTCTCACCCAGTCCAGGCTGTGTTCTCCCCATGGCATTTGCACATTTTTGCTGCTGTGAAGCTGTCCTGTCCCCATCGGTCCCCACCCCACCCTGGCTGTCCCTGGGCATGAAGAGCCGACCAGATGGGCTGTCTGATTGGCATTGCTCTCTGCAGTGCCCTGGGGAAGCCAGAGACCTCTCAGCTTGCCGGCTCCTTATGTTGCTCCTGCTTATTCTTCTGCTTAAATCCATGCAGCCAAGGGGAGGGAGGGACTGAACCCACTGCATCCAGTAAGGTCCCCACCTTTGTGGGAGCGGTGGTCACCCACCAGTAGATGCTGGGCTCCATCCGTCCAGACCATAGGGGACTGCAGAAGAATGTTACCTGGGGCTGACTGCCTCTCTGTAAGCAGAGGTCAACCCAGCCCAAGCTTTCGAGAAGGGCAACGGAGGAACCACCCAACCACATCCTCCTTGGCAAGTGGACCTTTTCACTTCAAGCACCCGCCAGTCCTCAGAGCAACCGCACAGCATCACGAAGCTGGGCGGCAGAAGGGTTATTTGCATTGACAGAGCCCGATTTGTAAAGGCTGAGGGCAAAAAACCCAAACCACCCCACGCCCTGTGCAATGATAGGTTTGCCTACGACTGCTGCAATTCCACCTTAGTGGGACTCTTGCTCTTGTGCTCTTGTGTCGCTAGAGGGAAGCGTTTGACCGCTGGATGGAGCTGGTGCCCGCAGGGTCCCCGCTGTCCTGTCCCGGGTGGTGTCACCCCCCCTGGCTCCCCCACGCAGAGAGGGGCTGCCCCACCGCCGGGCTCGCTGGGACACGCAGGGCATGTCCAGCCCCAAAGTTCCCGGCCACCATGCACTTTCTTGGCTCAGACTGCGGTTTCATTTTAGGGGTCAATCCTGGATCAGATCCTGTTCAAGATCTTTATTAATGATCTGGAAGATGGGGTACAGTGTACCCCCGGCAAATTTGCAGATGACGCCAAACTGGGAAGAGTGGCTGATACACCAGAGGGTCGTGCGGCCATCCAGAGGGACCTCAACAAGCTGGAGAAATGGGCCAACTGGAACCTCATGAAGTTCAACAAGGAGAAGTGCAAAGTCCCACACCTGGGGAGGAACAGCCCCAGGTGCCAGGATGTGCTAGGGGTCACCCAGATAGAAAGCAGCTCTGCAGAAAAAGATCTGGGGGTCCTGGTGGACACCAAGTGGAACACGAGCCAGCAGTGTGCCCTTGCTGCAAGACAGCTAGTGGTATACTGGGCTGTGTTAGATAAAAGTATTGCCAGTAGGTCAAGGGAGGCGATCTTTCCCCTCTACGCAGCACTGATGAGGCCACACCTGGAGTGCTGGATCCAGTTCTGGGCTCCTCAATACAAGAGAGGCATGGACTTATTGGAGAGAGATCAACAAAGGGCCACAAAGATGATGAAGGGACTGGAGTATCTCTCCTATGAGGAAAGACTGAGACAGCTGGGGCTGTTTAGAGAAGAGAAGGCACGGGGTGGGGGTGGGGTGGGGGATCTTATCAATATGTAAAAATACCTGCAGGGAGGGTGCAAAGAAGATGGAGCCAGGCTTTTTTCAGCGGTGCCCAGTGACAGGACCAGAGGCAATGGGCACACACTGAAACACAGCAGGTTCCCTCTGAACATCAGGAAATGCTTCCTCTCTGTGAGGGTGTCTGAGCACTGGCACAGGTCACCCAGGGAGGTTGTGGAGTCTCCATCCTTGGAGATATTAAAAAGCCATGTGGATGTGGTCCTGGGCAACTGGCTCTAGGTGGCCCTGCTTGAGCAGAGGGATTGAACCAGGTGAACTCTTGAGGTCCATTCCAACCTCAGCCAGCCTGTGACTCTGTGATTCATGCATGGCTTCCATCACCCCAGCACAGCTCAGCAGAGGGAACATCACCTGCGTGCCCCAGGCTGTCTGCTGCTCTTGCTACTGTCTTACTGCTTTAGACCCATTCCCAGCATACATCCCCAACCCCAAATGGGTTAAAAATAGTTAACCTGGAGACTGCTGCATCCCTGGAGACCAAGCCCAATCCAGGAGACAGAAAATAGAAAAAAACAAAGACAGAAAATTGCTGCTACTAACTGATACCTTAAATAAATTCAGCTTCCCCTCTTATGCATTCAGGTCTTGTTTAAGTTTCCCTCTAGATTGGGGATGCAGAAGAAGCAATTTAGATTGAGGAGATTAATTAATTAGTGTCAGGCACAGGGAGCCCATTCACCAAGTGGGAATGCTCCAGAGAATTTAGACTTCTTTCAGGCTTTTTTTTTTTCCTTTTCAAAGATTAATATTTTTAAGAGGTTTGTAATCTATTGTCAATCTGTGACAATAAAGCAAGAAGCCGGGTTTTCTGAAACACAGAAAATGTCACCACTAATCCTTATTGTATTTCTTAAAGTAATTTATATTCTTCTCTTTAAATCCTGGGAGAAGCGATTAACTGTAAATCTTTGCTTTCCTTGAAAAAAAAAAATTCACTATTTTTTTAAGTCTTATGGTTGTCGAGCTAGTTGCAGAATGGAGAGTTAAGAACCATGAATAGTGAATGAACCTTCATGATTTTTAAAAAACTGAGCCAGGGCTTTGGGGTCTTTGATGTTGTCAGTGTTGCTGGCCCTCCAGAGGGCATACAATGGCATTTTCTAGATGGTTTGGCCAGGAATTTGCACTGTATGTAAACATGAAACAATCCACAGGGCTTTTTCTCTTGGCCTGGAACAAAACCACAGCTGAATCCTGCAAAACACCTTTCTCCTGTTAAATAAAGCAAAAACCCCAATGTGAATCATTATCATAACCAGCTGAGGGACTGGGAACCAGGTATGGACCCCAGGAGCTCGCCCAGAGCCATTCCCACCAGCAAGAGGTTTATTAATCATGGAGGAAAGGTTTTGGTGACATGGAGGGATGCTGCAGTGCCCAACGGAGGCCAATTCTCATCTTCCAGACTCTCACCTCACCTGACAAGTATAATAGGCCTCAGCATGGATAAACAGAAGTGACTGCTATTTTCTAATGAAGCTTTGCACGGGTGACGAAAGCCATTTTACACCGCTTGCCCTGCATTGCTCCACCTGGCAGCGAGAGAAGTCCCTGCCCATATGGCCCACAGCAAGCGCTCCCAGAGGCAGGATATGTCCATCACCCTGATATGCCTCTCCCAAAAATGTTTCTTGACATGTTTTCTCAACTATGCTGCCATGGCACACCGTGAATTTTTAGCCTGTCCTCTGTAAACACGCACCTGGGGACATCTGGTGCAGCATGCGCCGCAGTGGCTCTGCACTTACTTCTGCCTCTCATTGAGTGCCGTCAACTCAGGCCACTGCTGGGCTCACAAGCTGGTATTCCAGTAGAGCCATTTGGGAACACTTTAACCCTTTTGGTGTATATTCCGGTGGCCGAAATAAATGGTGATGGCAGGGAAGATATGGCAGGAATGGATGATGTATCTCCCAAGCACTCTTGCTTCCTCCAACCATTTTGAGCTCCCCTTGAGCCCAGGGGACATTTCAGCATCCACCACCTACTTCCATGAGGAGCTGCAACCTGGAGGAGCCACCTCCTCTCGTTTGAGCTGAGCTTTGCCCCTGCCAGATTCACTTGATTCCTCCCTGGGAATATCCAGTCTGTCTGCAGGAGGCAGCATCTTCCCCCTTGAGAAAAGGGCAGGGGAGCAGCCCCGAAAGCCCAGTCCTTCAAAAGGATACATCTAAATTGCCCATAGAGGAGGAGCTGGGAGCCCGGGTTTGCTACCATGAAGATGGGAGCTCCTGAGCCGCTTCCCGCTGCCACGCCAGGAAGGAAAGGCAGCACTCTCCCACGAAAGCTGGCGGCCTGGGGACTGCCTCCCAAACTTCAGGGATTTGGCTGCACTAACAAATGTTGAGTTTTATCCAAATACCCAACATAATCTGGCATGTGGTGTGGTCTGGCATCTGTTCTTCCAGAAATGGGAGTGCTTCCCACATGGGTCACTGGAATATGAGATGATTGGGATATGAGACCAGGGCTGGAAAGATGATGTCACTCCAAGTCATCCTCTCTGACATGCTGCTTGACGTTAGTCCCTGCATGAAGATACTGCCAGCATCCCCTCTTTGCCCTGCTGCACTCGTAAGTCCTGCCTGTGGGTAACTGGCTCCGTTGCTAGTCGCCTTGGTGGAGCCAGGCTGCTGCAGTACAGTATGTCCCCAGAACACCATGAGACAACCTTGAAGGCGGCTTCTTGGACATGGGATCCAGCAGCAGCAGTGTCCAAGCTGATCGTTGCAGGCAGCAAGGGTGGTGGGGAAGAAGTGCTGCGTGCATCCCCTGGGGTACCATCCCTCTGGAGGCATCTTCCTCCCTAGAAAGGGACATACTAGCCATGCAAACTGAAAGATGAAAGTCTGCTCTAGGCATTTTTTTGTCAAAGAAGATAAATGTCCCAGCTTGTGTAGCAGGGAGAAATGGAAACAGATTGACCTCCCTCATTAGCATCACTTAGACTAGAGGAAAGAAGCTCTAAAAAGTAGTCTGGTGATTTGTTCTCCTTTAAAAATGTCCCTGTCATCACACTCCATTATTTATACCAGCAGCACTGTTGGCACTGAGCCTAGTCTGGGAAGAAAATAATACGGAGATATCCCCTCCTCTTTCTGCTGCTTTCCCTGCTTTTCCACTGAAGGAGACATGGGTCTATGCTGTTATGTGACAAAAGCCCTGCCTGGGACCCTCCCAGGGTTGTCCCATCATTTGACACCCATCAAATGAGTCAATGACCTTTGGGACTTGCTGCCTGGGGGTAATGGGACACATTTTGGGGTGCAGGGAAGGGCAGCTTGGGATTGCACAGGAGTTATGGGATGCTTACGCTGGGAAAGGGTTGGCTGGGTCTGGGGCATGGAGCCATGGCAGCCTCACCCAGCTCAGGATTTGGGGTGCTGTGTTTTCCCCTAACAGCTCCCTTTTCCTAAGATGCACCTGTCAGCCCCACCTCTTCCACCACCCCAGGCTGGTGCTCAGAAAATCATGATTTTGGGAGTTGCTGGTTTTAAAATTTGCTTTTCTGAATTTGCCTTTTGCTTCTGCTTTGCTACTGGAAGTTCAGGTAACAGTGTTGGTCACTGCTGTTTAACCCTGAAGCCTGTAAAACTGAGAAACCAAAGCTTCATATTTTATAGGGGTTTGACTCTAAGGGCTTGAAGCTTCAAGAAAAACACCAATCCCTTTCTCCCCCAAAATGTGACCCACCAACTATGTTCAAAGACTGGGCAAAATTAAGGACAGGTGCTTCACGTTTTTGTGGAAAACACAAAAATTCTCATTTTTATACACCTTTTTAAACAAGAGAGAAACACACCACCCTTTCCCCAACCCCACTTCATGTCCCATCCTGCTCGGAGCATCTTCGCTGTTAATTCCCATCAATCCTGGCCCAACTTTCAGGTCTCTAACAAATTCCATCTGCCCGTCCCACATGCAAACTCCAGATCTGATTTTCTGTAGAGGTCACCAGAGACACCAGGACCAGTTAGTTTTCCACCTGAACTTTCTCAGCCCTCCAGAGCCAGCTGTGACTCAGCTGCTGCAATCAGGAAATAACAGGGAACAGCAGGAACACCCGCGGGGAAATACCCAAAGAATCATATTTTTTTTTAAATATTAATTTACTGTGACCTGCTCACCAGCACGAATGACGGTCGCCCAGCCAAGTCCTGAACTGCACTCCCTCATTTCCAAAGCATTAAAAAATATCACCTTGTCATCTGTTCTGGCTGGGCTTTGGAGAGCTGCAGAGGTTTCCAAAAGTTCGTTTTGCTTGCGTCTTTGCAAGGTCTTGGGGCATCTGTGCCAGGGAGGGTTCTCACCTCTGGTGTGACCCCAAAGGGGAGTTTGGAAGAGAGAGGAGCTGCCTGCAGGACATCACTGCAGGTGAAAGTGGCAGAAGATGGGGTGGGTTCAACTCCATAGTGACAAAAAAGCACCATGAAACAATTTTGAGCATCTCTGCATGTCTCTAAACTCTCTGCAGAAAGGGGGCAAGCAGGGGTCTGGAGCAAACACCAGGCAAGTGGTCAGTGGCAGCAGTGGGTTGTGTCTAAGGTATTGTTCACGTCCTTGGGGCTGATGCTGGCATTGATTGCTTCCAGCGGCAGGGAGTAAGCTGCTACCAGACCTGCACACACAAAGTGGCTGTGTCCTGGACATTCGGGAGCAGCAAATCTTGGGGAGTCCTCCCCAATAGTTGCTCACCAACCTCTACGGCAAACTACAGAGGAATGTGTGGCCATTAGACAAGGACATTTGGTTGGGAGAGGAGGCGATATCTAGCAGCACGCAACCCTCCTGCTGTTCATGGCACACTGACAATCTCATGATGTGCCTCCCCTTTCCTGCCTGCGGGATCTCTGGATGCTTTGTCCCATCTCAACCACTGTCAGGCACAGGGGGCCGCACCACGTGCAGGGAGCTGGGTGGGTGGAGGGCTCAGTGAGGAACGCTGACCCTCCTGGAACACTGTTGCCACTATCTCATCCAGGGCACCCCAGGCATGGGATGAGGAAGGGGCTGGAGCCCAGGGCACACAAGGGGAGGTGGAGGGCAGTGCCTGTGCCCAAGAGGCAGCAGAATGGCACAGGCGAGCGATCCCCAGGAAAGGGGCCTTTAGCCCCTCCAACCCTCCTCCTTCTCCCACATTAGGGCATCTTTCAGGCCCCCCAACTCCCAAAACAACCATATTTGGCAACACATACCGCCATCACAGTGGCCTCCTGATGTCACAAGCCACCTCGCTGCCTTCTGTTCCGGGCCCTATAAATACAGGGACCCCCGCAGCTGGCCCACTGTTTGCTGAGCTTCGAGGTCCTCTCATGCCAGCAATGCCGGGAACCAAGAGGTCCCACAGCAGCAAAGGTGGCTGCCCACCTTTGAGTCGGAGGGAGGAGATGTGGCTGCAGGAGCCGTGGAGGAAGAGGAGGCTGTGTGAGAGGGGAGGCACCATCACCTGCATGGCTGATGGTGTGGAGCCCATGGAGGTGGATCCACCCAAAGACCAAGAAGAGCCGATGGAAGTGGATCCACCTCCACCATGGGTCTCCTGGCACCACTACAGCGTGCCAGGGCTCCCCTCCTCCCTGACACCATGCCGACACCAGCGCAGGAGAGCCCAGACAGCGCCCTACCGTCGGCCCAGCCTCCGCGCCCGGCCTTAGCTGGGAGGCGCAGCCTCTGCGCCCGGCCACCCTGCGGGCTCACCTATTCCACCTCCCCGCAATCAGCAATTCTTTTGTTGGTTGCCGCCGGCAGCGTGAGCCCTTCTCTCCCGTTCCCCTAGCCCTACCCCCACCCCCACCCCTCCTGAAGGGGTGCCATCTCCTCTGCTCTGAGACCCAAGCCAAGGGACCAGGCGACATGCCTTCTGCCGGGCTGCTGTGCCCAGCGACAGGAGCCCTCCCTCGCAGGGCCACCGAGGTCCCTGCGGCCTGGAGGTGCCGTTCCTACAGTCCGAGGACGAGGGTGGTTGAAGATGAGGACAGACCCCCCGCGGCAGCGCACGAAGAACAGCAGCAGATCAGGTAAAGAAGTCAGACAGACAGCTGTTCCTCTGGAGAAGCAGACCACCACAGGTCTGCCAGGAAGAAGGGCTGGCCTTCGGCATTACGATGCCTTCTAGCTGCTTCATCAGGAGGTCTTTTCAAGATTAGGGTCGTGATCAACGGCACAGAGTCTGGCTGGAGGCCCGTAACTAGCGGTGTTCCCCAGGGGTCTGTGCTGGCTCCAGTCCTGCTCAACATAGTCATCAATGACCCGGACAAAGGGACAGAGCGTACCCTCAGCAAGTTCCGCTGACGACACCAAGCTGGGGAGTGGCTGATACACCAGAAGGCTGTGCTGCCATCCAGCGAGACCTGGGCAGGCTGGAGAGCTGGGCCCAGGGGAACCTCATGGAATTCAACAAGAGCAAGTGTAGGGTCCTGCCCCTGGGGAAGAACAACCCCATGCACCGGTACAGGTTGGGGGTTGGCCTGCTGGAAGGCAGCTCCGCTGAGAAGGACCTGGGAGTGCTGGTGGACAGCAGGATGACCGTGAGCCAGCAAGGTGCCCTTGTGGCCAAGAAGGCCAATGGTATCCTGGGGTGCATAAAAAGGAGTGTGGCCAGGAGGACGAGGGAGGTTATCCTCCCCCTCTACTCTGCCCTAGTGAGGCCACATCCGGAGTATTGCGTTCAGTTCTGGGCCCCCCAGTTCAAGAAGGACAGGGAACTGCTCAAGCAAGTCCACCGGAGAGCTGCCAAGATGATCAGAGCATCTCTCTTATGAGGAAAGGCTGAGAGACCTGGGTCTGTTCAGCCTGGAGAAGAGAAGACTGAAGGGGGGATCTTGTAAATACTTATAAATATCTGAAGGGCAGGTGTCAAGAGGATGTGGCCAGACTCTTTTCAGAGGTGCCCAATGACAGGACAAGGGGCAATGGGCACAAGTTGGAACACAGGAAGTTCCACCTAAACATGAGAAAAAACTTCTTTACTGTGAGGATGACAGAGCACTGGAACAGGCTGCCCCAAGAGGTTGTGGAGTCTCCTTCTCTGGAGACATTCAAAACCCACCTGGACACAGTCCTGTGCCCCCTGCTCTAGGTGTACCTGCTCAAGCAGGGGCGTTGGACGAGATGATCTCCAGAGGTCCCTTCCAACCCCTACCATTCTGTAATTCTGCGATTGTTTATGGCCTAATTTTAAAAAACCCAGTAAAACAAGAAAAAGAACAGTAAAGATGCTTTCCTCCTCTCTTACTGGGTACTCGGGCCACTGCAGCTGGGCTCCCCTGTCCCCTCCTGGTCTCCCCAGTCCAGGGCAGACACTGGTGGGTGAGGTGTGGGGCCAGCCCAGGGCCCTGGAGATGGTGAGGGGCCGGGGCACATGGCGCACGAGGGCAGGCTGACAGGACTGCCTCTGGTCACAAGGGTGGCGAGACCCTACAGCAGGTTGCGCAGAGAAGCTGTGGATGCCCCGTCCCTGCAAGCGTTCACTCTCAGCTTGGACAGGGCTCTGAGCAACCTCATCTAGTGACAGATCAGAACTAGGTGATCTTTAAAGGTCCCTTCCAACCCAAACCATCCTATGAGAGTGCTTCAGGTTTCTTAGCAAAGAATCCTTCCATTTGTATAACCACCACTGACAAGAGGGTCTCCCAGTAGGGCCCTCCATTTTCAAAAACCACCCTCAGTACAAATCTGAACTGAAGGCAAACAGTGAAATTCCTCTATTTTTGTCATTTTGTGAGGAAGTAGTAGCATAAGAGTTGCGCCTTCGCAAGAACCTTGCATGCCAGAAATACTGATTTCCTCCAGCTCTGTTAACCTTAACCCACTCCTAGACAAAGAAGCTGCAATGGGCAAGCCTTTCACTATAGAAGCTGAAAGAAGAATACATATAGACAGACTAAGAATATTAGAAATGTCGATTTACATTTAAAATAGCTGTAAAACTATGAAAAGCATTATTCATTCTTGCCAACCCAAAGTTCTGACGGAAGTATTTTTAAAATAAGCAAGGGAAAAAAAAGAAACCATTCTCATATTCAAGTCTCCAGACACTGTCGACTGACTAAAGAACACAATCTCTCTCGTTTTACCTTTGGTGGAAGCTTTCCTTCAGTTATAACCAAAGTATCTCCTCTGCAAACATTAAGTTCCTTCAGAGTGGCATTCTGTTGGGAGAGAAAGCACAGCGTACTTGTAAGTCTACAGGTTCTTGTGCTTTGTTTCCTAATGTATATGTTGGTGGGTTTTTAAGCCATGCTTGGCAAAGGTCCAAGGTGTTTTGCTTTTCCACCAAAGAGCACAGAAATACCCATTTAACATCCACCGCTTGGAGACGACTCTGCAGCAGCACACAAGTACTGCACCTACAGGAGTCTGCTCTGCAGGAGTCCTTCCAGAGCATCCTGCTGAGCTGTGGATTTCCTTTGCCCCTCTGCATCTCACCAACTGACCCCTCATGCTTCTTTGTAGATGTATCTTTAACACACGGTAAGCCTAGACTTTAGAAAAAACTGTGTGGATATGGCTTAATCCTAGTCCCTGAAAATAAGAGGCAGGTGCACAAGATTTACACTTTAACCATAGGTATCCCAACACTGTCTTCATAAGGCCCTGTGAAAATAAAACAGCGTGTGTACTAATGTAGCACACACAAAACCATCACACATTTGCTTTAATGCAGCTCACTTGAGGGAAAGTCTCTACAGAAAAATGGAGTAAATATAAGACCACACGACTCAAGTCAAAAACAGGATCCTCTTACTTCCTGACTTAATGCTTCCCCTGCTTCATAGCACCAGTCAATCCTTCTCAAATGCCAGTTGTCACCTACCAAAATACAAGAACATATGGAAAACTAATTAGGCAACAACGCTGTTTTGGAAAAACATTACAAAACTGTTAATAAGTGTTAAGGGGTTCTTTTGCTTGTTTTTTTGATTGATTGTTTTTTAAACACAGCTCTGACAAACTGAATGAAGTACCACCTCCATGTCCTTCCCCAGGCCCTAAGAAACACTTTGCTGTTTGGAAATGGTCTTATTTTCGTAAATGTCTCTTCCTCCCCATAGCAATTCCCAGCAAGTCTGACTGGATAGACGGATTGCAGGATGGCCAAAAGAGTGGAATGCACAAGACGCTTGGCAGGGTGCAGGGAAAACAGAGCCTAAGAAATCCTGGTCAGGAGGCAATGGACATTGTTGACTTCTCTGAGGGCCAGGATTTAACCCAATAATTTTAACTCTGCCTCTGCTGGCTGCAGGGTCTGATGTTCTCCAGCTTCAAATAGCTCATAAATAGCTTCTTGTGGGTAGCTGCTGTTTCCTCACTAAAAATTGCAAAATTCAGCAGAAAAGTACCAAATATGACTAATATTTGGGACAGTGTTTCCCATCCCATGTCCATTAGCATGGTCAGGTGCTTAGGACCCATTGCTTTGCCTGCTGGTGGTTCCCATGCGATGCCCCTTGGCAATGCATCCTCCCTGGGAGCTCTCCTTCCTGGAGAGACCAGCCTGTCCTGCAGCCCAGGGCCTTGTTGCGAAGAGACGAGGTCAGCATGGCCCCTCCAGGCTGTGAAAGCAAACATTGACTCATGCATTGGCCAAGGAGCTCCTTGTCCTGGCCACTGCCAGGCCAGGGTGTCTGACCTGCACACTGGGTGGCAGGCTCAGGCCACCAGGATCTGCAAGGCTCGGAAGGGAGATGGCTCCAGAAAGCTATAGGGGATGAAAATATAATTGAAAAATTACTTTCCACGCCAACAATGAAAGAAAAATAACTGCATGGCTCCCTCCGCTTAGGTGGGCAGTGCCCAGGAGAGGCGGACTTCCACACGAAAGCACTTACATAATTCCTTAAGCATGTGAGAAAAGGAGCCCAGCCCTCCTTGTGAGTGCAAATCCCAAGGCAAGCTGAACACTGAAATTGTAATTATGTGTGTTTGTGACTTTGCACAATTAAGGCTGAATAAAGCAGGGTCTGCATCCAGGCATTTTTTTCTTCCATCAGGAAGGAAAGCAAAATGTAAAATGAATGTGCCTCTGGGGAAGAAGAGGTGATGATTTAGGATGTTTTTGGGATGGCGGACAGTATTAACATAGGTCATCATATTATAAAAAAGAGCAAAATGAGATAAGGTGACAGTAACTTTTTTATAGACACAGAAGTTGAAACTGCAAAGGAGCTTTTGGGGTGGAGACAATGCAATACGTTTTTTGATTTAAGACATATATTAGTCTGTGATGGTAATGAAAGTCCACTAGGAAAATAGATGGTATCTTTCTTGCCTTATTGTCAGAAGAAATTATTTAAATCACAGGTTCCCACTCACTGTTTTACCTCAGGATTTGAGTCAGTGATTTAAAACTATCAATTTTATTCCCATTTAATATTTGCAAGGCTTTTTTTTCCAGATATGTAAGTGAATCACTGGTTCCCATCCCGCAATTTTGTCATTCTTACTGCTAGCAAGGAGGAGAGGTCTTATCTCTACCAATGTAATCACACACGTGTATAATTTATTATAGATTCATACTAACCTTTACTTCTTGTGATATCCAGCAGTTGGATGTTGGGCTGGAGCCACCATATATGCATATATAGAGATGTATGTAGGATATTTACATGTGAAGGTGCTGGTGTAGTTGGGTTTCCCTGGCAAGTGCTGTTCTCCATCTCTTTCTCTCCATGCTCATTATTTTAACCTGTTGGGCTAATGGAGAGCTGGGGGTCTCTGAAGCCCTTGATTTGCCAGAGGTTTGGGGAAGCTGGTGGCTGGGAGGAGGTGCTCTGGAACAGGGTTCCAGCATCACCTCCGATGAGCAGCCATAGGTAGCTTTGCAAAGGAAAAGCACAGCATGATTAAATGACCCCTAGTTCTCTTGGGTACCACACTCAGAGAGCAAGAGAAACTATGCCTGTATCCAAACTTTTCCCAGAGAGGCAAGTACAACCTGCTTACGGCCATCACGTTTCTCCCACAAGGATGAGATGCAACACCTCCATTTGCTTCTCTCTAGGTTAATCTAAAATATTCCAAGCTTATGAGGTTTTCCAGCTCTGGATACATAGTCTTGCCACATTATCACACACTGCTCTGCCCCATGGGATGCGTTAATGGGCAAGGCTTGTGCCCGAAGGGTGCTGCGACCTCCAGGGTCCTGCAGAAATCGGGAGGGGAGGAGGGTAAGGGCAAAACCCTTTTGGGAACAAGCAGTCTTAGCTCTGCCTGAGGAGGAGTGGGTGCACTGTAAGCATTGCCACCACCTTCCTGCCTCTTCCCCAGAGGTCCTGTGCAGTGCTGAGGAGCCACTTAAAGGCTCCCAGAACAAGGCTGTTGGAGGCGAGTTTGTCTCAGCACAATTTAATATCTGAACACTTGATGGTGCAGTCCTGTAATAGTATATCCCAGTGGCACTCTCTGTTTGCTGCAAACACGGGAGATGCATTAAAGCTGAGCACAATGTTTGGTGAGGAAAATAACAGCTGTGACCCACCACAACTCACTGGCAGCCTTACATCCTCACCCTGCACACCAGCTTGGATGTGCAGTGGGAAAGAGTGGTCCATCATTCCCAATTCACCCCTCCCAGCAGCTGTGATGTCTGTGCCTCTTTTGCGTCTCTCTCGGGAGCCTTCCCCAAGGTAAGCCCTATCTCCTTACTTTTCCCAGGTGAGGAGACCTTCAGCCCAGGTCTGATCCTCCATGCTCCTCTCCTCACTACCCTCCCTCCTCTCTCTCTTTCTCCTTGGCCTTTTCCTGGCTTTTGCAAAAACCATCCTCCCCACCTGTGCTACCTGTGGCCCTTGTGATGCATGTCAGGACACCAGTATCCCTTGCTTCTTTCCTTTTATGGCACTCCTCCTAATCATAACACATACAACTGAGCCTCACCTCTTTGAAAACCATCTTTTGAATCCACTTTTTGGATAACAAAGGTGCTACCTGCTCTTCACGTGTAGGGCTGCGCAGGAGAGCTGTAGCCAGCAAGCATGGACCCTGGTGGAGGAGCTGCACATGGTGGAGGAAGAGAGACTGCACAGGGACAGCCTCACTGGGCATGTCTCCACGACTGGAGATTGAGCCCCATGTTTTTCTCCAAAGAAATGGTGCTTTTCATTGAATGTGATCCAGAAAAATACTGGTTTGGCTGTTCAAAAGTAACCTTCCACCAAAACCAGGAAAGGCTCCTCCCTTACTCCCTGCCTGCCCAAGAGGAGTGAGAGAGCTCCCTTCCATGGCTCAGCTCAACATTTATCGTTTTCCTTGTTTGAGGGAGTTTGTCTTTCACTCTGTTTGCAGCATTCTTCTCCAGTGTCTTTCTATCAAAGGCGTAAGATCTCCTTATACTTCATTCAGCCTTGCCCTGATGTTCTTACTGCTTCAGCTTCTGCCAGGAGGTGGTCAGCCCCCACCACAGGATTTGCTCCTTACCCTTGGTGTCCCACCAGATTACTTCCACGGTAGCACCCTTACTCTGGAGCTTTTCTGATCAGCACATGAAGAGACACCTGCAGCTCCCTTGTGTTGCACAGAGCTGTTTCAGAAGCCGGTGGGAGGACTGTCTGTCCATGGGCTGCGCAGTCAGCAACAGAGGGTTGTGGATGGAGGTTTCTGCAAAAACCTGAGCTTGAGGATGGCTGTTAGGATGGATATTGCTCATTTGCTTTTCACCTGAATCAGATTTGCTTTATTTACTTTGTGATGACTAGCTCCTCGGTAGCCAGGCTTTAATGCATACTAATGAACAAAACAAGTGTTTTCCCCTAGAAGTACCACGTGTTTTCCCAGACTTTCCCGCAGCTCAACCAGAGAGATAACATCAAAGTGGTACAATTTAATGAACCTGCTCTGTTACAGTGTACAGCTTGATTTACTGGCTGCTATGCAGAAAAAAAACACCACTATTGAGACTTTTCAGTATATTCCTCCGATTTTATGAAGTTAAAATTTATTGCAACCCATTGTGGAAAGAATGTGAAACATGGAATAATAAAACAGTGATTCATCGCATGCTAGTAGGTTTATTTAAAAAAAAACAAAACCAACAAAACCCTGAGTTTTCATCTACATCTGGAAAAAGGAAGAAAAAAACCTTCCTGTTTTAAAAGATTCCTTATGTGCCAGAAAATAAGGCTGCACGGGCTCAAACACAGCTCATTTTGAGGAATCACAGATACCTGCACATGACTGTACCTCATCCCCTCTGGCTGCAGAGTGTATCCCAGCCCGTCTTCACCTGATGTCCCTGATGAAGTACAGGTCTCTTCATCACTTTATAAAGTCCAGTTCTGAAGGCTAGGAAGGAGAGCCAGCCTTGTGTCACCCATGGCTATTTCCCAGACAACATAGGTGATTAACTTGCACAGCAGTTCATCGAAACCTTTGATGGGTGACCCTGCCAAACCCATGTAGCAGGACATCCACGCTCTGGCTCAGTTGAGCAGCAAAAGCAGGAGCATGCAGTGGGAAGGTGGCTTGTGAATCCTCTCCTAGCTGGAGCAGAAGACTGTACCATGCCACTGGTTTCCCAGCTTCTCTGCTGGTGTCCCTTCTCCCTGGTGCCAGCCCATGGAGCAGCTATTGCAGAGAGACTGGAGAGAAGGGATTCACACATCCTTCCCCATCTGGGGGCTGAGTTTTCTGCACCAGCATCAATTTGGGAAACCTTTGGCGCTATGAGTGTTTCAGCATTTGGCAGGTGACCGTAGCATTTCACCGCACGGTGCCTTTACGGCCAAACAATAAATCTCTGCTAGGTTCGGGCTGTGCTGTTGGCCTTGGTGCTGTAAGTGCCTGCAGCACACAATTTACGGGCATCAGCACGGAAGTGATGTTGGGTTATATGGCCTTGCTCTGCTGGTCATGATTGGGTTCTTAAATATTCATTGAACTCCAAACAGGTAGGGTTTTCTTCCAGCTTGGCACCGAGTCCTGGGAGGCCACCAGCAGTTGTCCTTGCTGCTGCTCTGGAGGAGATGGACTAAAGGAGAGCTCAGGACAGTCATGGCTGCTATCAGCAACAAAGAGATGGTCCTTTTTGAAGACAGTAAACATTTAGCAATGCTACACCTTTTCTGAGTCGTGGTCATGTTGCTGAAACAGCCTGATTTCAAGAGGAAGCTGTGACAGCTCGCTTTATAACAGCAACAATAACTGAAAGGCCCCAAATGATGCAGCCCAACT
This sequence comes from Morus bassanus, assembly GCA_031468815.1. Lineage (NCBI taxonomy): Eukaryota > Metazoa > Chordata > Aves > Suliformes > Sulidae > Morus > Morus bassanus. Next base: position 42,593,274 of record CM062574.1, read on the forward strand.
CCTACACAAACAGAGCATATAAGAGCAGAAAGGGAGGCTTTAATTATGCAGTGGTTTCCATGACAACCCCCTATATCAAATGGCCGAGCACAAGGGCTCTCTCCTCTTCTTGGTCTCATTTGCTTCTACAACAATTAGGCCAGGATAAGAGCCCAGCTGCATTTCAGTGTGGCTTGCACAGCTCTGTGCAGGCAGAGAAGACAGCCTGATGCCTCCTCCCCCCACGCTGAGCTCTACAGAGGGGCCCAAGGAGCCTGCTTTTTACTTCCATTGCAATTGCTAATCACCTGCCTTGACAACAAATCCTTCCAGGTGCTGTTGGCACAGCCAGGAGAGTCACTTTTCTCTGCAAGAGTCTCCTGGAGCTCAAGCTTAGCATCTGCCACCACTGCAGTGACATCCACAGGAGTATCCCCCCAACACATGGCTTCACCCATGAGGTTTGCTGGAGGCTGAACCTCACCCTTCAGTGGGACCATTGCCATGAGGATCTGGGTCCTCTGGCCAGGAGAGGATCTTGGTCTTGCTAATGCACCGGTGATGAGCTGAAGAGCAGCAGGTCTCATAAAGCCAGCCTGGGTTAGAGACACACTGCTGGAGAAGTAAAGAAGAAGCCAAGATCTCATCTCATCTCTGCCTCCCCCGAGGATGTTCTCAGTTTGTTGAGTCTCCCGACATTTTGCTCACCCTTTCTGCCAGGTTTAAGAGGAGTTGGATGCATGTGTTTCTTTGTCCAAGCCCTGCTCTCATCCCAGCTGATGGGAGTTCGTTGCTACAGTCAAGGTCAAAGGGGTTCTCATTTGCTTCTGGTTTTTGCTTCATGAGGAGGAGCACGACTTTGGGGTGCAGGGGACAGGAATACATTTATAAATAAGTTGTCCTTCATTCTGGCATGGGAAAAGCAGTTAGCAGGGCTCCACTGAGCAGCAGGCAGCCCTTGGCAATTGCTTCCTTCATCCAAAGAAATCACAGGTCCTAAGATGACATTTTAGAGTAAGAGGGGAGGAGGAGGAAGACATCAAGGTGGTGTCCAACTGAAGGCATTGTTCTCTTTTTCTCTAGGGCCATGTGAATGGCAGAACATTAATATTTGCTCTTCTATTTCCCTTTGGGCCCCATTGTTTGAGGGCTTAGTCCGGAGACGACTTTCCAGCTCACCTCTGTTTACTCTGAGCGCTGGCGTTGCTCAGCCCTTTGCTGAGCCTTTCCCTTCCTTATATTGGCTCAGTGGGAAGGAAAGGCTTGCTAATTCTTCCCAACATAAGAAGACTTATTGTCCTTCTTGACCGCTGTTCCAGAACAGCTGGTTTTGTTGTATTGTGGAGCTGTGTATTTTCTTTTTAATGGCTCAGCATTACTTAAAAGGCAGGTCTGACCTGAGCATGTCTGCCAAATCAAATGGTTGGCTTGCTGTGAAACTCAGCCTAAGACTTTAAGTGGGAAGAGGTCCAACAACAGAGCAAGTCAAAATCCCACTTGGCCCAGATGCCTGTTTCTCAGTTCAAGATTCCTGACAGCAAACCCACCATTTTTAGTAGTGACTGCGAACTTCTAGTGCACGGCCCCTTCAAAGAGTGCTGCGTATTCTGCTTGCATTGAAATGAGCTAATCTCAACTGGAAACAGATTTTTGCAAAAAAAAAAAAAGATTTGCAGGGACCTTTTTTTGATGCATTAAGGATGTCAGCAAAAGGTTTTTATTCCTGCTCTTTCTTTTAAACTCTGCCAACCCTGGTCTTTGCAGGTGGTGCTTGAAGAGCTGATGGGATCTTCATGAGGAAGACGTGCAGTGCTGCCTCTTGCCTGTAGTTTTTGCCTCTTAAATCCCAGCAAGCTCATGGCTGTTACAGCCTTATTAAGAATTGCTTCCAGACTATCAGACTCGGTTTTCACTCCCAGTTTGTGAGAGCAAGGGCACGGCAAGAGGTGCCAAAATGCAGCTGGAGAAGACTTGCATCTTGCTGAGGCCCCCATGCACCTCTGGTGCCCCGTGCCCCAAAAAGCAAATGTTTTCCCTCCATCGGAGGCATGGGAAGCAGGCAATGCTGTCGTTAGAGGTGCTGAGTGTTTTACAGGAGGGCTGGAAACCCGAGCTCAGGCAGTGGTGGCCTGTGCTATTTCCCATGTGGACCTGCCTGCTTGCTTGCTGGTGGAGCACTGAAATGGCCAGGAAGCACTGCTTCTTGCACAGCACCACAGCTCACAGCCTGCCAGGCGACTCACGGCTTAATAAACAATGTGTCAGTTAGAGGATTAATCACCGTATAAACACCAGGCGTGCCTGACAGAGGCATGAAACTCAGGGCCCTTGCTTGCATTCGGGAGAGGCCAGGCAGACACGCAGGCAGGGGTCTGCCCCAGCAGTTTGCATCTGCCCCTCAGCTTTGCCCACCCCTGCATGTCAGGAGCATCATCCCTCAAGGGCCAAAAGTGCTGCCTGCTGCAAAACAGAGAGGAAATCCCCCAGTCCTGCAACATGGAGCCAAACCTGCAGTGCACACGGATTGCCATCTTTGCACCACTGGCACCAAGAGAGTATCGCCTGTCCTGTCATCCCAGTGCAGGACATGTCCCAGTTCAGGAGAAGTCCTGGCGTGTATCTCCTATTAGAACGGGGGAGGGCTGGGAAAGCGAAGAGGCATCTCCTGCCCAAACTAAAACACCATGTCTTTGTTCACTGCACAAGTTAAGAATCACAATTGCAAGTGCTCACGTGGTCAGGTTGGTTTGACCCTGCTTCCAGGAAAGGTCCTTGCTGGCACTTCTCACCAACTGGAAGGGAAGAAAGCCTCCCTCCTTTCCCTCACCCAGGCCATGGCATCTGCCAGTCTTTTTGAAGCAATTAAATGCCTCCTTGCTCCTTCAGGTTGACTTTATTGCTCCATGTCACTCCCCAACTGCACAGCTTTCATGCCTCCTTAGGCCAGCGATAGGTTTGCTAAGCAGAGTCCCACATTTCTCAATCAGTAACAGCCCCAAGCCCACCATGGAGATGTTAAACACAGAAATGGGAGACTGAGGTGTATGAGCACGGGGGGTGGGGGGGGTGGGGGGGGTGGGGGGGGTGAGGGACAGAAGAGTGGGGCTCAAGTGTAAAGTGGTGACGCTATTTGCTTTGTTAGAACCATGTGTGCTGTGTGCCTAGGCTGGCTCCAGGGTCCAGGAGCAACCCAATCCCAGCAGCAAGAGCAGCAGCTTAAAGCCCTCCATCCTGGGGGTGAATGGTCCTGAAGGGTGAGTTCAGAGGCCTGGACCAAAAGGCAGATGGCACCCATGGCATCCTGATCTACCGCTTCCACAGTACTGAAACTGTGAATTGTGCATTGAAAGACAGGTGGGACCACAGCAGAAAGGTGGGAACACAGCAGAAAGATGGGAACACAGCAGCAGATGCTAACTTGTAAGCAGGGAGAGACTGCGCCTTTTGCTCCACTCCAAATTCACAGCCTACCCCAAATGCAGATGTACACACTAGGTTCTGTGTCCATGGTGAGGTATTTGAGATGCAATCCTATTACTGAGGGTAAGACAGGATCCAGCCCATTCATAGCACCTTTGTTAATTAAGGCTATCTTTAAGCCTTCTCAAATAACCTAGTAATCTGGTGAAGGAGCCAGGCAACTGGTTTCTTTTCGATGCGACTGTATATCCAGAGTTTACCGGGAACCAGTGTCATCAACAATCCAGGGCAGATGTTCCCTCATCACAGGGCAAGCCACACTATGTGCTAACTCTGTCTGGATGAAGGCTTGCAAGATCTGAGGTGTCTGCTTGAAACTCATGGTGAAATAATGAGGCGGGTATTTTTTCTGTGCGTGACATGGATACAAATAGCCGGTCCTCACCTCCTCTGACCTCCCTGAGTAGAAAGGCAGGTGACTGGCAGGCTTGTGTGCAAACATGCTGGGCTGGAATGAAAGGTTGCTGAAGTGAAGGAGAATCAAAGGCAGCCATCCTGAAACCAATGGGGGACTTACAGTAGGTCTTGCAGACCCGATTTAGCACAGGCATCATGATGCTTGCTATTTTTCGTTCAATCTAGCTCCTTGAGCTAAGTGGGAATCACAGCTTTTGTTAAAGGAGATTTCTGAGTCTCACACAGGAGGAAGAAAGCATAGAAGCCCTAGACTTGGAACAGAAAGCAAATAAAACTGTAATGCTTTGGTTTGTAATAAGCATAGTTATATTTAAGCTCCTTGCATAATTTTGCAGTTATCTGAGAGCGCTGAAAGCTCAGAGTTTGCAATAGCAAGCAGTACTGACACACTGCATGCAGAAGTTGGCCTTTTGACTCTATGAGGATATTACAGATGTTCTGGTAAATATTTATATTTTTAAACCTCCAGTGCTAATCAGAGCTGAGATTATTTAACTCACAAGAGTTTATTAAAATAAACTCTGCACTGATTGCTTGCTTTCTGCGTGTGCTATTTTTTTCCCTACTATCCAGATACCAGGGAAGCTGGGCTTTTATCGAGGTTAGATTTGCTGAAGTACTGCAGTTGCTGCTATCCCCCATAGTAATTTGAAAGGACTTGTCCCTCAGGGGCAGATGTTATTCCAAACCGAGACGTCTCCCTAATCTTTCTTGAAGCTGAAATTAGTTAACAATGGGAATCTTGGAATACAAATTACTCTGTGGGTTATTTCTTCTCTGAAGCAGTTGTTTATTAGAAAAAGGTGTCTTTAGCATTAAGAGAGGCAGTAGGGCCCTCTCTTGGCATCATTCCAGATGATCTCAGGGACACACGCAGCTCCACACCCTGCTTCTGCAGCTCATGGAAAGGCTCCTTTGGCCCTGTTCCTGCAGAACTGGCCTGTGGTCATTGCCGTTTGTGCACGGTGCAAAGGAGACAAAAAGTCATCACAGAGCCCTGGGGCTGTCTGATAAATGCTCCCGAGGCCGAATTGCACACACTCTGAAGGATTTGCATCCCTGAGCTAGTAATAAGCAACGTTGACAGGCTTGTGCTCTTCCCCAGTTCTTGTAAACTTGCTTGGCAGTGATGACGGTGTCCTAGGATGCTCTCACCAGAGCTTGACTTGGTAATTCAGCTCTAACAGGAGCCCAGCTACGTCTGTGAGAAATCTCCTGCCCAAAGGAAAGGGTTCAGTGATTTTTTTCTGCTTCCTTGTTTTGCAAGTTGAAAATTAAGCCCTGTCTGGTTCTGTGCAGCAGGCTGTCTCACAATGATGCATTTTATGGGGTGGGCTGACTGAAAAGGAGCTCCAAAGGGTCAGAGAAGAGACCATTTTAAAAGCAAGCAGAGCCTTGTAAAAGCCCCCTGAAGGCTTGGATTTCTGTGCAGAGCCAGGGAGTGTTGCAACAACTGTCCCTGCTGCCAGGGCTCATTTCACCCCTTGCACAGCAAGATTTGTGGGAGGGTAGAGCAAAGGCTGCATGCCCTGAGCTGGGAAAACCAAGGACAAATAATTGCAGACTCTAGCAGTGAGGACAGAATAAATGAGCTATTTGAAAATCAAAGCGGGACTCAGCACTGCAGCTCCAACAGTACTGCCAGTGTTCCAGGGTCAGGGAGCTGTGGGCTCTCTGATGCGCTGAGGTATCTTTGTCTTTGCTTTTTAATATCAGCTTTGCAAAGTTTGCAGCTTGTCCGGGCATATTCTCTCAGCACTGCTGTGTTTAGGCTCTGAGCAGAGGTGAGAAGCCTTCAGTTCATCCTTAAGGAAAGAAAAGCATCCCACTTTGCTGTTTAACTTCACTAATGATAGGCCCATAAGAAATGAGGGCAGTGCCGCCAAATGAGCTTGTCTCTGGTTACTGCTGCTGAACCCTCCAACAAGCCGGAGAGGGAAAACATCACCAGCATTTCCCTGAATGAGGAATACCTAGGAAAAAACTATATTTTGTTCTCCTATGTGGAAAAAACAAATTGCTGCTGTCATCTGTCCCCACCAGCATCAGGCTGTCTTGTAGCAAATGCTTGCCCATCTTTTCAAGTCTGTCAGCCAGTTTTGACCTTGATACAAACCATACTGGGTTTTGGTTTGTCACCAGACAGGGTGAGAAAGGAGGTAGGGGAAGACGTTCAGTTAAGTGTAGTGGGAATGAAGGTGGTGTGCAAAACGGGTAGAAAACCGTACCACTGCAGGGTGAACAGATGGAGGGTGAAGTGGTGTCACAAGACTCATGGGCGGTGCTGCATTAATGATGTTAATGAGCAGGGAGGAATGATGAATGAATTATATCGAACTGATTGGGGTCACCTGGGAAGACCCAAGGGCAATTTTGCCCTGTGCTTCCCCACAATGCCAGGGGACAGTTTGAGCAGTGAGCTGGTAACTTGCAGGTCCCTTCAGCAGCAGCTTGAACTGATGGAGGCATCAATCTTAAGGGTTTTGTCTTTGCAGCAGTGACTTTAATGTCTGCTACACTCTAATGTTGAGCTCACCAATTCATTTTCAGCAAAGCAACTTGGGATTCACTTTGCAGTTACAAGTTGAGTTCTGGGGAAATGGGTCCCTTCCCACCATCATTGCATTTTGAATCAAGGACCTCTTTTTCAGACCCTGGATAATCCCCCTGCCTGGCTGAACTGGCTATTAGCCTGTCCTGCATGGTGTAAAACAGCACGGTGACAAGAAAACATAGAGACCTCTGGAGGGGCTGGCCCCAGGACCTCTGGAAACACAATGCTTTCCTAAATTTTCTCAGGTGCAGGAGGTGTTAGAGCAGGCTTTGAGCGATGTGCACAGGCGAAAGGGGCTGAGCATCAGAGGGGAGGACTGTGTTTCCTGGCTGATGTGACATCCATGCAGCCAGGCATCCCAAGCATGTGCCCCTCAGCGGTAGCCTGTGTGAACATGGAGCATGGGGCAGAGCCACCAGCCAGGCTGGGATCTGCTGTGCTGGTGACACTGGGGAGCAATGGGCATTGCTGGTGATCCCTTCCTCATGGAGCATCTAACCCAGGTTGGGTGCACAGTGCTTTCAGCACTCCTGTTTTGTCACCCTCATCGGTGCTGAGTGTAATGAGCTCAGATGAGAGCAGGTAATAAGTTCCCATTATTTGGTGGCAAGGCTTTAATTGCCAGCCCCGGGTCCCTGCCAGGAGCATGCCCCTGCATGGCTCCAGGGCTGCTCCTCTGTTCAGACCATTGCAGAGGGCATGCAGGAGAGCCAAACTGAAACCACGACTGATGCTGTCCTTGTTCCCTTTGTCCAACCCTCTTATTTTCACAGCAGAAGATAGATTTCCTTAATGAACCCAAACTGGCCTCATATTGTCTGATATGATACCGATCACTCACCAACTCTGCAGCCTAGCTGTTTTTCTCTGCTGAAGTCAGCTTTCTGCTCTGGCTGCCAGGCTGGGGAGAGCTGTGGTGCTTACTCACCACTTAATTAATCTCTGCTGCAGCCTGGGGAGCCCCCTGAGATGCACAGGTAGGGCTGCATGGCTCTCAGATTCACGTTGGGCTGCCAGGCTCTGCAAACAAGGTCGTACCTCTGTGGATTATGTCGTTTTTTCCAAAGAACCTCCCCCCGTGTAGACGTGTGAAAATGACTTCAAGGAAGCTGGCAGTTCGCACAGAAAAATCAAAGAGGAAAAGCAGGAATGGAGCAGATGAATTCTTCCACGGTCCCAGGTCAATGGAGAGGAACTTGCAGATGTAATTCAAAGCACTGTAAACTTCATTATTGATCAGACTGTTTACCAGTGGTGGGGAGATGGGGCTGGTAGCTATGAAATTGAGCCCTACCCCTCTTGAGTGGGTCCACAAGAGTTAAACCTGGCATCTGAGTGGCTCTTGGCACATCTAGGCTTATGCTGGGCAAGACACTGACAGCAAAAAGAGGGGGCCAAAGGCCCCTGAGAGCAGGTTGGGGATGCTGGCACAGGGGATTCAGGGCTGTGTGAGATGCCTAGCTGTGAATTCCCAGTGAAGTGTTTAGGATGTCAGACTGCCAGGGAACGGGGCTGGATCTGGCAGCTTGAGCAGGGCAAGGCTGCTGTGGCTCAATGCCCTAGACCCAGCCAGCAGCACGGCTAAGTCTGTATCCCATGGGTTTTCCTTACTGGTCTTTCTGAAAGAATGGTTTTGGACACCCAGAGACTTGCCTAAGATGTAGAAAATCCTAGTGGCACCAACAGAGATGTGGTCCAGTTAGCAGTGGAAGCTGAAGCCCTGCTTCTCTTTGCCTCCCATCAGTCCCCACTTTGCACTGTGTATCTTTCTGCTCTAGTAGGCATCTTCCTCCAACCCCTCGGGAGCAACTCAGACCCAGAATAAGGCAGGTGCCTGCAGAATTGAAAGGGGGAGGATCAGGAATACCATACCATGGGGACTGCACGAATGCTGGTGAGAGCTGTTGAAAAAGAAGTGGCTGATTTGTGCTGTGCCGCTGTATCCATTTGCACACACCTGCACCGGCGCACAAAGGGATGAAGCTGCTTATCTGCAAGTGTAAAGCAGGCACATTTCAGGCTGTGAACTAGCAATTATCTCCGACACATTGCCAGCCGAGTTATGTTCCCAGTCTCAACTCCAGACACAGCTTGGCCTGTATCCAATACCTCCCCGCTTCCCTGTCCACAAAGAGCTCAGTGCTCTTGTGTTGCTGGGGGTCCATGGGATGTAGAGGACTGGATCAAGGAGAAATGAGCTGAACTTAATTGCAATGATGGTAAAAGCTGCTGCCCAGGTTGCTGCAACCACGAGGAGCTTTAGGCCAGCGGGAGGCTGAGCAAAGCTATGGAGTGAATGAACTGTATCTCCTAATGCTTTTGTGTGACCTTTGAAGCAATGCACATGGCCACACTTAGACCTTCATCTCATTCTGTCTGGGGCTGCCCCAGGGTGTGTGGAAAGGGACCGTGGAGGGGAATGAAGCTCTCAGGTATGCCAGGGTGATCTGTGCTGAAAATAGTGCTGGGGAGATGCCAAGCTGCAGTAGCTCTGATTTTGGCTTGTAGGTTTTTGTAGGGCTAGCAAGAGGCATCTCCTTCATCAATGAATGGTCAAGTTTTTAAGAGCTTGCCTAAAACAGCAGGTGATCTGGATTACCTAATAGCAAAGTACTCAGTGTGAGCTTTATAATGCATGTGTTGGCTCTTCTAGTGATGGGGGCATGCTAGGGCAGGGAGAATGAGAGCAAATCAGATGCAAGCCTCCTAGCTTTGGCTAAACTCAGCCATTTGAGAGGAAGGGTGGCACAGAGGTTAGCTAGCACACTGCTCTGGGATTTGGGCAACCCAGATCCTGCTCACTGTGTTGTCACTGATGATGGTGGGGCACTCAGTCAGCACTTGTCCTGCATCTCCTTTTGGATATGTTGATCAGGGAGCCTGTTAAGGCCTCCTGCCATCCCGGTCCTGTGTGTCTGCTTCCACATTATGGCTAGGAGGAGCCCAGTTCAGGCACTTCCCAGACATCAGCTGTTGGATGCTGCTGAAAGTCCCTGTGAGATCTGCAGTGGAAGACTCAAACAAGCAGGCTTGCACCAAGACAAAAGAGTAGGGCTAGAGTTTTATGCCATCCCACATGCTCACCTAAAACCATCACCCTGAGCCCAGGTGGACTTGAGGTGAACATCAGCCTGCTCTCCAGCAGTGCTGTGGACATAGCGTTGGTCTCTGAGGAGACACAGCCTTTGCAGGATGTGGAGCTTGTAGCTACCACCCAGGACCGAGCAGGTGAAACACCCCTCTATTGACAAAGCTAACAAGGGAACATCTTCCAGAAGTGCTGTGCACAGAGCTTATGGGTTACCCATGGACATTGATGTGACTCCTCATGGCATCCTCCAACTTCTCTTAGCTGGGCGCACCCCTTTCCATCTGGGTTTCTGGAAGGTTTGTACCCAGGCATTGCTGTATCCCACCTTCCTGCATGACACTTGGAGCCATGCAGATCCTAACGTGCACCATGTGAAGCTGCAAACACTCTTCTTGATTGGCAAGGTCCATTTCTGCTCTGCATCTCAGGCCTACATTGAGTACCACGGGTGGACGTGCAAACTTCTGGGCAATGGGAAGAGGAAGTGGGGGCTGTTTGTCCTGTGTGTGGCTCATTTAACCAGGCAGGTCATGCATGGCATTCAGTGAAAGTGGTGCCTTTTAATCTTCTGATCTCTGCCCCTGCCTTGAGCAGCTTTGCCATCTGTTCAGACGCAATGTAAGGTGACAACACATGTCCCAGCAAAGGCCCGTGTTTCTTCAAAGGTCCCGTCTTCTGTCTAGATCTACCGAGCAGCTCAGGGAAGGCAGCTTTGCGGCACTTGTGACACTGAGTTATTTACCAATTGCAAAATTATTTCCTGGACTTGGAGCTGACCCTCTTAGGGAATCACATGTGAAATATGACTTTTTTTGTCTTGATTTCCCTAAAGGATTTGGTGCTTAAGTGGCTTTATCCTTCAGTGATGGACACCTAGTGTCCAGATTTGCTGTCAGCTTAAGGTGGAAGACCTGTCGTTTTCTTTGGGTATTTCTCAGGTGGTTCTGCTTATTTGGAAGCATTACTGACTTGAGAGAAAGACAACTGAAGGTGCATTTCCACAGCTAAGCTGAAGCTGCAACAGCCCCAGATACTTAAAAAAGTAAATCCTTAACTACAGAGCAAGCTGTCTAGGCAAGACTAATTGCAAAAAGTTTCTTGAACTTGGATCACAACAGTGCATGGCTCTTATGTTGCTTCTGCCATCAGTAGGTCGCAAAGCACTTTTTGCAAAGGAAATCAGTGTATTTTCCACTGATTAACGCAGGAGGGAGTGACTGCTCAAAAAGCCAATGGAGGAGAGGACTTGATCTCACATCTGCTCTGCCCCCAGGCTTGTGCCCCTGCTGGGTAACAGCATGGGGAGGATTTATCCTTCTCCATTTCAGCTTTGCACTTCCCTTGGGTTTGTGTATGTGGTCGTATCTGTGCATGCTCAGCTGCCTGAGTGAGCCCACAAAGGCAGGACACCTGCATTTTGTCACTGGAAATATTTGTGGAAATTTGCCCATCAGTAATGGAGGCGAGGGTGCAGTCTGGGTAACTGAAATACAGCCATTTTTTGTCTCAGGAATGAATCTTTTGGGGCTTAGTAGTTTAAGCTGACATGCTATTAGTTTCAGACTCCCCTTAGCAAGGAGGAGTTGATGATACTTGTGCAAGGGCAGGTGATGTTTGAAATAGGATCTGTGCTGTCATTGTAACTGAATCTTGGCTGCTTGGGAAGCCTTGGCTGGCTGCTGAGTCTATGCTGAATGGGTCTCACAATACAAATATTTGCCTGCGGATAGATGCCTTATTATTAATTTAAAGACTGACACAAATCATGAGCTCAGAAATGCAGACTTAAGCTTCATGGACAAAAATAGATGTGGCCTCTTGCATGGGGAGCCGTTCTGATTACGATTCCATAATTGGATCATGCTGAAACGGATACCTTAAATTTAGTTACAAAAGCCTAACAGGAAAAAAATGCCAACAATTTATCACGGCCATGGTGCTATATTTAAAGCTGCCAGCGTTTCCAGGATATAAAGCGATTATAAATCCTAGCGATTTGTAACCGGCCATAGGAATCTGCCTTCATGCTGACATACAACATTCAAGTCCTCCATGCTGGAAGCCCTTGATTCAGAAACGTAATTAAGCCTTCACCTCCTTTTCAGTTTAGGAATAGCCCTGCTGCCGTTACCAGCTTAAATGTAGGCATATACTTAAATGAACTGTTGAATCAAGGCCCAAACACTTAATTTATTTCTCTCAGTAATGAATAACTTGCTGTTGATTTGGAGTTAGAGGTACCAAAACGCTGCTTTCATGTTTCATTTAACTGAAATAAAGCACTGGCCAGTCCTGTTTTGAGTCTGAGATTGTGGCAGCTCGTTAGCTAACAGATGAGAAGAGCAGCAGTCAAAAACCTGTGTTAAATGCAGTCCTTTATGAACCTTTCCTACAAACAGCTTGCACAGAAGCCTTTAGAAAATGACACATAATAATCCATAGTTTAATATCTCTTAAATTCCCTGAGCCTGCTGGCGTTATCAGCCCAGTGCCATGCCTCCAAAAAAAAGGTCTAAAAAACTTGGAAGTGGGCAGGCGTGGAATGACCATCCCAAGAAGGTTTCTTTCAGATCTTCACTAGCTCATGCCCTGAAGCAAGGGTTTTTACCTTATTTTAAAAACTCATATACAGCTTAATTTCGCAACTTCTAGTAACGTGATGGTTCTCTTCTCACCACTTTGACTAAGGACTTTTCCATGGATACAAGCAGTAGGATACCTGTTAATTTAAATTCAAATATGCCTGCCCTTGCTTCTGCTGCTTGTTAAGATTTCAGAGCAGACCTAGCCTTGATTTCCACAAGTTTCCCCTTTTCTTGGGTTACACCAAACCCAGTTCTGTGCATCAGAGCACCTCTGAGCTGCTGGAACCAAGAGTTGATGCCAGCTGTCCATCACTTCTTATCGAAGCAGAAATGGAGCATCGGTGGCTCCTAAGAGGTTCCATTACTTGTTATTAAATAATATTTTTACCTTTGCTTGCTATGACCTCGGGTGAAGGAGATATTTTAGCTGCTCAAGAACAGTACAATGGAAAGACGTTTCCTTGAATTATGATACAGATAATCCTGAAAGAGCCTGGCATTTGGAAAATTGGCCAAGAAATAAGGCAAGGAGCAATGCTTCTGCCTGTGGCTTTGCTTTCCTTTGTGTTTTCATTTCCTACCTTCATTCTTTTTCCCTTAAGTGATGCCAAACCTCTGGAATGTACTTATTTATTAGCAGAGTAAAGAACAATAAGCAAAAAAATGCAATAAAGAAGAAATTGCTTCTAAACCTCCCTTGCCAAGCACATGAATCCTTCAGGAAACTAATACATGCCACAGTTCAGCAAATCACTGAAGAATGCGAGTTGTCTTCTTGGAGTAAACAGCACTCAGGAAGCCTGCTGAGGTATGCGCGTATGGGGAAGCAGGGCCTCAAATCCTGCATCTCTACAGATGATGCTCCCATGGTCATCTGGGGGTCCTATGCTGCCCTGCATGACCCATGCTTCAAGGGCTGCCTTTGTCAGCCCCTACCACATCATTTGCATTGCACAGTCCCCAGGCTGTGTCTGCACTCACCTAGTGGGCTTGAACTCTGAGCTGATGGAAATGGGTTTTTGTGGCTGAGGAGGAGGAGTTCAGTCCCTGTGTTTTAGCAGCTTCCAGATAGCACATAACTGCCATGTTTGCAGGTGGCTTGTGTCAATCCCCCCATTATGCCACTCCTGTGGTGAGTAGTTTTCCATGTCTTGTAACAAAAGGTGTGCCTAGCAAATTTTTTTTTTTGCAGCCCAAAAGTTCTTTGTTTGCTTGCTTCAAGACAGGACAGCCAGGGTGCTCATGAAGGCTGAATTTCTCCCTGGAGGACCAACCATGCTGCAGCCCATGCCTAGCACTTGCTGGCATGAGGAAAGAGCTTGCTACAGACCGTTGGGTATCGCAGTGCTATTGCATTGCAAGAGGTTGTGCAGAAGACTTGGGTTGTCCGTAGGAGCCCTAGTCCAGCCGCAGATGAGATACGTTTGATCTCAGAATGGATGCAAAGACTCCCTTGGTGTTGAGGGAACGGCTGTACCTGCTCCAGCACCTTGGGAAATGCTGCATCACCCAGAAACTGTGCACCCTGGTGCTCGTATTTGTCCCCTAGTGGGACTGCAGCTGGACAAAGTGTTTTATTCCAGCAACAGCAGTTCCAGCATCCAGAGCTCGAGTAAGGTGTGCGGAGGGTGGATAACAAAAAGCCCAGGAGAGAGAAAATGCAATAGTCTTAAATGACTTCCATCTGTCTCCTCCTGTCACCCACTGAAGGGATGAGATTTATGAAACCTCCGCATTAGCAGAGGCTCATTGTAATGCCAGGTCCCAGCTCTGCCACCAGCGAGCCATCAGGGATGGCATGGAGTGAATGCCATCGTCCCCCTCCCCAGTCCAACTGCTGACGACACTTTGGGTGCCTGCCCAGGATGCTCTCAGTTACTTACAGTGTTTCGCTGATCGCTGCCAGGCTTTCTGTGCAATAAAATTTACACCTCCCAAGAGAGGTTTTTCAGGAAAGGCTGCGTGTCTGCATTCACGCCAAGGCAAAAATCCTCTTGCAGCGATGACTGAGCAGCAGGAAAGAGAGGGGTCAAAAATAACCCAAGTTCTTACTGAAGCTGGAGAGATTATTACCTTCCCCATCCCCTTGCCCAAGTTAGCTGGCATGTGCTGCCACCGGGCATCCTGGAGAGGTTTTGGAAGAGGATCTTGCCTTCAGATAAACAGGGATGAACCTGAGCTCACAGGATTTATGGATGTGAGGGGAGACAGGCTGTCTCCCCCAGCTGATAGCTGAGATAATTCACTCTCTCAAGATAATTAAGCTCTTGTGCACCCCACTCCCACTTCAAGAGCTGTGCCATGCTGTGCTGGCCAAGTGGGCTTCCCACCCGGTGCTCACCATGGGAGTGGGGTTCAAGACCCCTCCCACTAGGCATGCTGTTCCCAGCATTGCCTTGGCACATGTGGGTGCTGGGTGCTCTAGGAGGGATGCGGAGAGCTGCAAAAGGGCACAGTGTGGTTTTTCACTTGACTTTGTTGGCAGCCCACCTTTGTGAGGCTAATTGGGCACTTAAAGCAGCTTCAAGGGAATTTATTTTCCTAGGAATTCGTTTCCAAGGGAAAGGTTTCAGCAATTAGTGTTTCCCAAAGCTGGGTAACTGTTTGAGTGGAGGAAAATATAGTCTGCAAATGTGTGAGTTTACTTCTATACTGGCAGGGGGTAATGCCAAGGGGACAGGGACTGTTTCAGAGGGAGCAAGAGGCACATCGGTGTGTGAGGAGTGAAAATCAGGCAGGGGACGGGCAGAGTTGGTGGTCTGCTCACCAATGGACAACTCCCCAGTGCTGCATGTGCCCTGGGTTGCTTTTCTCCGCTGCAGGTTTCTAACAGCAGGCAGGAGCTGGGGAGCCAGGCAGAGTTTAATTCCTCCCCTGAAGAATCTGGTAAGCACAACAAATTCTCCCTTGGAATCTTTATTTTAAATGGAAAACTGGGGTCTCGGCTAAACCAAGCTGAAATTGAAAGTGTCTGCGAGGTTTTTGTTTGTCTAGCAACCAGCACAAGTATTAATGGAGGGAAAGGGAGCCAAACCAGCAAATTGCAAGTGCCCTGAAGTAAAAAGTGTTCTCGTTCTCCAGCTCAAACCTAAAACACATCAGCAGAAAAATGAATGATAGCATTTAACTGGAACCGTAGCCTTACTTTTCTACTTTCCTTAAGCCCTAAAGCTCCAGCAGACCACATCTCCCATGCCATGTCTCAACCATGATGTTCAGCTTCTCCTTGCAGGCAGTCAGGTCATCTTCTGCCATTGTATGTTGTGCAACTATGTGCAATACTGTCACCCAAGAAAGATGCTAGGTCTCTGGAGGAGAGAGGGACTGTGGCACGTTGCATCGGTGCTTATGAACTGAACTACCTCCCTTCTCAGGCTGTGGAGCCCTGATACAGCAGAGAGGGAGGTGGACATGCCTACAGCAGCAGCATCCTTGCTGTACCCACCCCCAGATCCTGCCACTGGCACAGAGGGCGACCTTACAGACAACCAAAGAGTCAAGGGGATGGCGGGGAGCAAACCCAGCAAGTACCAAAGCAGACTTTAAAAGGCTGGTGTCTGGAGTAAGACTGAATGGAGGATAGAAAGGCCTCCATGCTGCCCTTCACTCAGAGCTGGTGCTGTTGCGGCATCCTGTATCTTGCTGCTGCTGGGGCCATCGGTTCTCTGGGATTTTCTGCTCCATGCAGTCCTCTCGTCTTGAAACAGTCCCTCTCCCTGCTCTCTTGCAATTTTCACCAAGATCAGCCCTTACAAACTGAGCACTTATTTCTTGGTGGGTATTACATATCTGCCCCAAATATCAACAATTTGCAGTTGATAGACACTCCACAGTGAAATTAATTTTCTTTGACATCTCGCTTGCAAAAGCAACAGCTTCCCTTCCCCCTACACTCCTGACTTGCTGGCTCCTTTTGAAATCTCAGATTGCCAGCATGACTCATGCAAGGTGCCAATAGCAAACAGAGGAAGGGATTGCTTTTGATGTTTCAGTCAAATTTATGTTCCCAATAATCGTTCCTTGGACAGAGTAAAGAAGACTTAGTCAAGCAGACATCCCAACTGCGGGGTTAATAGCTGCAAGGAACTTTTTCCTCCCTCTGCTAAAACATCAAGGGTTTAGTTAATGGCAAACATTAATAAAGTTGTTACACAAAGATGGCAAGTACCATTCATGGGTTTGAACCAGCAGGACAGGCTGTTACTTCTTACGGGAAACAGTTTAAGGGCTACGATATTCAGTTGTGTCACTGAATGCAGTGTTACACACGTGCACACAGGCGTGAAACCCAGCCATGTGTTAGCCCTGGGCTCAGCCCAGGCAGGGGACCACGCTCAGCCTGGATAGCCATCATCCTTGGTCAGCAAGGCCAGCATGGTGGCTTCACACATGCCACAGGGTTCTCCTGCCTTGTGCTAAGGGAACTGTAAAATGCAAATATGTGCTATGATGTGATTTTTATCCCCCAAACCATCTAAAAAATGCAGAATCGCACCACAGCCACCCAGAGTGAGGAGATCGGGCCGAACTTGCAGTGGAGAAAGAGCAAGCCAAGTGGCTGATACCCTCTGGGGAGTTATGAAAACTTCTTCTAGAAGGACCTTTCCACCATAAAAAAAGCATTCAGGATCATGTTTCAGAGTGAGGTTGCTTGGCGCTGCTTTGGCTATCTCCACATAGCTCTGTGGGCTCCAGCCCATAGAGACTTCAGAGCTGAGCTTTGAAGTTGCCCACCCTCCTCCCATGTGCCTGCTCTCACTTTGACCTTCCTTACACAAAAATAGCTCCTTTCAGTCACAGAAAATATCAAAGGTGTCAGACAATGGCTGGGTCCCTGTTCTCACTGAAGTTGGTGGGAACTCTGCCATGGTCTGGAGGAGAACGTGATTAGACTAGCAGGGCCCTGTGACAGACCTCTTGCCCGAGGAGCATTAGGACTGCTGACAATAAGCTGTGGTGGCTCAGGAGATTACCAATAGGAAGGTGGGCAACCCCTTTCCTCTTGGGGACACATGGGCAAATCCAGCCTCCATTTGGTGGCCTGTGGGACAGGAGCTGTAAGCCAGTTCCTAGCACACAGATGTTACAGCAGAGCATAGGATCTCCAAAACTAGTGTTAATGAGCTGGCCAGAGCTGCCGCAACAAGGCTGTCCCAATCTACAGGCTCCACATCACCCAACCTACAGGTCCCATACCATCCCAACCTACAGGTCCTTTTCCATCCAACCCACAGGTCCTACACCATCCTAACCTACAGGTCCTTCTCCATCCAACACACAAGTTCCACACCCATCACTAGAGTCACACGAGTGTTGTCAGCTCACTTGACTTTGCTGTGTGCCTAACCCTACCTGATGTTTACTGAAAGCCCCAGATTCCAGAGTCATTTGAAAAGGAAACAATATCCCTTCTCATTTTTTTTAAATCTTAAAGTATTTTTGGGAAATCACTATCATGTATTGGGAACACTTTACCTCCTCATAGTGAGACTGTGAAAGCCCAGCATGTCTAAAATTTTGACTAGGTTTTTGGTTTTGGGTTTGTGTTCTTTTAATTTGCTGGGTTAAAAAAAGATATTAGCTCTCCTCACAGACCTTACCTTACTCATGACCTTGGACTATCACACCCACAACAGCTCTGCCATTAGGAAAAAATGGTCTTTTGAGCCCGTGACTGGAAATACTGCTCCCAATCTAACTGCCAATTTCTCTGCTGGAGCTCAGGCTCCATCAGAAGAAACTTGCAATGGTGTTTCAGTTCACAACCCTCTCTACAGGCAACACAGTTCAACATTAGAGACGATGAGACAAAAATAAATGGAGGAAGCTAGACACGGGAACATAATCAAAGGCATTGAGCCTTTTAAGATAGCGTCTGTCCTAATATTTACAGAGTCCTTCCAAAGCCAAGCGACTTCTTCTGGACTTCAGAGACTCAGTACTACTCTGTTCTTGTTTATAGCCCCGGTGCCAAAGAAAATTGAGGGGCTGATAAACACCGCGCACCCTGCCATGCTCTGTCAATGGACGTCTTCCTTGGAATTAAGTGTCTGAACAACATAAAAGTATTTTCATTCTGCTTTATGTTCTCATCTGTCTTCTGAACAATTATTTTCAGATTTATACAGGAACATGAACTCAGTAGGACTTGTTTTTTTTTTTTTCCTGCTTTTCCATCAAGCCACCGTGCCAGCCCATGTGCAGAGTGTCTTGCCCTGTCACGGCATTATCCTGATGTGTTCATCTTGTAGTTGTCCCTCGTGTGGGAATTTGCTCATCTGAATTCAGAGCAAGCTCCAGCTGACCAAGGAATGGCTCCCCTCAGAAAAGTGGACTTATTTAAAGGGAGTTTTCACTGTAGCCACTTGATGCTCTGTCTCGTTGGGTGTCTGGATTGTAATTAGAGAAGGGAATTGTGGACCAGGAGCAGGAAGTTGGCAGGACTTGCAAATACGGGTTCACCCCAGGGTTGCAATCTTCTGGGTTGCTGCTGCATCAGCACAGTGATTAGTGGCTCCAATCCCACTGGTTGGCTATAATGCAATAGAAGCCCTCTAATTGTGCGTTAATTAGAGCTAATTGCTCACCAGGAAGAACTCAGGCCTTCCTAGCTGATGGAAAGCGGCAATAGCAGAGCACTAGTGGCTGAAGGAGGGGCCCCCCAAGGCAGGGCTCCTGTGAAGGGTGATGCTTGGCAGGAGGCAGGGAAGGGCTGCCCAGCTCACCTTCCTCTACCAGCACCTGGGCTGTGTCTAACCCTGCACTGATTGGCTTGTCTGGGTCCGTGCTCTGTTCCCAGGCTGCCCTTCAGCTCATCCCATCCCTTATCAGTATCCTAATGGCAGCAAGTGGTTTCCAAGGGCTGTGCTGGAGAAGCATCGCCAGAGGTGGGACCCATGGAGAGGGCCAAGGACCAAGGTTGGGCAGCTGTGGACAGCAGGCACAGCCTCTCTTCTGCTAGCACCCCTGCTCCTAAATTGAAGACACTCAAAGCCAGAGCTGCTCTGTGTCTGCAGGAGTTCTGCTGCTCAACCCACCCTCGCTGGGAATGGAGGGCACAGACCTCCTCCTGCTTCACACCTCTGCATCGCAGAAGAAATTCCCACGGATCCTTTTTCCTTGCAAGAATTTCAAGCCAATATCAGTTTGAGGCTTTGCAAGTGATGTGGAGGGAAAGAGAGGCTGGGGGAAGGCAGTGGGAGCTGGGATACATGGTGGGGAGGATGGACATGCACCCAGCAGATGCCTGGCACCAAATTGCATGAAGCAACTGCAAGTGGGAGTGGAGCTGGTCTGCTGGGCTGTGACTTTGGAAGAGAAAGGGAACATGCCCCACAGAACTGACAGCCTGAAAGCAAGCACCAGTTCAGGATAAACGTGTGGGGTCGGGGGTTTGGCTCTTGTGGGTTTGTTGTTGCAGGGAGGAATGCGAGCAATTTCTTGGCACTATTTCTCCCCAGGATATTAGCATTATAAAGGGAGTCGCTGAGAAGCTATAGTTCAGATAGCTGTTGTTGGCTCCCTCACCAGGGTCTTGGGTCTGCTCCGTCCTTTTCCAGTTAATATAGTCTAAGGATGATTTATTTGCTTTGCACTTTTCACACAGAAAGCACCCCAAAAGAGCTGAGGAGGAGGGCTGGCAGGAGCAGGCAGGATAACATCCCCATTCAGCATTGCAAAACCTCCTGCTCATCCTTTCTCTGCAGGAGGTGTGCAACCTGAAGCCTGCAGGAAAGGGTCTCTTGGCAAGGACAAAACAACAGATTGATGCTTTCTTTCCTTTCTTGACGCGTACGACGGGATCCCAAATGGGTCTTTGTGACTCTTCTGGCTCTAGTTCTTGGCATAAATTAGTATTTATGCCTAATGAGCCTGTGATCATACCCAGGGCACTCAAGGATGGACAAAGAATCTAAACCCCAAGGACAGGTATTTTTAAGGCACAAATGTGGATGGAGTCCAGGGGGATATCTCTGCCTGTGGAAAGTTTGGACCCTGACTACTGGATGTTTTTTTTTTTTGAAAAAACCCTCTGTGCCTCCTTTTACAGCAAGTTGTAAAACTTTACTGCTTGTCAAGTAACCTCAGTACCTGTCCCTCCTGGGAAGAGGAGCTTTACTGTCGTTACAGCAGACTCATCCCATCACTTCAGGGCTCAAATGATGCTGGGCACAAATCATGCCCTCGGTCATTTTTAGCAGCACCTTGGAAAAGACTTCTTGTCCTTCCCGTTGCAGTCATACAAACCATGGCTGCTCTGGGAAATCACATTGCAATCAAAATGGAGCTGGAAGAACGGTTGCTCATGATCTCCCACCCCCTTAGGGACATCACTTCCAATCCAGAATAGATTAAATTGAACCAAAAAGTGTCCAGATTGCACAGTTATAAAGCAGCCAAGAATTAAAGAGTTTTCATGATCCCAGGCCCTCAGTGCTATTTCTTTTGCATTCCTCTGGCCACCCACATGCGTTGAACAATGAATGCGCCCTGTTTCAGGGACTATCAGGAGATGAGTGAATGTTTATAAACTGAAAATCACCCTTCGGGCCGTTGGAAAGGCATTTTGTCCTCACCAGGAAAGACTGCCATAGCAGAAAGGGAAGTTGGCAGCCCCTATCATGCCGTGCAGCTCCTGCAACAAGGAAGGAGTTGGAGCAGCTACATCCCTCTCCAAGCCTCAACCAGTGGGACAAGGATTTTTAAGCACTGAATTAATTGCTTAAAAACTGACACGTTGTTTTTTGCATTTACTGTTAGCTTGGAAGCATGGAGAACCTCAGTCATAAAGAGCCGTGTGGAGGTTGTGTTTCAATAGACATACAGCCAGGGTTTAAAAGTAAGGTTTTGAAAGCAAGACGTGCCAAGTTGTTGAGAGGTGGCAGGGCAGCACTGGGACCTGCTCAGGAATAGGGGAGGACAAGGACGATGAACAGCTGAGCAAACCTTACCTCCTCGACTGCCGAGCGATCCCACAGCCCTCGCTGGGTGTGCAGATGTTGGAACAACAGGGAAATGAAAAAGCCACCAGCATTGCCACGTTGGCTTTGCTGGGCCACCAGTTCTGGCTCCTCCACCAGTGCTGCAGATGGGAAGCAGCCCTCCAGGCATCTCCTCTGACTCTGACAACATCTAAGTGCTTCCAGGTATGAGCGAATCCTTTGTCAGCAGCATGCTCTGGTTCTGGGGCTGCAACAAGAAGTCCCCTCTGTCTGGGGGGTGTTTGAATGATTTGTGTCTCGGGCAGTCGGGCAGGTTGGGTTTTGCTGCAGACAGTTGGCAAAACTTGTGCGCACCAATGCGTGAGCTGCGGAGGAATAAGCGTCGCTGCAAATCATTGCCAGGAGCAGTGTTTCCATCCAACCAACACCCAGCAGAGCAGAGCCGGATGTCAGTTTAGGCAGATCTCCCACTCCGCATCTGGTGCACCCACCCCAGACGATGACCTCGAGCCTGGCCATCAGAAGCCACTTTTGCTCAGGCCTCCATCAGCCACACCAGCCCAGAGCAAGGCTGTGCAAAAACGCTCTCTGCAGTCCCTGCACTGTGCTGGGCACAACCCCCAGGGTGGCTGGCGAGCATCTCTGGGCCACGTCCCCCGCCCTGTACAGCTCCAGCTCCTGCTCCAGCAAGGCGGGTGCTACATCAGGATACACCTTCAGGTGTAGCTGCAGGGTGATCACAGCTTCTCCCCCTCAGGCCACAAAGTTTTGGAGCCATGTTGCCCTGGAGGGAAGGGAAATACCCCTGATTTTCTTGTTAGCTTCCTTCTTGGCTGCAGGTGGTGCTTCACCCACAGTCCACCTAAACCAGTGGAGGAAGAGCACCTAGCTGCATCCTTTGCACGAAGATGCCTTTCATCCCGTGGAGCTGCCATTCCTGTTCCTTGTTTGCTTCATGAACTTGGCTGGAACGCAGCTTCCCTTCGGCATGCTCCCCAGCTTTGTTTCCAGCCCTGCATGGAGGAAAGGAGATGCAGAACTATTGCATGGGTTGTCCGAGCCCCATGGCCCTGAAGGTACCATTGCAGCAGGTAGATGAGAGGCCACACGTGGAGCTGCGAGAGCTGGGCAGTGCACCAGGCAGTGCTGCTGGGAGAGGAGCCAGCATGTCCTTCCCCAGCAGCAAGAGCAGCCTGGGAGTTTTCTGTCTTCCGTGGAGGGCTGGGATGAAGAAAGAGGTGACTTTGAGCTTCGAGATGCTGGCACAGTCTGCGCCACAGCAGTCCCTGCAGCACCTCCTGCTAAATCCTCACCCACCTTCTGCAGATCCACAGCTGTGCATCTGCTCCCCATGGGTGGAAGTGAGGCTGAAATGGCCAGGAATAAAACAAAGCTGGTGCAAACGAGAGCAGGCTGTGGCTACCAGCAGGGTTAGGCTCCAGGGGGATTCTGGAAGTCCTTGGAGTGATGAATGAGCCTGTGGATATGAGCAGAGGATGCAGCCTCAGGTAAATACAGGTCAAAGAAGATGCACAGGATGTCAGGTCTTTCCCTGTAGTGTCACGTAATAAATGTGTTGTCCTCCTTGCAGGGCCCCCCTGTTTCCCAGAGGCAGGAGAAAGCGGTGGCTGCAGGACAGCCACCCTTGCGAGGTCACCGGTCCTTGTGACATGCTCAGATGTCCCAGCCCTCCATCTGGAGGCAGGAGAAGAGGCACAGCAGCACCCAAGTGTGCTGCAAGGCACCTGGCAGGGTTGGGATGGGGGGCCCTGGAGGAATGGGGCTTATTCTGGAGCAGGAATAAGCAGTTATGTGGTGTGAATCAGGTTGGAATAAATGGATCCCTCCACTGGTAAATACCGTGCATGGGGGGAAGAGGGTGTGAATGAGATTTGCTCCTCTAAGAGGCTTAGAGTGGCTTTAGAAGAGCCTGTCTAGTGCGTGAACGCTTACTCCTTCATAAGGTTCTGTGCTCTCCTTCGGGGATGCACTGTGCATGCTTGGCTCCTGCCTAAGGGATGGCTTTGGGTTGGCTGAAGGGACAGAGCAGGACCATGCCACATTTGTGGTGGTTCTTTTTCAAAAGGGGATGAGGCAAACGGGTTTTGTGCAGAGTCTGATGTTACTTATTTCTATCGGCAAATTAGGACCACCTCATGACATCTTTCCCTGTATTTTGTAAAACAGATTGAGTTTCTTGGGCCTGATATCTTCTGAAAGACCAAGAAAGTGTGGGTGACATGCTGGAGCTTTGCAGCAGCCACAGAAGACAGACATGGAGAGGGCGATCTGAGCCACGGCGTGCTCATCAAGGTCCAGCGACCTTGATGGCAACTTGCACTGCACAACCATTGCTGTCAGCATCCTCTTCCATGAAAAGGCTGACTACAGCTTTGCTGGCACACCAAAGCATTGCTGATTTCTCAAAGTGGCTAAAAAACACGACAAGCTCAGTTTCCCTGGGCCACACTTCCAAAAAAATGGGTAAAAATCTGTAAAGTTTGATACACTTAATAAATGATATAACAGGCTTGTCTAACAAAGAGCAAGTAGCTTTATGGATAATGACATGAATGTTAATAGTAAATTACTTAGAAAGTCCAGTGAAGCATGACACTAATCAGGAAAGGTAATCACATCTACGCTTTAAAGTATGTGATTGCCCCGAATCACCCGAATCTGCTGCTCAGCAACGGCTGATGCAGCAGACCCTGCAGCAGGAGGAAGCCTGCTCATTGCTAAGGGGACATTGTGAGTTCGACAGCTCTGATGACTGTTTCTTGAGATCATTTCGCAAAACCCTGGGACTAATGAAAATGCCACTCAAGTAAGATGTGGTGTTTAGGGATGTAAAATATGGAGCTGAATTGCTTTTTCAGGACTGAGTGAAGATGGAGAGTCTGAAAGTGAGCGGTCCACAGCTGGCACAGGCACCTGAAAGCCCATCGTGACTTTTGTCAGGTCTGGAAGGGACATCTCATTCTCTTCTGTCCAAGGAGGGTCACAGCTCCTTTCTGGGGTGGAGAAAATCCATCAGGAGACATGAATCTCTTGTCCTTGTGGTCCAGCCTGTCCCAGAGGTATTGGACTCAATGGCTGAGATCCTGGAGAGTGACCAGTGGCCCCAAGGAGCAAAAGTCCTGTTCTGTGCTGTTGGATTTGTTGGGGGAGAAGGAGGGGTTAATATGCTTTAAAGTAAGTGTGTATATAAATATACATACACAGTTTTAAAAATATATATTATACATATTTATATATATATAAAAATTATATTTGTATAACAACTAACTGTTTATATATGTTTTAATGAGCGTATTTTACAAGCCCATGAACTTTCACTGTACTAATTACAAAATGGGCCAGGCCTAAACTTTCCTCTCCTATTATTCATGTTCCTCCTGTTGATTTTAAGTCAGACTTGACTATTTTTATGCAGTCTGAAGCAAATAAAGAAAATAACAGTGAAGTGAAACGTGCCATTAATCTCTAGGCAAATTGGCAAGCTTCTGACTCTACAAATGATTTACTGGCATCTTTAACGAAGGCTGCATGGTTGAATTATGGACAGTAAAACTGGGAACAGCATTTGGCATTGAAAAGGAGAATAAGGATAGGGTATTTTTTTAGTAATTTTCCTATCCGATTTATGCTTTTGTGAAGTTTTATGATGCTTGGACATAACTCCTGATATACCTCTAAAATGGCGTTTTCATCCCAAGTTAAGATTGCATTGAAAAAATGTTTGCAACAACCTATCTCATCACAGTGGCTACAACACCCATGTTAGTTTTGCCTCTACCACAGCACTAAGTTATCCATCTGGGGTGGGCTGGGAGGGATGCAAGCTTTTCATATCACTAGTGCAGTCCTACCTGAAGTTTTTAATTTTTCTGAAAAGCTGAGATGTACAAAAAGAGCCACCTGCCTCTGCTCAGCCAGGAGAGGCATCTGTGGGGAACCAAACAATTTAGCTTACATTTTTAATTCTTTTAAGTATCTTCTGCTAAACAATGAATGTACACAGTACCTCCTTCATGCTCAGTTGTGGCTTTCTCGAGGTGTGAAGATGAAGCCATCGAGCAAAGCCACACAGTTTGTCATACAAATGTTTATCTGCCACCTCCTGCCCCGCTCCCCATCCTCAGAGCAGCAAAAAAAGGGATTTGGGCTCAAATCAGGAGGGTTGATGGAGCTGGATCCAAATGGGCCTGACGCCTCGACCAGGCTGTGGCTCCAAAGGGAGGTCCTTGAGCTTCAGTTCATGTTGTGTCTCTGGCGACCATCGGGGGAGATGGAGAAACGCAGCTGGACCTGCACAGGGACAATGGCTTGGGCTCCAGCAATGCCTGCCTGTTGGTGGTGCCTTAAAGCTGTGAGTTTCCCAAGGCTGCAAGTTGAATTTCTCATGGCTACCCCCAAAAAATATTAGCCTCCATCAGTGGTATTGAAGCCTGATTTAGGAAGAGCCTTGCCAGTTCCCCCCATCAGGATGAAAGCCAGCAGGCAGGCTCCCTCTGCACTGGCTGCACGGCTGCTGCTAGCGTCTGTCCTTGCTGGAGGGAACTTTGCACTTTGCTGGGCAAAGTTGAGAAACCATCAGCCTCAATCTGCAAGTCCCCCCTGCCCTGTCATTGGGTCAGAAATCACAACAAACAGCCTCAAGGTTTTAGGAGCCCCAGCATCCCCCGGGGAGGCTGCCTGCCACTCCCCCAGCACCCAGCTCCCACCGTCCAAGCCTAAGATACAGCCTTGTAATGTTAAAGGCTGTGATCAAAGCGGTTCAGTAAGTCCATGCTTTCCTGTTTGTCCCAGCTCCTGATGTGTACGAGAGCTGCCGTGACCAGATATGAGCGGGGAACGTGCTCTCAGGGAGGTGAAAGCCTTTTGAACTGAGGACAGCATGGCATGAAAAGCACATCTGTGCTTCCCCAGCTCTCCCACCTCCTGCAGATCCTTCGGGGTGGGAAAACCTCCCTCGACCCAAAAGCTTGGCTGCAAGATAGGAGTCAAGGAGTAACACTTGGATGCTCAGAGCTCTGTATCAGCATAACTTTGGCTATTCTCAAAGCCCAGGAAGAAACAACTCCTACAAAAGCAGTAGCGCTGGTTCTGTCAGTTCATCTCAGTTTGTACAGGAGCATTTGGGGTACAGCTGCCTCGGGTCTGCTTATGATTTTTAAGGCTGTGTTTCTGTGCCAGCCGAAACCCTGGAAGAGATACACCAGCGTCATACAGCCCGATGCAGCTACAGCCAGCCTCTCTGTCCTGTCTCTGCCGGCATTGCCCTCTAAACTCCAGACGGTGTTGTGTGCTAAACTGTCCCTTTCTACCTGGAAGAACACTTCAGGATCCAGGTTACACTGTTTCCAGCCTTTTCATTACTAGTTTGCATTTGCCCAGCCAGCCATAGCCAAATTCAGCCCTGCTGACCCCAGGGAGCTTCAACCAGGGGTGAGTTTGGCCCAAGATGTTTCTATCACAAAGCTGTCAAAACCAATTTCCTCTGATTGGACTGACTTGAAATCTCAGCGGAGGCAATTAATCTACTGCTGGATGCTGGATATAACAGCAAACAAATATCAGAGGCAGGAAAGCCTGGCTGGAGATGAGAAGCCTTGTCCTGTGATGAGAGGTTATGAACCTTTCTTTTCTTATCTGTTTGGGTTTCATAACGAAAAGCCTGACATGGCAGTGGTGGCTCACGCCAAGCAGCCTGTCCCTGAGTGCCCACTGGGTGCTGGGATGCCGCGGGGGTGGCAGACGGACTGAAGGCTGGAGATGCTGCAGGGGGACAGCCAGCCCTGCCCGCCTGCCCGCCCAGGTTTGCAGTGCAGGCTGGGGATGGGGCAGCCCCACCATAGGGTGACCGCGTGATGCTGCATGGCAGGACTCATGTCTTTTCCAGGATCAAAGACGTGATCTTTGCATCCCCAGGGCTGACTGCTGGCAGACCGGTGTGTTTTCTCATGCCCTGGATGGGGGATGGGGTTGAAGGACGAGGCAGGGATGGAATGTGCCAGCATTTAAAGCCATGGTGGATTTAACAGCAGATACTTTATCTGCTGCCAACATGCAAGCAAACCCCTGTGGGAATGTGGCAGCCCTAGCTAAGGTCCTTCCTACAGAGCTGTTGCCCATGCTGACTGCTGTTTTGGGGTGCAGCAGTGCGATACACTGGTGTGGGAGCTGGCAGCAGAGCAGCTTCATTCCCTTCACCTCCTGCTCATGTTGTCCTTATCAGTGGTACCTCCACCTGACAGAGTCCCAGGACCCCTCTGAGGGCCACCTGTGACCACTGCTCTGACCATACGGTTCATCTCCATGCCATGCAAGACCCCAGCACCTTCAACCCATCCCATTGCTCTGGAAACAGGTGATTTTTTTCCTATTTGCCTACAGTAGCTGCTACACATCTGCTGAGTGAGTTAATCATGGGAATGAACCCATTCCACCAAGCTCCCATGGGAAATCGGTGGTAGAACCAGGACTGGCCACCCTGTCCCCTGACTCCCATCCCTGGACCGCCTCGCTGGAGGACGGCATTGCAGCAGTGAAGAGGAAATGCTGGGGCTTAAGTGATTTAGCTCGGGGAGCGAGTGAAATCTACTTATATGGGCTAATTGGTAGTGAATGATTCCTTAATTAGAAATTATAGAATTGCCCCCTAACTTATGAGGAGGAACAGGACCAATGCATTGAAGAGCTGAGGACTAATTTTTGTGGCCGCTGTTGATTTTCCTTCAGAGATGCTCTTGCCAATTAACTTTTTATGACATAAATTTGTTTGCCTTAAAATATCCAGTTAGAAGCATTTTCAGATACATTATTTAAGGCCTGAAAATAAATATTGGATGCTCAAGCTGTGCTTTGTGAAAGCTCAGAGCGGCTTGCCTTCTCACTCAATTATTGATCATACTTTCCGCTGCATTGGAGACACTCCTGCATGCACAGGGGAAAATCCTGGTTTGTTTGTTTCCTTGTTCTATTTCTCAAAGTCTCTAAAAAGTCTCATCCAGCAATGGATTTGGGATGTTTATCACAGCAGCGAATTTATTTCCAATGCTAAGGCCCCATCAGGGAGCTGCCAACCCCAGGAATTTCTCACTGCAGGCACTAAGGATGGTCTGATTTATTTTTATTAAAAGGGGAAATGCCAGTAATGGCTCAATACATTTCCACCACCACTGGGAAAGGTAAGCATTGCACACTTGCTAGTTGGATGAGCACAGAAGAGCTACCAAAGCCTGGCTTCTTCAGCAGCTGAGACTGAATGCATGGTCATGATGCTTTTCTCACATTAGGGACTTTTATGTCTCGCACGATGTGGGCTTCCTGATGTTTAATAAGGTATGAGCATCTCATGCAATTTTTTCCTCGCTGAGACATTTACAGGTTCTTTCTGCTCAATGCAGATGTTATTTGATATAAAATTTTGTCAGGACATATTTATCCTTTAATTGCCATGCTTGATTCAGATTTGATTGTGATTAGGCCCCGAGGCTCCTCAGGGAGGAGAGCAGCCTGCCAGCCAGCGTAGTGGCTTAGACCTCATCTTCTGCAAGCATCAGGAGAGAGGAGCAGTGAAAGCTCGTAGTGGTTGAGTATCCATGAGTTATGAGAGCCAGGGGGAGGAATTGCATAAACTTCACCTTTGGAAGATTGCAAATGGGTTCACAGGGATATTTGGGGGATGTGGTCCCTGGGCCAGCAGGCTTTCAGCTCTTGCGAGATGCCAGTGCCCAAGAATTGCTCACCCTTGGCTTCGTGTCAGGATATTTGCCAAAAATTTGCCAGTGGGAAACCAGTTAGCCTGGCTGTCTTGCTTTGCAGCCAGGGTCTCAACAGAAGTGGTATGTCCACAGGGAAGTTTTCTGCTCCCTGTGAAACATTGAGACCCACAGAAAGCTGCTCTTACAAATGTTTCTTGAGCAATGGGAGCCAGAGCATCACCCAAGACGGGTCCGAGCATTGTCAGAGGCAAAAATAACGTGGGACCTGTTTCAGAAGTGTTGCACAGGAGAATTCACTTTGCTCCTTCCCGCATGGCAAATTGGAGCCGCAGAGCTTGAAAACACTGCACAGTCACGGTCCTAATTAATATTGCAAACCAGCTGGCAATGGGACGCCACCAGACAGGCTCCAGCTACGGGCCTGAACATCAGCAGGTCTGCAAAGTCCTTGTCGCGCTAAGGCTGGCAGTCGAAGCCAGCGGGAATTTCACCATTGACTTCAAAGAAACCGACATTTTGCCCCAAAGCCCTGCTTCTCCCATCTGCTGCTCGCCTGCGACGCCGGCCCCAGCCGGGACCATGGCACGAATGGAACACACGAGCCCCGAGTCCTTTCCTCTCGATGCGCACCACGACATACCCAGCCTGATCGATGCTGCCTCTGTCTGCTTCAACAACCTCCAGCCCCAATTTTTCTGCTTTTTAAATGGGAATAATGCTGTTCATGCTGGTGGCGATTCCTCTGATGGATGCTAAGGGGGAAGCTGAGCTTTTGGGCTGGCGTTGCCCGATTGCCGCCATTATTGCAGTGAAGGGTACGGTTTCTTAACATCCATGCAAATAATCCCATGGCACTGGGAACTAAATAAGAGTCCAGCGCTTGCCAGCTGGAAAAGAGGAGAACTGGGCATTTCTTTGCCATAGAAAAGGAGTGCGAATAATGGACTCATAAAAGAGGGAGTACAAAAAAAAAATGTAGGCCCGAGTGCTTTCTGTTCTCCTTTACATGCTTATAAGAAACCAATTCAGGCTTGGCGCATGCATTTATTAAACAAAAAAAAACTCTTGTGACTTTGCTTCTTTCCAGAGCAGTCGAGCAAGCCGCTTGATACGCTGTGACCTTGAAACATAATGAAGCATTGAAAAGCAAATCCGGCGCTACAGAAAGGAAGTGTGTTTTACCATGCAAGAAGAGGTATTGAGGTCCAAGCAAGAAACAGCCAAATGGTTATCTCTGACAGCTTATATCTCATCCAGGCAGTGCTTTTTACAAGACCCCCTTTGTTAAGAGAGCCACAAATGGTGCAATGTGTGGAGAGCTCTGCAGAAAAGTACCTGGCATCATGGCGTGCATCTGACATTTAACATCATTTTTTTAACGATATAACTGACTCGTGTTGCTCTTTGCCCTTGTCAGTGTGTAATAACCCCTCGGACAGGCCCCCGCACACCTCGTAGCGGTGATCATTGCAAAGAGCCGTCTGTCCCAGCCACCGTGGCAGTGTCCGTGGGGGCTGTTCCAGGGAAGAGGGCAGAGGACACCTTGTGCAAGTAGGAGAGGTGTTGCATGTGCTTATGGATTTAAAACCCACCCAGGGTGCTGAGGGCTAACAAAGGAGCTCCGAGGTGGCCCAATTCACATCAGCATCATTCCATTGCCACCCCTTTCCTGGCAAACAAATGTCCCCAGTTTTATCTCAGAGGCAGTTTTGGGTAGTTGGGGTGAGAGACCTGTAAAGGCAGCAAAGAAACCAGGGTTGGGAAGATGGGGGAAAGAGACGGTGGGGCTGCCCAGGAGCTCATGGGGAGAGAGTGCTTGAGTGAGGGTGTCAGCAGGGACATTTCTTCAAATATAAATTAGCCTTAAGCCTATATAATTTACAGAGTTAAGCAAAAGAGAAAGGATTGCAAATCCGCAGGTGTCTGGTATTGCAGAGTCCTGGGTGCCCTCTGGGCCCTGGTTGTGCTCAGCAGCTCCAGGATGGGACCCCAGAGAGCCACACCTGGGTCACACGCAGGGCTTTCGCACGTCAGAGGAGGAGAAAAATCAAGACCCTGCTCCTGCCTGATGGTTAAATATCCCTCAACACTCTGAAGAAGAACAGAAGGGTGAGAAGGCCCATGTCCCATGTGAAACTTTCCTAATTTTAGTGAACTTTAGCAAGGGAAAGCTTTGCAGTCCTTTGGCCCCGACATGAGCACCTGGGTGTCAGGGTGACTGCAGAGGCACCCCTTTAGAGACAGCTTTGCTGAGGAAGCTTAAGCAAGAAGTTCATTGCCTCGGCTAGAAACCTAAAACCAACACAGCAGGTAAATAGATGGCATGATATCTGGAGCAGAAATGCAGATCTTCAAGTGACGTAGACTTCAAGCTCTCTCTGACCCGGGTTATAACACACTTAGGTCGGATGCAAGTTTCCTCCTAGAAGTATTTTTCAGCTCCAAGTCTTTGGGATGAGAGGAAAAGCTTCCAACCTCCCTTGAAAACCAGCTGGAGAAATGCAGCCCCATCTGGCCCAACGCTCTGGAGGAAGGCCAAGGGGACAGCACGAGTTGTGCAGGGGCCAGCAAACACCATGGGGAAGGGATTTTGCATCACTGGCTTGAACGGCACGCTGAGAGGAGTTTGTGGGAGAGAGCATCTCTTGATGGGGCAGCCGCCTTCACATTAATTATGCTGGCAAATTTTAACATTGCGCCCTGGCTGTGCTAAATGGGCAAAATGGGGATGATCTGACACAGTGGCTGTGGAAATGCAGTCACGCAAGCTTCAGCCTGAGCAAAACTGCCGAGGATGCCACGGTCTGGATGGTTTTTAGTAAATAAGACTCGGGGGCTGCAGGTAGGAAAAGGGGGATGGGAAGAAGGGATGTCCCTTCTGCATATGGGGTAGCAAGGAAAAAAATAGTGTCCATTGACCACATGAACAGAGGGGAAAGCACTGTGCTGACTGTGCCGCCCAGTCCTTGGCACCCGGTGTTTGCTTTGGGAAGACGACATTGCCATAAATCATCATCGCACGTCCCCTGCCTACCGCTGTGACGCTGCTGATGGGGCACGTGCTCTGGCAGGTCTTGCTCCAGCCCTCATTACCACATGATTGATGGCTCTCAGCTCTTAGGGGTTTCTGGGCTAATTCCTCACTCCCATTTCCCTGTGCCTCTAAAGGCCTGGGAATTATTATTTTCCCCTTATCGTTTGAGTCCCAAGCCCTTTTGCAAGTGGGGATAGCAGATAGCCAAAGGCATTAATGCTTTTATCCTCTTTTATCCTGTGACACTTGCACCCAGTGTCTCTGGGATGAATTTGCAGAAAATGCTGCTTCCTTTGGGTTTGCCCTGCATTTGTGTCAGGTGCATTCAGCCCTTGGGTTCAAATCTGATTTAGCTGCTGGTATGCACTAGAAATGAGACTGATGGCTGCAGCGAAGCATCTTCCGAATGTCTGTCTCTGTCCCTAAGCCACTGCTGGTGTGCAGCAGGGAGACCTGGGATCTCCTGCTTGCATCAAGGTGGAGATGACTGCAAGCAGCTCTTCTGACAGATCATCACGTTAAGTGGGGCTAATGATGTGAAGCAGCTGCTCCAAACACAAGCCGGTGCAATCATCAATTCAATTAACCACATTGATTAATACAGGAGCTCAGCAAATGTCATAAATGAGGCTGCCTGTCACCAAACATGGGAAATTACCGTGCCTTACACTATTTAAACAGGGAAACTCTCCCCTGTTTTATCATGGTGCTGCCGGAAAGGTGGAAGGGGTCTAGCAGCGATTTGATGGAAGGAAATAAATGATGGCTGTGTCATTCCACAGCACCATTATATGGCTCTTGGTCCCCTTGTCTTTGCCCCAGAGAGATCTTTAGATGTGTAGGGGAAAATGTGGGAGTCTGCAGCCAAAACTGGTGGAGAAAGGGCCGCTTTGAACCTCTGAGGGACATGGGAAGGCAGCCCATGTGGACATTGCGCTAAAGACCAAAGTCCTCCTTGGCTGCAAAACAGGACTTTCTGCTCCTCTAACTCCCTGCTGCAAGCTCTGGGCCTGATCCAGTCCCACAGAAATCTGCTGGAGTCTCTTCACTGACTGCAGCAATCCTTGCAAATCCCGTAATCGAGCTGAATTTGTTGGTTTGCTGGAGGCAGAGGGTGTAGGTGGGAGCCCATCTCTCAACCTCATTTCAAGGTTCACGGTGATATATCGACAACCGTGCCCTTTTGCACGCCTCTTCTGCTAGGCAGGGCTATTTGTCCATCTAAAAAGCCATCACAAACAGTAGCAATTTCCCCCTTCCCAGTAGGTTGGTGCTTTCTTCCCTGATGATGATAAAACAGACTCATCTTGGTGGTTAGTTTTAGATAGAGCTGTCATTGAGCCTTGGCATTTTTTGCAGCTTCCGTCATTCTGTTGCCAGGAGAATCTCCATCGCAAACAAAAGCTGGTTTATTTTGTGCAATCGGACTCGGGGAGGAAAAGAAACTCTCTATGGGAAACCGCAGCGTTAACTCGTGGGTCACGGGTCTCGCTGTTGCAATCAGCCAGCCTGGGTGGGTGGTATGGACAGGGGGATTGCTTGGCTTATAGTGAAAGGGTGACAAGGAAAAACGAAGAGTGCTATTTACTGGAAAAGATTGGTTAAAATAAAGGATTTTGGTTACAATAAAGGATTTTGCTGTACACAGTTTAGATAGTTTTCTGGGAGGAGGGAGGCTGAGGATGCATGCCTGGTGCAAAGCTCCCCAAAGCAAACTCCACCGCCCATCCCTCCCCACAGGGCAGAGCGAGCAGTGGGTAGGAGTTGCACCATTTGGTGCACGATGGCAAGGGCCAGGAATGGTGTGCAAGGCCGCTGCAAAACTGAGGACGGTGGCGGCGGGATGGAAGGACGCTGTAGATTTTACCCCAAGGGCCAGAGAAGGTACAAGGCTGGTCCCCGGGCCTCTCTTATCTCTCACCTCTTCCTCTTTGCTTTCCTTTGTTCATTCATTCACTCAGTCGATGTCAGTCAGCCAAACAAATTAAAAGTGCTCCGGAAGCCCTGTCATTTGCTTTGCGTGCTGCCTCATCAGGCTTAAAAAAACTAATCCCTGTTATTAGTAGGAAGTGATTGTTACCTGGCTGGGTGTTTGCCATTGCCTTACCAACACCATGGATGAGGGCTGAGCAGTTTGCACAGCGGTCACAGGTGGCTTGCAGCCCCCCCATCCTGCAACTTTCCTTCCCCTTTGGCACCAGCATGGCCCCAAATTTAGGAAGGGAGGTGGGACTCACCTGCTGCAGTGCAATAGTTGCAGGGTCTGTGGATGCTGTGCCTGGAGTCTCAAGGAAAAGCAAAAGCAGAGACCAGGTTTGTAAATATAGCGTAGGAAATTGCTGCTTTTGCCTTCAGCCATTGCAGTGGATGGAGATCTTGTGTAATGTTCGCAGTGTGTGGCCGAGGAAGGAATGGAAAAAAATCTGCCAGTCTCCAGCTACAAAAATGAATTGGGTAAATGCATGTTCGAAGAGGAGACGGGTGTCAGAGGAGTAAATCTGCCCTGCTTTGATTACAGCCCAGCGTAATCTAATTCAGAATATGAAGCAGAAAAAATCCATTTAGGGATCCTGGCAGAAGGAAGATGATGCTTTGTTTGTCCATTCCAAAGGCACCGAGACTTATTTATTAGAAATTTTTGTGGGTAATGGGTTTTGAAATGAGAAAGTTATACATACAAAATAAACCTCATCTGAATCATTTACTTTATCCTAGTCATAAAACCCAAGCACCCTGACCAAGCAGAGTTCAAACACCTGTAAATGCCACCTGTGTCAGCGATGCTCCGGTCCGGAGCCTGCCTTGCTCCCTGCCAAAGGATGCAAATAAATAAAGAGCCGCTGCTTCCCAGGAAGGTGGCAATAGCTCTGCCATCCGCTTCCATAGGAGAAGATCTGCCTTGGTACAGCACAAACCAAGAGGGATGTCAAAAACTGCCAGCTATCCCTATCCCTCGTCATTACCCATCACGGCTGTAATTAATCCGCAGCAAGAAGATTGGCCTGGGAAGAGCTCACCCCAGGGAGTTTGCCGGGCTCGCTGTACTAATGAAGTGTTATTAAACGTACCTTGGCAGCCAAGCACTCTCTTCCCCAGCTCCAGAAAGCAATCTATAGCATGATACGGGCAAAGGGATTTGCTGGACTGCTACCAAAATTGGAGGATCATGGAAAAAGCGCTCCCCCCAGCGCGTAGCAACAGGCTGCAACAAACCCACGCTGCAGCAGGAGCTTGGACACTCCCACCAAGGGCCAGGATTTTATTAGATTACATTTGGGAAGTAGATTTTATTAGGCTTAGGTATGGGAACACTCCCATCTGCAAGGTTTCAGGAGCTCAACGTTAGCAGTTGAGCTACCGCTTCACCCATGAGAGCATCCTTTTGCGCCTTCAGCACCAGCGAGGGATGTGGTGGTGCCGGGTTTGGTACTCATTTGCTGCAGACCCAGGATTGTTTGCAGGGCAGCCTGTTTCAGTGTTTTCCTCCACGACAAGCAGATGTCCAGCGTCTCTCTGCAATTTCAAAGGTGGCGTCAGAGCAAAGATGAGCCCTTCTTTTTCCGAAAGAGCCAGATACACTCACGTATCTGAGTCACGGGTATGTCATCCCGGACCAGCCTGTCTCCTAAGCGCTACTTAGGCAGACAATTACCATTCAGTTTTGTGTAAGTGCTTCAGAAACCCCATAGGCGAATGGACAGAGAAAGTCTTGAAATGAACTTTAACATGGAATTCCTGCAAGATTAATTCCCAGCACCGTATAAAAGCCTGAGCTCGTTAGGGCATCCTGTCCGGGTCTAATTGCTCACCGGTATCGCTTCCTGGCAGGGGAAACAGGAGTGGCACACATCCAAAGGTGGGACGGCTCTGCCACTGGTTCCAGCATGCCCGCCTCTCTCCTGGCTCTCTGCAGTTGCAGCAGGAGCGGAGGGGACGCAGCAGCAGAAGGCAGCTGCAGGCAGGAGAGGGGTAGGAGCAGGGCAGGGAGGCAGGAGCCTGGGGGCAGTCTGCACCAGCGCTTCCTGGAAGGATGCTGAGGGAGAATCTTCTCCCCACGGATTTCGATCCCCTCCACGTACAGCACCCACCCTGTGACCAAATACCCCACGTCCCCTTTTTGCTCTGAGCTTCTGGGCATCGCAAAACACTTGTTGCAAAACGGAGAGGGGGATGAGATGCGGGATGGGATGCTCATCCCTCCACCCCAGGCTTGGCTGGACCTTTCCCACCAGCAACGCGTCTAACGTGCGTCCTCAGTGCGGGGAAAGCAGCTCCCAGGATGGGCAGCAGTTGTCACGGATGAATTGCTGATTTTCAGTCAAGCCAACAGTTTGGAGTTGATCAAGTTCAGTTTTATAGCCTGGAGATGTGGGTTTACCACAGAGGGATCACGAGGCTGCTGAGCTGAAACTCTAGATGCACGTACGCATCCTCCAACCCAGCAGCCAGCTCATCAGAAAAGCCACTTTTGTCCCCAGAGCCACTCAAGGCGTCAGCCTGGGACGGTCCAGAGATCTCCACCATCACTTCTCAGGGCTTCAGCTATTTAAGAAATGATTAAAATGAGCAAGAATGAACCAGGGTTTGGGAGGCAGAGAAAAAAAGGAGATTCAAACCTTGTCGGGGTCAGGAGAGGACAGTGTGATTTACCCCTGACATGAACTAATTCATTTAAGGGCAAAGCAGGACCGATAAATTTTGTGAAACATCAGCTGGCTGGCATCGGAGGCTGTTTCGATAGTGAGATTTGCTACTTCAGTATTTCTAATATAAAAACATCGAGTGAGACAAGTCATTTTGGACTTCGCAGTATGAGCGCTATGAAATCAGACTAAAGATGCAAGAGATGAATAAACCAGGTGCAGGAGGGACAAGAGCATGTCGGTCTGGGCACCCCAGGCTCGGTGCCAAGGTGCAGATGAGAGCAACACCCCAGTACCTGCATGGCATCCACCGCCAGCACGGGAGCAGCACCCAGCCCAGCTGCACCCCCGTGTTGCCGGCAGCCTGGCATTTGCAGGTGCCACCTGAACTGTTTCCACCAGCAAAGTGAGATGAAAATGCCCCGTTGCAATTAGAGAACCGGGCTATCCGGCTGGGGGGAGCTTTCCTTTGATAAACCCCAAACCTCCCAAAACAATGCAACAGAAATGAGCTCCCAAGGGTGCTTTGAAGTGGTTATACTGCTCGTTTCGTTTGCTCGCTAAACGAAGCCGGTGAAAGGGCTGGATGAGGCCGGGGAGCCCTGGCTGACACCCAGGACAGGGTTTGGCCGTGCGAGGACTCGCAGCCACCCTGGCTGCCACCCCACTTTCATCTCACCCCAGTGAAAACCCCGTCTCCTTCTGCAGCGCTGGAAGTTTGGGTGCAGGAGGAGCCAACACCAGGAAGAGGAAATTTAATCATCAGATCCCGATTATACCCAGGAAAAAACAAGGCAGGGGTTAGGAAGAGCGGCAGCTCGCATAGCCGGAGCCATTCTGCGCCCAGGACCCTCTTGCCCCAATATTTCTCACTCAGCTGCTTTTCCCAGGGGTGTTTCAACACGAAATGGCCACCGTGAGGGTACCTGTGGCCACCATCTCAAGCTGCACATTGCATCCATCCCCAATCCACTGCGTTTCTTGCTCCTGGTACCCCATTGCCTAACTCAGCATCCCTGCTGGGCAGCGCAACCCCAGCCAGTGCCGGGGTGGGACTCTCAATCGATCGGTGGGGTTTTAACAAGGGCAAAGTCTTTTTTTTTTTGGCTTTGGCTGCCTCAAGGTCAGAGCCATTGCAAGCTTTGAAGCTGCCTTCTCAAATCGTGGTTAACTCAAGAAATTGCATTGCAAAACTTGTTGCTTTATCGGGAGTGAAGGTTTGATTTTGTTTTAGCATTTTCCTCCAAGTTTCTTCCTTCTTGCAAGAATTCCCATCCTTCCCATCCTGGGGGCATTTTTGCTCCGGTCCCACACAGCATAGGGATGCGGCACAGCACCGAACACTCGACATGGGCTGCACCACACGGCTTCACCTCCTTTACACAAATGCATGAAAATGCAAAAAAAAAACAAACCCCAAACCGAACAGAAAAGCTGAACTGCTCAGTCTACACGCAAAACGGCCCAAGCGTAACCACCCCCCCCGCGAAGTCTGGATTTGCGCTCACTGCACCGGTGGCCACAAGGCGGCAAGGGGGTGCCGCACCCCCTTGCACGAGGCTTGGTCGCCGTGGCCCGTCCTGGGTGGGAGTGATTTGTACGGGGGCTCTCCTGTGCACGAGGGCTCCCCCACAAAGCCCCCACGCACGCCTGTTTTGCATGAGGATGCCCTCTGGCACACAGTACTCCCACACCCCTCGTGCATGCTTGTTTTGCACGAGGACCGCCCCTTGCACAGGGACGCTCCCGCACCCCCTGTGCACACGCATTTTGCACGAGGACCGCCCCTTGCACAGGGACGCTCCCGCACCCCCTGCGCACACCCGTTTTGCACGAGGACCGCCCCTTGCACAGGGACGCTCCCGCACCCCCTGCGCACACCCGTTTTGCACGAGGACCGCTCCTTGCACGAGGACCGCTCCTTGCACTGGGACGCTCCCGCACCCCCTGCGCACACGCGTTTTGCACGAGGACCGCCCCTTGCACAGGGACGCTCCCGCACCCCCTGCGCACACCCGTTTTGCACGAGGACCGCCCCTTGCACAGGGACGCTCCCGCACCCCCTGTGCACACCCGTTTTGCACGAGGACCGCCCCTTGCACAGGGACGCTCCCGCACCCCCTGCGCACACCCGTTTTGCACGAGGACCGCCCCTTGCACAGGGACGCTCCCGCACCCCCTGCGCACACCCGTTTTGCACGAGGACCGCTCCTTGCACGAGGACCGCTCCTTGCACTGGGACGCTCCCGCACCCCCTGCGCACACGCGTTTTGCACGAGGACCGCCCCTTGCACAGGGACGCTCCCGCACCCCCTGTGCACACCCGTTTTGCACGAGGACCGCCCCTTGCACAGGGACGCTCCCGCACCCCCTGCGCACACCCGTTTTGCACGAGGACCGCCCCTTGCACGAGGATGCTCCCGCACCCCCTGCGCACGCCCGTTTTGCACGAGGACCGCTCCTTGCACGAGGATGCTCCCGCACCCCCTGCGCACACCCGTTTTGCACGAGGACCGCTCCTTGCACGAGGACCGCTCCTTGCACAGGGACGCTCCCGCACCCCCTGCGCACACCCGTTTTGCACGAGGACCGCCCCTTGCACAACTGCTCCCACGCCGCCTGAGCACGCCCGTTTTGCACAAGGACTGCCCGTTTTGCGCGAGGACGCCCCTACCGCGCCCCGCCCCGGGCAGCGGCACGCGCCTAGCCTCGCGCGCGCCCCCGCCCCGCCCCGCCCCGCCCCGCCCCCCCCTCCTTGGCCGGTCCCGGCTCCCGCGGGCGGCCCCGCCCCCTGACGTCAGCGCTGGCGCGGGGCGGGCGGGCGCGCGCGGCCGGTGGCCGGCGGGGTGGCGCGAGCCGGGAGCTGAGCGGGGTCGGGTCCCGGTGCCGGTGCCGGTGCCGGTGCCAGGTAAGCGCCGCGCTGCCGGGGCGGGGGGGGGAGCGGCCCCCCCGCCCTCTGCGGCCCCCCCCGGGGCTGACCGGTGCCGCGGGGAGAAGTTTGTGGCGGCGGGAGCCGTGTCCCTGTGTCTGTCCCGTCCCCGTCCGTCCGTCCGTGTTCTCTCCCCCCCCCCATCCCATCCCTCGGCTGGGCGGCGGTCGGTCGGTCGGTCGGTCGGTCGGTCGGTCGGTGCGGGCGGCCGGGCTCCGCGCCCCCGGGCCGCTCCGGCCGGGCGGCGTTAGGGCGTGTGGGGCGCTCCGGGGCCGGCTGCGCCGCGCGGGCGTGCCGCGGGAGCGCGCGAGCCCGCGCGCGCCGTGCCGGTGGGCGCGCGCGGCGGCGCGCGGGAGCCGGGGAAGCCCGCCTCGCCCGTGCGGTAACCGCCCCGCAGCCGCCCGCGTGTCTGCGAGCCGGGCCCCGGCGGCCGGGCCGTCGTCCCGCGGGTGCCGCCGGGGCACCGCCGGGGGCCAGGCCCCGCCTTGTAGCCTGCGGGGAGCCCCGGGGGGCCGGGTGGATGCGGGGCTTCGCGCGGGGCCGCGCGAGCGGGTGGCCGCCGGGGACGGCGCACGGGCGCTTCCCGGTGTGTCCGGCCCCGAACCTTGTGGTGATGGCTTGCGGCTGAGGCTGGAGGAGGCCGGGCTGGCCTGTCTTCCCTTCCTTACCTCGCCGGCCGCGGGCGGGACCTTCCCTGGGAGTTGGGGCCTTTTCCGAACAGCGTTGCGCCGCCGGCGCCCGGCGCTGATTTTCCACGAGGGGTTTGCCCAGCCGGGGCTTACCGGTGCCGTGGGGTTGCTGAGCTTTTTGCTCCTTGCTGGCTGCCTGGGTGGGGTGGTTTTGTAAGCAAGGGATGCTACTCGAGGCTTGTTTTGCTCCCCTCGCTGCAGCAGGCGTTCACCGCGAGAGGTGGACTCGGGCAGATGTGTTAGGGAGAGGCGTAAATTGGCGTTGACGCGTTGCGGCCTTGGGCTCAGGTACTGGGGTACCCCCTCGGGTTTTTTGGGGATCCCTGGCTATAAAGCTGTTCAGGAGTAAACACCTCAGCCACGAGGGCAGCTCCGTGTTAGCGATACTTGGAGCAACTTGAGCACAATGGGGACAGTGGTGATCGTGATGCGGTTTTGTGTATCCCTTAACCCCCACCTCAGCCCTAGGTAAGCCACACAGGCTTTGTTACGGACCCAGAGGTGTAAAGGGGTGAGGGATGCAAGAGCATGCAGATGCCTAGCGCAGCATCCATGCCCTGGCAGGGGGGATGTCGAGGAAGCACGTGTAACGCCCGTCGCTGTCCCCCCAGCCTGCCTTTCCTGGCTAACGCTACCTGAGATTTGCAATAATTAAATTCTGGCTGTTAAGGAGCAGAGCTTCAGCTTGGGTAGAAGTTGGAGGGGGATCCGCGTTGCGTTGCCATCTGCGTCTAGATAGCGAAATGTCCCGCACCGCTCTGGAAGAAGGACTCATCCTTTATTTCCCAGTGCCTAACTGCGGCAACGGGACGCTTAGATTTGCTTAAAACAAAACAAAAAAAAAAACAACCAAAACCTGATACTGAGGATAATGTCCTCCTGGGATGTCTTGTAGCTCTGAATATTTGCGTCTCGTCCTGGCTCTTGCTCCCGTGCGGCAACGTCAGTACCAGACCCTGCACGGGTGCCCTCGTGCAACATCTCCGGTAGCACTTTTTCTCTCCCCCTTTCCAGTGGTTGGACGCTCGCCCAGGGTCGCTGTGAGCTTTAAGCCACCGGCCGCGAGCAGCAAGAGGATGCGGCGGCTGCCCGTGATGCTCGCTGGTGTCCCGCGCCACGGACCCGCAGCCTCCGCTGAGTGCGTGTCCTCCTGGGTGGGGATTTGTTGCTGGCAAAGACGCCAGCTTTCCATATATATTTCCAAAATAACTCCACTCGGGCCGTGGAAGAGAGTGCGCTTTTCAAAAATAGGAGCATTGTTACTTTTAATCAAATAAAGCCTGAGCAGCGCGGTGCTGTGTGGAGTGATTGCAGCCGTTGCTTGCCTCTGTGCTTGACATCCTAATTATGTTTTCATTTTAATGAGAGGAAAACTATTTGCGAAGCAAAATATTTATTTTAGCCTGGTGGGGTTGTTCAGAAGAGCTTGTATCTATGTTAAGGAGGTGGTTTAGACACTGCATTTTTTTTAAATGAAAAAACCATTTAAATACAGCAAGAAGCTTTTCATTGTAGAAGCCTGTCTGCGCAAAGGGAGCTAGCAGCTGTAGAGGTCAGGACGTGAAGGGGAATTTGCATCCTCCTTATTCTTCTTATTTTCAAGAGGTCTGGAAGTTGCATCACCTTCTGGTTTGGTTGGGTGGATTTCTGACGGCAGCCGAAACAAAAACGAATGCAAATAACCCCGCCTCGGAGTCTCTGAACCTTAGGTTTGGCACCTGCCTTTTCTCTCCTTTCCAAAATTCATTCTGGAAACACCTGAGCTTTGCAGACTGCCCCGGAGGCTCCCCGGGAGATGGTAAGGGAGTGGGATGGGTTTCCAGCAGGTCAGAGATTTGCTGTCCCTGCGAAGGGTGTGCTTTGGGCTGGCAGGGCTGGCTGCGACGCTGCTTGGCTGAGGGTGGCCCTCGCTGGGTGTTAGGGCACGCAGCAGCGTCGCGGAGGGGTGCCCACGCTGGTGGAGGGCTTCCCCGAGCAGAGGGCTGGGCATCTCTTGCACAGTGGCTGTGTGGATGGCAACTCTCGGAGGAGTTTTGTAGCCGAATGTTGACTTCCCTAGTGACCAGCGATGAGCCGGGTTTGAAAGAAGGGGATCAACCTGCTGGAAAGTGTATTGGTGCTTATTAAGTGGAATATATACATTGCAGTATATACAGCGAAATGTTCTTCAGCGTTTCACCCTTGCAGGGCTTTCGGTCTGGTTTTCTCTTAAAAGTTGCTCGAGTGGGAACTCCCGGAGGTGATGGGACGGGGCAAATGTGAGGTTTATAGGTGGCTTCGGTAGCATCATGCATGTGTTGCTGTGGATACCAAATGGATAGCTTGCTCCTTGCATTGCAGTAACACCCCAGGCCCAGTGCCAGGCTGGTGGGTTTGTTGCAGGGGATTTTATGTATACTTGCAAGGGACAGCCTCGGGTGGTGGGAGATGATGGATGCAGGAAGGTGTTTTTCGAGAGCAATGTGCGGCTGCAAAGCTGGGTGCCGCCTGGAGCGCCCTGCCCTCTGGACGATGCCTTGCTGCGGTACAGGAGGCACCTCCGCTGTCAGTGCCAGCTGATAGACCCAGCCAGGCTGCTCCCTAAAATTTGCAGAATGACCTTTTAGCTTGAAAGGCACAAAATGAGTGCCCCATTGTTTCACTCGGGACCTGAGCTCTGGCTTTAGAGCATGCTCCTGGTCCCTGCGTGAGCAGAGGATGCTTTGCTTTTGCTGCTGGAGCTGCATCCGCTCGCTTCTCGCGAGCAGGGTGCAAACAATCCCTGCATTAACCCTGCCGAGGGGCCAGCATTCAGGCACAGGGCTGGCATTGTTAGAGGATGTCCAAACCACCGTGCCAGCCTTGGCTGGGGCAGGGAGCACGCGGACCTCTCGGCTCTGGCCCGGGGAAAAATGTGCTGCCTGCCATGGATGTGACTTGGAAGCAAACCCTGGAGGGGCAGCCGAAACCCTGGGGTGTGCTGGGGAGCAGCAGGAGGGTTGCTCCTCACAGAGATGATGGGTCTGATTTCTCTCCCTAAAGGGCCTGAAGGAGTGGTACGGGGATGTAAGGACAGCCTTGCTTCTTAATTACGAAGCTACAGGGTTTATTAAATTTAAAAATGAGAATTGCAGCCTGAGCTCCCTTTGTGGCTGTAAATAATGTTTATTTTTTGAAAATAAAAAAAGGAGAAAGCACTTGCAGGACCTGTAGCTTTGGCTGATGGGAACAGGTCCTCCAGTGGGCACATGCATGTCCTGACAAGCCCCTTTCCTTCCAGCACAGAGCCTTGGCTTTCTAAATGAGGCGGAGAGAGTTGCTCCCAGCAGGTCAGATGCTCACATCTGGTTTTCATTTAATGCTCAAGTGATGTTCCAGTAACATTGCAACCATTCGCAGAGCTGTGCTGAGGGATAATTTTTGAGGATACCTGTGGCATCTATCCTCTCCCATGGTCCTCATTGCAGCCT
This sequence comes from Morus bassanus, assembly GCA_031468815.1. NCBI lineage: Eukaryota > Metazoa > Chordata > Aves > Suliformes > Sulidae > Morus > Morus bassanus. Next base: position 42,636,796 of record CM062574.1, read on the forward strand.
GGGGTCCTTAATTTCTCCCAGTGGTCCTTGGAGTCAAGTAATTTCAGTGTATTTCTGCTCCCTTGGGCTTGTAAAGAAAAGCGTGGGAGTATGGAGAGGGACGTGTAGCAAGGGCTCACAGTGACAGGAAAATGAAGGAGCACATGAAATGCCTTTGCTGCTTGGGGCGGTTTGCAGGTCCAGCAGGCAGCCATGCTCCCCTGTGCGTGTTAACAGTGTTTCCAGGGTAAAGTTGGTTTTTGATGGGTCAGAGGGCTGACCGTAAAACTTCCAGCTCTCTTTCATCCTGTCCCGGGATTCACATTTTTTTTTCCTCCGCTAGGAAGGCTGACATTTTGGGCGGGTTGCATGTTTTTTGAAGAAATCACTGGTGTCCTGCAAGCAGCATCTGCTGTCTCGAATCCCAGTTCTTGGTGGAAACCTGGTGCTGTGTATGGGCTGGCCAGTCTGCTGCTCCTCTGTTACGAACCCCATGGCCAGTACTGCCCCCCAGCCCCACCAGATATTTCTATTTTTAACCTGCCGATTTAATTTGGATTTGTGCAAGGGTTTATTTTCAGTGCCGAGAGGTAGTCATTCCCAGCTGGTGTATCAACAGGTTGCTGGGGAGCGTAACGCTCATTACCGATAGAAGAAAATGAATTGCAAGTCCTAGGGCTAAATGTTCCTGCGTGCTCCTACGTGAGTAGTTGCTGCTGCTCCGCCCAGACTAGATGTTGCTTCAGACCCATCAGCAGGAAGGCGGTGCACATTGCATCCCATCTCCTCTTCGCCGGCGATGGCTCAGCTGACGCACGCCATCGGCACGTGCAGATGATGGATGTGTGAGCAACTTCGTAGCCTCAAACCAGCATATGTTAAAATACAAGGGTGGAAGGTGGCCGAGACTTTTTTTTTAATCTCTCCTGTGTTTCTTCATCATTTGTGTGCTTTTGTGCAAATTGGAGGGATGGTAATGCACGTCTGGTTTGCAGCCCTGTTAAACAACGGGGGCAAAGCTGCAATAATAATAGCAACAATAATTCTGAAGTTGCTTCCTCTGCCCCACAGGAGGGTTGTCCTAGGGAGCATCCTATCATTTTCAGGAGGGGAGATCGCTGCCATGAAGCCAAACCAGATGTTTTCTAGCTGACTCCAGAAAACACCTTTTCCACACAGCAAAGAAACGTGGCTGTGGTATGTAGTCGTTAGGCTGGGTTGCTCATTCCGTGCTGCAAACAAGCCCCGTGCAAAGCTACCGCTTCCCTCTTCCCCGGCTTGCTCTCCAGGGCTGAATCCAGCAGCCGCCCTTCGCCCTTTGTGCCTGGCCAGCCTGACCACGCCGCCCGTAAAGTGCTTTAGGTCGTCTTTTAGAGGGAAGGCGTTTGCATGGTGTGTGGCCTTGTTTGAACAATGCTGGCTGTTTCCTTAGGAACAGAAAAAGCTTTTTTGGAGTTGAACAATGGTGTGTGCCCAGCTCAGTCAGTGGAAGAGCAAGGCAGATGTTTTTATGGTTGCTGCTGCCATTTGCTTGCCAGCGAGCTCGGCGAGGGCTTTGCAGGGTTCGTTGCCAGTTGTGATGGTCCTCTGTGCTCTGCCCGCAGCATGTCCTGCTCAGGGCTGCCAGCCTGATGGCACTGCCCCAGCAAAGTGTTGGGGCTTGCGGGGGGAGCACGAGCCATGTTACATCGAGTTAGGGGAGTTGAATTTGGAACACGTCCACAGATGGGTTCAGTTGGACCTTTTGGCTGCGGATTGGCGTCGGTGCAGATGTGGCTTCAGCAGGCGCCAGGGCTGGCTGGAGCATCTGTTGGTTTGCTGGGTGTGGTGGGAGAAGGTGCTTGAGTTTGTCCATCTAGAAGACACCTACTCCAGGTAAAGGGCGGAGGAAGGGAGCAAAAAGAGCAGGAATTTGAATAACCAACGCGGTGGTCATCACACAGGGAATGGAGACCAAAGTCTCCCAGGTCTTGCATGCCTCCGGAGTAAAAATAATCTGTTTCAGCTCGGGTCGCATCTTTGTGGGAGATGTTAAATCTTTAACTCTTGCGTTATTCCCCGCTGCCGTACTGTTGTCTTCGTTCACATCCGTTCCCAGAGCAGCCGGCGGGGACGCTGGGTCCCTTGGCGCAAGGGCTACCGCAGCTATAATTAAACAAAGAGAAACTTTTTATTTTTTTGTAACTGATCCAGCTTCCGGAAAATGGCAGCTAGCTGAAGGGAGGGAAACAAAACAAGCCTTCGCCCAGCCAGAAAAAGCGTCCTCACCTCTGTGGCATTTCCTTGCTTTCTTTCCCCCCTCGCCAGCCCCTCGCATCCTGGCCGTTGCATTGAAAACCTGCCATCAGATTAGCTGCGCCGGGGTGGAGTTGCTCTCCGCAACCGGCAGCATGCATGCAAACCGAGCCTTGGAAATTGCTCTTCTTTTTCTCCCAAGCACTGTGCCTCCTGCCCCAAACCCCTCCACGCTTTTTTTTTTTTTTAACCCCCTTGCTCACAAAACCCATCATTAGCATTTTTTCTGTGCATATGGTTGCACCTTTGGTGCAGATTGAGCTATTAAAGTCAGTAAGAAAGCACAGGGAATAGTTCCTAACGCACGTGGCCTGGGAGCAACTGATCCTTTGCAATTCATAAGGTTTGGAGTTGGGGGGGGGGGGGGGGGAGATGGGGGGGTGCATCCCGTAGCTTGTCTTCCTGAGCGCTGGCTCCTCCTTACCTATGGATGCTGTTGGCTGCAGATTTATTGGAGCAACCTCCAGACAAGTGATACCTCTGTAAGCATTCATCACCCCTTTGCTTGGACAGAGGAGGACAAGTAGGTTTCTGGGGAAAGGGGATGAAAGCGCAGGGTCCCCAGCAATGGGCCGGGTTATTTTTTGGGTGGTTTGTGTTTTGTTTTCTTTAATACCAGTTTCCTGGGACGCATCTCCTTTCCAGTGCTTCATGGCAGCTGCCCTCCTTGTCGGGGAGTGAAACAGCAGCAGCCACAAAGCAAGCCTTTCTTCTGGTCTTCGCAAGCATTTTGCTTGGTTATCTCCAGGCAAGGGCCGTGGACAAAGTATTTACTGTCCCTAGGAGATGGCCATTACCTCGTCAGCAAAATGGATAGCTTGTGCTGCCGGCTCTGGCCTTGACCAGCTTATCGTCCGAAGAGTTATGGGCAGCATTGCTGGCTTCCCGGAGTTTATCATGTCTGCTTTGTGCCAGACCAGGGGAAAGATGCTCTGGGATTGGGACATCAGGGTGGTGAGTCTCCTCCCGTGCATCCGTCTGCTACAGCCTTGCCTGGGGTCTTCTCCACATGGAGCCTGTCCTGCTCAGCCTGGAGGTGAAAAATGGATGAAAGTTTGGGGGGTTTCTGGGATTTGGGGTTTGGGTTTGTGGTTTGTTTGTTTTTTTTTTTTTTTTTTTGTAAGCTGCTTGGAGTCAGCAGACACTGCTGAGAAACAGTTCGGTGCCCCATCAGTAAGTGCTGCCAAGTAATTTTTCTCATCTCCTGCTGTTCCCGAGGTGTGGCCCGTGCTCCCTAGAGAGAGCTGGAGCCGCTCTGGAGCGGCACGCCTGAAAATTAATCGCTGCCGAAAAACGCTTTAATTAACTCAATTAGCCAGACGGTCCATCTGGACTCCTGCAGCACCTGGTGAGATCCTGTGAAACAAGGTCAGAACTTCACCCTGGCGAGAGGGACGGGGACACACTGACCCATTCACGTTGCCGGGGGATGTGCTGTGGTCTCCAGCGCATCCCTGCTCTTGGACCTGCAGGGAATGAGAGATGTTTTTCCAGGTGACGCATAAAAATTGCGTGTTGACATTGAGCACAGATCCCAAATGCTTTTGAGTGAGCAGAGCTTGCTTTTTTTTGTTCCTCTGCCTGATTTTAGCACCTTGCCCTGTAGCGGGACAGCCCTGCAGCTCCTCGGAGGTGCGACTGGCCGGAGCAGCTGGTGCCTCTCCAGCTCCTGCTCTGCCTATTAATAGGAGCTATTAAAATGTTCACCAAATCCAGGATGCAGGGCATGACCGGGCATGGAAAGAGTGAGCAAAAAAAGCTTTAGCCCAGCAGGCTGTTTGAGCAGAGGAATGCAGGGCCCTGCAGCGTGGGGATTTGGGGATGGTGAGTGTTTAACCCCCTCTCTGCAATTGCCCTGCAGCGGGGTGACCTTTCCGTCCTGGCTTTACCTCTGTGCATTGACCTCTGTTTTAAACCCTCACCTTACAAGCATCCTGGTGGAAAGCTGCTTGCCATCCTCCTGCTGCTTTTCCTGCTACCTGGCCATGATGGGAAACCCCAGCGCAGGCAGGCAGAGATGCACCTTTAGGTAACGGGGAGGGATGCATGTCCTGAAGGGTTTGGGTACCAGTGGATAATGCTGGGGGGAAAACGAGGCACAGAGCATCAGTGTTGCCTGGGTTCATGCAGCAGTACAATCTGAGTGGTGAACTGTGGTCTGTGCAGTTTTGGTGCCCATGCCTCCAAAAATGGGCTCTTAAATCACCTCAAAAGCGTATTTTGGGGGGGAAGAGGGAGACGGCGGGAAATAAATCACTGTGTCCAGATTGCCCTGCAGTCGGGTAGGATAAAAGGAATAAAAATAAAAATGTTTGCAGTTTGGCCTAATTTTTAGGGGGTTGTGACTGGAAAGCGGTGATGCTGGCGCTGCATCAGATGGTCCCCTTGCTCAGAGCGGAAAGGGGAGGTGTTTTGCTTTGCGAAAGGGCAGGTGGTTCCTGGCTTAAGGCTCCTTTAAGGCAATTTAGCTTGTGAAAGCAGGGCAGAGGCTAATTCCCTGTGAGGAGGCTGGCAGGTGGAGGTGATGCTGCTGGTCACTGCCAGGGTGTTTGTATGCAGAGCATCTTCCTTTGGGCCAAGCATCCATTGCATGGTGCTGGGGGTTCCACCTGGATGGCCTGGGGAGGTCCCAGCTCACCCCCAGGTCCCAAGCAGTGCAAAGGCAGAGTGAGTCCAGGCATCAGGCTGATCTCCTTCTGTGGATGGGATCTGTGGGAATCATTTGGACCCAGAGGTCTGAGCCTAACCACTATAATTCCTACATAGTGCTGCAAACACTTTTTCCTCCCTTTTGCCTTTAAGTAGAAAATCCTCATCCCTTTTCCCGCACAAAAAATGTGAGTAATGTTAGAGAAATTTGGGATGAGGCCCAGCAAATGATCGGATATCCGGCTAAGCACATCTCTAACTTTTGAACTAAAAGCTTCCAAATTAATAATGTGGCAGAAGAAACAGCAGATTTTGAAGGATTATATTTTATGTTGGTGCTCTGCTTTAACTCTCTTAAAACTTCAGTCTGCAAAACTTGGAAATGGCTTTTTTTTTTTTTCATCACCTTGGTATATTTGTTTCATGCTGAAGTACTAACATGTTAGTTGTCCTGCTGAAAACAAAGTTGACAGTAGTAAGCACTAAATTTAAAAAAAAAAAAAATTATAATGCCAGTTGTCTTGTGAATGCACATGATATGTTTTTGTTGATAGTCTTTACATGGGTTCTGCAAGCTGTAAATGTTGTTTACTGGGATTGTGCATGGAAAAAAAGCTGAATTCAGTGTAAAAGCGGAGAGTTGGGAGGCTAAAATGCCAGTGGATGTTGCCCTTAGTAATAATGGTGGTGGTGCTGGCCATCTCTGTTTTGGTTTTCTTTTCTCCTTCTGGACAGGGCCAAAAAAGTTTCCATTTCTTTCCTGTTGATCGAGTATTTAAGTTGTTCTTCTAAATATAAATCTGTCCTAGTGTGTCAGCTGTGCCTGGGATTTCACTTCTTTTATGTGCCACTTCAAGCAAGTTTTAATTAAAAAAAAAAAAACAAACAAAAAAAACACCAAACAAAAAAAACCAAACAAAACTCCATCTGCATTGGTTTGATATTTAGGCTCTCTTTCCTCATCAAGAGCATGTCTAATTCTGGCCTGGCTCTTTGACAGGAAAGTCCTGCAGGCTGCATGTGGGCATCAGCTGGTTGTGCTGGATCCCTCAGCTCCTGGAAAGCTCTTGCTGCCTCCCCTGCTTCTCCTTGCAGAGCTGCCCCATTGCTGGCGTCAAGATCTGCTGCACTTCTGGACACGAGTGGCACTGAGATATGGAAGAGCTTGATCATACAGGGCAGAAAATTTGGGGTGTTGCTGTGAAAGATGCTGAGAAAAGGAGGTGTTGTCTAGGTGAGTCGGTGAAGATGGTGCCCTGGCATGTTGGTTGTTCCTGGAATTGTCTTCTCTAGCCAAGAACCTGCTGCTTGTAGATCCCAACCCATGCTTTAGATATGGAGCCAAAATTGAAATACACACATCACCGTGGTTATCAAAGCAGCCTTGAAGCAGAGATAGTGGTGGGATTGAAGTTGCTTTCCACAGAAATCAGTAAACTGAGCATGTTCTTTGCTGCATGTGGCCACTGTTCAGCTGACCCAAGGCATCTGTCCCTGAATATATGGGGCTTTTTAACCTGATTTTAGTCCTTACTTGCTAAAATGAGACATTGTTTTAGAGACAATGGACAAGCTTTGGGCTTTTCTGTATCCCCTTGCCTGGCTGTCAGCAATGGCTTTGTCTTTTTTCCTCTAGTACAGGCACTTCTGTGTTGGCCTAAGACAACCCCATACCACGGCTGATAACGCTTCACCCCTAATTCAAGCTGCAATAATCCAAAATTTGGTGGTGTGGTCTGTTACCATAGAAATCTCAGTAGGAATTAATGGAGTACCCGGCTCTTGGGCTCAAACAGGGAGGCTCTGAGGTTCCTCGGGGCTTTGAGTCTTGGGCTTGAGAAGTGAGGGCATGTATATCTCCTTACAGCCTTGCCTGGGGCTGACTGCTTGGAGACAGCAGAGAGGGAATAACTTGTCCTTTGGAAATATTCTGTCTGCAGTGGCTTAGAGTTGCCCATTTTTTAGGGGATGGTTTTGTGAAAATGCATCACTGGTTTGATGCACACACAGTGGGGTGTTTTGTGCTTGCAAGAAGTGCAACGCAGAAGGTTGTAGAAACCAACTCCACTCAACCACAAAAGCTCTGCTTTAAGCAGGGAATAAATCTTCCATTACTTTAATGTGACTTTCAGGTGTCATTTTGTTTTGCCTTTTGACTAACGCTGCAAAAACCCTGTCTGAGATTCAGCCCTGCTTTGCCCGGCAATGAGAGTGATTTTGAGCAAAGGCAAGATTTTGCCAAATCTACGGAAATGACCATTTCTGTGCCCAAGTGTCTTGCTAAAGAGAGGCATCTTTCGCCAAAATAGGTCACCCCAAAGAAGGTTTTGTCCCGGCACAGAGAAGCAGTGTGTCTTTGACATTGCACGTGGTGGAGGCTGCGGTCTCATTTCGTATGACATTAATTTTGGGAGCATCCAGACAAGGGCCTCATGCATTTTTAACTGACGTAAAACTAAACAGTTCAAAGTGTGTAACTTTGCAGATAAACCCTTCCAATGAACGCTCCGGTCTCAAAATGATGAAATCAGTTTCTTATCAGCCATCTGACCCATAATGATGGGATTGAGCAGCTTTTAACCTGGTGAGACCGAAACAACAAACTGTGAAGTGTATGCACCGACGGGGTGGGTGGTGTTATTTTGGGTTTTTCCCTTCATGGCACTGTTGATGTTATGGAAAGGGCTTGGAGCCACTGCTTGGATTATATCTGGCATCCCTCACCCCCAGGTTGCGTTCCTTGTAGTTAATCTGTAGGTTGCACGAAGCCTCTGTGCAGTTTGACGGGCTTTAATTTCAGGGATAACTAATTAAACAAGGAGGCACTGTGTTTGCTCTTGTGTTGCATAAACACTGGCCTGTTTTGGTTTCTCTCAAACACCCTCCTGGCTGGCAGAGGTGGGTGCCTGCACCTGGAAAGCTAATTCTGTTCAATTCCCACCTGTGGACAGACTCTAATCTAAATTAAGGCAAGGACTTCGCTGCTGAAAACTGCCTGAAATTAGCCACGTGGTCTTTTGTGCTGATCTAATGAATCTGATGTTAAAAGCATGCTCTGAATTGAAGCAGGAACACTTTCTGGGATGGGTATCCAAGTTGCTGGATTTGCAGGTGAGATCAAATTGGAAGACCAGGGCTTTTTGCAGCAAGTCCTAATGCACACTCTGGGCTGGAGCAGATGTTTGTCCTCACATCTGCGTCTTACTGTGTGCTTCTTGAATGGCATCATCACGTGGGAGTTTGCCCATCTTGCCTTCTTTCCAGCATGGGCTTGAGGACCAAGGATTGGGTCAAATGTGGAGCATCCTATGGAGCATGCCAGGGAGCGAGCAACCCACGGTCCAGTTTAACCCCACATGTTGTTTTCCTATGAGAAGACCATCAGCTCCAGCAAATGGTTAAGCTGCTTAAACCCAGGTATTGTGGGGAACCTGCTTTGGAAATGTTTACCAAGGACAACTGCTTTAAAAAAATGCTGTTTTGAGGAAATTCATTGCAGTGTGCTGATTGCATCTGTTTCTGCCTAACTCAGGCTCATGATGGTTTTCTCCTGTCAGCATTTTCAGTGTAGCTGAAGGTATTGTGTAATCTACCAACAGATCAGTGCCTGGACTAATCAGCAAGGTGTGTAAGAACATTAAATCAAGGGTAAGCTTTTGCACGAGCTCATTGCTCGAATGAGTTCTTATCTCGGTTTGATAATCTGAAGAGGTTTTATTCATTAGCAAGAGAATCTGGCTGCTAGGCGGTGGCTGCTTGGTGTCTGTGGGAATGCTTGGGCAATGAGCTTGGAAAAAAACCCCTCTGTTTTTCCTAAAAGGACCTCCTGACTGAGGTCAGGAGCAAGTCCAGCTGACCTGGGGGCTGTGGCTGCATCATTCTGGCTACCTGTTTACAGTGTCACCTAAGTGGGTGACCCACAGGTGGCTTCTGCATGCCCGTCCTGCCTGTGGCATCTGCATCTTGAACGCAACCCTTCTTAAATGATGAGCAGGGCGGATAAGTCCAGAGGACCAAGCAGGACTGATGTTTCAGCCTCTGACGTTCTTTGTGCGAGGAGGATATGTCTTGGTGGAGTACTTGGGCAGGGAGTGCTGCATGGAGTTGGTCTACAGGCAAGTTGGAGCTAGCTCATCTCTGGTGGGCTAGCTCATCTCTGGAGCTTTTTGTTGTCCTCTTTGTGTGTCACTGCATCAGTTACGGTCCTCCCCACCCAGCAGCGCAAGTGACTTTCCTGTGCCTGCTCTTCTCTGGTCACGCTGGTGGGACTGGTTTCCCAACATTGCAGCTGGGAACAAGGAGAGCACGTGGCTCTGTGCATTGCACCAGCAATTCAGCTGAGAACAGCTACTTCTTTCCATCAGACAAAGACGAAATTAGTGAAGGGTGATGGAGACAGGGCTCTGAAGTGTTGATGCAGTTAAAGCTCTGTCATCATCTCCACTTGGGGGAAGCACAACTTTTCAGGGACTCAGTTGCTTCAGCTTTTGACATCTCTTGAAGTCTAAATTAGCATCCAAATTATCTAAGTAAGGAGACACTGCTGGGACTGAAGCCCTGATAGTAGCATCATGGTGAGTTTCTCCAAGATTTTCTCAATGAAAGCCTTTTACTGTGCTTGAAATTTTTGTTGCCTTGGTTAATTTTGTGTCTTGAGATGGGGAGGAGGGGTTTGGATTGCCACCCTCAAGTGCACCAGGTGTTAATAAGATGGTTCTTGCAGCACCTGTGGCGGCAGGAAATAAGTTCCCCTCCTTTCATTTTCCATGGCTGCCCTTAGCCTGCTCTTTGTGGATGTTGCCCTGAAATCTCATGGGAGACCATGAGGAGGCATCTCTTCCACCACAGCATCACACAGGGAGCAGTGTGTATGGTTTCTCCTGGTGATGGTCCTAGGTGGGGGCACAGCATGGTGTCCATACTGTTCCTCCATCAACTGCGAGCGTGCCACCAGCGGGCAGAGGAGGTGCTGGCAACAGCCAAAGAGCTTTGCCCAGCGTCCTTGCTCTGGACCAGCTCATGCAGACATCTGTGCCAGAGTGCAGATGTGCCCTTAGATTAACCCATCGATCAGTCTGCAGTGCTTAAAAAAGAAAATGAGATATTTTCTTCCTCTTCCAAGCCAGAGGATGATGAGTATGAGCCATGGGCAGGATGTCTGTTTTCAGACAAGGCTGTTACTTCTTCAAAAGTGTCTCCCTCTGGCCAGTGGCTGGATTGTGGCGCTGGAAATCGGGGTTTCGTTTCTCCTCCACCTCCAGTTGCCTGTGTGAGCTTGTGCTGTTGCTTGATCCGGCTCAAATTTGAGTTCCCCTGGTTTGAAAGGTGCTTGGTCCTTGCTTTTGACCTTAAGCATCCCTCAGGAGCAGTGTTGCTTTGGCCATTGGCTGAACTCTTGGGCTCCTGAAGGACTTTGGAGGGGCTGCAAGGACTTGGAGGAAGAGGGTGCTCTCCTGGGCTCCTGTTCTCTCCAAGGGTTTTAAACTTGAGTTTGCAGCTTTTATGTTTGAACCCTGGGAGCTCAGTGCTGGATGCGATTCTGGGTTTTTGTGGTTTCGTTGGTTCCCATCAGGACTTGGCTGGAACAAACTCCTTGCCCTGGCAGAGGACAGTCTATCCACAGCTCCCTGTTAAAAAAAAAAAATAAAATCCAGAACCACCTTTGTGACTTCCCCACCGGAATTAGGAAGTATTTTTTCTCTTGAAAGAACATTGAGCAGACAGTAGGGAGAGGGTGGATCGGAACTGAACTCTGCCTCTTCTGATATGAGGGCTAGTGGACATCAGACAGAGCTGGTGAGAGCCTGTTCCTGATGGAGGTGGGTTTTCCACCAGCTGGGCAGCAGACCCGTGGAGTTTCTTGCCGAAGGACATCGTAGATGCAAAAAGCGTACATGGGTTTAAGGGAAGACTGAACAAGTCCTCCCCTTGACGAGAGGTCCAGCTGAGGTTGCAAAATGGGCAGAGTGCCTCTGTTGAGGTTGCTCTCTGTTGAGGTGCTCTCCTTCAGTCACATTCCTTCACCATGAGATGTTTGGGCAGAGGCCACCTTTATTTTTTTTTTACTTAGTTTTGTGGAACAGAGAAGTCTGTTCTTAGGGTGGGCCAGGAGGCACCCCACTCTCTGTGCCAGGGTTTTGGCAGCATCAGCTGCACCAAGGACTGTGCCACTGGAGACATCCCTCTGCCTTGTTTTTTTGGGGATGCCAGAGGGTCTTGCAGCCTGTAGGAGCCCTGAAACCATGGAAGCAAGTACAACTTTATTTACTTCCCTGCTGTATTATCAGGACTCGCATACATGTAATGATTTTATTGCCGGGAAGTATTGCTGTTGGGTGCTAGGACCTGGGCTGCCAGCCCAGGAGCACCCTTTTTAAGGCCCTATAAACCTCGTGAGGGTTCCTGCTGTGTTCAGCACTGCCAGAAGCTTCCTACACTTACAGGCTTTTTAAACCTTTGCCACACTGGCACAGTTTTCAGCAATTTTGGGGGGTGGGCTTTGAAGTTGCTGTGGATGCTCGAGGGTGGTACCTGCATCTCCAGGACCCTCCTCTGCCTGGGCAGTCAGCGTATTGGTACTGCTCTCTGATGCCAAGGCATCCAGCTTTACTTGCCATGAGTGGCTCTGAAGCCGTACCCGACCCAGTCTTGCTGGCTTCTGCAGTGCTTTCTCCTGACTCAGTCGCTGATTGCGTGGGACATGGGTGACCAAAATCAGTGGGTGGGTGCTGGGCTGGAGCCTGTGCTTGGCAGCAGCAGGAAGTCCTGTAGGGAAAGTTCTCTTTCCCCCCCCACCAAAGACACTTAATCTATATCTGAGTCGCTTGAAAGTCAGTGCTGGAGATGGGCAGCCAACAGGACTCGTGCTCCGAAGTCATTGCTGTAAAAGGAAACTTTCCTGTCCTTCCTGCTTTGCTCGTGAAGGGTGACATCCCTATCAGGGAGGCTGTAGCGGACACCAGGTGCCAGCAGACACCTGCAACACATGCTCAGCCACAATTACTTTTTTTCTACCTCTCTTCCATCAAACCTGCTGTGTTTGGCTTGCCCTCACCTGGCAGCAGGCTCAGCTGGCAGGAGCAGAGCCAAACTTAGGCTTGCGGGCAGGATTTTTCCATAAGGCTTGGCGCAGGCTGGAGGGAATAGCGTAGCGCAGGGCTGTGCTCTTCAGCTGGCTCTGCTGCCATTGCAATGCCTGAGCAGGAGTGCTGGGTGCGAGCATCCCCGCTGCTTGCCACGCACGGTGGGGATCAGGTCCAAAGCAAACCCATGGGAGATGAGGGTGCTGCAGGAAGGATGGGTGGTCCCGATATTTCCGCAAGTCCCTTCTTGTTCACTAGAAAAGGGACTAAAATGACACATCTTCTGTTCTGGCACATTGGCAGCTCCAAGGCTTGATCCGGGACGTACGTGAGTTCACCCTAACATGCTTTTTTTGGTACAAAGAGCTTGTGTTTTGTGTTGTCTTAAAGGGTGGTTTATCTTTGGGTGTGGGTTTTTTTGTTTTTGGGGTTTTTTATTGTGTGTTTTTGACAATGAAAGCATTGGCTTTGCAAACACAAGTGGTGAAGTAGGGGGAAGAGGTAGGAGAAAGGTGACAAGGTCAGGAATCACTAGGGTATGTGGCATTGCTGGCATCAAACATGCAAAATGCTTGGGCCAGGCTTCTGGAGGAAAAAAATAACAATAGCCAGCTCTTCCCCATCCATCTTTACCAGCAAGGCTCAAACTGCCTTGTGGAAAAGGTCAGGATCACGGGGAGCAAGATGCATTGTCTCCAGGACAAAGAAAAGAGGGAGGAGGAATCATCACAGTCTCCCTCCTAACCAAAACCCAACGTTCTCTGCTGGCACTTGGCTACCACCAGAGATTTGGAGACCCTCGGAGGCATCTCATGGCCAGAAGATATCTCACTGTGCTTCAGGGTCTCTCCATGGTATCCTGCAGTGGTTTGACTGGGCAGACTGGATGGGACAGATGCCAGGCACGAGGTCACTTTGTGGGGGGTAAGTGATGGGGTTGCACAAGTCAATGTGGTCTTTCCCAGTGCTGCGTGTGCCCTGAGAGGACGTTGGGCCGTGCTGCCCTCATGATTGCTTGCAGCAAGTGATGGATATGCTATGTGACGACTCATGGAAGGTGGGGAGTCAGCCACAAACCCATCCTTCTGGACTGACCTCAGAGATGAACTGCAAGAGTGTCCATCTGTCCACCTTGCCACCACAGGTGGTACAACCGCAGGTGGCAAGGGGACATCAGCAGTTCCAAAAGCTGTCCCAGTCTTATAGGAGGCTGCAGAGGGCCTGGCTGGATCCCTGCTGACATTACCAATTTAGAGGATGTTTTTCACCTCCCAGTACGTACTGGAGGATCTGTTAAGACAAGTGTGGAAAAAGCAGGCAAATCTCTAGATAGTTAGATCATTTTCTGCTGTGTGGAAGTGTGTTGAGCAACCTAAGCGCAATGGCCAAGGTTGTGTTGTGGCATAGTCATGAGGAAGCTCTTGAAGGCGAAGAATCTGCAGGGCAAAACCAAGTTCCTGAATTAGACCGTTTGCTAGAATTTGGCAATTTTAGCCAAAAAAAGAGGCCAAAAATGGCCTCTTTTGGAGGCCATTGCAATCTGGTTTGTGTTGGTGCTCCCAGGCACATCTGCTGGCTCTCCCTGAGCAGGCAGTCATCAGCTCCTTCGGCTGGGGGGTCCCCTGTGCGTGTCCCCTGGGTTTCCAGGAGGAGTCTCTTCTGTGACTGTTTGTATGGTGTTGAGTTACTTAAGGTTTTGTGACTGTGATAAAAGCAACGTTTTCAGTAAATTCATTGTGTAGGATGAATGTGTTCTGTGGGTAGTGCTGTGGCTCTGGGAAATTAATTTCTAGCTACAAAGAGTTAAATTCACTTGTATTTAAGCAAAGCTGACTGTTTTTAAAAGAAACCTCCAAAAACATGTCTATGTTTGTCAGAGAGCCAGGGGAGCTTGACTTTGGAGAAGGAAAAGGCAAATTAAAAGCCATTAGCAACAAGTGTATGAAGTTGGTCTTGGCTTTGGTGTAGGAAGAGGATGATGAGTGATTGATTAGAAGCTCTTTCTTCTCTTCCCACCTTTCAGTTTGTGGCCAAGGGTAGGTGGAAGATTTTCCCTGAACTTATACCATGAGCTTAGGGCTTGTCAGGCTTTTTGTGTGTTACCTGGGGAGGACAAGTGTGCAGTTATGGTAGTTACTGCAAGGTTGACCCATCTTTTGTCGTGGTGGCTCCTGTTCCTGATGCTTCCCATGGACATGTGTGTGCTGTGGTGGGATGGACCAGGTAGCTCCCTGGCTTGGCTGAGCTCCAGGGCAGGCAGGGATGTGCATCAGTCCTCCCCACCTCCCTTTGCTGGCGGTAGGTACCACGTACTGCCCTTCCTTTGGCTGCGCATGGAAGGACATGACTCCATCTCCAGCCCTGATGGGGCTTGGTACCACCTGGCCCCACCAGCCCTCCTGTGTCTTATCGGCCCAAATTCTTGGCTGTCAAGGGTTTTCCATCACTGAAGCTTTTGGAGGGGTTCTCTCCCACACACCTGGGCTGCAGTCAGTGCTTGTTGGAGAAGACCTCCCCTTGGCCGGCAGCAGATCCTGCTTCCTGTCCTGGGGGTTTGCACTTTTAGGTGCTCCCATGATTTTATTGCATTTCTTTGCTCACAGATGCAGGGCTTATCCTGCCAGTGAGTATTTTTCCTGGGATTGCTTTTCTCTGCTAACCCCGTTCAGCATGGCCAGATGCCCATGCTAAATCTTTGATTTATAGCTCAGTGTCCAGGCAGAGGTGGGTCGGTACCATAATCTCATCAGGACCAGTTCGGTGTGATGGATGGAGCTGGGAGCGTTGGGGAGGACGGGGCTCTGCTCCCGGCCCTGCCGTACCACCGTGGAGCCTGGGGGGCTCCCCTGGGTCTGTGGGGCCAGGAGGGGAAAGCCTGCAGTTGGGTTTCTGGGCTAAGTCCTCCCACAGAGTTTGCAGAAGTTATTTTTTAACCTTTTCTGTGCCACTGCATGCCAGGAAATACCGCTGTTAGAAATCAGCTGAACGCCGTGCATTCAAATACTGCAGGAAAAAGATTTTGGGGGGAGTTTTAAATAGGTTTCAATAGTTTTCTTTTTTAATAGGTGCTACACTGTCATCAGCCCTAGATCTCCCCAAACCTGCTGCTGCACTGTGCCTGGTGGAGAGGTGATCCAGGAGTAGGTAGGGCACTTATTCAAGACCCCAGAGATCCTGCTTGCTGCTCCCCAGCTTGCTCAGGACAGCGATTCCAAGCCTTGAGAAGCAACCAGCCTCTCTGTTGAGATGGCTAGGTCTGTCTGCATGTCCCATCTGTCCCTCCCCAAAAACCTTATTGATAGCCCCAGCTAATGCAAAGTTAAATCCATGCTCTGCAAGCCCCTGTTGAAGAGAGCTCTGCTGTTCCCCTGATGGGTGACTCACAGCATGGGCATCCAGTGACATCCCCTGGGGAGCAGAAGCCCAGCAGGTGGGGCGAGGAGGTGACACACAGCCACTGTGTCACCCCATGTGATGCCAGCGGAGGAGCAAGGGGTATCTGAAGAGAAACCCTGCAGCCCACCATGCCGGTCTGTGAGCAGCACCATCCCTGGCACTTTGCCCCAGAAAGCTGGTGAGGATTTGTGGGGTGCCAGCCAGCAGCTGTGGGACCGTGTTTTTTGGGGCTTCCCTAAAGCTTTGTCCAATCCTCAGGAAAGCCTATTTAGGATTTTGGAAAGAGTAGTGACACGGCTGGTACCATGGGGTGTAACCAGCGTGGTGCTCTGACCCAGGCAGCTGCTGCCTACATGCTGCCTGTTGGATTACTTGGGGTGGGGGAAGCACATGGCAGATCCTCCTGGCTTGCCTTTCCTTCATGGGAGGAATAAAAATGGTGTGAAAAGCAGGTGTGGGTGCCTTTGAGCTGGCTGCATGACGAGATGCTGTCGCCTTCCTCGCTTGCGCAGGGCGAGCTCTGTTTGCTCATCAGTTTCCTTCCCCGCTCCCCTCCCTGTTCATTTCGGATGCTGTTTATGGCTTTGGGTAAACAGATGGGGAGGGGTTTTTCCTAGCTTATGTTTAATCCTAGCCTATATTTAAAGTGCTTTCAGAGGAGTTAGCAGACCATTGTCTCAGCCATGGCTACAGAAGTGATTTCTAAACAAATCTTGCGCTGTCCACCCTTGTTTCCCCCTGATCCTGTTCCTGACTGTCCCCTTTTATTCTCACGTAGCCCAGGTTTGAAGGCTTGCTAGTTATCTGTCCTGCCTCTGTGTTGCAGAAACATCTCAGGTTCGTCCCCTGGGACAGTCAGCTCCAAAACACGGCTCCCACCCCAAGTCCAGCCTTGGGGGGCATGCACCCCCATCCTTTAGTGTGTGTGTGTGTGAGAACGTTGCTACATCCAGAATGGACTGAGATGCAGCCAAGATGCTGCTTTTGGGAGAGGAAATACCTTTTCATAATCACTCATTTTGATGTATGTTCTTGCTGCCTTTTCAGACCGCAGGGTGTGTGTAGGGGGGATTTTTCTAGCTATTTCCCCACACAACCACATCTGTCCAGACCTTTAGCATAAAGCTTCCCATATAGTTACATAAATACAGGAAGGGAGAGCATCCCTGCAAATGCCAGGCACTACAAGGCATGTTGATACGTTGGTGAGAGTTGTCAGTGCACAGCTGTAATGATTGAGATAAAAAAGTATTTGGCACTGGACTACCAGGCAGGTGTTTAAAAATATATTCATGGTTTGCACTTTGATTCAGAGTAAAATCATTTACCTGTTCCTGGTTTCTGTCTTGCTTCGTGCAATGCTCACCAAGCAGGGGGTGACCTTTGGCCTGTCAAAGTGTTTTTTGTTTTTTAACAGGATTGTGTGAAAGTGTTGCTAAAATTGGTGAAAACTTTGCCACTTGAGCTATTTCTGCAGTGACGCTGTGCAGCTCATGCTGGATTTTGTGCCTCTGTAGCCATGGAGGGCTTGAACCCTCCAGCTAGGGAGGAAAAAAAATCCTACAAGAGCCTACCTAGTGTCTGCAGGGTGTATTTAGTGGGAAGCATTAAGCGTTTAAAGTCTTGCATGCCAGCTGGAAAATGTGCAGTCCCAAACAGTGCCTTGGATTAATGAGAAAAAACATCCTGCCCGCCGTGGAGGTGCTTTGCAAAGGGGTGAGCTGGATGGATGGTGAACCATGCTAGCTAAGGAGAGCATCTTTCCTCTGTTCCACTCTTCCCACTGACTGCTTATTGCTTTTTCTTGCTGCTGATGGCAGCTCCAAGTCCCCTGTCTTACCTGGCCCGGCTCTGATAAGCGCAATCTTGACTCAAAGCCTGGTTTCGCTGTATTTAATGCCTGCGAAGCCCTCTCCCCTTGGAGTGGTCCCAGCAGGACCTGAAACAATGCTCTTCTCAAAGGGAAAAGTGTTTGCACACAAGTTCTCCCTTCCCTTTTCTGGCTGAAGCCTGGTGCATCCCTTCCAGCTAACTGCATTCCCGGCATACCGGCCCAGGGGATGGCTTGGGAAGTATTTCAAGCAGGCTGGAGTATCTCCTGCTCAGGCTCTCCCCTGCAAACTTCATCTTATTGCATTCCAGAAAAGGGCACCAAATCCTTCAGGGCTTGCTGCTCCTCCTCGCTGTGCTGGCAGAGAGAGACACGCTGGTTTAATAACAGCCAGCTGCAGCCAAAGTAATTGGTGCTTGTCTTCATGTTTCTGTTGGCTCCATATTCCCACCTAAGGAATTTGGGTTTGGGGGTTATTTTCTGCTTGATCTGATTTTCAAGCAGAGGGAGAACAAAAAATTGCAGGGGGGTAGAAAGGAAAAACAGGGAGAAGGGAAAAACAGTGCTAGGAGTGGATGAAAAGCCCTGTGGGTTGCTGAACTCAAGCAGGGGATTTGGATATAACTTTTAATTGCACCGGGCTTTATTTTTAAGAACTGTTGGTGCTTTCCAGCCAGGCTGGAGTTTTGTGGCAGGTTTGTAGGGAGCAGGATGTAGGGATGTCTGTAGGGATGCTGGATGGCAGGATTTACTGGGATGATGCCAGGTACGTCGGACTGCTTATCTGCTCCCTGGTGCAAACCTGGAGGAGCAAAGCATGGCTCAGGCTCTGTGCTCAAGAGCTCTGCCTTCAGCTAGCAGAGACACTCCAAGCTTGCCCACATGCTCCTGGCCTTCCTGGCCACCCTCCAATCTCCAGAGGACACGGGTGACACCAGAGGAGGTCTTACCAGTGCTTGCATCAGCCGTGATGTTGGCGGTCGAAATGCTGGTGTGTTCTGCAGGCAGTGGGAAATGGGTTAATTTTCTTCTTGGCTCTGGTGTGCTGATGCAGGTGCTCTTCCACAGGGTTTCTGGAAGTGTCTTTGCAAGCATTTCTAGAAAAAAAGGAGAAAAACCCCTTTATTTTTATTTTTCCTCAAGTGAAGCAGGGCAGTTGGTGCAAGAAGGGACATTTTTCTGCCTGGTCCCTGCCCGGTCGGCCAGGCGAGGGGAGAGTTGCAGGGTGCAAGTGGGAAGAGCCAGTCCCTGTCCTGGGAGATCCTGGTGCTGCAGTGGGAGACAGTGATGACCTGGCTGAATGTGCAGAAAGCCCAGTCTCATAGGCCCTCCATGCTTGCTAACCACTGCCCTGGGCTGCCACAGCATCTGAGCACTTGATGGTTTTATAAATATGTATTACAGCAGTGTGCAAATGCCCTGAAAGCTCTTACGAAATGGGGAGAAGGACCAATTTATGAACCCGAGAGCAACGTATTCCCAAATAACTATTCAAGGCAAGAGGGATGCTTTGTACATGGTGGTGGCCAGCAGTAGCATTGTGCAAGACCAGGCTGTCCTCGCTACCCAAAGCCCTTGGGGATTTGTAGGCAGTGCCGTGCTTATTAGGAGCACCCAGGTTATCTTTCCTGATGCTTTAAGTAGAGCATGAGGACGTTCTCCTGTATCGGCACCACAGGTTCGGTGTGCACCTGGGGAGAGCATCGCTGGTGTGTGGGTGGCAATGGTGGGACCTGGAGCTTTTGCTAATGTGCTGGGGTTCGTTTCTCTCCCCCAGGCTGGTTCCCTAAGGTGACGCCAGGTCCCCGTAACTGGCTTTGGTTGCAGAGAGGCCATGGCTGCCTAGCGCTCCCCTCACCACGCGGGCCGGAGATGGCAGCGCAGAGGATCCGGGCGGCCAACTCAGGCGGCTTGCCGCGATGCAAGTCAGAGGGGACGCTCATCGACCTCGGCGAGGGCTTCGCCGAGACCAGCCTCTGCGATGTCAAAGGTGCGGAGGGATGGGTGGGGATGATGCCCTCTCCTCTATTTGGGTGTGTCCTCTCACCCCTGGGGTCTGGGAGGGGGTTTGGTTAATAAATAGCGGACAGCAGCGCATCCACAGGTGCAAGGATGGCCATGGACCTGACACCAAGAGACCCAGCAGCCAGGAGAGGTGACAGCAACGAGGTGGTTGCAAGGGTTTGTTTTCCACTTACCCAGAGTGTGGAGCTTGCAGGTTGCTTGAATAATCCTTTTTCTTCCTTTTATCACTTTTTTTCAGCTGTATTTGCCTTACCCAGCATAAAAGCCACATTCAGGTGAGAGGGAAATTACTGTTCCCCCAGCAGGAATGGATCCCAAGAAATAACTCCATGTGGAAGGGGTCTTTAAAAACAAATGTGAACAAAAGTGGTTGCTTTTGCAGGTGTAGCAAGAGGAGACCCGAACATCAAATGCTCTTGCTGCAAATTAGATTGTTTTTAATGCAAAAATAGGAATTACTTGTATTCTCCAAGGAGTCTGCTGGTTTTAGCAGTTCTGTGTTAACCCCAGTGCTGCGCTGGTTGCGTGCCCAGCGACAGGGAGACATGGGGACACGGCCATTCACCTGTCTGATCCGAAGGGATGGGGAGACCAAAAATACCCCGTCCTGCAGACGGCTTGGGCTGCAGTGTTGGATTAACAGCGGCCTCCTACCAGGCTGGTAAAATAGCTTCAATATGGAGTTTATATATAGTTTTACGCTGAATAAATGTCCTCACAACTTTCCCTACCTTCTGGCGGAGGAAGCAGATTGAAGATGAGTTGTTTAGGATGTGTGCAAACTCTTCTTAATATTTTGATCTCTGGAGTATATTTAAAGACTTTGCTTTGCTTGTCTATGTCTTCCCTTGCCTTGTACTTTCTGTGTCCAAGAAGCGCTGCCAGCCTGCAGCTAGTGACCACAGGAGTGCACAGTCTGATCTGCCATACCTTTGTCTCTGGGATTTTTGGGGTTTCCTGTGTTTCTTAAATCTCTCTTTTCCCTCCAGAGAGTATTTGAGCCTATTGAAGCAGGTGCTGTCCCAGTTGTCTTACAGCTCCGTATTGGTGAAAATCCAGCTGCTCTTGTTTTCTTTGGTCTGTCTAGCAAGACAACACACATTTGAATGTTGATGTAACATCATCTGCAGCTTATTTCTAGTGTCTTTTACAGAAATAGGTCCTGAAAGTGAGAACAAAAGCAATAAATATGGTGACAGTGTGAGTATCTGCAGGCTTGACCCAGCTGTTTCGCTTGTAATTGGGATCCCCTGGCAACTTGACTTTCAGCTGGCACTGCTGAAAGGGAGATTGGAGATGCTGCTAGGACCATGACAGCACTGCATGAGGGCAATGCTGTGCTTCTTTCTGAGGGTTCAAACTCTACACGACCTTCTTTAGAAATGGAGTTAATTTTTCTTGAGGAGCTTTGAAATACAGGTGCTAGGTAAGAGAGGTGAGATGCTGATTTTTTGGCTGGTGTGACATGAAAAAGTAGGCGTATGATGTGCCCTTAGTGGGTACCCTTAGTTGTTTCTTGCACTGAAATGTGAGATGTTTCACATGTGCAGGAGAGGGGTTATGACAGAGCAAGAGCACTTTTAGCCTGTGAATGTTATGTGTTAAACTGCAGCAGCACAGATAACTATTTGCATGGAGAGTGCAATGGCAGTGCTAAAGAGCTGGTGGCGAAAGACCTTGAGATACTACTGAGCAAATCAGTAGGATAATGGCTCTTCCCATGTAGCAGTCGCTGAGAAGCCCCCCTAATTAACTTCTGTTCTTTTAAATGTGAGCATTTAAGGGGATGCCTGTGATTCTGGCATGTGCCCGTAGGAGCTTAGATCCCAACATGCCAGGTAAAAAGGAAAGCTGATAAGAAGTGACTCCCACTCCCTCAAAACTTCCTCCAACACATCTTGTGCATCGTTCATCAGGGAGTTTAGCAAGGCTGTGGGACACTGGCGTCTTGTGCAGGAGAAGCTGCATGGGGCCCAGGGGGAGGCTTGTTGCTAAGGCACTTGACTGCATCTGGAGGATAACAAGCTGCTGCTTCTCCTGTCTTGGCTCCTGCTACTCTTCCCAGCTGCGTTAATGCCGGTCCCTTTAGACTGTGAACACTTTAGGGAAGGGGAACCTGAATGTACCAGATGTAGTGGAGGGAGAAGTTTAGTGTAAAAATTTTTTTTTTGGGGGGGAAGTACCTGTAGGTTTGAAAGGCTTTAAAACTATGTTATTTCAGTGCTTAAAGTAGTGCAGATGGCTTACCTGCAATAAATGATTGCAAGTAATTTGTGACTCTCTTGTGGATTGCTTATAGTGCTGTTTTTCTTCTTGGTTTTGCAGTGCCTTCTCCTAGTGCCTTGCTGGTTGACAATCCCACGTGCTTTGGAAATGCAAAGGAAGTAATAGCAATCAAAGATTACTGTCCAACTAATTTCACCACTTTGAAGTTCTCCAAGGGGGACCACCTTTATGTCTTAGACACGTCGGGAGGTGAGTGGTGGTATGCTCACAACACCACGGAAATGGGTTACATCCCTTCCTCCTACGTCCAGCCTGTAAACTACCGCAACTCTTCCTTAACGGACAGCGGGATGATAGACAATCTACTGGAGAGCCCCGACGAGGGGGTCAAGGAGTTAGACCTGCTTGGAGAATGGACTGACGTGAAAAGAAACTCTGCGAAAACCTACAATAACAACCCGTTCTTGAACGGAGTCCAGACGAACCCGTTTCTGAATGGGAATTTGCAAACAGTGCCCGTGCCCAGCTCAGACAAAGAGTCCAACTCCAATGTCGCTGTTGACTTGCTGCTCTTTGACACAGGGGCTCCAACTTCAACTGTTTCCAGTTCGGCCACTAATAGCAGCCTGGGTAATATTTTTGATGAGTTTCCATCCACAAACAGGCTGGATCTGGAACAGCCTGTGAAAAGGGACAATCCTTTCTTCAGAAGTAAACGCTCTTACAGTTTGTCTGAACTGTCTGTTCTTCAAGCCAAGTCAGACACTCCGGCATCATCGGGTTTCTTCAGTGGTTTGAAGTCTCCCACCCCCGAGCAGTTCCAGAGCCGGGAAGATTTTAGGACGGCATGGCTGAACCACAGGAAGCTGGCTCGGTCTTGCCATGACTTAGATTTGCTTGGTCAAAATCCTGGCTGGGGTCAGACGCAACCGGTGGAGACCAACATTGTCTGCAAGCTGGATAGCTCTGGTGGAGCCGTTCAGCTTCCAGACACGAACATCAGCATCCATGTGCCAGAGGGTCATGTGTGTCCTGGGGAAACGCAGCAGATCTCCATGAAAGCGATGCTGGATCCGCCACTGGAGCTGAACAGTGACAAGTGCAGCACAATCAGCCCGGTCCTGCAGATCAAAGTCAGTAACATGGAGGTGAAAACCTTCATCATTCTGGAGATGAAGGTGTCAGCAGAGGTCAAGAATGACATCATGAGCAAGAGTTTGGTAGGACTGCAGTGCCTGCGGAGTGACATGAAGGAGGGGCCGTACACGCCAGTGCAGCTGAGCTATTCATATGGGGACACGATCCAGGTGCAGCTGGAGAACCTGGAGCCTTGCATGTACATTGCGGCTGTAGCCCAGGGGCAGAACATCCTCTACCCTTACACCGTTTGGGATTACATCAGCAAGAAGATTACGGTTGGCGTCTATGGCCCAAAACACATTCATCCTTCCTTTAAAACTGTGGTGGCCATGTTCGGGCATGAATGTGCGCCCAAGACTCTCCTGGTGAACGAGGTCACGAGGCAGTCCCATAGCCCGGCTCCCGTTGCCCTCCAGCTCTGGGGTAAGCATCAGTTTACTCTGTCCCGGCCTCAGGACCTCAAGCTCTGCATGTTCTCCAACATGACCAACTACGAGGTGAAAGCTAGTGAGCAAGCCAAAATTGTGCGGGGCTTCCAGATGAAGCTGGGCAAGGTCAGCCGCCTTATCTTTCCCATTGCGTCCCACGACCCCAATGAGCTCTCAGACTTCACGCTAAGGATACAGGTCAAGGATGACAAGGATGCCATTTTGACCCAATTCTGTGTCCAGACGCCGCAGCCGCCTCCGAAAAGTGCCATCAAACCGACAGGGCAGAGGCGGTTCCTTAAGAAGAACGAGGTTGGAAAGATCATCCTTTCACCTCTGGCTGCCACTGCCAAGTATCCAGTTTTTCAGGACCGGCCAGTGTTGAGCTTGAAGTATGGCAAGCTGCTGAAGACAGTGGTGCGGCAAAGCAAGAACCACTATTTGCTGGAGTACAAGAAAGGAGATGTCATAGCCCTCCTCAGTGAGGAGAAGATCAGGTTGAAAGGGCAGCTGTGGACCAAGGAGTGGTATATTGGCTACTACCAGGGAAAAATAGGCCTTGTGCACACCAAAAATGTGCTGGTGGTTGGGAAGGTCAAGCCCAGCTACTTCTCTGGGCCAGATCTCACCACCAGCCTGTTGCTCGAGCAGATCCTGAGGCCCTGCAAGTTCCTGACCTACATCTACGCCTCCGTGAGGACTCTGCTCATGGAGAACCTCAGCAGCTGGCGGTCCTTTGCCGATGCGCTGGGGTATTCGAACTTGCCGCTCACGTTTTTCTGCCGAGCGGAGTTGGACAGTGAGCCGGAGCGAGTGGCCTCTGTCTTGGAGAAGCTGAAGGAAGACTGCAACAACACCGAGAACAAGGAGAGGAAATCTTTCCAGAAGGAGCTAATGACGGTAAGTCTGAGGTCTGATGAGAGCATCTTAACTCCCTGCTGTGCAGAGTGATTAGGGGGAACAGGAGGTGGAAGTTTCCTAATTCAGTCTGTAAGAAAATGAAGTCCATCTTTAAGGTCTTCTGCAGGCTGCTCCTCACAGCCAGATGAAAGTTCAGCCCTGTGGTTGTACACGTTGGCGGGCTCCTGGTTTAACGGGATCATGGCCATAAATGAGGAACGCAGCGGGTGAAATGCCATAGGTACATGTTGCGTAAGGGCAGCAAACAGGCTTGCTTTGGAAGGTAGCTAATCTGAAGCCCCTCAAGATCAAGGTAATTTTGGTCCAGTTTTTCATAGCACTCAACTGGTCTCTGCTGCTGGGTATTTACATTTCAGCCTTCGATGATGCATGTTCAAGGAGTTACTCGAGAGTTGCTGGTGTCCTCAATCCCTGTGTCAAAGCATGCATCGTTGAAGACAATACTGATGGAAAACTAGAAAAAGGGCAAGAAACGTAAAAGCTCTTCCTATATGGGGTGGGGTGGGTTAGCCACCTCTCAGGTCATGTACTTCTGAATCGCTAAATGTATCAAAGTGTGCCGGAGAGGGGTTTTACAGCTGCTGTGAAAAACGATGCTACATCTTTGCCTTCATGAAACAACCTAAAATTCCGCTATAATAATGTCGGGTTATGTCTGCCCCATCTCTCTTTGAGAGAAATGGCAGCTAAACGAAGGGCACCTCTGGGCTGGGATGCTTTACGTCCAACTGTGGATTGCATTTGCAAATTGAAATGCATGGCTTGCTTCTGTCCTAAAAGGCGTTTGGGGAAGTGCAGCCTTCAGGTATTTCTAGGGTGCTGTTAGGAAGTCTCTTACGAGAAATCATCTTCATGATAATTTCTAGCATTTCATAGGAAGTGAGCCAGAGAAAATACAGGACAAAATGTCTGGAAGAGATTTGCAGCTCTCGCCTCTTAACAGTCTCTCCCGCAGAAGCAGGATAACCGAGTTACAGCCAATCATGTGGTTTAAAATGCCAGCTGAATTAAGGAATAGCGAAAGGTTCGCTTGGCAATGATGGGTGCAGGCAGCAGGGCAGGAACATGCAGCATGCAAAATGAAATTATGAGTAGGCAGCTTGGGTAAAGAGGACTGGGGCCAAATGAAGTTTTTCATTTCCCAAACTCCCTTTAATAAGAAGGGGGAAATTTGAGGATCGAGGATGAGGTGTAAGGCATTATGAAGATTACGGAGCCCTTTGTTACTCATGGAAATATTTTCCAGTGAGTTCCCAGTGCCTGAATACCACTTGGTGGCCCATGGGGCAATGTTTTAGCTTTGACTTTCAGGTGCCAGGTCATGCCACCAACGCTGCTTCTGTTGTGGGGTTCTTCTGGCCAAAGTATGCAGTTGTGTCTTCTTTCTGGGGCCATCCAGGAAGGGAAAATACCCACCGTGGTGGCCAAGGCTAGTGTCTGGCCCTGTGGTTCCCCAAGGGAGGGTTTGCTCCTTTAATCATTAGCCTTGGTGAACAATGGGATGAAATCTGTGCTCTTCTTGCTGGGTGCTTCCAAGGGCTTCATGCTGTTTGCTTTACCCCTTTGCAAAGCTGTATTTCTTTTATCTATTCCCTTTGTCTCCAGGGGTCCCAGGCAGTCTGTAGGTCATGGAAAAATCCATGCCAGACCTCACTGGGGAGACGAAGGGAAAGATAAGGCTCTCTTGGATACTCAGGTAGCAGCTAACTGAAGGGGAAGGTGGTAAGCTGCAGGAAAACATCCTCTTCCCGAAGGGGATGCCTGCAGTGCAGCGTCCCAGAGCAGGTTTTATTTTCTTTGTTTGAATGGAGGCTAATCCTGAGCATTGGCTCTCTTTCCTATTCTTTTTGAGTCTGAGCCTGTCGATGAGGGATGAGCTCCCTTCCTGGTGGAAGATGATGGTTTTTCTAAACCCCTTGCTGCTGTCAAATCCTCCTTACCTTATGGAGAAATTAGATTGAGTGTCGGTTTTGGTGGTTGGGGTTTTTTTTGGGTTTTTTTGATTTATTTCTTTTTTTTAAAGAAATAGCTGTTTCGGGGGCTGACAAAGGAGCAGTAATGTATTTTATTGTGTTTAAATCTGATCTTATTTGTAACAAATGGACTCGCTTTCTGGCATCTGCTGGCAAGAAGAACTGGTTGGATTAAGCGCTGATCTGGCTGTTTTGTCTTAAAGTTGATTGTCTCCTCTCAAAGGGACTGTGAAGGGAGAAATAGTAAGCAGGCTTATCTCAATTCAGTGTTGAGTACACAAGATCGCAGTGGCAGAGCCACGTACCAGCAGCCAAGCATGGAAAAGCCCAGTCATTATAACTAGTTAATAAGTAATCTGCACTTAATTATTATTTTTCTAATCTAGCACTAGCAGCAGTCTGTGAAGGTAACTGGGTGAATGTTGCTCAGAAGTTAGTCATTGCATCAGAAAGAAACCTACTTCTCCCCTCCCTCCTCTCTGCCCGTTGAAAGTAGGCAGCACACAGATGCTCTTGCTAAAAAAGCCCGGGCACAGATGCACAAAGACCTTGTTGCAGCCGGGCCACCGGTACCTGGTCATGCGATGACTGTACGACTTGGTCCTTGGGAGCTGGGGTTAGACCTGTGATGAGACACGACATGTCTCTCTTTCTCTGGATTTTCAATATGGTGTTTTTATAGAGCATTTATCATCCTTTCCAACAGAGACTGCTGTTGGGGAAAAACATGGGTCTTCTGGGAATGCCACTGGGCATGTCAGCAGAGAGCTGTGGAAACTATGAGCTTTTTCTTCCAGGCTACTTCTAAATATCATGCAGAAGATGGTGATGGGTTTTTATTTTCCCCATTTTTTTCTGTCATTTGTTCTGACGGCAAGTATCTGCATGCTGCCTTTTTTTCTACCAAAATATACTGCTTGTCCCTGGTGTGTGCAGACCCCAAAGAGCTGCTGGTGGGTTCAAGCAGTCCTTCATGTCCTGCACAGCAGGGTGTCTGCTTGCTTGGACCTTGTGCTGGCATGCCCAGAGCGTGCCAGCCCAAGGCTGCTCATGTTGGGCCCCTCTTCTCTGTCCCAAAGCAATCTGCTGGCTAATGGTAGTCCCTGTGCTGAATTTGGGTCCAGGGGAAAAACCAGACTCCTGCTCTTCTTCTGCCTTCACGGGAACAAATCCCCACCACACGTATAGATCCTGGGCATTGCTCCCCTAAGGAACCACACTGCACCATGCTGAAGTTGGTGGGGATGTTTTCTGTAGGACATGGCTTGTCCTTCCATAGCCAAGTTGCTTGCAGCACAGAAGGAGGAGGAGTCACTTGCAAGCTTCCAGCAAGGTCTTTTTCGTGCACAACACTGCACCCCCTATCAATTAATAGAAAGCTGCAGTAATGCCACCGATGGCCTTCAGCTGTCATGTTGTCAGGCTCCTTGCTCTGCAAGCAGTATAAGACAACCCACTTTTATTTTCTGAGGCTGGCAGGAAATCTTTACTGCCTTCCCATCCCCAGTGCAGCAGTTGCAGGCTCTGTGCTCTTGTTCCCATGCAGTTTTGCTCTTGCAAAAATAAAAAAGCTGCCTGTGATTACACTTGGCTGATGGCACTTGGCATCCTTTCTCCTGAAAGGACACCTTTCTCTCCATGTTTGAGGAGGTCCCGGGCCTGAGAGCACAGGAGCCAGGTGAGAGATGCAGCATGGTGCTGCCCCAGGCACATCGCCTGCCTGCCGTGCTCAGGTTGCATCCCTGCCCTGGCATACATCCCCGCAGTGGTTAATGGGACACTAAATATTATTGCTTACGGTAACTGCATCTCCTCTTCCCCTGCTGAACACCCTACAGGTGTTTTGGAGGTGACTAATGCGTGATAATACTTGGACCCCCTGGGGTACTTTCCAATTTAAATGCTATTAAAAAAAAAAAACCAACACCAAAAAAACAAAAAAAACATTAATTAACAGCTTCCTTGTGGGTCTTGCACCATGCTTAGTGGTCACACGTGAACTTGGCGATGCTTTCTGCTCCTGGGGCAAAGGAGAATGGTTTTTACTCCTTTAGTTTGGCTGAAGATGAGGAAGAAACAAGAACCTGCAGCTCACATGGCTCCTCCAGAGCACGTGGGAGTCAGGGCTGGACCACAGGGGGCTGTGTATTTGTGCATGGGAGAGCGAGCAGGGCTGGAGGCTTGCGGAGTCCAGAGCGGACCATGAAGGTTGCGGTGATGGGCGTGGGCAGGGGTGGCTGCGCATCTGCAGGTGGTCTTCGGGATTGCCTGTTGCTTCTGGCTTAGTTTGCTTTCTTCCAGATACTGGTTTCCATCATCAGAGGATGGGAAATGGGATTCTGCATTTCAGAGCCGGGATGCAAATTCAGAAGTTCGGCCTCCCCTGGATGCTTTTTAAGTGGAGGCGCTTCTGCGCCACTTTGAACTGGGATTTGAATATCAAACCATCTCCTTTGCTGAGTTCTTGTCTGGTGGAGCAGGCTTGGAGCCGCTCCGAGGTTAATAAATGCTTTGGAGGGCGCTGGGAAGGCACAGCCCAGGTCACGCCTCGGCAGGGAGGATGGCTGGGTACTGTGGGGTGGAGACACGGTGGGTGTACCCAGCTCCCCAGGGAGGTTTGTCCAGGGCGAGGGAGGAGGATGGAAAGAAATTGTAGCGTAATCCCAAAAGCACCTGCTGGAGGACTAAATCTGTTGTGAGCCCTGCTAATCCCGGATGGGCAGTAGGGGCTTCCAGGAGAGCTGCATGCGTTTCATGTCTTTCTGTGACAGAGGGAGCGAGCTGTGCCCAGGCCAAAAAAAGTGTCACTGTTACTGCTAATATTCCCTCTTTGACTCCGACCTTAGCGGCTGTGTGTCCTTCTTGCACCCCATTCCCACTTGGCTTTGGTGTTGTCCCCATCTCCCATCACCTCTGCCCACTCGCCTGTGTTTTCCCTAGCCCAGAATGTGCATGTTGAGCCTCCCCAGCTCAAATCACCAGGGGCAAGGTGCAGGAAGTAGGTGTTTCTGTGGCCATCAGTAGGTTTCAGAGTTAACATGCTGCGCTGTGGGGAGCAGTCAGTCTCTTCCAAAGCTGTTGCTTCAAGCAGTTGTACAGTTCTCAGTTACATGGCCTCCCAGCTACTTTACTTGATGCGGTTTTCTTGTTTACATCGAGCAGCAGAAGGAACGGGAGAATCGTCTCCTGCAGCTCTATCCTTAACCCCTGCAGTGTGGATTGCTCCTGGTTGCCTACTCTGCTGCCTCAGACCTGCTCGGCCTCTAGCAAGAGACGAGAGCGGCTTATCTAGCCTGCTTTGCGAAATACCAGGTTGTTTGGGGGTTTTCATGCAGGCAATCGAGCTGAGTGGAAACGCAGGCTTGAGGATGCTAAATGTGCCCTTCCTTAGGACCATCCGAATACTCCGGCTGCAGAGGAGAGGGTGATGAATCTGTGGGCTGGGTGGTAAGGTAGCGTTGCTGGAGAGCTGGGTGCAGAGCGCTCTGCGGAGGCAGTTGTGGCACAGGTGTGAGATGTAAATGCTTCTTAATGCCCCTTTTAAAAAAAATGCTCTTTTAAATGTATTTTCTTTGCTTGCTTAACAATAGGGTTTATTACTTCCCTTGCTGGTACAGGAAACCAGCGTAAGCGCTTCAGAGGAGCAAACAAACACTGGTCTGCAGCTGTAATTAGATTCGAGCCCAGCTTTAAGTTGGAAACAGATAAGGAAAAAATTGACATGTATTTGCTTTGCAAATTGCTGGAGTGGTTTCAGATGTTCCTGTCTTCCCCCACTTGTGCCTGTGAAACTGCCTATGCAAGGGTCTAACCCTTCTTCTGTCCCAGAGCCAAACCAGCTGGGGTTTGCCCAGACCCACCTTGGCAGGAGAGGACGTCAGGACCCATGGGGCAGAAAGTGGGAGGATTCTGGCTGCGTGCGGACCACCACGCCCACAGTTTCTGTAATAACCAGCCCTGTGCTGTTGTGAAGGTGTGGGTGATGTTCCCAATGGGGATGTGTGTGCCAGCGTGGTTCCTTGGGTGTTCGCTGGTGTTCAGCATCCCTCGGGGGGCTGTCCCCTTCATCCCTGAGCTGTGGTTTGCCTTTATCAAAGTGGGACCTTCTGTTGAAACACTGACCCCTTGGTGATTACGCATCCTGGAGCCACCATCCTGAGTCCGCTGGTGCCACGACTCCAGATCTGGCTGTAGGAAAACAAGGGTACTCAGCAAACTATGACCCAAGGCATAGCTGGGGTCTGTTTGCTTGGTTTCCATGTTTTAAAAAGGGGATGCTTGTTCTGTAATACACCTTTCTGTAGCCAGTTTTCTGTTTGAGATGGGATTTGTCCAGGGACTGGGGTTGCTGCTGAGGCTGTGGCAGTCCATGGGCTCTGGCAGAGGATGGGGGGAAGCCCTGGTGAGTGGGATGTTGATTCCGTCGGTCAGATCCTGTCCTCTGATAATTGCCGCTTAAACACTTCCTTTCCTGGGCTGCACGGTGGGTTTTCCCCTGTTGCAACTTGTTTTCCACTTTGAGCAGATTTTAATGTGATTTGGTACCTAAAGATAGGACCTAACACTGTCATTTTTTTTTTTCCTGGCTAAGTTATCACTAGCTAGAAAACTGTTACTGCTGCAGTTCCTCTTCCCCACTTCAAAACCATTTGCAGAGAATCTCAGCTTTTCGGCCAATAAATGACGCAGAAGGGGGTGGTTTCTGATCTGGCATGGGAAAGCGGAGGGGCGGTGAGAGGAGCAAGAACATACCTAGCCCAGCAGTGGTCCTGTAGTGCTGCCAGGTGGCCCTTTGCGTGTGTCTCACCCCAGCCCATCTCCTCCTGAGGCTGATGTCCAGGTTCTCATCTCAAAATGTTCTGGCTGGCCCGTACCCATCCATCCGTGCTGAAGGACAGTGCTCCTCCAGGCGTGGGCAGACAAGCTGCGTGGACTGCGCTGGATTAGTTACCTTGATTAAAGGCATCTGTTCTTCTCAGCCCCTGGGATGCTTTAAACTGCTTATGGTGGCGCCTGAACATCTTGAGGGGTTGCCTGGAAAATAAGGCTGCGTTGGCCAGCCTGGGCTGCAAGCCTCGTTGAATGGGGTAGGGTGCTTTGCTCAATTAATGGGCTTACTCTTCTGTTGAGCCTGGTGGCCTAATTTTGCTGGCTGTCACCAGAAAGGGGTTGGGAGGATTTTTGGGGTGGCTTCTTGAGGGACTTCCCTGTACAGTCCCCTGGTCATCTGCCATCTGCTGTCCTCCTTGAATCCCTGGTTTGGTTTTCACCACTGTCCCTCAGGCTCTGCTGAAAATGGACTGCCAGGGGCTGGTCGTCCGGCTCATCCAGGACTTCGTGCTGCTGACCACGGCCGTGGAGGTAGCCCAGCGCTGGAGGGAGCTTGCTGAGAAGCTCGCCAAGGTCTCCAAGCAGCAGATGGATGCTTACGAGGCCCCGCACCGGGACAAGACAGGGGCGGTGGACAGTGAGGTGAGAGCAGATGGGTCTCAGTCCCCATGGGTCCCCTAGGGTTGCAGATACCTCCAGGGCATGTTCTTCTGGAGCACCTTTGGGGAATAAAAGGGATTGGGGTGTGCTGGGGAAACTGGGGGTGTTTTTCCCTGGGAATGTGCTTGTTCTGGGATGGGGGTGTGTTGGGAATGGCATCGCTTGCTCACTGGCCATCCAGCTCAGCTCTGATCTCCTCTCCCCTCTGCCCCATCACTGCAGGCCATGTGGAAGCCAGCATACGACTTCCTTCTCACCTGGAGCAGCCAGATGGGCGACAGCTACCGTGACGTGATCCAGGAGCTGCACACCGGGCTGGACAAGATGAAGAACCCCATCACCAAGCGCTGGAAGCATCTCACCGGCACGTTGATCCTTGTCAACTCCTTGGACATGCTGCGGGCAGCTGCCTTCAGCCCGCAAGACCACGAGGATTTTGCCATCTAGCTCCTGCGGCTATGTTTTTGTCCACATCTTGATTGCTGTTTTCTTTCTGTGCTTTTTTTCCCTCCTTTTTTAAGCAGCTGACTTTAAAAAGAAGCAGAGATTGCTCTCCCCAGGTTTTAAGAGGCCAAAGTTTGCAAGTTCTCCACCGGGACTGGAAATCGGCAGGAGACATCCCTCCTTGATGGAAGGGCATCCAGAGGGGGATGGCTTTTCATATGGCATTGATACCAGTTAAACTATTTCTTACTAAAAAACTTTAAAGGGGGCAAGGGGGTGGGGAGGGGTCACAAAAGAGATCACATTTTTTAGGCATTTACAAATAAAAGTCTAATTTTTGTAACGAGCAGTAAAGGTTGTAACCACTTTGGGGGGAAAATGTGGCTGTTTTTTACGTTGCAGAAACTGCTTTTAAATTATCGTTTTTGAAACAAACGTGAGTCATGTAAATACATATTTTAAGAGTAAGCACAGTAAATGCCCTCCCTCACCACCACAGTCAGGCTTTGGCAGACTACCAGATGTGACTGTAAAGCACCATATGAACTCGGGATGTCCTCAGCCCAACAAGCATCTTACACCAAAAAAGGAGCATTTTTTTTTTTTTTTTATTCACAGGCCCTGTGAGCCATTTAGTTGATTTTTTTTTTTTTTTGTTTTATTTTCATGTCTCTGCAAACATGCATTTTCTCATTTGTGGACAGGGAGATGCTCGTTGCCCGCTTTCAGATGCATAGGTACCATTTTTAACCAGGAGAAGTGGTTGCTGTCCCTTGCGCTTCATCCCACCCGGGTGCTGCAGGACATCTCTGGAAGAAGCTGGAGGTTTGGGATTCAGCAGAGACCTCCTTGAGAGATAGACCCAGGAGGGTGGCGAGAGTGGCTCACCCTGCCATGGCAGCAAACTGCTTGGGCTGCTCCTCTCCAGATGCTCCTGCTCTGGGGAAGAGGCCAGGAAAGGGGAAGGAATTGTTGTCATCCATATATCCCTTTACACACACAAAAAAAAAAAGAAGGAGAAGAGAAAATGTTTCTCCTAGTTTGAAATCTGAGCTCACTGGAGATACTCCAGATGTGCTATGTGACTTAACGCTCGTTGCCATTGATTTCAGAGGGCTTAGAGTGGGGCTCTTCTGAGGCTCCTAAAGCCCAGTTTAACTTGTAAATAGTCTTTGCTATAAACCTGATGCCATCGAGCTAAATATTTGCAGCACCAAGTGCCCATATCTTTCCCCATTTGTTTAATAGCCGAGTCTTTTGAACGACCTCCCCTCCTACTCCTGCTCCCCAGCTTTCAGATATTTCACAAGGGAGGGAAGTATTTTTGCACAGAAAGATTATTTTAAGTGCAAAGTCTCTTTGTAGTGAAATGCTGCTACCACTGAAAGGTTAGTTATTAAAGGATGATTTTCTTTCAGGTGACTCAAAAAAAAAAAAAACCCGAAAAACAAAGAATGGGAAGGGCATCTGGCACATCGTGCCGGCACGGTGGCCTTGGGAGGGACCGGTCTCCTTTCCTCTTCCCAAAACTATGTCCCCAGAAATGATCACTCTTGCTGGACCCCACAAGAAGTAAATAGCACCTTAAATTTCTCCTCAGGGGCTTTAAGGAATTTTCTATGCAACTTAGCACAGAGAGAGGGTCTGGCAGCAGCTGAGCCCACTATGCCCCTTTCTCTTTCCCTAAGGCACCCTAAGAGCACATTTTTCCACGCACGAGCAAAAATCTCCATTGCAATAAGGAATGCCTCCTGCCAGAGCATGCATGCAGGCAGAGGGATGGATTTCTCCTGGGGTTTTACCCAAATCTTGGCTTTCGCCGTTCTCTGAAGCGGCATGTGCTGTAGGAGGAGTCGGTCCTGTGCAGGGTCTGAGGCTCTGCAGGACAGCTGCACCATGGCCCTGCAAGGGTGTCAGCAGCAGGCGAGGGCAGAAATTTGAGCGTCCTGTGTTTCAGGGATGTCCCTGAATAATTTCAGCATTGTTGTTTTTTTTTTTTTTTTTTTTTACCCGCCCCCATTGGTTTTTTCTAACTACCTCAGGTACTCCATATACACAGTTTAACATTTCAGCAGCAGCCTAAAACATGCTGTGCTCAGCTGTTGACGGTGTGCGCACTCCCTGAGACCCACGGGAGCACGGCTGGCACGTTTCGGGGCCCATGGGGTAACCACTGCATCAATTTGTCCCTGTCCTTGGTCTGAAATCCAGTCCCTTCTCACATGCCGGGACTGGGTGTAAGTCCTTCGGATGCCTTCTACCTGCTAAACGTCAGGCCCTTCTCCAAAAGCTCTGTCTGGGCTTTGCATTACCACCCTTCATGCAGAAACTGGTTGTTGTACTTACTGTTTAATGTTTCTTTTTTTTTTTCTTTTTTAAAGAAAAAGAATTTTGGAAAAAAAAATATTCTGATTAAAGCTGTTACTATTCCAGTGCTCCTGAGTAGATGTCATCTACTGTTGTCTCTTCATCTTAAAGCAGCTTGGATGTGTAGGATTAATTTAGTGGTTTTTCCACCATGTGAATGACGTGTTTCTGGGAGCATGTTTCCACGCTGAGAGCCCAGAGTCCACTGGGGCTCATCTCAGTCTGATCCTCCTTCGCCATGCCTTTCCATCCTGCCCGCTCCAGGGGAAAGTCGCTGGAAATGAACTGGCTTCTCAAGGTGCTACTTATGCTCAAGCACTAGATAAGAAACTTTGTGAAGTGGGAAAAGATTCGGTTGCAGGATTTGTTTTGGCGCAGAGATGTTTTTCTGGCTGTTTTCTGAATGGAGAAAAAAATCCTTGTATTTAGCCGAGGTGGTTGTGGTGCTCCCAATATGAATAGTTCGTTCAGATTTCAAGTCATGAATGTTGAAATATTCAGATATTTGGCTGTGGCTTTGGTTTGCCAAGGGTGAACAGGAAACACAGTGGTTTGATTTCATCTTTGGTAAACACGTCTTGTGGTCCGGCACCGGGAGGCACCTCCGGGCTGCTGAGCCAGGCCCACTGCATCTCATGGTTGGCGAGGAGGATGTGTCACATGCAAGGACGTGCTTGGACCTTGCTTGGCACCCGTTGCTCCATCCATGTCTGTATCTGTATTACTGTGTGCTTTCCTGAATGCCTCAGGCCCTCCTCCCAAGGAGGATAAGCTTGCAGGAGGATGCATGGTGGTGGCTAATGAGCATGTGGAGCTGGGTACCTACCAGACCCTGCTGATACCAGGCCATCTGGGTCATGGAAGGAGGCTGGAAATTTCCTTCTCAGCGTACTGTGACTTGAGTTCCAAAGCAAAAGAAAGGTCTAGCCTAGGAGAAGATGAAGAGGGTGGAGCTAAGGAAGGTACTGAACATCCATTTGCATTGTCAAAGGGAATGAGTGAACAAGTTCTTCCCAGGATGATGCACCCATCTTCCTGGGATGATGCACCAGGAGCCAGCTGTTGGCTCTCCTGCTTTTTTCTCCTGATCTCAGCAGTCCCTTGTTTCCCAAGCAGATATTTTCCCATCTAACCCATTTAATTTTTCAGCCCTACTGAAACATCAGTTTGTGTCAGTTTGCCAGTGTCTGAAACTTCAGCCAGAGTCACTGAACTCCACCTTCAGGAGGGCATTGGCCTCCAAAGCAGGATGATGGATGCACCGCTGGCACGCTCCTCAAGCCCAGGCTTGCTCAGTCCTTGCTGCGTTGTCCCTGGTTGGTTTGGTGCCCAGACCTGTGGCCATCTCAGGATTTGGGCTGTGGTTCAGACACTGCCCAGGTTCTTGGGGCTTCAGTGAATGCGTGACCGCGGTTGAGGCTCCCTGGAGAGAGCAGGGCTAACAGCGTGAGCGCTGCTGCAGCCCCAAGGCTTGGCTGCAGCTATTGGAGAGCGCCTGTGTCATGGCCAACATTTGGGCTTTAAAATGGTGCATTTGGGACAAAGTTGTAATTGGGGGGATGATGCAGTTGAGCCACTATTTTACTTGCTGCTGCTGCTTCTCAGCCCCCTGATGTTTCCTACAGGTGCTTTCCTAGAACAGCTCATTGCTCACTTTGCACAGATACACGTTTTGAGATGTGCATAAACTGAGAATAAAAACGGAAATAATGATCCTGCATTAGATGACACATATGGATCTGCTGGTCCAATAATGATGCATTGGCTTGCTTCCTTGAAACCTGCAGATTTCTGTGTATCCCATTGCCTGCCTTTCTCTCCCCTCATTTCCAATTGCTAGCAAGTCTCTGCTGGTACGAAGGTCTCTTAACTCAGCTGCCCATTCTTACTTGTTTCCTTTCCTCTGTGAAATTGGTCAGTGCCAGTAACCCATGCCTGGGACAGTGGTTGATGCTGGGAGCTTAACAACGTAGCGTGGCATGAAACCCCATCCTCCAGCACAGGTTTGCCCAGTGAGAAGGCAAAAAGGGAGCACATGTGAGATGATGTTCCACTGATGGTCTGGTGTGGCATTTTCTGAATTATTTCTGAATTATTTGCATAAAGGGTTGGTTTCTGCTGGGGTTATTGGTCCCCTTCTGACTGCTGCGGCACCGCAGGTTCACTGCCAGGATGGGTACGGATGATGCCCCACCACAAATGCCTCACCATGTGCTGCCTTGCTCCTACGTGGTCTGGGCACAAAGGGCAGCAGCCATCTGATTTGGGCAGTTCCCCATTAGCTGCTTCACTGCTGACTGACTCCCTCTAATATTCCAGCTTCAAGGAAATGATTGGGCTTTTTTTCCTTGGCCCATTCAAGGGAATGACCTGCTTCAGCATGTGTCACCTTGGAAATGCATTTGCATCATCTTCTACTCTACTTCAGCCATCAAAATTGAATTATCATCTTGTATCAGCTCAGCTCAACACTAAATGACTGAATAGATATGTCAGAAGAGGAGGAGACAGAGAAGTCACCTCTGGGTTATCAGTGTCTGTACGGAAAAGCTGCTGTGTCTATGATTTTTCCTTCATCCTCGTGAGCTCTCGGAGTCCAGATGCCCAGTGCAGTTTGCAATGAAAACTAGAGTCTCTGATTAAAGACCCTGGAGGTCCCTGGGCATCTGTTTTCAACCCTAGAAATCCCTGCTGAAAATCAATTGCTTTGCTTCGTTCCCAGCTCTCAATTACATGCTTATTGTGGATTATCTGCTCAGAACAGCCCTGTCTTGCCATATGAGGAGCTGGTCATGAGTGCTTAGAGGAGAGGAGTTGGTTAAAGGGCTGCTCCTACATCTTCCTCTTGTTGGCAGGTTTCTTTTACCACCAAAAGGCCATCGTTCCCAGTGTTGTCTCCTGCATCTGCCATCCTCTGATGGCTCTATCCCCCATGTCAGGTGGAGGCGCAGTGGTTTGCTTTGTGGAAAACCATGGTAGAAAACACCTTCAGCGAGGCTTATGATGCACCGCTTGGAGTTCTGCCCTGGGTGCTGGGCCTCGCCGGCATCCCAGGCACATCTGGTTCAGCAGTCCCGTTCCAGGTTTGGGTTTCCTTGTCTGCTGAGCTCTTAAAACCTTCCCATCTTAATAACCCAAACCAAATTAATCAGGCTTGATCGCTCATAAAACATGGGCTTGGATGACTGTAAATTAATAGAGATAGTCATTGTCCCTGGAAATACACCTCCCATCACGCATCTGTGGTGTGACCTGCTCACGCCTCCTATCGAAAGCCCTTTGTTTGAATAATAGGCTTTACAAGAAGGATCTCCTGGTGCTCACCTCTTCACAACTGGGCAGGCTTAACCCATCAGTGAAATTCAGGGACTTCCAAGCAACAAATGACACATTTGGGCTCTTTTATTATAATGGAGGGGGAAAAAAGCAGAATGTAAAGGCATGTGTTTCCCAAAGGCTGTATGCAGCAAAACCTGGCCAAAAGAGGGGCACGCTTCACTCCTCCTCAGGTGGTTAGTTCTGCAAGGGGTGACTGATTGTTTGATTTGGGGTGGGAGGACCCTGATGTCCTACAAGAAAAGGAAGGAGCCTCTGGCTGGGGAGATGAACGTGTTATTTTTATTAATGTTTAAGAGACCCACTTGACGTCAGGAGCACCGCTGGTTGTGGTTTCCACTTCCTTCCCCTGCCTATCACTGCATCCATCCCACAGCCTCTCTCGCGGTATGCCAAAATCATCTCGGACCCACCCCTCCAAGTAGTTCGGGCCAACCATTTGTGCCTGAAACTCAAAGGACAGCCCCACTGTCTCTTCAGCACCCTCCAGAAGATAACGAACCTTGGGTTCCTGCCCTGCTTTGATTACCCTCCACCAAACATTAATTAAAGCTTCCAGCAGACACTTTGTGAAGTCCGGCGCAAAACGAGTCACTGGGATGTGGTCTGATCTCTTGCTGGGATAGAGTGATGAGCCAGAGAGGGATGCTTGGTAACAGATGCAGCTTGCTTGGATCTGCCCCAGTGAAGGGGGGGACCGTGTCCCCCCCACCAAGATAATCTAGGCTGGTAGCATTTCAGGGAAGAAATCTGCTCTATTTGTTCAGGCTGGTTTTTGAAGAGAGATCACACGGTTAGATAAGCCAGCCAATATCTGGCTGGGGGGGATTTGGGATTTGCTGATGCCTGAAGAGCCTGTGCTGATTACTTGCTTTTATCATCCTAAGCAATCAGATCTGGCATATGAAACCTTTCACCTGTCTTTAATAGAAAGGGAATTGATGCTGGGAGCACTTCCTAGTACCTGTCAAAGCAGAAATGCACGACAGCAGCTTTTTTTGTGATGGTTAGTGTGAGCCGTTACACCTGCCGTAGGCAGGGCAGGAGTTCACTCTGGGAAAGATGAGGTTGGAGACAGCATTACCCCTCCTGGAAATAACAGCATCCTGAGCTGGTTCAGATGGCAAGGAAATGTTTGTGGATGGAGATTTCATCTTCTCTTTCCTTTGTAAGCCTCGTTCAGTCCCGGCAGCCTGTGGCACTGGCAGCAGCAGGGTTACAGACCAAGCTATGGACCAATCCCACCTGCTACATGGGCTTAACCTGGCTCACTGAGCTTAAATGCTAAAGCCGGAGCAGTTCGCTCCCTCTCCGGGTTCAGGAGGGCACATTCCTCCCCAGGGAGGGGAGAGGCTGTCCTGCATTTTGTGCCTGGTTCACTTTGGCAATTGCTTTCCCCAGACTTCATTATGGTCACCTAGAAATAACTCCTAAAAGCATCCCTGCAGGTGATAATTAATTGGAGAGCTGAGTGGCCGCTCCAGCTAAAAGTACCTGGCTTGCTAGTGGCGGCTCCCTGCCATCCTCGAGGCAGTGCTGAGGACTGGAGCCGGCCATCACACGGCGTGTCATGGATGGGACATCTCCAGTGCCAAGCCCCAGGCTGCGGGGTAGAGCTCCCCCACTGGGATGCTGCAGGGAGCAGAGCCTGCTTGGGAGAGCTCTGAAGAATGATGTGGGGCCAGGACACATCGTGGGGGAACCTCAGCCGCTTCCTGCAAGGACCATGGGGGACTGCGTGGTGCCATCCATATCAGCGTTACCCCTGCGCTGCTCCCCGGGCTTTCAGGGAGGAGGGCAGGGCTCTGGAGCATCGCAGTCATCACGTCTGTAGTCCCAAAGCGTTGCTTGTGGCCGCATGTGGGTTTGGGATTTTTTTTTTTTGGTTTTTTTTTTTTTTTTTTGAAATAAGGCTGGTGCTGCTCCTGGCAGGTCAGCATCCCTCGTCCGCACTCCTCAGGGAAGTGGGTATGCACACCACATTTGCTCATCTCAACCTTTCAGTGCTTTCCCACAGTGGGAAGCAAGGCTGAAAGATGGTTTGGGAGCTCCTGTGAAACCCCCCCAAACTAGGGTCATGGCTGGCTGCTGGCAGCAGTATTTACTTTCTACAAAGCCCCCCCAAAAGATAGATCTTTAAAAAAACGAGTTCAGTAATTGCAGGTCTGAGCATGAGCGTCTGGGTGGGAGTGCAGGGGGCAAGGCAGCACCGGGGACCTATCTGCGGGTGTCTGGCCCTGGGAGCTCTGTGCAGGGGAGGAGCAGGGAGTGCTCATTTGCAGGTCACTGCTGTTTCTTGCTCTGCCCTTGGATAATGACCATATTTAACTTCTCAGCGTGTCTTGCAAGGGAGCAAGTCCCCCTCTTGTGGGCCAGGGGTCTTCTTGGACCCACGTGCCGGGGAGGTGGAGGAGCCTGAGAACTTCTGGGAGCTCCTGTAGCAGTGGAAAAAACCTTGCTGTTGCCCTTGGGGACCAGAGGGCTGGGGTGAGGACACAGAAACCCTGTGGCTGCAGAAAAATGTTAGCAATTCCTGTCATTTCCCGCGGTCTGGCTGGTGGGAAGCAGTGAGAGATGCCGACTGCACCCTCCCACCGGAGCCAGGGCTGCTCTGTCCCCCAGAACACCACCATCCCGAAGCCAAAGAGGCTCTCGCCCATGTTTTGCAGGCAGGGAGTCCAAGGGTCACCAGAAGAGCCACGAGCAGTGCTGGCTTGCACTGCTTTTTTTTTCCCAGCCTTACTGTTGCAGGCCTGGATGTTAAAATCCAGGCAAAAATAAAATAAACACTAAAAAAAGTCCCCAGAAGGGAATGGAAAGCAACAGCTCTCCTCTCCTTTTGCAGCTCCCAAGGGGTGCTATGTGAGCACTCCGTGATGCTGAGAGGCTGCTGGAGGCGGGAGGTGTTTGTGCCCCCTTTCTCCAAGGGCAGTGAAGGGATTTGGGCTCCTCTCTTTTGGCAGGTGTTTAAAAACAGAGATTTGGAGGGTTTGCTGGAAAAGCTCAGGCTGCAGTGCCTGGAGCCCTGGGGCAATGTGGAGCCTGCGCAGCTCAGGGAGAGGAGAGATGGCTGGCCCTGCCTCAGTTTCCCCTTTTGGGAAGTGACCCAATCTCAGCTCTATTGCTCAGAAATGCATCATGGCGATGATTTCTCCTTCTCCCCGTAAGGGAAGCAGGGGATTGGGCTCTCTGCCCTGTTTAAGGGGCAGCACGGCTCTACATGGTACCTGATTAAGGGGTGATAAGTCGGGACTGCATCTCTAGAGTAACTCTTCCCTTGAGAAGGGTTGGGAAGGCTGTGTTGCGGTAATACTGCAGCCCCTCCAGCTCCCTCCTCTGCACTGAAGCTGTTCGTCCCACGCAGTTTGGCCCCTGGAAATGATCTTTCTGCAGCCGGGTCCGTATTCCTGGAGCACAGATAAAAACAAGTTGCTATCGACTTCCACCAACCCACATGGGCTGGCTTGGGCGGGGAGGATGGCCTCTTCTTTGCTCCCTCCTGTTAGCGATATCGTAGTGTCCTCTGCTGGGCACAGCTGAAACTGGACACAACATGATGGTTGTCCTGGCCTGGCCCCACATAGCCCCTAAGGCCCCTCTCTCCTCATTTTTCCAGTCAGTCAAGGGAAAATAAAGAGCAGGACAAAGTAGTCAAGGCTAAGGAGAGCAAAGGGAAAAGGAGAGGAGGAGGATACCTGGTTTCTGCTGCTGTTTTGCTTCAGCTTTGTTAGAGATATTTCTGAAATGAAGGCCATGGGATGGGTATTTTGCATCCTCCTCCCTTCCTCTTCACTTCTTTCCACCTACACAAGCGGTTTCGAGTTGAAAAATAAAAAAAAAAAATCCCGAACAGCTGCAACTGGGATTTTTTTTTAAGAATTCTGTTCATCTGATCTGAAATTAAGGGGTTTTTCTCTTGTCCACACAGAAAAAGTCACTGGATCGATCCAGAGCCTGTTTGCAGCAGAGTATTCAGACACCATCTCCATAAGGATATTTTAAAGTGCTTTTTGCATCAGACAGCTGCTGGAAGCCAGCCCCATGTGCAGAGATGACTGAAACCATTGCGGTTGGTAGTGTGATGGGCACTGCGAGGTCTCGCTGGGTCTCATTTCCAGAGGCACTGTGTACACTTGCACAGATGCGCTGCTGTCACCTGGCTCCAGCTGGGACCGTGGGGACAGCCAGAGCTGTCACTTCAGGAACGTGTGGAGCTGCAAAAGCTGCATTTTAAAAGCAGGTCAGCTCTCATGCACCGTGGGGCCTCCCCCTGCATGTCCCAAGGAAGAGGCTTCTGTCTGTTTACCGAGGGCAGGAGGTGGGGAGGGAAAGGCAGAGGATGAAAAGCAACAGTCAGCATTGGTCCTGGACAGGTTGCAGGTGGCATGGATGCCCACAAGAATCGGGCACTGCAGTGGGGATGGGCTGAGGAGCAGAGGGAATGTCTTCTTGAACTTAACAGCTTTCACTGAAGTACATGCTTTTCAAACAGCAATAGAAAATAAGAGCAGCAGGTACTTAGCAGGACGCCTGTGCTGCCAAGATGTACTGGGATGGCCCAGCCTGTCTGAGCCTCAAATATTAACTTATGTTTAAGGTATTTTCTGACTTTTTCTGTATGTAGTAGTGGTGACTGTGGCAGCCTCAGGATGTAACCTCTCAGCAAGGACCAAGTCACCAAGCAGTGAGACAGTAACGCTGAGAACTGGCTTTTGTGCACTGAGGTGGCTTTCACACCACGGGGCATTGAATCTTTCCCTTCTCCAGCTCTCTCCATGATCGAACAAGCGTCCAGCCCTATATCTCTCAAGTCAGAAAACACAAGAGCCATTATTGTTAGTATTGGGGATTTATTTATAGGGCTGGGGTTTGGGTCTTTACCTGAACATCACTTACAAAGAGTAAATCAGTTGGGTTCTATAAACAATGCCTACAAAGGTCTCATTATCGAACAGGTAAGCTCCAGATACAGCACACTGACTGATGGGGAACTTGGGTGAAACAGCAGTGGCTTTACAATCACTTCCCTGCCAAAACCTTAATTGAGTTCAGGTTATTGTAAACACACGCAAAACCCATTTAAGATGTGCGTCTAGCTTGGCTTATGTGACATGTATTGTCAGTGTGTAACATTTGCCTCTTCTATAACAACAGCTATACAAAGATTTCAAAGTGCTTGATAAACCTGACAGTCTTATACTAGAGCAGATGGTTCTCCTAAAGACCTTGAAGCGAAGTCTTATGAAATCCTTATATATCTCTATTGCATATAGAAGTAAAAAAAAAAAAAAAATGTCACCGTGAGTCCTCTGTACATGAAGACATGGAAGCCAGGAGCCTTGCACTCCGCACTAATACCTCCCCAAGTGACTGAAGCACTCCTATACAAATTATTTTTAACAACTGATTCTTAATTAAAGGCAAAAATTATATCAGTGAAACAACCCCTCCCATGGTGCCAGTTTAAAGGAACGCTATTTTTTCTTGACTCAAAGTCAGCAATTATTTTAGTGAAATTTGAGATGTTCTCTGATCCTTCTGGTCTGGAGCAGAGGCCTTATCTCCTACCACTGGCTTCGTCTGCTAGTGGGACTTTGATTTGGTTGGCTTTCTTGTTCTTCCCTTCTTACAGCAGCACCTGCGGCAGCAGAACAGGCAGCACTTCAGAGAAATGAAGAGGGAGAGGAGCACCACAGTGAGGAGGAAGGCGATGACGTCCAGGGAATGGTATTGGATCCAGTTCAAGTCGTGAGCAGCAGGTCGCAGGTGAGGGGCCCCTTTGTGTCTCATTACAAACTCCACCCAGTGCACGGCCAGGTCCAGGGGGTGGATGGGTCTGTCAAGGTGAAGGTCAGACAGACGCTTGATGTTCTCTTTGTACCTGCCAAGAAAAGATGTTTGGGGTTGTCAATGACTTGTGCTGCTGAGACTGAGTCCCCAGAAAACAAGGATGCAGTGTCAGTTGTCTGAGGCCCACCAGGGGCTTCTCTGCTGGTGTTTCCCCAATGCCAGCACCCCAGGAGAAGGAAAATGGCAAAGTTATGGGCCCAGAAAAGTGCTGTTTTCAGTGACAAAAAAAGAGGGAAAAGTATTAGAAAAGAAGAAAAAGAAAAAGCTTAGTTTGAGCTGTCAGCAAAATCTCTGGGGTGAAGGTATCTGGCTGAAATGTGAGACTAGGTGTAGAAGAGCCATCCAGCTGAAGATCAAGATGCAGTATTACTATTATCATTATTATTACTATTGTTGTTACTATTATTGCTATAAGAACAGTGGCTAGGAAAAAACGGCAATAAGGTGCTGTTTTTCAGAAACATGATGGGGAAGTCCTGCCAAGGACTGAGAGGCCCTAGTGACAACAGAAAATGGGATTGGGGAAGAGGAGGGTATGTCTTAAAGGTCCCCTTTGCTTTGATGCCTTAAAACACCTTGGGCATGTTGACTGCAATACTATGATGTCCAGCATGGTTCCCTGTACTGCCTCAGTGTATCCGGGCATATTCCTCCTGCTCTGTGCTGGAATTGTCCAGCGTTGCTGAGCCAGGCAGCAGCTGACTGTGCTCGTACAGCTCCATATGAGCGCTGGGTGGGGGGAAAAGACTGAGAAAACTGGTCTGTAAAATAAATGAGTGATAACAGCTATTTTTAGTAAACCCTGGCAGCTGGGAGGCAATGTTTCCTGACACAGTACAGCCTCTGGACTATACCGAGGCACTGCCACTCATCTCC
This sequence comes from Morus bassanus, assembly GCA_031468815.1. Lineage (NCBI taxonomy): Eukaryota > Metazoa > Chordata > Aves > Suliformes > Sulidae > Morus > Morus bassanus. Next base: position 42,681,104 of record CM062574.1, read on the forward strand.
TTCCTCCTGCTGCTGTGCAGACACATCTCTGGGCAACCCTCGTGCAAAGAAAATCAGCCAGGCAGCTGAGCCTTTCAGCCTTTTCAGGCTCCCCACTGACTCATGTCACCACTGATTTGGGGAACAAAAGCAGTTTGCCACATCTCCCTTCACTGACTGCCTTTTCTACCCCATTGTGTCAAAGCCCTCGACGTCACTGCCTGGTAAATTAGGCTTTAAGCAGGTGACACATCTTTTGTCAGCTTGATTTCTTCCATTGCACTTATACCTCATCTTCTCTGATACCTGCATCCTCTCATACCAGCCAGTTCTTGTCACCTAATGATTATAATCCCAGGCAGTGAGAAGGACGGCGCTGTTACAGGGACAGGACGAGGTTAACCCAGGGCAAGCATCAGCTTCTCAATGATGTAACTTTGATATAAGAAGGCATATAAGAACAGATTAGTATTCTGTTAAGCTGGAAGCTAGAGTGCTGGTGTTACACAACAGTAGAAGGACAAAGGCTGTGGTTCTATTACTGACTTTTTATCATTAATAACAGCTTTCAGGGCAGTGGATATGTCCTTCGAAGTCATTTCAAGTATATTCAGTGTCAGTCCTGCTCCTCGTGACTCTACTCGCTTGGCGTTGTCCATCTGGTCTCCAAATAAAGGCATTAGTACCATTGGCACCGCATTGCATATGCCCTCGTAAACACCATGTGAGCCTCCATGGGTAATAAAGGCACGAGTCTTAGGGTGAGCTGTGGAGGAAAGAAAGACTTGCTTAGCTGTTTGATTTGTTAAGTCATAGTAACACATCCCTGGGGAAAAACTTGTGCAAAAATGGCAGTGGTAGGTATAAATCAAGAACTTTGGGCTGTCACGTGCATCATTACTTACGGACAGACTTATGGCTGCAGAGAACAGGACATTACAGGGGATTGAATGAACCTTGGGTTGTAGAGCTCTGTCTTGGTTGGATAATCTCTGGAAAGCCTTGGATAATCCTCCAAAACTTCTCAGATTTTAGGATGAAATCACAACCAAACGAGGTTAAAAAGGATGTTACCATTGCTTGCTTTTTTACCATGTCTTCCATTTGCTGGTTTTGCACACCTCCCACAGCCAAGCCCTGTTGTCTAACCAACAAATGCACTCCTGGCAATAGCGCATACAATTTTACCCCTTGAAAAGCCTGACGACCTGTGTGGAAATGCTCACTTGGGGACCTTAAATTTTGTTTTCAGTCCAGTAGACAAAAACATGACAAAAACCCATGGTTGGGTGTTAAGACTGGCTAGTCAGAGACAAAGACCCCCCCCCCATCTTTGACAGTAAGGGTAGTCAAGTGTTGGAACACCTTTCCAAACAATGTTGTTTCATAATTCAGCAACTTCGAAGTTGCAATCAGATAAGTTTCTAAAAGACAAGCTCTCGTTCAAACAGCAAAGGCTGTAAGGAAGTCCTGCGACCCACAGTGATACAGAAAGTCAGCACAGATGATGCTAATGGGGCCTTACAACAGCATTATCAGAGTAAAAGAAACATGCTGGTATCACTCAAGGTATCTCAGACCTACCTAGAAGATCATTCTGTGGCAGCCATTTGACAAGCTTTACGTTCTTCGGCAGGTTGCGGGGCACCTCTCCTGTGTATCGCCACAAAACCTTTCAAGAGAAGTAAACACAATGTCAGTTCTCAGCCACTGGCCTCTTGCTGCTCCTCAGTGAGTTTGAAAAGCACAGCTAAAAACATCCATGGTGCACAAAACCTGTTTCATTGTACAGAGCAGCTGGTGTGATAGTTTCTTCTGGCATCAGGAAGCAGGAGAAAGAATGGAGGACCAAGCACACTGAAAGCTGAAGGTGATCATATACTGTATTTGAAAACAGTCTTGAATTGCTGTGCTGGAAGAGGAAGAGGGAAACTATACCGTTTGAGGGACTGATCCCAAGGCTTCTGCAATTTCCTCGGCTTTCTTCACAGGAATCTCAGAGACCATGGAGCCCAGTGAGAAGACAACAATGCCGTGTTCTCCAGAGGCATTCACAATAGCTTCAAATTCCTGCCAACACAAAGCACATCCTTAGCCAAAGTCCCTTCCACATCAGGCACTGTAATTTCTGTAACATCCCCACAAAACTATCTGGAAAGGCAATAAAATGAACAGTCAACACAACAAAATTATGATCAGAAAAATTAGTTATCCATACGAAAATGAGTCCCGGGGGAAAAAATGGGCACAGGTAGATGAACAAAGTTATGGAGGCACATGAGGGTTTGCAGAATTGAAGCCCAAACTGAGATTCAGTATGAACATGAGAAAAAATTTTCTTTAAAACAAACAGTCACATAGCAAAGCCTGCCTGCTCAGAGACATCGGTTTCTGTGCAGTAAAAACAGATGCTGTGCCAATTAAAGAGATAATTTGTCATCATACTTTTCCTGGCAACCAATCCCCAGGTGAATATTGTGGTTTATTTTCACATTTATTGCAAGTCAGATGCTCTGACTTTAGAGTTGATGCTCTTCTTTTCAAACCATGCAGCTGCAGGAGAGAATTAAGATTTTGAAAAGTGTTCTGACAGCACCTAGCTTTAATTTCTAATACCTGGATTTATTTGGTCTGCTTTGAGTATGATAATATTGAACCACTGCCATTTTTTTTTTCTGTTTTGTTTGTTTGATTTAAATAAAAGAAGGACTAGGAGATCTGTCACTGGAATCCAAGAACAAAAGGATTCTAATGAAGCATAAAAACAGCTGAAGGCTGGAGAAAAGTTCTGTGCTGTAGAAAAATATTTGGTAAAGCCAGGGAAGGAAAGACAAAATTGGAGGGAATTGCTGCAGGCATTAGAGTTAAATGAGTGGAATAAAAGGAACGAAATGTTCCTGTAAGTCTGGCAATTGAGATGTTATCTCTAGGGTCTGAGGGGATAACCAGGATTGACCCTCTTAGTTTATCCTCTGTTATGTATTTTTGTGGCTGACCAGTGTGCTGTGGCCCTACACTTGGACTGGATCCCAAATAGAAGGTGCCGTTGAAGGTTTGCTGATAGCAACCCTGAACAGCAGGCCTGATGCTCTCCTGGGGGCAGACAAGGTGAAATGTAACTCTTGTTTCAGGGCTTGGTTCTGTCTTACCAGATTTCTCTTCATTAAGGCACCGTAGATGTCTGGTTGGGAACTAGGGGCTCAGTTCTGGATAAACTCACAGACATCTGGGAACTGCAAAATCCTCCCCAAACTACAAATGTGCTTTTGGTACAAAATTCTTTGGTAGTTCCTGATGCAGAGAAACAGATACAGCTATTTCAGGGTGTATATAGCCCTATTTATTTTCTGTGGGACTAGTCACATCAATTTTACTCTGTTCTTTAAATGTTTTTGTGTGCCAAGGTCTGACTTTCTGCTCAGAAATGCCACTATCATTATGAAACTTTTTGCAGCCCTGCTTTGGGAATAGGTGGATTATTTTACTAAAGTCTTTTTAACCAGCAGCTGCTTGTATTGGTGGGTGCTACACACGACCTTTATGAAATACCTGCAGTGGACACTCACTGAAAAATACTAGAAAGCACTGAGATTTAGGAGGATTTCTTAGCGGAAAGTGGCAGATATCCCATACTTAGGAAGCTTGGCATAGTTCAAGCAAAATACTGTTGCAGTCCAGATCTGGGACAGGGTATTCTACACAAAAGAAGCAGATCTCTAGCTGCTTCGCTGCATGGTGGGGATTTCATTCAGGTCTGCCACTGTCTGAAATTCCTGCAGAAATGGTCCTCTGCTCAAGGGCAGAGGACTAGGATGATTTGGCCTGCTGCATTACCCTAGCTAGCACCAAGTCTTGTAAACAGGTATACAAAACAAAATTACTGGAAATAGGCAGCCAGAAAATACTGGGGAAAAAAAACTGGAAAAGCCCAGCTTCGTATGCATCCTTGTCTGGGAATCTGGAGGTCTCCCACAAAGTAACGTACTCGTCAATGCACAAGGGATGCAGAGGTGCAAAGTGCTTTCCTAGCCACTTCCACCTCTCTTTTTTGCCTGTTAGTATTTGTTACTGCCAGGAGCTCCAGCTCATGGTGCAAGGAAACAGAGCAGCCATAGCTAAACTACGAAAAAAAAAGGTAACTAACCTCTGATAATGCTTTTTCCTGAGTGCAGCTTATGCCTCCGATCAAGACCATATTAGGCATGAGGGGCCTGGGGTACTCAAACACAAAGTCATATTTCATGAGCCAAATAGAAGCACGGCTGAACAGCTCAAGCACTGTTGCCTCTTGTTGGAGGAATTCTTTGATCAAACTATCATACGATGAATAAAGAAAGCTGCAAGCCAGGGAACTGCTCAGGCTAGCTATGAGATTGCCTGCACGCTGGAGGAACGCCATGCGGTCTGTGTAGCGAGTGAAGAACCTAGGAACATAAGAAGGAGGATTTGGACAGAGGGTAGCATGGAAGTCTAGGCTGCACGGCAATCCTCGTACGAGATACACAGAAGGTAGGGAGAGATGTTCAGCCACTATCTGTCCACATGGAAAAAAAGGATCCATAAAGACAGCGTCAAATTTGCTTTCTTCAAGGTATTCGATCAGCTCTTTGTTAGACAGAAGACGTTTGCAGGAATCAAAGAACATGGTTGTAATATTTGCCATTTTTGAGAATTTTTCAAAGAAGGGTTGTGGTGTGAAACTCCTATAGCCCATCTTTTTAAATTCTGCCTCCACATACTCCTTGGTGTAAGACACAGAGTATGTTTTCATGGTATAATGCACCGACGAATCTATCCGCAAATTTATCTCTGGCGCAACCACCACGATTTCATGTCCCCTCTGTCTGAGCTGCTCCACAATCGGGCGCATGCTGAGCCAGTGGCTGCCGTCGATAGGTACAACCAAAAGCTTTCCACCTTCAGAAAAGGTCCACAGGAGTAGGAAAAACACAACCCAAGAGGCAAGAGAATGAAATCCTGTATTTGAAGAAGTCATTTTCCTCATGCCATCAGCAAAGTTTTAAATGGCCACAGAACTATTGCAGGGGACAAGGAGTCAATTTTGGAGTACTTTGCACTTTAATCTTAACTAAGTTAAGCACTTAATTTTTAACAGACTTTATGTTTGTGGGCAGAAATTAGGGTAATTTTTAACTGTAAAGCTTGAGTTTATCATCTGTGCACATGGTGAAGGCTTTAAGCAACTGGGCACTGGAAGGCAAAGTTGAATGCTTGAATTAACATTAGAGGATTCAAATGCTTGAGGGAGAAGTGTCAAGCAATTGGCCATGTTGCACTGAAAGGCTGAACAGTGTTATGAATGGGAGGCAACACCTTACCAAGCAATTACTATCTTATTAACATCCAGTTAATTAAAAAACTCCCTGCCTTGAGTCTGCTCAGCTGATTGGACAGAAAACTTGGAACAGAAGTCTGACCTTTGAATTACCTTATGCTCTCACAGTTTAAACAAGAAGCAATGATTGACAGAGATTTGATATACAGTACATTGATAAGGTTTATCCGTTGGTCTCTTCTCCGAAGTAACTAGTGATAGGATGAGAGGAAACAGCCTCAAGCTGCATCAGGGGAGGTTTAGATTAGGTATTAGGAAAAATTTCTTTACTGAAAGAGTGGTCAGGCATTGGAACAGGCTGCCCAGAGAGGTGGTGGTATCACCATCCCTGGGGGTGTTAAAAAATGTGTAGATGTGGCACTTGGGACATGGTTTAGGAGGCCCGGTGGTGTTGGGTTGGCAGTTGGACTTGATGATCTTAGAGGTCTTTTCCAACCTTAATGATTCTATGATTCTATATTGTACCAGTTATCACAGTGAAAGCCCTGATTCTACAGTAGTTAATGAGATGCAAGCTTAGCAATAACTTCTGCTGTTGCAACACCACTGCGGTCTGAAAAACAGAATAAAAACCTGACATCTGCACTATTTGCACAGCCCACTAGGAAGATTTAAACAAGCTAGGGAGGGAGGGTAGATAGTTACAATCCTGAAGCCTTCTTTTTTCTAATCATCGTCTTATATGCTATCTTACATTGCTGCTTACACAAACTCAGAGGCAAAAGAGCTCCATCTACCATCTTTGGTTGTGAACCCCTGGTTTTGTGGTATTCATCTGCATTATCAATCTCTATAGCACACTATAAGTGCCTGGGTATATACACAGAGTTAGTTCCACATTTCCAATTTTCATCCAATCAACTCTCCTGCAATTAATCACTATTCCACAACTGTTAGGGATATTAAATCATATGACCTAGAATTATTTTGTCATTTATCTAGAGATAGCATACGTGCCATGATTATCTAATATTTTGGTGTTACGCTTACAACAAGTTAAGCTACACCTAGGCAGCTACATAGCTTAGACAACTTCACCTAACCTCTACTGGAGAGAAACCCTTCAGCTGCTTGGAGTGCAAGTCTTGTGATCATCTATCAGAGCCTGAGATTCCTACTTCCAAATCATGCCATCCTGGTACTCGATCCCATAGTGGCTCAAGCACAAGTACTATTATAGGAAGCACTTAAAAAAGTAAATCTTAAATAATCACTAATATATGCTATAATACCTTCAATGTAAACAATGTCATACCTTTCATAATGGCTTCTTCTGCTCACACTTGATGCCTCCAATATAGACCATATTTGGCATTATTGGGCACAGATACTCAAAAACAAAGTCGTAACTCATCAGCCAAATGGATACTTTCCTAAAACAGTTCCAGTACTGTTACTCCTCTCTGAAGAAACTCAGAAGCTAAGTTCCCATATTTTAAATAAAACAGATAGCAAAACAAATGCTCTGAAAACGCAACCAGGAGGTTCTTCACATGCTCTGTTAATGTCATGTGATCTGAACTGGATGTGAAAGTCCTCGGCATGTAAAAAAAAGGACTGGGACGCTGGGTGGCTTTGTAGTCTAAGGTACATGGAAGACCACGCATGAAGTACACAGAAGGGACAGAGGGACATTCAGCAACAATTAGTCCACAGAGCAACACAGGATCCATCATAATGGCATCAAATTTGCTGTCATGGAGGTATTTCATTAGTTCTTCATTATGTAAGAGATGCCAACAAGTAGAAGAAAACATGTTGGTCAGTTCTGATATATTGCTGAGTAAAGTTGTAAATTTTTCTAGAAAGGGAGGGTTATCAAAACTTTTTTCACCAATGAAATGGTAGTATCAATCCACGAACTCTTGTGTGTAAGGCACAGAGTATGTTTTGACGGTGAAAGACTGTGAGATTTTCATGAGCAAAGTGGCGTCAGGAATCACCGCGGTGATTTTGTGCCCCCTGTCCCAGAGTTTCTCCAAAATGACACGCATGCTCAGCCAATGACTTCCATCCTGAGGCACGACCTAGAGCTTCCCACCTTCTGCCAAACTCCAGAAAGAAAGAAAAATAACAAGCCCAGCGTATATCTGGTACCTCCACATAACTGTCATGGGGCTGCCAGCAGGCAAAGAAAGGCGCTATTCCTTCTTACTTCTTCCAAGCAGCATATGAAAGCAAAAAATAGTTGTACCTCATATATAATGAGGTGGTCTTTAATCTTTACCTCTACAAAATGTTCACTAAGACAGGTTGTTGGAGTTCAAAGACCATGTTTTGAATGGTGATAAAAGCATTTGATAAGAGTGCTATCAAGGGATCTAAAGCAAGAAGCATTTCCATGCATTTAAGTTATCTTAAATGATTCAGAACAATAAGCAGGGTCTTTGATTAGCAGAGGTAGCAGTTGTTTGTAGAGGGATTTTTCTGGGTCCTGGTTGTTTCAAGCGCATCACTGTGTACTTGACTGTCCGGTGCCAGATTCAAGTCAGGAATCAAATTTCATGGCCACTGAGCTTCTCCAGAGAGCTTATAATACAAGGAGCATGTTGCACTATTGACAAGAAAAACCTAAGCCTCCAACTTTCTCTATTACACCTTTGCTCAGAAAGGTGCCTGGCGTTCACACACAATGTTCTACACGGTAAGCAGGAGCCGGCCCGCCAAGCAGTGGTGTCATAACAGTTTGGGTAACTTATTAACCAAACACCTTTTTATATAAACAATGACGCAGCAGAGTATGCAGTTCTGACTCAAGAGGGGCCATAAGAGTTTAAAGGTGAGTGGCTCGAGGCCAAATGTCTTTTGGAAAGGAATGATGCAGCAGAATATGCAGTTCTTGGTCAAGAGGGGCCATAAGAGTTCATAGGTGAGAGGCTACAGGCCAAACATTTTTGGAAGTTCTTAATAATAGCTACTTTTCAAAAGAAGTTAATAAGGCTTGTCTGTAATATGAGCCAATGGGAAGTCCTGCTTACCAGAAGAAGGGGAGAACAGAGCTTCTGAGCTGCTTCTGCATGCGCTATGAAAAGATTTTAAAGAAAAAAAAAAATGCAAATCCTTGTTGGAAGTCCTGTTCTCTATAACACTCAACCACAGCCAACAGCTACTCAATGGGGACTAACTATCATGACAGAGCCAAACTTTTCTGGGTAGCAGTAAACAGTATAATCAGGGCCACAAATGGCAGTTTGAGAGATTCGGACTGAACATTTGGAAAAAGCAGCTTTTTACCTCTGAGGTTTTGAAGGTTTGCCTGTAAAACAGCATGGCTGACGTGATCTGACGTGGAAGACAGTCCCACTCCAAGGACTTGTTTAGACATCCATATCAGGTTGATTTGAATGAGATTTAAGTGCCTAATTGTTCTTGAGAACCTGGGTTGAAACTGCAGCAAATGATGCAATGGAAACCCTATGGGTAGAATGAAATAGGCGCCTATAAACAAAGCAATGTCCTTAGATAGGGAGAACATGCAAAGGTACATGAAAACTTTCAACATAAACCTAGAAGAGCAGATATCTGCAGTCTGTGCTTAAAATAACTGCCTGATGAAGCAGATCTTATCTGCCATGAAGATATATTTCATAGAAAGGGAAAAGGTGGATGCCAAAAGTTTGCAAGTTTACAAAAGCAAAATAAGATACAGGAATGGTAGCTGAACAAGAGCAATTGCTGGCTGGAAAAGAGAGACTGTTTTAGATCCCCAACCAAGCACATCTGATCGGAGAGAGGTCTGAACAGTTTCTTCATGCTGTGCAGCAGCCTGGAAGAGTTGTCATGGAGCAGGTAGGAGTGATGGGAAATCTGGTTCTTGAAATGGCTACCTTTGCCAAAGGTACCTGAGTGTGATAAGCACATTCCTATGCTAATGCTAGGTGTGACCTAAAAAGTTTATTTTGATAGGAGGTTCTCCATGTGGCATGTTAAAAAAAGTGATTCTCATAAGCCAGCAAGGACTGTAACATCTAAGGAAACTGTGTTAAAGAGGAAGGAGTTTCAGACATCAATACAGTCACATTCTGCAGCCTGTTAAAGCAAAACTTTCTCTGTAGCTGACAGTGAGGTGATATTAAAAGACCAAAAACTAAAGGAGATGGACAGAAGGTATTCTCATGTGCCATAGAGTTAGCTGCTGTACCTATGTCTGCATTTTCACATTTCAGCGATAAAGAAGGAAAGATCTCGCAAAACAAGGCAATGCAGCATCACATATGCCCTAAGGTGGCAGTATACACTTAGGTAGTTAACCCGGAGTTGCAGACATACTGTTACCCTATGCTAACATATAACGGGCCCTCAAATCTCATATTTGATATATAGTCACTTCCATGTAGTCTTTAAGTTCTGCTAACATTTCAGCCAAACACATATTATCTGTGTAACACTAATATATTATGCAATAAAACAACATTAAAGAGGTTAAAAAAAAAAACAACAAACAAAACCCCCCACCTTAAGGCTAACGGGAGGTTCATAAGAGTTTAAAAGTTGTGTCACTGGATTTGGAGCAACACACAAAAACCATTTCACCTGTATATGAGTCCACAGACTGAAGTCCGCTAGCAGAACAGCAAGTTCAGCCCATTCCAAAGGCAAAGGTAAAAACAGTTATCTATCAGGAGAAAGTAAAGCTAAAGTACAGAGCTGAGTGCCAAGGTTGAATCCTGGAAAAGCTACAGAAAATATCTCCAGTTAGGGGAACCCATGATCACCTCTTTTGCAATTCTACAAATCCTAGCAGTCAAAATGTACCTCTTATTAATCACCCAAATCCTTTTTAAATTCATAGTTTTTATCTAAAAAAAAAAAATCCACTGGTGTTGAGAGGCAATTTTTTTTTTTTGTACATGATGTGAAATAGTACTGCCTTTTGTTTGCTTTAAGCTTGCTGCTGCCTCATTTCAGCGTTAGTCACAGGTCAAGTATTTGGAGAAACTTCATATCAGTTCCCCTTTCACCTTCACTACACTTTTCAGGATTTTATAGATCTCTGTCATGGATCCTCTGTCATAGTTCTTTTCATAGGTTTAGCGATACGGTTTATTCCATCTCTGCTTTTCTAGACTGAGTGCCAAGTTGAATCCTCTTAAAAATGCTTCATTTTTACTGCTTCTTCTGAAAAATAAGCCCTATTTCACAGTTCTGCAAAGTCAATATCTGAAAAACTTACTTAACAGGAATAGTTCTTTCTAAAAATAGAAGCTATGATGTTACTCTGCAAACCACAAAATATATTTGAATACTGTACTGGGTTTGTGTGGCAAGGTTTTGGTAGCGGGGGTGGGGGGTGGACTACAGGGGTGGCTTCTGAGAGAAGCTCTAGAAGCTTCCCTTATGTGCGACAGAGCCAATGCCAGCCGGCTCCAAGATAGACTCACTGCTGGCCAATGCTGAGCCCATCAGCGATGGTGGTAGTGCCTCTCCGATAACATATTTAAGACAAGGGAACAAAAAAACCCAGCACAATTGCAGCCAAAGAGAGGAGTGAGAATATGTGAGAGGAACAGCCCTGCAGACACCAAGGGCACTGAAGAAGGAGGGGGAGGATTTGCTCCGGGTGCTGGAGCAGAGATTCCCCTGCAGCCCGTGGTGAGGACCATGGTGAGGCAGGCTGTCCCCCTGCAGCACATGGAGGGTAATGGTGGAGCAGATGTGCACCTGCAGCCTGTGGAGGACCCCACGCCGGAGCAGGTGGATGCCCAAAGGAGGCTGTGACCCCATGGGAAGTCCGCGCTGGAGCAGGCTCCTGGCAGGACCCGTGGCCCTGTGCAGAGAGGAGCCCATGCTGGAGCAGGTTTGCTGGAAGGACTTGTGACCCCACGGGGGACCCCACTGGAGCAGTCTGTTCCTGAAGGACTGCACCCCATGGAAGGAACCCATGCTGGAGCAGTTAGTGAAGAACTGCAGCTCATGGGAAGGACTCACATTGGAGAAGTTCGTGGAGGACTGTCTCCCATGGGAGGGACCCCGTGCTGCCACAGGGGAAGAGTGTGAGGAGCCCTCCTGCTGCAGAGGAAGGTGCAGCAGAGACAAGGTGTGATGAACTGACCACAACCCCATTCCCCATCTCCCTGCACTCTTGGCAGGGAGGAGTAGAGAAATCAGGAGTAAAGTTAAGCCCGGGAAGAAGGGAGGGGTGGGGGGAAGGTGTTTTAAGATTTTGTTTTATTTCTCATTACCTTACTCTGATTTGATTGTTAATAAGTTAAGCTAATTTCCCCAAGTTGAGTCTCTTTTGCCCGTGACGGTAATTGGTGAACGACCTCTCCTGGTCTTTATCTTGACCCATGAACCTTTATTTATGTTTCCTCTCCCCTGTCCAGCTGAGGAGGGGGAGTGATAGAGTGGCTTTGGTGGGCACCTGGCATCCAGCCAGGGTCAACCCACCACAAATACACATTAAAAAAATCTGCAATAAATCCAACAGTCATTTTATAGGAATAAAGTAACCTAACTTATACTTTACTTTTATGATGCCAGTTCATATTTTAAATAAGGAGCATCACTGGCCTGGGATATGCAGAAAGAACGCCACAAGCTGGAGAAATGGGCCAACAGGAGCATCATGAAGGCCAGCGAAGGCAAAAGCAGAGTTCTGCTGCTGGGATGGGATAACCTCATGCCACAGGACAGGCTGCACTCCAGCTGGACAGACAGCAGCTCTGCAGAAAATAACCCAGGGTCCTTGTGGACAAAAAGTTGAACAGGAGTCAGCAGCGTGCCCTTGCAGCCACGGAGGCAAGTTTCCTGGGCTATATGAGCAAGAGTGCAGCCAGCAGATTGAGAGAGGTGACCCTTCTCTCTTCAGCACTTGGGAGACATCTGAAGACACGTACCCAGTTTTGGGCTCTCCAGTACAAGAAAGACATTGATGTGCTGGAACAAGTCCAGCAAAAACCAAGAAGATGGTTAGGAGCTGGGGACCATGATATGCAAAAAGGGGCTGAGAAAGATGAGCTTGCTCAGGATTCAGAAGAGAAGACTAACAGGAGATCTTACTGCTCTCTTTAACTACCTTAACGGAAGGGCATAAAGGAGACAAAGCTGTACTCTTCCAAGAGATTGATAATGACAGGAAAAGAGGCAACAGACACAAGCCGCAACATGGAAAATTAGAATTGGATATAATAATAAATTGAATATAATAAAGTGTTTTCACTACAAGGGTCATAGGAGGTATTCAAAACTTGACAAGACATAGAATGCAACAACCTGAACTAACTGCACCTCTTTTGTCTGGGAGGTTGGCCGAGAGACCTGCAAATGACCGTCTAACCTGAGTATTTTACGAGTCTATGACAATTCAAAACATAGAGAATCCTTCTTTAAGGAAAAAAAGACAGGAACATATTGGAAATCAGCAACGACAAGGTGGACCACAGGATGAGCGAAGGTTTCCTCAAATGAAAGTCTGCCTTGCACATCAACAGTCCTGAGCAAAGAGGCCCTGAGCAACCTGCTCTAATGTCAAAGCTGGCCTTGAGCAGAGGCACATGACCAATGGGGAGCTTCCCAGAGCTAAATTCATTTACAATACTTTCTCCATATGAATACTGTGATATTCAGGTGCCTTCACTGAAGGGAGTACTGGCACCTCTTTGCAAAGCAAAAGCCATTTGAAAACCTATTACTCACAGAAAGACACCTTTCTAACAAAACCTGTGTTACAACTTTTCAGAGTATGTAAAAGCCTGCAAGAATGACAGGAAAAAACAGAGTAGGACCCACCTGAGTTAGCTCCTTGTGAGCACAGTTTAATCCACTAACCATAATCATGTTGGGCATCAATGATCTCAGACAGTGTAAAACAAAGTCTAGCTTCATGAGCCAAATGAGCCTGGCGTAAGAGATCCAGCACAGTCATGTCCCACTGAAGGAACTCAGAAGCCAGTTTTGCATATGGTTGAAAGACAAAATCACAGAGAAAATAATTTGGGATGTCAAAGATTAGATTCTTCACCCGCTGGAAAAAGTTCATGTGGTCTGTATGGTCTGTGAATGTCCTGGGGACATAAGAAGGGGGATTGGGACACTGAGTGGCTTCAAAATTCTAAACCACATGGTATTTGCTGCAAGAGGAACACAGAAGGGACTGAAAGATGCTCAGCCAGTATCTGCCCACAGGGTAGTACAGGGTCTGTAAGGACGGCAACAAACTTGCTTTCCTCAAGATATCTGACAAGCTCTTGGTTGTACAGTAAGGATGTACAGGTAGACAGGAACATGGCAGAGGCTTTTTTTGGCCATTGATATCAAATACATCCTGTGAAAACGCTTGGAAATTTCCATCCAGCTCTTCCTGTGTGTACGGGACTGGGTACATTTTCATAACAAAATTCTTTGTTGGCTTCATGTACAAACTGACTTCAGGCACAACAACAACTATTTCATGTCCCTTCCACCTGAGACCATCCAGCACTTCCCGCATGCTGAGCCAAGGACTCCCATCCACCTGCACCACCAGCAGCTTCCCACGAGCAGCCAAAGTGAGCATAGACAGAAGCAGAACCAGTGTTGCTGTGACTTGTGGATGACCACTAAGCACTGGAGCCATTTCCACAGAAATCTCATGAGTGCTGCCCAGAAAGAATATTCCCAGCTCCACGTTTTCAAGCAATCTGTGCTGTGCTTTTTTGGAATGATCTTTAGGCTTATTTGCTGTGTGGTAAATGTATAATCATGGGTATGGCAAAGATGGAATAAGAGGTCTTAAAGTACAGCCAATTTGGCAGATAGTAATCAGAGTAACAGCTAGACTGGGAAACACCCACCTCTTTTTATTGGAGGACACTGGGATTTTAGGAAATTAGGATCCTTCAACAAGAGGTCTGCTCAAAGTGCTGATTAACAGATCATTCATTTTCCAAACGAGAATTTTCAGTATAAGAGAATTCCTCCCTCTCTGCCAGTCCAGATCATTGTGTATTTGTAAAAGATAGAAAAATACTAATGCTTCACATGGGAAATGGTCTGGTTTCTTTATCGGTTTTATATCTTGACATTGTAATGAAAATGGAAAATTGGCTATCAAAGCTCATATACCCTGAAGGGCCTCTTTTTGGAAGGATGAAGTCGGGGCTGGAAAGAAGAAGGACAAGGGCATGTTTTTTGCCAGATATATTTAAAACTGGATTAGCAACTGAGAAATACCGTTCTAGATCAGCCTGAGAAGACCATGCCCCAGGGCCATGAAAGCAAACACTAATGCATAGACAGAATTTGCAGACAATCAGCCCAAATTCTGAAAATTATTGCACAGAAGTAATTTTTACCATACAGTATTTTACTATGAAGGCTGACAATGTGCACCAGAATTTTAAGGACATTTACCGAATTACTGCAGCTCTAGGTACACTTTTCATTTGGAAACTTTTCAGAAGGCAGTCTGAGCTGCTGCAGATGCTCCATGCTGGCTAGCAGCTACACAAACCTCCCACAGTTTTGCAGAAAATTTTGTAAGGAATCCATGCGGTGAAAGGATAAGCCTAGACTGACAAAGCAACCAGAACATTACCTGCCAACTGACGCGCTATGACAATTTATTTCTGAATTATGAAAGGATGGTTCTATTAACTAAAAATATTCATTGTTTTTAAAAATCAGTTGTGGCAGTACAACAAATAGTTTCAGGTCATAATACCAATCTGGCAAATACAAGCAGCAGACCTGCCTGGTAAGACAGGGATCACCCTCGCCAGTGGGTATGTGCCTCATTAGCAAGAGTGCAGTGATAAACTACTTCCACCTAGCCTAAAGAAAACAACTGTATAAGCAAAAATGCTTAGATCCTGCTAATGGTATAGAAGAATACCTGCAAGAGTGGGAGAGAATTAAAATCAACCCAGTTTTTCACCTATTTTGTCTTCACAGTACACTTTACCGCACGTATAAATCCCACAAGCTCATCTATACAATTATATACACAGAGAGCATTTGCAAACAGCATTTTCCCTTCAACCCTTAATATATTTTATCAAGGAAATTACTGACCTGAGATAATGGCTTTTTCTTTCCACAGTGGATTCCTCCAATGAAAACTATGTTGGGCATCACTGGCATGGGATACTCAAAAACAAAATCCATTCTTTTAAGCCAAATGGATCCATGGCTTAAGAGCTCCTTCATTGTTACTGGTCTGTGGAGAACATCTGAGGCCAGAAGTTCAAATGGCAAATATGCAAAATTGCAAAGAAAGGATTCTGATGACTTGAGAATGAAGTTCTCCACACGCTGGATAAATGTCATGTGGTCTGAGTTGTCTGTAAATGTTCTTGGGACGTAGGAAGGGGGATCTGGACACTGGGTAGCTTGCAAATCAAAACTGCAGGGGAGTCCCCGTAAAAAGAAAACAGATGGGATAGAGAGATGCAGAGCCAGTATTTGTCCACATGGTACAACAGGATCTGTGAGAACAGCATCAAATTTACTCCCTTCAAGATATCGCATCAGATCCTTATTGTGCAGTAAACTGGTACAGGAGGTGACGTAGAGACTGGAGATGACCTGAACTTTTTCATAAAGCGTAGTAATTCTCTGAAGAAAAGGTCTTCTCTCAAAAATATCATGAGCAAATGAATGCATGCTTGCTCCCAGTTCTTTCCTAGTTAAAGGCACTGGATACGTTTTGAGAGCGTAATAGTCAGATGCCTTCACATTCAAGTTTACTTCTGGTGCGACAACGACAATTTCGTGCTCTTTCTGGCTGAGGACCGCCAGCACTGAGCGCATGCTGAGCCAGTGACTCCCATCCATTGGCACCACCAACAGCTTTCCGCCATCAGCCAAACAAAACAGAGACAGGAAAGCCAAAACCGCTGCAGAAACTAAGTAACTGTATTTACTTACATGAGCCATGTTCCTAGAAATCCAAAGTCTGTTCATCTGCCCTGACCTAACAGATTTTAAGTAGACCCACAGCCCCCTGGCAGATTCTCACATTCCCCCTTAACAATTGATCTGGCTTTTCCAGCAAAACCAGTCACCAGTAACCATTCAAGGCATTGATGAATCGTTTAAGGAATGTGATAAATCAACTTGGGCTGGGCGGACTGGGCTTGGTATCTGAGGCTCCCTTGGGATGGGTCCTTTCTGATTGATTCCCTGTGCTGACTGATGTTAGATTGAAAATAAAATCAGACTTTGCAAAAACAAAATCCCAAGTCTTTGAATAGTGCTGGCACTTGGAAGTAATTGGGCTTGCTGAAAGCAGGTGTAAAAATGCTTTCTCGCTTTCCTTCTTTTCTTTCTTTTTGATAAGCATTTTACAGCTGTTCTGAAATGCTTATCAAGTTTATGTTTAAATCAAATTATAAAATTATGCCACTATACAGCATATCTGTGCAAATCCTAAGGAGGAGACTCTGTGATTTACATACAGCTCAGCAGTGGGGCCAGGCACAACACCAGGTACAAATTTATTACAAAAAGCAACACTGCAGCAGAGGCTTGCATCAGCGAAGGAGAATCACCAAATCTGTGCTGTCATGCATGACACTTCTTTGTTCTCATCCTGACCTATCTCTCTGTGCCTCTCTTGATCATTCTCTTCTTCCAGGAGCAATAGGAAGGAAAAGCCACTCAGTTCCCCTTGTACCTAATTAAATACAGGAAAGCCTGGACAGAAGCAGCCAGTAACAGCCCTCTTGTTTCAGGCCAGGAACTGATTTTAAATGGTAAGAAGTGGTGGCATTACTTCAGATGAAAAACTGAAAGAAAGATACCATGTCTGAGCAGTTAACAAGTACTTATGATAAACTTGTCAACCCACAGGATTACATTTTGCTGTTAGATGTAATTGTGTGATTCAGAGGCATTGTTGGAAGACAAAAAGAAATCAGGACTGAAGAAGCAGCACTCCTGCAATAAATATTGCTGCTGGACTATGATCTTTAGCCCCTGAGCAAGATGAGAGTGAGAGTGATCTTTGTCTTCAGCAGAGAGTCTGATTTTAAGCTGGAGTTGCCACATGGCCTTGCCTGTAGGCAGGATTTGTCTCGCTACTTTCCCAGAGGATCTGCCTGGGTTTGTCCCTGAGGAGCCAGTAAGCAGCTCTGATGGACAGAAGAGATAGGAAAAAGCACTACCCTGATAAAAGTGGCCATGTGGGGGGTTGATGGCATTTTGAAAAAGACTTCTGTGAAAAAGCAAGATCTGAACACTAGCAGCTCAACAGAAATAAACAGTACTTTCAATGGGCAGCATCAGGTGAAGTATCGGGAGGAGTAAAGCAAAACCGGAGGGCAGTTAAGGTTGGCTCTGGGGAAGATGTGCCAGACTTGTAAAATGCAAATCTATTTTCTTGTGAAGCTTCACTCAATCACGTTCACAAAGGCCTATGAATTTGTGGGAAGAGTAAGAGTGGTGATAGGCAGGAGGAATCCATTCCCTAAGACTGAGGGAAGGCTGTCAAGTGAAAAAAGTTCAAGGGAAGAATAGAGGAGAGTCTGTTTATTTTTAAGGAACTTTATCCTTCCTAGAAAACAATGTGATTTATTGCTGAAATGGCTGGATGACACTAACTGCAGATTCATCATCTGCTGAGGAGAACTGTCTCCTCCTATATCTCTTTTTCCACTTAATCTCTGGCTTCACATGGGGCTGTTCCACTTACAGCCCAAGCAAGCAAGACTATACATCACATTGCAGCAACAAGCTAATGTACATCACGAGCACCAACAAAGCTAACATACATCACCCACATGCCTTTAGCAAGTGCTTTTTAGACCACAGATGCCCAAGCAACCACTCATCAACATTTCCATATCCAAACTGGGTGTCTCCTAAAAACGCAGTTGAGAATTCAGCTGTCTAGTTTTTGTGATGGAAGCTGTTGTAAGACCAAAACCTTCACCACAAAATATTAGCCTTTGACTCAGACACAAGACTGCTGTTACAGAAGAGAGCACATGATGCTATTGCACATAAGTCAGTGAGTTACTTTTCTGACTGGATAAGCAGCTAATGCTCTTGAAGAAATATCCTACTGTCTCTTACGTGACGCAAAGAATTTTTGGAAGAGCTGTTATAATTCACCTGCCTTTTTTGCATTAATTCCTGGGTGAGGTGGTGTTTGTGTACCTGACTTCAGCTGGAATTAAACAGAGCATAGCACATGATCCCCTCATGGAACAAACTCCCTGTGTTATGCATACCCAAGGAAAGGAGGTGGAATCACATCATGTTCTCCTGGTCAGCTATACCACTCTGCTTTTCATGTGGATTGGCTATACAGAAAGCATTAATCTAAATTATCTCTTTGGGTAAGAAATGTCCACATCAAACACACTATTAGACCTCACCCAGATCATGCAGGTGTATGACTGCCAGAACTTTTCCCTTGTTATACCCTTCCCAGCCAGTCACTGACCTGAGACAATGGTTTCTTCTGTCCGCAGTTTATGCCTCCAATGAAAATCATATTGGGCATTACAGGCATGGGATAGTCAAAGACAAAGTCAAGTCTCTTCAGCCAAATAGACCCATGACTTAAAAGCTGTGTAATCGTCATTGGCTTTTGGAGGAAGTCTGAGGCCAGGTTTTCAAATGCTGAAAAGACCATACTGCAGGTGAAAGACTCTGAAAGGCTGATCAGGAAGTTCTTCACTCTCTGAGGGAATGTCATATGATCTGTATTGAGTGAGAACAATCGTGGGACATAGGATGGTGGGTCTGGACTCTGAGCAGCGTGAATGTCTATAGCACACGGGATGCCTCGCAAGAAGAAAACAGTAGGGATAGAAAAGTGCAAAGCAATTATCTGTCCACAGGGTGTCAGAGGATCTGTGAAGATGGCATCAAATTTACTTTCTTCAATGTATTTCATCATCTCTTTGTTGTACAGTAAGGAACTGCAGGAAGCTTGAAACATGGCAGAGCTCTTTCTGAAACCATCCCAGGTATTCAAAAATCTCCTCAGGAAAGACTCTTCACTAAAAGAGTTTACACTGAGTGAATGTATAAGTTCTTCTATCTCTTCCTTTTTGAAAGGTACAGGATACATTTTCAATTCGTATATCCCCGAGGAATCTATCAGTATATTGCTGTCTGGTGCGATGACAACTATTTCATGCCCTCTCTTGCTCAGCTCAGCCAGCACTTGCTTCATACTCAGCCAGTGGCTGCCCTCCATTGGGATCACCAGCAGTTTCCCAGCAGCAGCAGGACACAGGCAGCACAAGAAGGAGAGCAGCACTGCCACCAGCATGTTGTGAGTTGGACAGACAGGAACCCATGCACAGGAGAGGCCAGGGGTGGTTCACAAGCTTTTATTTTCGGAAGCTGTGCTCCACCCACACAAACACACCACTTGGCAATGCTTTCTAATGATACCTCTGCCCTTTCCACTTACCTCACACTTCATGTATTCACAAGCTTGCATGCAACACAAGTCACAGGAGGTGATTAATGGTTATAAAAGGTTGAGATGAGGTTTGTACTTCAAAAGTGGGCTTGCATGAGCATGAGAAAAGCGTGTCTCCTATCATACACTTCGCTCTCCCAAGCTCGGACTACAGCTTAGTGCCTGAGCCTTTTCTTCTTCTCATACTAGGACCACAGCCTCATGACACTTCTTACTATCAGCAACCCAGGAACCTTTACTGACATTTACTGACAGCATGCTCTAAGGTACATGGGAATCTGTGAAAGAAATGCATCCACAAAGTGGATGGACAGAAACATTGCTGGGATTACACGGTAGTACTTGGTCTATAAAGAGTGCACCAAAATTACGCATTTCCATCTAGTGTTGGAGCCCTCTGTGCCCCTGAAGGCTGTCAGAATTTTCATGAAGTGCAGTCATTTGTTATTTTTTTATTAAGCTTTTTCTTTTCTAATGAAACTGAGGCAAGTAGTACAGTGAAACATAACTTATAGTAAAGATTAATATTAAAAATTAGTGTTGAAGTACCTGGGTTTGGGTTTTGTTTTGTTTTAATAACCAAAACCAGTTGGTAAAATTGAGAAATTTTTTTTTCATTGATGCAAACCTGCTTTTTTTGATGATAAGCAGCCAACAGAAAATCTTTCCGCATCTCTACAGATACCTTTCATCTAACCCCTTATCCTAGCAGGTGTAAAACTAAGTTGCAAACAGCAGTTCACCATTGTACCTCAGATAACATAAACCAACAACAGGTTTCTAGTTCATGAACTCATGAGTTCATGGCCCATGTTAGTTCAGTTCATGACTGAAACAGCTCATGAACACTGTGGGGCCAGATCCTTCTTGGTTGTAAATTGATGGGTTTTTAAATGTTGATGATAACCTCTCACCATAAAGGTTTATAAGTAGGTGGCTGGGCAGGTGCCTTTGGGATAGAATTTGCTCCTCCAGGGCATTCAGGGCTCTACATCACTGGTGGAGCTTTCTCTCATGTGCAGTTTCTGCATGTTTATTTTCAAGCCTAGTGGGAAAGCTTTGACCTTATTGAGAACCTGCCCTCCAAAAAGAGCAGCCAGCTCCATCACCCGCACTGTCCCCACATCGGTAGTTTATGACACAGGGTTAACTTAACGGGAATTTTCAAATGGCTCAGAAGACGATGCACAGAAACACACCTGCTGCTCATAACCCCTGAAAAGGCTGTCAAATGAACACTAGAAGAAGATGTGTTCAAGCTAGGCTGACAGATGAAGACAGTCATTCATTTCCCATGTGGGGTGTTTACAGACATCTGCTTGGGTCTGTAATATCTGATCAGCAATTTTTCCCACTCCTGACTCCATGTCCTTTTGAAAGACCCCTTGTGAGCAACTGCTACTCCTTTTCCTTCATTTGAACATATATAACCAGTTAGAGTGAACCAAGTGGCACTAGAGACTGTCCTGGTAAGAGGACTGGCTCTGCCACTTCCAACGCAAGCACTAAACATACTTACCTGGACAAAAGGGGAGGATCTTAGGGCTTTCTTATACTCCTGAAACTACTCTGTTTCAGGGGTACTCACAATTTGCAACACTTGAATATCCCTTTCCTGCTTTCCATCTGCTATAGAATGTGCTGTACTTGATTCAGAGACCTGGTTGGTACCCAAAAACCTGAATGGGAATTTACTAAAGACATCCACACCCAGAAAAGCTTAAATCCTAATTAAATAGCCTATGGAAGAAGGGGAAGATACATTTTAGAAAGGCTTTCTTTTGAGGGTTAGATACTGACACCTTGACATAACAGGAAAGATGTAAATGAATCAATCTGGCAGATGGGCATGACAGAAAAAAACCTGATGAACAGCTAAAATCTTAGGTCCTATAATCTTCCATGTCTATGAAAGGAGAACACCTATACAGAAGTATGGACAGACAGTCCATGAGACAGCTGGAAAGGGAGGACACCATGGGACAAACAGACAGCAGACTGTGCTTATGGATGTTCTTCAGGCTCTTTCAGAGCAATATAGCCAAGTCCTCCAAGCCTGGCTTTGGTTGTAGGGACAGCTCTTATGGACATGGCATAAGAAACTTTGATGAAATGGAAGCTACCAAGTCTGGCTCCTGTTGGGCAGGAAAGTTTGCAACTCACCAAAATTCAGGTGAGCTTCAGTTCAACAAAACAGCTTATCATTTGCATAAAAATTACATGTCACTTAAATTTTCATCTGATAAGATTTATGCCAGGATACAATTTAATCTGAATGCTGATTACTAGGAAATAACACTTCTACATCACGCAGGATTTCTCATTAGCTTTCTATCTTTAAATATCAGGGTGTTGTCAGTTAGGTTTTGATGTAAGGATGCTTACCTATTTATGTGCTTGCCTTTTCAATAAAAACAAAATAAAATTTTATACCTGTGACAGTTTTTTCTTCTGATCACAATTTATCCCTCCAATAAAAACCATGTTTGGCATCACTGGTCTCGGGAACTCAAACACAAAGTCATATCTCATTAGCCAAACAGATCCACAGCTTAGAAGGTCTGTAGCTGTCACTTTCTTTTGAAAAACCTCATATGCAAGTTCTTCAAATTGAGCAAATATAGGCTTACAGTAAACGAACTCCAGCATAGTGACCAGCATGTTCTTCACACGTTGAGCAAATGTCATGCTGTCTGCATTATTTAGGAAGAGTCTGGGAACATAGGAAGGAGGGTTTGGACACTGGGTAGCTTCAGAATCCACACTGCAAGGAAACCCCCGCAAGAAGTAGACGGAAGGAACTGAAAGATACTCAGCAATTATCGGTCCGCACATCAGAATTGGATCCGTGAAAACCACATCAAATTTGCTCTCTCTCAAATACTGCATTATGTCTTCATTGTGCAAAAGGCTCTTACAGCTGGTGAAAAAGAACTTGGAAATTTCTATTATGCTTTGATACATTGTAATAATAATATTCAAAGCAGATTGTTCAATAAAATGAGCATTAATGAATGACTGGAGCGTAACAGCTAAATGGTCCTCTGTGTAAGGTATTGGATATACTTTCACTGTATAATTCTGAGGCTCCTTTGGCTTCATATACAAACTTGTTGACGGTACAACCACAACAACTTCATGTCCATTTTGCTGGAGTTTCTCCACCACTGGGCGCATGCTGAGCCAGTGACTTCCATCCTGAGGTACCACCAAGATCTTTCCACCTTCAGCAAAGATTAAAGATGATGCCAGAAGAAGAAGTGTCCAAGTACACTGGTACAAACACTGAAATGGAAGAGCCATTTCAGTGGAAGTAAACTGGAGAGTTCTGCTCTGGATGCATCCAACAGTCCTTTATATGAAGGTCCATGCAAGCTTTAACTTTTCTGCAGGGAACATATTGACTACAGAAATAAATATTTAACTTCCCAATACTGTCGTGGTTATCCGTCAATATTGCAATTGCTTATATAACAGGGAAGGGAAGCACACTGTTTTTGAAAAAAGATGTTCCCCTTTGTACTTTTTGTTAATTTTTAAGCTTGGAAGTATGTATGTCAGCACATTCATTCCTTCATGACACTAAGACCAGGGATGCCATCTTGTAATAATACTTGTGGTTATTATCATTGACTTGGTAAATACCCAGTGAGAAAATAAGCCTGGTTTTGCTTTCGGAAGGCAACCTTTAAAATACACCCAGCAGAACAAATGGAAATTGCAACACCAGTTCTTTCATGGACTAGCCTAACTGAGAACACCTAACCAGTACATAGAAGGCTGATGTTAAATCCCCACCTCCCAGAAGCAGTCAAACCTGCATATCTTATGAATATATCACAGCTAGCAGGACACACCTACCATCCAATCCCAAATCTGAGGAGGAAAAGAACAATCGTGTTTGGCTTTTCTCCCCATGGTACTAGACAAAAAAAAATGAACTAAATGACGGGTTCAGGGCAAGTGAAGAGAAAAGAGGCTGGCGTAGACCTTTTGGGACACAGAGAAGGAGCCTTGGTCTTTGGTCACTGTCCTAAAAACCCATTTTATATATTGTGAGCAAGACAAAATTTAGGAGGAGATGTGATATCTTTTACTAATCCCACAGATAACACACACACAGAAAACCCCAACAAGCAAACTAGGCGTCTGAGCTCTCCTCCATTCACAGATACAGGCAGTAACATAAGCAACCACATACAGGTTTCTCCTGGACCTATTCAACTATAAGCCCTGACGGAACTGCAGTCTCACCTTTCCACTTCCATGTTCCCTTCTGAGCAGAAGCCCAACTTTGATGAGAAGAGAGATCCTCTCTTGATTAAATTAGCCAGGAACTTGGTAGTTGTACCTGTGGGTTTGAATCTACTCACAGGGAGGCATGAGCTGTCCCTACAGTTCATGTTTCCTGAGGAAGGAACTGATTGCTGGGCTGTTATTAAAAAAACAGGTGATAATACCCCAGCGTGGGTTTCCAAAGATAGCTCTACTATGGTGGTGTGACCCCTTGTTTGCTGGCATTCGCTGCTATCCTCTGGAACATGCAGTGAACTGAGGACCTCGGGGTTTTGCTGAAGGAACGTTTTGTCTTTATGCAACTAAAAGCAATGCCAGACCAAAGTCTTTTGGGCAGTGCTAAAGAAGAGGTCCTTGTGAAGAAAGGAGCTGATACAAAACTCTCAGCAGCACAAAGTTTTCTTGTTCCTTCCTTTTATAAGTGATGGTGGGATTCCCAGCATCTTCAGTACGGAGAAACAAACACTTACAGCCTTAGGCAATGAGGTTTGTCTCAGTAGACACCCAAAGGGTGCTAGCACTGCTCTGCATAGCTTCACACTGTCATGCTGACAGGAAGAATCAGCTTTAGACATGGAGAACCAATTTCTCGAGAGGGTCAAATATGGGGGAGTGAGAGGCACGAGACAGACTGTAAGCATGAGACTGAACAGATTTACAAATAGTTCTGATTGAATGCTGGAGATTTGGAGATAAAGTGTATTGCAAATGCTGTGATAAGAAGTGACCAAATCCATCTGGAACGTGCTGTTTGGTGTGGTGTTTTCTTTGCCCTTGGATATGACCTGCAACAGCAAAATTAGTTGGCTGTAAACAGCCAACACAAAGTTAATCTTCCAGTCTCTATGCGAGCACAAGTCTCTTGCTAGTATGGCTCCACTTTGTTATGGACTCTGGTACTTTTTGTACCAGACCATCAGAGAAAAAACTGTGGAAAAGGTGGGGCAGCAACAGGAAGGACAGAATTTAAAAAAAGATACATTAGAGGTAAACAGAGAACAGGTACAGAACAACAGAAACAGAACAGGCACAGAACAACAGAACAACAGAAACAAAGAAAGGAGTAAGTTCTTAGGTTAGCACAGCATCAGCTGAGGTCAGATCTAAACTAGGTAATTATTACTCAAAAAACTAACAGACAGGCTCATTTGTCAAAATAACATGGTAGGTTTACATGTTTGTTGTTCATTATCCAGTAGCAACAGACACCTGGGCCCCTTGCAGGTTTGAAGGGTGTGGTGCTTGTTACAGACTCCTCTTGTATGTGCGGAGGAGCACCACAGAGTAGTTTGAGGAACAGAGGTCTCAAAGAGTGAGAGCCCTGTGCTAGCTTGGAGGAAAGGCCCACTGGCTACTACGGACAGAAATTTCATGTTAAACAAGGCTGAAGCTTGGGTGACTCAAGACTGCAGATTAATTTTCCTCCCAGGAGTATCTCTCACCATAAGGCTTGTGTGGGTTACTCCAGGGAGTCTCTCTGAGCTGGCAAGGAGTGTTGCAGTGATGGAGCAGAGCTGCACTGGCATGCAAGCAGCTCTGAGGAGTTGAGACTGCTTGGACCCTGAGCCATTACCATGTTGAGGTGTTTGGTTGCTGGTGTGCTTACCCCTCACGCTATGATTGCTTCAGCTGGAAGAGGTACTATGACCCTCTCAAACTGCTTGTCTTGGAGGTGGGCTGGCTGTGACTTGTGGATTCCTTCTAACCTGAGCAGCAAACAGTGAGTGGCACTAAGGGAAGAGGATAGCAAATGGATACTTCAGCAGCTACTTGTTATGCGAGCAGCACTGAACCCAGGACTGTTGATGCAGCTTGGAAGTGTTGGTTTCATCTACTGGATTTCTTTTCCCGCTGTTAGACAAGATTACTCACCCCCTTATGTTCTGGGTCTTGCAAGCAGGAACAGGTTGCTCAAATGCACAAGTAATGATGTAATTAGATTTCCTAGGTTTTTGGATGGTGGATCAGGCTTATACATGGAGGAATCCTTGTGTAATTGAACCCTTTTTTTATTTTTTTTTTTTATGCTAAACAGTGTCAGGCAAAAGGATTACAGTAAAATGCAGGTTGGTAGCTGCTGACATGAACCTGCCTGATTCCCCGCTTATGTTTTACATAGCTATAGAGACCTAGTGGCATTCACCTGCACAGGATAAGATAGTATGTAGTTTGGCTAGCTGACTTCAGAGGAAAAACAACCCATAAAACCAATGATACATTGACTGCAAGTTGGAAAGCAACCTTACTCTAAGTCTTTGTAGTAGCAATAAGCAGCAGGCAGGTAAGCAAATCACTGAACACTGATCATTTCTAGCAGCACTTTCCTAAGCAGTGAATAGAAATCGTATGAAAATGATTGTATGTGATCCTGAAATTAATGACTGTATCCTAACGGAAAGACAGGGTTGCCGAGGTAACTGTAATTGGAACATTTCCCAACTTTTGTAGGGCAATGTGTTTGCCATTTGTAAATTTAATACTCTTACAGCCTTTCTAGATTTTTGTGCATAGACCTCTGTCAAATACTGTACCTTTAGACTCACGTTACAGAATGTGTTTTAATTTAACCAGAAGACAAACTTCCTGTGGAAAGGGAAATGAAGGCAGTAGTTCCATTTGATATGAGGGAATTTTTGTTGAAAGAACTGTGTTTTACAGCTTCCTTAAATATCTCTTCTTCAAAATTATGGAAGATACAGGGATGTGGACAAGAGCAAACTGAAGAGGATGGGGAGACGAACTGTTTGGTTAGAGCAGCTGTTTCAGGTTGATACATACTGAAGATGTACAATGCATGATGGCTAAACTTCCTTTTTTCAGAATTAGCACTGCTTTTACTTGCCTTCACAACTTCACAGATCACAACTTGATGTTGTGTATTTTGCTACTGCAATATAGGGCAGATGAACAGTACTGTCAGCTTCAGAATTGCTCAACATCCTTTACAAAAGCATAATAAACAGACGCTGGTGTGCTATCAGGCTGCTCTGAACTGCCACTAGGTTATTCAATGCCTTGAACACTGCATGAGAAATATGACCCTAGTATTTGGTTCATGAACAGAGTGATGACTACTGCTTCAGTGCTGAAAATGAGGAGTTCCCCTATAGCTGTTCTAATCTTAGCTACCCGTGTTAGCAAATTAACAGTACCTGCAGACATGACAGGATCCCTTCCGAGGTCACACGAAGTAAGTGTGTCTCTGAGCACCAGGCATGTGTGCATGCTTTGGTACTGTTTACTTTATTCTTTGGCTTCTTGCCAAAGCATTTGAATTCCACTTTAATTGCATATTTCAAAGGACCAGTTAAAAATGTCTCCTTATCAGAGCTTCCCAGATGCTGCTGGCGCTGGCAGGAGGGTTTCAGAACAGGACCTATTTTCTTAATCCTTGTGCTGGAGGGACAAACCACAAGGTCTTTATTCAGTTACACTTCTCCTTTACTTGAGTAACTACCTTCTTAAATTCGGGGTTATCGTAATGTTTTAAGTTAACCAGTTGTTTAAATAAGTAATGGGTGTTTTAGGTTTGAAAACACAGGATTTTGAAAGGTTGCTATAGCTTACTTTTCTGAACTTTGCTTCAATCAAATTATATGAACTTTGTTTTTATGAGCTGCCCAAAAAAGCAACTTTGCATTAACTTTGGCTAAAGATGAGATATTCATCAAAGTATTTCAGGGCTTACAGTTCCATGTTCATTTGTGATGTCCCCCTAATGAGGGACCATTTACCATGCCAGCCTTCAGGTACTCCTGGAGTCATTAGAGGATGACACTGGCACAGGACCTCTGCTCAGCCAAGATATTGGGTCTGATTTCCTGTCAGCCTTGTATTAAACCTCCAGGCACATTGTGACTTGGCAAGTGGATTTATGTGTCTGTTAACGAATATGTAATTGATACTGAGATGGATGGCTATGCAAAGTGCAGGCCAAGAGGAACTCCAGCCTGAGGAAGCCAGTGCAGTTATTTTAGTCAATGAGTAAGTGCAATTTGTGTTCCTCCAGGCTCAGTCCTGTGGTTGCATATTCTCCCACTCCCCCTGAGACTGCAGGCTGTGGACGATGCTTACAGCTCAGGAGGGTCAGGGAACTTGGGATTTAATTCCCAGCTCTGTGCTGGATAAGACCCATATGCCCAGTCTGCAAAAGCACGAGCTCCTCAGCACCCTGATGCCTTCAGCTCCAGAGCAGGTACTCCATGGGACCATGTGTGATACAGCAGAAAGGAGCCCTTTTCTGGAATGAGGCCACAATGCCCGATTTTTCAGCCTGTGGAAAATTATGGAAAGTGGTGAAATGGAAAGGTCTGTGGCTTAAGCTCCTCTTCTGAGAAAATAAACTACATTTTGAATCTCTTGTTCTCTCTCCCTTTCCTAGTCATCCTAATGTTTTGTTTTCCTGTCTGTTGAGCAATGGGCTACTGGGTTTTGGAGAACTATCTACTCTTATCATATGATTATTATGCTGAACAGTAATGATCAACCCAAGGCTTACCACTGTGTATAGATAGGTAGATTTTTTTCTCCCATATGACTCACTTCACATTTGTTTACACTCTACTGCATTATTGCCTTGTTGCTGGGCACTGTTCAAAGTGAAATAGGAAAAATTCCTCTCCTGCCTGTAGAAATGTAGCTAGAAAAGCCAGACTGAAGATAGGAGGAATACATGAGGTTTTTCAAGGTTTGGAATATACGATTTCCACCAAACGACAAATGTCAGTGACGCCACAGGGAGACGCCAGATATAAAATAAGAGCAGGATGGTTCTACCCCTGTAACAAGCTACAAATTGTTTGTAGCTCTGAGACCTTCAAGATATACAAGTAAAGACTTATGTCATGCAACCAGCAAGAATTTGCCTCTTAAGTCTCAAACTACGAAGTGCCACTCTCTTGAGACTAATGCAAGAGAATGCCTTATTTATAATATTATTCTAATATTCTAATTTACAATATTGTTCTTTATTTGCTTTACTCTTCATTGAGTTCAGTGGACTCTGCATAAACCCATCAAAGAGTATAAAAGAAACCTGAAAGAAGAAAGAAAAAAAACTTCAGCTCAAAGATACTGTAATGCAATTGTGCAGTGATGTTGTGTGACCACAATTCAGAAGTGAGGGAATAATTTCAAAGGAAAGATGTCTGTGTCCTGCATTGTGCCTGGAAAGAAATGTCTAGTGCTATTAATTGTTTTAGAGACGCTATGGTAACTGTCAAAATAGATTTAGATTTCTAGATTAGCTTTAAAAACCCTGCAGAACAATTCTGGTAGAAGCAAATGTGAAGAAACAGGTATGAAAATTTATCTGAGTTTTGCATGCAAGTGTCTTTCACCAAATACACTATTTTAGATTAATTCTTCCCATTTCAACATGACATTTATGTTTCACCATGATCTACAAACAGAAATAACTTAATATAGACAGCCAGTTTGGAAACCATATGTCATGAAAGCACAACCAAAGCAAATTAACTGACTTTGCTGAGCCTAGAGTTAAAAACAAAAGGTGACTCTCAGAGTATGGTCTTTGGGTTTTTGGTCAGGTGAAAGAAATACATGTCAGGCTCCATGAAAATTAAATCAAAACTGCGTCTGGTTGGTGAACAATATGCATTCACTGAGGACAGTAATTTGTAGCTGGCAGATAACGTCCGTTTTTTGTTGGACTTGTCAGAAAATCCTCATTAATTCAAATAAGTCATCTGCCTCCATCAAGGTAATTTGATTTCAGCCTGTGGAAAACAACTGCCAAAACCTGATTGTATTAAATCATTACCAGAAATTAAAAAATTCAATAGTGCTAAACTTCCAGAAATTATGTAATCACATTTCATTGGAAAATATATAATTTGGAGGAAAAAGAACATACCTTAGAGAGTGGTTTCCTCTGAGCACAGTTTATACCTCCAATAAAGACCATATTTGGCATCACTGGTCTGACATACTCAAACACAAAGTCAAATCTCAGAAGCCAAATGGAAGCAGAGTTCAGGAGGTCTAGCAGGGATACATCTCTCTGAAGAACTTTGGAGGAAAATTTTATCGCGTCTTCATAGAAACCGTTACAGTACACAAGCTCCAGGAGGGCAACCAGTGCATTTTCCACTCTCTGGAAAAAAGTCATGTGGTCTGAGTTGAAGGTAAATAGTCTCGGGGTATAGGACAGAGGGCTTGGGCACTGCGGTGCTTTGTAGTGTAAGTTGCAAGGAAAGCCTCTCATGAAGAACACAAACGGAAGAGAAAAATAATTAGCAAGTGTTGCTCCACACATACAAATGGGGTCTGTTAGGACAGCATCAAAGCTGCTTTGATTCAAGTACTGCAGGGTCTCCTTGCTGCTGAACAGGTTCTTGCACTGAAGAAAGAACAAACGGAAAACGTGCACTGAGCTGTTGTACAGTGCTAGAGTGTTCAGCGGGAAAGGCAGGTCCTTCAGGTGCATGGCAACATACTCATGAAAGGCATTATCCAGCTCTTCTAATGTGTAAGACACTGGGTATGTTTTCACCGTGTATGCCTCAGTTGTCTTCATCTGCCAGCTTACTTCTGGTACAACCACCACCACTTCATGTCCTCTGTCGGTGAGCTTTTCAACCACTTGCTGCATGCTAAGCCAGTGGCTTCCACCCATGGGCACCACCAGGAGTTTCCCTCCATCTGAGAGGCCAGGAAGGAGGATAAAAATGCAGGCGCAGCAAAACTGCAAAGTCATGTTCCTATGGTCAGAATACGAACTGTGAAAGAGCCTACTCCTTTAGTAGCTTGAAGATGCTTTTGAAGAAAGCAGATGGGTTTATCTGTTAAGCTGTGCTGCTTTGTCATACTCTTCTAGTTAAAGATTCACTGCTTTGGGTTGTGGGTTGGTTGTTTTTTTTTTTTTCATTACTTGTAAAGCCAAATGCGGTGACCCTTTCCTGCACTGAGTCACTGGAATTCTTCGGTATTCAGTGGAGAACTGGCTCCTCAGCACGCTAGTCAGATTTCATAGGACTTGTCTCGTGATCGTTGGTGTGTCCTGTCTTACTCCTTGTCCAGGGCCAGGGAGGGCAAGTCTGGTGCAAACCACTCCAACATCAATCACAGTAACAAGTGAAAACACCCTCAACAAATTTCATTGTGGCTGGAGACATGGATGTTCAGATAATCTCTCTGAAGACAGAACAGGAGAGACTCTCAGGGTAAGGGGAAAGGACAGATTAACCAACTCCTCTGAGCTAGCAGAAATCTCAACAGTCTACAATGACACCAAAAAGAGACACGGAGAGAGGCTGACCTGGAAGCTGAGGCAGAGAACTGTGAAGCTGAAGCCTGGGTTCTTGCTTCAGAGCAGTAATGCAGTTGTTTCACAGCCTATGAGATGGCCCTCGGGCAGTTGAAAAGTCCTCACCACTTGCCTATACATCAAGTAGAGGCCAGACATAAGACATGTACTGAATGTGTTTTAACAACTACTACTCTCTGTATGGCTTGGCCTGTTCAGTAGAGACTAAGGTGTGAGCCCAGGTATCAGACCTGACTTAAAAGAGCAGCTTCAGCTCAAGCTTGGGTTTGCAAGAGCCATCAGCTTCACAGCATTGCTTTTGATGTTATCAATGCCAAAACAATTAGGTGCCTAAATAGCACTGTGATGTGGAAAAACAATGAAACAGGATATTTAGAGCCATGCAGCCTCTGTCCCTCAGGCACACACCTGAGATACAGAAACAATGTTTCTCTCTCTTCCATACCCTGGTCAATGCAATGAAATTAATTACGTATTGTTTTCTTCATGTTTTTGTATCAGTCTTTTCATTTCTTTTTCCCAAAAATTACAAAGCCTGTAACTTTCGCCTTGTGTAGGAAAACTACTGAATGAGTGGCAGAAAGCAGTCCTCTTTCAGGTACTTGATAACTTTTCAGAAAACAAAATATTTGAGCTTCAGAGTAGGGGGAGAAGCTCTGAGGTAAAAGTGAAAATAAAATACTCTCAGAATCCTTTCTGTTATTATAATGAAAAGGAGATTAATAATAACTAAAACATACTGTTATTTCCAGATTTATATAAAACACACTTAAAAATGATTGTTGGGAAGGTGACCAACAGCATTTTCTCATGAAAAGGTTGATTTTTTTTTTAACTTTTTTTTTGGCACACCCTATTTGCTGAAGAGGAGTAAGCAAAGAGCTGGTAGGGAAATATACTGCCATCCCCTCCCCTCCCTTCTCCAGCAGGACAAATTTGCCATCCAAACCTTGCAGCACCCTTAGCGTGAAGAGAGTGGGTGCAAAGGCAAGCGCAGGACAGGTGAAGTTAATCAGTACGTTAGAGGTGTTTCTGAGTGTTTGGGAGTTTGCCAGTGACTCCCTCAGTTCACTTGGTTATCTGGCAGGGGTTTCTTGATGAGTTAAACTTTGCTGAGTTCAAGGGAGCATAAGATAACAGTTGCTTATCTCTCACACATGATCATCCATGCAAGAGGGCAGTGGGAACTTTGAATTTGGGTAAGAAGCCACATAGCTGGGGAATGCCAGGGGAGGAACGGACAACCTCAAGACAGAGGGGCTCTGCTGGAAGGCTGTAGCAGGAAGGAGGGATGTTGTGTCAACAAGACTGCTGCCTGCGGCTCTGTGGCCCCACTGGCATGATGTGCGTGATCACAGGGGACCGTAGTGAGACTAAACACAGGTAGCAAGCGAGGTGCCAGCTGGGTCATTCTAGGCTCAGTGGCAGCATTAGGAAAAACCTGCTCGTTTCGAAGAGGGAGCTGGTCTTCTCTGGTTATTGGCTAGGCTCATCTGTATTTGCAATCCCAATGCTGGTACAAGTCCTGGTCTAAACTTCGTGGGGCCACACGATGCCTAGGAGAGTGCTGGACCAGGACGGGTGGGTGGAGAAGCAGCCCCCACCTCCATGAGGGCTGCTCTTTGCAGCAGAAGCCCTTGCACTGCAAGGCTGGTATGCTAAGCTTCATCCCCAGCTATGTTTTTCAGAAGGCTTCAGCAGGGCTGGTCCTTGGCGGTGGTCTGAGAAGTTTGGGTGACAGCGGAGCTGCGTTGGTCTCCTCCCCAGCCAGGTCCAGCCCCCAGGAGAATCTGGGCAGGGCCAGGTTGGGCCTCCTCCAGGGCAGAGAGGCCCTGCAGAGAGATCTGAACAGACTGTAGAGCTGGGCAATCACCAACTGTATGAAGTTTAACAAGGGCAAGTGCTGGATTTTGCACCTGGGGCACAGTTACCCTGGATGTACATACAGACTGGAGAACAAGAGGCTGGAGAGCAGCCCCGAGGGGAAGGACCTGGGGGTTCTGGTTGATGGCAAGTTGAACATGAGCCAACAGTGTGCCCTGGCAGCCAAGAGGGCCAACCGTGTTCTGGGGTGCATCAGGCACTGCATTGCAGCTGGTCAAGGGAGGGGATTGTCCCGCTTTGCTCTGTGCTGGTGTGGCATCACCTCGAGCACTGTGTGCAGTTTTGGGTGCCACAGTATATTAAGCATACAAAGCTACTACAGAGTGCAGAGGAGGGCCACGAAGTTGGTGAAGGGTTTAGAGGGGAAGCTGTATGAGGAGCGGCTAAAGTCACTTGGTTTGTTCAGCCTGGAGAAGAGGAGACTGAGGGCAGACCTCACTGCAGTCTACAGCTTCCTCACAAGGGGAGGAGGAGGGGCAGGCGCTGATCCCTTCTCTCTGGCGAGCAATAATAGGACCTGAGGGAATGGCAAGAAGATCTTGAAGGGTCTGGAGAACAAGTCTGATGAGGAGTGGCTGAGGGAGCTGGGGGTGTTTAGGTTGGAGAAGAGGAGGCTGAGGGGAGATCTTATCGTTCTCTACAGCTACCTGAAAGGAGGGTTTAGTGAGGTGGGTGTTGGTCTCTTCTCCCAAGTAACAAGCCGTAGGATGAGAGGAAATGGCCTCAAGTTGTGTCAGGGGAGGTTTAGATTGGATATTAGGAAAAAATTCTTTACTGAAGGAGTGGTCAGGCATTGGAACAGGCTGCCCAGAGAGGTGGTGGCATCACCATCCCTGGAGGTGTTCAAAAAATGCGTAGATGTGGCACCTGGGACATGTTTTAGGAAGCATGGTGGTGTTGGGTTGGCAGTTGGACTTGATGATCCTAGAGGTCTTTTCCAACCTTAATGATTCTTCGATTCTAAGATGTGCCAGGGGAGGTTTAGGTTGGATATTAGGAAGATGTTCTTCACCCAGAGGGTGGTGGAGCCCTGGAACAGGCTCCCCAGGGAGGCAGTCACAGCGCCAACCCTGACGATATTCAAGAAGCACTTGGACAACGTCCTCAGACACATGGTGTGAATTCTGGGGTTGTCCTGTGCAGGGACAGGAGTTGGACTCGATGATCCTTGCAGGTCCCTTCACACTCAGGACATCCATGATTCTACGACTCCCCGCAGGCTTTGCGCCCCCGCCCCCGCCGGGGCCGCGTTACCGGCCGGTTTTCGGTTCTCACCGTCGCCCGTTCGCGGCGGTTCCTCCCCGCCCCTTGCGGGAGGCAACCCTTGCTCTGTGGAGCCAGGGAGCGGGGTGAGGGGGCCACCGCTGTTCGGTTTGCGGGGCCTGG
Source organism: Morus bassanus (assembly GCA_031468815.1). NCBI lineage: Eukaryota > Metazoa > Chordata > Aves > Suliformes > Sulidae > Morus > Morus bassanus. The sequence continues at coordinate 42,715,655 of CM062574.1, forward strand.
TCAGGTGCGGGAAGCCCCGCCGCCGCCGCCGCCGCCGCCATTCGGTCCCAGCGTGCTTTGCGCGGCGCCACAACAAAGATGGCGGCGGCGGCGGGGCCGCGGTGGTAGGCGGCAGGTGCTGGCTCTGAGGGGTGAGCCGGGATTAGGCGGCGGGCGGCAGGCCCGGGGCACCCCGGTACCGGTGAGACCGCGTCTGAGGAGCGGGCCCAGCCCCGCGCGGGCGCCGGAGCGTATGGGAGGCGGAGGGAGGCAGGGGGAGCCGGGTGAGTTCAGCTGGAGAAGGGAAGGCGAGGTGGGAGGTTCCCATCTAAGGTAACGAATATAGGGCAGGGGCTCAGAGGGGTTTTGGGATCTCCTTTCATGGAGTTGTTCCAACTTAGGCCCTGATAAGCAACGCGCTTTACGTTGGCCCTGCTCTGTGAGGGCGTTGGACCAACGCCATCATCCACAGATTTGTTCTGATCTATATCACTATGATTTTTAAGGGAAGGAAGCTGCTCGCAGCAGTGATTTGAGGATCCTGAGAGACGGATCGAGGGAGGATTTGGCACTGTCCGGCTGAAGTGCTGCTCTGGAGTGGTGGGTGGTACAGCAGCTGTCAGTAAGATGATGGCTGTCTCCTAGATATGTGCCTTTTTATGGTGAATAAACCTATTAGGAGCAAGCTCTTGTGTGCTCAGATGAGGAAAATAAGAAAGGTCATAATCTTTGGATGGTTAAATGCTAAAGTGCAGCAGGCCTAACTGGAAAAATGAATGAAGGCTGTGAGACAGTTTGGAAAGAGTGCTAAACCTAGTAATTGAGTCTTGAAACATGGGAGGTGGGACCTTTACAGGTTTTTGTAGTTTTTTTAGGTGATCAACACATAAGAGCTGCATTCAGAGGAGAAAAATGTAATGCAAAGAGATCAAAATGATTTCTTTCCTGTCTGTGTTCATTAAGGAGGATCTCCAGCTGCATACTTTTATTTCATGGGCATTTATAAGGGAATATGTATTGTATGAAGTGCTGAAGAAGCATTATAGAACAAGCAGAGTGAACACTGCCATGCTGCTTCATAGCTCTGAGTGTAGCCTTTTGCCTAAAAACTGTTCTACTGTGGGAAGAACTAAAATGGGCTTAATATAACACTCTTTTTATATAAGAGTTTTAAGAGTTGCCTGAAGAACTACTGGCTGGTTGAATGGTGGGGGTATCAACTATGTTTGGATTTTCAGAAGGTGTTCAATAAGGTTTGCCCCTGAAGGCTCTTAAAGAAATTAAGCTGACACAGGAGAAGAAAGTCGTTGCTTGATTAAATAACTAGCTAAAACATAAGAAATAGAAGATCAGCTGTCAGAGAGGGGAGTTGGGGGGGACTTTCTTTGTAACTTTGCTGGGGCCTGTGTTCAGCATATCATAAACTATCAGGAAAAAAAGCAGTGAATGCTGAGGCAATTAATTTTTCTTGTGAAATCAACTGATATATTGCAACAAAGACTTCATGCTCCTGGGTGGCTGAGTAATACAATAGCAGGTAATATTAACTGTAGGTGAGTCCATAGAGATGCAGCATGGGGCAGAGACAGTCACAACCTTATGGTTATGTATATATACACATATTTATGTAAAGTGTGTGTATATAGTGAAGTGAACTTTGCTACAACAACGAAAGTTGAAGTGAACATATAGGAGTGAGATTTGGGGTAATAATAAACATTGCTTAAAGCAGTTTAGTGCTCAGCAGTTGTACAAAAAGAGAGCAAACCAGAGCATTATTATTTATAACTATATAAATAATGTGTGCAAACCACAGTTATATATACATACACCTTGAACACTGTAGGCAGATGTGGTCCTCTGATCTCCAGAAACAGGGAAAGGAGAAGTTTAAGGGCTTCAGAGGAGGTAGATAGGATAATCAAAGATAGGGAACAAGTTCAGTTGTAGGAATGAATATGTCTTTGTGGAGGCTTTTGTCTGGAAGAGATGTTTGAGTGGAATATGATAAAGATCTGTAAACTCATAAGTGGAATGAAGGTGGGTAAGGGAATGATTATTCACTGCTCAGTATAACTCATTGATTACTCACCACTAATATAAAAGCTACAGCATACCAAATGAAATTATGGGGTGGCAAGTACAAAGGAAAAGGGAGCTAACTTTGAGAATGGTGGTACATGCTAAGAGGTTGCAAGGCTTTCAGAAAGGACTTTTAATTCCCATAAGAAGAACTAGTTGTCATTGAGTTTCTGGCTCAAATATCTGGAAGCGAAGATAGCATTTTCCATAAAATATCACTGTATTTTTGACCATTTATTACGCTCTTCCCATCTGAACTGGCCAATACTGGAGACAGGTTACTTGTGCTCATGGATTTCTCAAGACACAGTGCAGGGATTTTGATGAGGTTTGAGAGGTCTTGCGTACCTTTCCTGCAGGAAACTGGGCACCTTGAGCACTAGTTAAGGTCAGGTGTTTAGAAGGACCTATTTATTTTGCCATGTGTGTTTTTGCTGATGTGAAATTGACATGTGATGTATTTGGTTGTAGCTAAAAGTCTATTCAGACCTGTGCTAACATAAATGCTTTTAATGTACCCTTTTTTTTGTTATATTAGTGCACACTTTCATAGGGATCTGTCGTTCATTTTTAGAATGAACAGCATAAGATGAAAAACTTATAAAGAAATTCTTCAGTCAGGGGTGAAAGGCTCATCTTGGAGGATTAGAGGTGGGTGGATTCAATTGCATTTTTTTATAATAAATAGACAATTTTGTATTTTTTCAGGATTTTTTTGCCTTCACAATGTTTGGGGACTTATTTGAAGAGGATTTTTCCTTTATTTCAAACAATCATTGTGGAAAAGGGAAGAAATCAAAGCCCAGAGATTCTGAACCTCCAGCTCCCAGGGATTTCACCAACCTAAGTGGTATCAAAAATCAGGGTGGGACCTGCTACCTCAATTCCCTTCTGCAGACTCTGCTTTTCACACCTGAATTTAGAGGTAACGTGTTCAAAATCTTCTTAAAGTAATGTTGGAATTGATACTTTACAGTTACTTGCATTTCGAGTTATTTATTAAAGAAACACCACAGACAGATCATTTCCAGGAACAGTTTATTTCAGTTCACTTCAAATAAGTTATTACAGAATACTCAGAGCTCTTGATCCGTAAATTAGTATTGTCACTTCTGCACAAAATGTAAGTATTGTGAACATTATCTTTTCTTACAGGTGGACAGTTACAGTTTGTATACATAAGAGGTTGTCGCTGTCTATAAAGTGTTGTTCATTTTTTTAAAGCAACCACTACAATTCCTGAAAAAATAGATATTTTGCTATCTAAACACCTTCATGCCTGCTTATGCTTTATTGTTACAGCTTCAATCCGTTGCAAGGATGACTGATATTCAGAAATGTTTAATGTCATAATTTGCCAAAAAGAGTAGCATCATAATGCTAGATAGTTAAAATACAGTAAATCTTTAAAGAGGAGATATTGTTTGTTTTTTTTTTTTTAAATAGGCATTTTTCTTTACAATTACAGAGGCGCTGTTCTCTCTAGGACCTGAAGAACTTGGGATTCTGGATGATAGCAGTAAACCAGATGCAAAGGTATTTAACATTTTCTTCTTACTAGTCACTGCTGAATATCAACTCGGAAGAATATTGTTTGAATTTGCGTGAAGCCTTTCATGAGAACGAATGAAAGCTTAAATTTGAAGTTGGTTGGCTGATGACTCGATTTTGCACACAGATGTATGTTTTCAGTGCCATAAGCTTTTGCTTCAAAAGTAAGATATTGAGCTTCTTTCTGCTGAATTTGAAAGCAGAAATCCTTCTGTCTTCAAGGGGAACAGGAACAATCCCAAAGCCTCTACAGTCCTTGTTAGGTTTTTCTTTTCTGTAACTGAAGCTATAGTGCAAAGGCTTATTTGTCACAAGAAAAAAAAATCTAAATATGTGTGCAACCTAGGTGATTGCACTGAGGCTCTCTGAAGGTTTGACAGCCCACCCATGCACAAGATGGTATGAGACTGGAATTCAGTCTTTGTTTAAAAAGTGCTTACTAAAGTTGACTACAGAATTTCATTCTTTAGTTCTTGGGCTGAAGTGATACAACTGCTCGCTTGGAAAAATTTTTTTTGTAAGTCAAAGATAAATATAAGTAGCTGATCAAGCTTGTTGACATTAACTGTTCTCATTCCCATCTCATTCCACCCCACCACCAAACCCTATACTGATTAAGGGGTAGCACATGTTAAACCTGTATGTCATGATGTCTTGTAGCTGAGTTCTTAGGGTTTAGCATTATGAAAAATATTGAAGTTGTTCTTTTTTACTATGGTGGTGGCTTAATTTTAATCAGTACAATTTTGCTTTATCACAAAACATATGTTCCATGACTATATTTGGCTGAGTAAGGTGAGGCACTGTAGATTTTTGGAATCAAGTCTGACTGATGTTTTGGTGTGAATTGAGTAACCTGTGTTATGAAAGCCATAATCAGTGGTGGTTTATAACAACTTTTGTACAAAATTGTTTTTCCTTTTATTTAAATGATTGGTTTGAAGATTCTTTCTGTTTTGTTGGGTATATTTTGTTTTTTATTTCTAGGTTCGAATAATTCCATTACAACTTCAGCGGTTGTTTGCTCAGCTTCTGCTCTTGGACCAGCAAGCTGCATCTACAACAGACCTTACCGACAGCTTTGGGTGGAACAGCAACGAGGTACAAATCACCATCAGTGACACCATCATTGATGAACTTTTTGCTGAACAGAGAAGATTTTTTTTTTTTAAAGTCTGACATTTAAGAAATATTGTAAAATACTTCAAGCTGTGGAGACAGCATTGAGTTGTGTCAACTATTGTTGTATACTATTGAATCTTCTCATGAAATACATGTCAATTGTTTACAGTGAGCAACAGAAGAAAATTTTTCTGTTAGATACAATTTCAGTACCTTTTCCTTTGTTTTTACAGGAATATTTTTCCAACGGTAATTAGGGTTCTTGTCCTTTAAATACTTAGATTCTTACCTAAATTGAACTGTGTAACTCATCTTAGAGTTTAGGCTAAATCTACCCAATGAAAGTGTCTTATGTGGGTTATAGTTTACATACTTGTAGCTACTCAGAAGGCATAACTAAATTAAGAGTAACAAATAATAATAAAGGTAATTTACTACTCAAGGTAGTAAATATATGGGTAGTCCATTGAGGCAGCTGTCTGTCACACTTAATATATGTTGTTTTTAAGCAATAAGCAAAGCATATGGCACTTTTATTTCTTCAAGTTTATTTTTTGGTTGTTTTTTTTTTTTTTTTTTTGTGTGCAGGAAATGAGGCAGCATGATGTGCAGGAATTAAATCGGATTCTGTTCAGTGCTTTGGAAACTTCCCTTGTGGGAACTTCAGGTCATGACCTTATTAACCGCTTGTACCATGGGATTGTTGTCAACCAGATTGTTTGTAAAGAATGCAAGAATATCAGTGAGAGACAGGTAAAGCCAGAGGATTTTCCAGGATAGGTTTCTGTTTAGTCTGTTGAAGATACTTTAAATGTAATTATTTTTGGAGTTTAAAAAAAAAGAACAACTTTCTTGAGTGTCAGTGGTGGCCTTGTTGAATCTAGGTAGTGTGTATTGGTTAGGGTGCTGCAGACTTGAAAACATGTGAAAATTATGCATGACTTTGTTAAGTCTTGGCTGGCATTTTCTAAACCACCTACATCAGGCTGTGACTCAGAGGTGAAAAAACAAGTGTTATTGCATTTTCTGAGTCGGCAAACGTTGCCTTTAGGTGTATTTAGGAGAGAGCTGAACAGTGGAGTGACAACAGTAAAACATATCTTTGCATTCTTTTACTGCTCTTTGTAATTTTAAAAAACATTCCTTGTTTGGTTTTTTTTAAAAGTAATTTCTCTTATGTGGATATACGGGGTTTTTTGTTCCCCCCCGCCTTCAACAATGAAAGCAAAATGAGTGCTCATATCTGCTCTGGTGAATGGGATGAGTATCTTTTTAATGTACCGTGAACTTACACCACTTACTACCTTATTTTTTTTTGTTGTGCTTCTGCATAGGAAGATTTCTTAGACCTAACAGTGGCGGTAAAAGGTGTTGCTGGCTTGGAAGAGGCGCTGTGGAACATGTATGTAGAAGAAGAGTACTTTGAAAATGACAACTTGTATCGATGCGGAGCCTGTGATAAACTTGTTGAAGCTTCAAAGGTAATGCAGTGGCAATCCTCAGTGTTCAGTTTGCTAACGTTTAGGAACTTTGTTTACATTGCTATGTCTGCCCTCTAACTCCAAAATAAAAAAACCTGTATCTGACCTGTTGTGGTTTTTTTTTTTTTTAAACCTCAGCAACTATGTCAAGAAAAGCTCATGTGACTCGTTTCTTGGCTTGAGTGTTGTTGCAGTCTTTAATCTAGCCAGTGGTGAATGGGATGGCATGTAGTTTCAAGAGTATTGCCTCATTCACACACCTCTACTGCCCCTGGCTTGGGGCATTTCAGAGGATAGGCTGAAAGATAAGCTAGAGCATAAAGAAAAAATAAACAGATCCATGTAGTGAAGAAAACCATGGAAATTCTCTCATGAAGAACCCAAATGAAAGAGAAAAATAATGAACAAATATTACTCTGGACAGGGAAATGGGATCTGTTGATCCGGGTATTGCATTGTTTCCCCGATGCTGAACAGGTTCTTGCAGTGGTAAATTAACACCTCGGTAGGTGTTTTAAATTTTTTCTGTAGCACTAGAGCCTTCAGGAGAGTAAGTGTATTAATGCAAGGAACCATCCAGCTCTCCTAATGTGTAAGACATTGGGTGTGTGTCCTGGTTTTGGCTGGGATAATTTTCTTCCTAGTAGCTGATAGTGTTGTGTTTTGGATTTAGTATGAGAATAATGTTGATCACACACTGATGCTTTAGTTGTTGCTAAATAGTACTTATACTAGTCAAGGACTCTTCAGCTTCTCATGCGCTGCCAGCAAGAAGCTGGGAGGGGGCACGGCCAGGACAGCTGAGCCAAACGGGCCAAGGGGATATTCCACACCGTATGACGTCATGCTGAGTGTATATAAGCTGGGGGGAGTTGGCTGGGGGACAGTGACCACGGCTGGGGAACTGGCTGGGCACCAGTCCGTGGGTGGTGGGCAATTGCATTGTGCATCACTTAATTCTTTTACTATTACTATTATTATTATTATTTATTATTATTATTATCCCTTTCTTTCCTGTCCTATTAAACTGTCTTTATCTCAACCCACAAATTTTAGGGTTTCTTTCCCTGATTCTCTTCCCCATCCCACTGGGTGCGGGGGAGTGAGCGAATGGCTGGGTGGTGTTTAGCTGCCTGCTGGATTAAACCACAGTGGTCCTTTTTGGTGCCCAACATGGGGCACAAAGGGTTGAGATCGTGACAAATCTGACCGGAGCGTGTTGAGGCAAATTTGTTACAAGCATTCATTATATTGGTTTAATAGTCACTGGTCACAAGGTTGATTTATTTGCTCTCAAAGTTGTCATGCTTGGTCTCAAAGTTGAGTTATGTACTTGTAGTATATGTTCCCTGCTGTGCTGTGTGTCACTGCTGGGAGCTGGGTCAAGGCTGTCATTCTGCTGCACTGTGTTAACACTGGCTTATGATATGATAAAATTACTGGTCGTGAGACTAATCTGGTATTTGTACTCAGCACTGCTGTCATCTCTGTACCTTGGGAGCCACCTCTTGGAAAACTGTTCTTAATACATGCTTTACCTTTTTTACTTGGAGAACCAGCCTATGCAGGGGATGGGGGGGGACGCTTTCCTCTGCTCCTTCACTTTCCCCCTCGCCATCCCACTGCGGGGGGCGCGAGTGAACGGCTGTGTGGTACTTAGCTGCCTGCTGGGTTAAACCACAGCAGTCCTTTGATCTGTGCTCAGCTATGGGTGAGAACTGTTGATTTTGAGTTTGGTTTTTTTTTTTTTTTTTAAATTACTTATAAAGCCAAATGCTCCTTTCCTGTGCTGAATCATCAGAGCTCGTCAGTGTTCAGTGGAGAACTGTTGACATTAAGGCTGTGGTGTTCATTGAGAGTGATCTCCAGGAGCTCAGGGACAATCAGACTGGAGTACTCCTTTGTCTGCCTAGTTCCCTGCCTTCACCCCGGGCCCCCTGGGAAAGCTTCAGATGTTTGACGCTTGATGACATTGATATCTTCCGGAAGAGTTGTGTATGTGACCCTGAGTGCTTTGTTAAATGGTGGCGTGGCTGTTAACACTGGTTACTGTCTGTATGCCAGTGCAGCCTGCAGCATCCTTGTGCTGACAGCTTGTCCCTGTTTCTTGGTTCACAACAGTTCGGACTGGTTTCCCCAACACAGTAATTGCATTTAAGACTTTTTATGTGTCTTGTCATCCATCCCCTTAGCCAGGGCCAGGGAAGGGCAGCCGAGCAAGAGCTCTGAGAGTTGTACATTTTTGAATTGTGTTTTTCCAGAATGATACAAAGTGGCATTTGGTTTTCTTCTGTGCTAATTTTTCATGTCATAAGGTTTTTATAAAAAGAGTTGCTCCTTTTTCCTGTTATTTCCAATATTTTTTGTAAAGCGGAAGCAGGCATAGGCTGCTTAGTGCCCTCTGCCTTTGACAGACTCTGCCCTCTTCACAACAGTGAAGCTCTTTGGCCTGCTGTGGTGACTGTCTTCTGTAGCAGGATGAGTGTAATCCAAACCTTGCAGCACTCTTAATGTGGAAGAGAGTGGGTGCAAAGGCAAGCTGAGGACAGATGAAGTTAATCAGTGACTCAAGAGTTCAGGAACATTTGCCAGTGCCTCATGTGGCTTGGTTATAAAGGCTTATTTGAGTTAAACTTTGCTGGGTTCAAGTCAGTGCGAGGTAACGGTTGCTTTCCTCTCAAATGTGGTCATCCATGCAAGAAGAGAGTGGGAACTCTGAACTTGGGTAAGAAGTCATATAGCTGGGGGATGCTGGGGTATGACTGGACAAGAGAGAGGGGCTATGCTGGAAGGCTGTAGTGGGAGGGAGAGATGTTGTGTCAGCATGACTGCTGTCTGTGGCCCCACAGGCACGATGTACATGATCACAGCAGACTACAGTGAGACTCAACACTAGCAGCAAGTGAGGTGCCAGCTGAGTCACTCTAGGCTTGGTGACACCATTAGGAAGGCAGCTGCCTAACAGTGCGACCACCTGCCCACACCTAGCCTGTTTCAAAGACAAGATGGCCCATACCTACCCACTCCATTCCTCCCTTCCTTCAGTGCGCTGTGGGTATTTGGATGCTATTCTTCCCCTTTTTTGTCTTGGCCTCTAGAGAATTTAGTAGTTGAAGAATCTTGTGTTCCAGAACCTTATCAAATTTTAATTGTACAGTGTGATTATCACCCTAAACATGGAAGAGCATGCAAAATCCTTTGGGCCACTAAGCTCTGCACAGTAGTCTTCACAATCGATGGAAATTAAATACCTAATTCAGGGAGTTTAAGCCATATGTGTGTTCCTGGGAGGCTCTCTGGTACAGCTATGCAAATGGAGAGTTGGGTGGAGACATTGGAAAGCCTCAGAAGCATGTCCATTGAATCTACACATACATGCAGAGGTAATACAAAATGGTTGGTTTTGCTTCACACCGGGGTTCCTGATGTGCTCACCTGCCAAGTTGTTCAACCTTGATTAATATTCTTCCTTAGTAAAATGTATTATGTTGGCTTTCCTGCCTTGAAGGTCCTCTTCCGTATAAATGTGGGAGACTTTAACCCTTGCTTGGTTGTTCTGTGGCTGTAGTGACTTCCAGGATACACCTACCCCGTGCTGCTCAGGCACAGCATCGTGCTCATTTACTGTAGCCCACAGATCTTAGTCAAGGCCCTTTTCTTCAAGCAGCCTGGCAGATCTTAAGCAAGATGCCATTGTGATATATTCTGGTGACATTTTTCAGACCATTTTTGTTGCATTTGGAAGCAGCCCAGCAGTCACTAAGCAACAGGCTGCAAAATACATGTGGGAGCGATCTCTTTCTCTGGACAATATACACCTGTCAGAGCTAGTTATGTTACAGAAAGGATAATTTCTGACTTCCACATTTGAAAACACTGCCTGTACGAGCCCTGACTTATACTTGGGGTCACACAGCACCAAAGAACTGGAAAATTCCTCAGTCGTTGGAATAAACCTCAGGTGAAGTACAAATGCTGTACTTGGAGGAGGTGACCAGGAGGGGACAGAAGAGCAATAGCCCCAGCCTCAGTTGAGGTCCTTTCCTTGCAGCAGAAGCAAGTACGTAGGCTATGTTTGTAGGTTGAGCTTCATTCATAGCTAATTTTTTTTTTTTTGCGGTGGCTTCGGGGCCTATGCCAGATGCTGGGCGCCCCACTGTTCATGTGGGAATGGTGAAGCTACCGTGAAGCTGTGTCGCTCTTCTGCTGCGCCTGCTTTTCAGCAGCAGTTGAATGTTTGTGCTTTTTACTCTGGGCTCCCAGGGTCTGTGTGGGACTGGTGGTGGCAGGTGCTGTGCAAGGGGCCAAGAGCAAAGTTGCTGGGAAGATGCTGTATAGTCTGACTTCATGTGTAAGCATAAACCCAGGGGTTTGAAACAGTTGCGTCTTAGCATAAAATTCAAGAAAATCCTCTCACAAAGACCATGCGGGCTATGGAAATGTAATTACTGACTAGAATTTCAGCAATGCCCTCCTTCGTTTTCTGTAGGAGGATAAAGTATGGGACTGGTGATCACCATTCAAGGAAGGTGTAGGTCTTAACAGAAGGGAAAGATCTTGATTGCTTTTAGGATATCTAGTTAGTAGGGAAATTGAGAATTAGGGAGGACATTTTAAAAATGAAAACACTGCTCGTGGCTGCCTTGTTGTACCAGAGCTTTGTTGGAAACTAAAGAGTTGACCATAGCAAAGTGGAAACACTATTCTGTATAACCATGTGCTTACAACTTTTTTTAATCATTTCACAGTCTGCTAAACTACGCAAGTTGCCACCCTTTCTCACCATTTCTCTTCTGAGATTTAATTTTGACTTTGAGAAGTGTGAACGATACAAGGAAACAAGCTGCTATACGTTCCCTATCCAGATAAATCTGAGGCCTTTTTGTGAGCAGGTATGTACTGTTATATTTGTTAAAGTTTCTATATACTCTGCAGAGAACCGATATCTCAAGGACAAGTTATCTTTTAGTTTGTGTTTTGTCAAGGCAAGGTATTTGAGAAACTTTGGGATTCTCCTCTGTCCCCAATTCCAAATTTTTGGAATTCCAGTTTGTTTCCAAAACACCACTTTCTAGCTGAGTGGGAAATACCTTGTAAGGTAAACAAGGGGAAAGGGTATAATAATTACCTAAAACTTAAGCTGGCATTTGCTTGAAAGGAAGATTATCACCTGGAAACTGAAATTGAGTTTGGTTTTGTGTTGTCATTGATAGATAACATCACGTATAAATTTAGCTATATATGTTTTGTGTGCCTGTAGTTATTTAACTTTTCTTAGTAATCTGTCTGTGCATTCATATATATGTATTTTGATTATAAAGTGAGCTATAGCAGTGCTTGATGACAATTTTGGATCCCTAAAATATGTAAAGAATGTACGTAATAGAGGCATTGTTATTGAAAAAGACCTTTTTCTTATTGAAATGTTGCAGTGCAAGCTTGGACATTTCTCAGTGTTTGCATTTGAGGAAGAGGTTTTTTTCAGTTGTTTTGTGTATATAAATGTGTTGCTTGTTTTTTGCCTAGTATTCTAAACAAAATAAGCCCGGTTATGAACAAACAGGTTGAGCTGTTCTATTATTTGCATCAATATTTCATTATTTTCAATTTTAAATTTTGAATTTCTAATATTGTTCGGTCTTGCTTAATAAGCCTGTACCTTGGTCCATGGTTTGTGTCAGTCCATACATGTGTTCCCTAGCACTGAAAAGCCGTTTCAATCTCTGCACATGTGAACGCACACTGAGAAATATCTGAAGCTATGCTGAAGGTATAAAACTGTCCTTGTGTGAAAGACTCACTGATATATATTATTGTTGTTATTGTTTTTCTTTTTAAAGACTGAAATGGATGATTCAGAGTACATGTATGAGCTCTTCTCTGTTATTATACATAAAGGTGGCTGCTATGGAGGACACTATCATGTTTATATCAGAGATGTGGATGAATTAGGAAACTGGCAGTTACAAGTAAGTTCTAAAGGTTTTCTTCCTTGCTTGATATGTCTAATTTTTCAGAAAAGTATTAAGAGCTAGCGGATGAAATGTGCATCCAAACTAACGAATATTTTAGTGAGGCATTTGGTCTCTTACCTCATTGAGAAGGCTAGTTTTCCACAGTATGTGATCTCTTTCAAGATTTTGGCTTTCCAATCTGCTGAACTGGGCTCACTTTTTCTTTCCCAAATGAGTTAATAATATCTTTCCTCAAGACTATACTATATACTCAAGACTGTAGGTCAAGAGGAAATGGCCTCAAGATGTGCCAGGGGAGGTTTAGATTGGATATTAGGAAAAATTTCTTTACTGAAAGAGTGGTCAGGCACTGGAACAGGCTGCCTAGAGAGGTGGTGGAGTCGCCATCCCTGGAGGTGTTCAAAAAACGTGTAGACGTGGCACTTGGGGACATGGTTTAGGAGGCATGGTGGTGTTGGGTTTATGGTTGGACTTGATGATCCTAGAGGTCTTTTCCAATCTTAATAATTCTATGATTCTATGACTAGCACAGTCATTTTAATGGATGACTCTGGCTGTTTGTAAATAACACAAATGCCTTTTCTGTTAAAAAAACTGATAGTGGATAGTCTGTTTGACAATGTACAGTCTGTAGTGGGTGGCAAAAGCAGCTTATCAGAACTTTCTTTACACTTCTAAATTGTGCATGCTAATGTTAGTACCGACCATAGTTGAAAACTGCTTGCTAGTTGTGTGTGAAACAACAGTATTTGTGAGTCTCTCTTCTTATACAGGAAGAAGAGGATAGGCTGATTGAAGATAAGGCTTTAAGAGATACTGAAAATGCCAAAGAAGGAGAAAATCCATTGGCAGTGTTGAAAGGGATTTTATCAGAGGTATGGTATGTAAGGAGCTTATTGCTTTGATTTTGATATTAAGGAACCTAGAAGAAGGGGTTAATGCATGCAAGAGTAGGCAGGTTTAAGGGTACAGAACTCTTCTGAACCTATTGCGAAGCATGTAAAACTTGTAACTTAACCTGACTTTAATACTGATAGTGGCTCTTCATACAGAAAATGGCCCTTTTGGAGTATTTCTTAAGTTGCTTGCTGAAGCTGTTGCAAAAGGTGATGTTACATTGGCTTATTAACAGGAATGGTTTAATCACTTCAGAACTGGCTTCTTTGTGTTGATCCCTTGAGTTTTGTAGCCTTTGTTATCCTAGCTTTTAATTTCTCTGTAGGAAGAATCTAAACAAATTCCTGTGGATCAATTAGGACAGAAATTATTGGAGAAAAAAGGGGTGTCCTGGAATAAGAAATACCGAAAAGAATATGGAGCATTACGAAAGGTAATATGTATGTATGTTAATTTGGTTTTTACTGTTAAGATAACTTTACGTATGTGTTCCTACTGAATAGTCATTAGGATGGTAATTGAAAGTACTGACACTTGGACTAGCAAGATAGAGCATGTGTAAGAGAGGTTTGTAAGATAAATTAGTAGACTGGGGAACATGGACAAGGTTATCAAGGGATTGTCTGCCTGAAAGCTTGTATCTTTTTTTTTTCTTCCATCTATATGGTTGGCCTATAAAAGACTTAACCTTACCTACTGAACCTTGTTTCATTTGTGTCAGTGGATGAAGCTGCAACAACACTGCTACCACTTGAACATAAAAGCACTGATGGGAATTAAAGAAGAAATACAGTACTTCTTCACAGTCGTAACAGAAGTGAGGTTTTGAAAATGTATGCCACTTTTTGGTTGATTAGGGCATGTCCATAAAATTAACACAGTAAAATCTTGTGTTTGTCTAATTGGTTACTGGATTTTCTAACGCTTTAAGGAAAATAGTTTAGTATTTATGTTATAAATACATGGAAAATTCATGTTTGAATGTTTTTTGAATAGAATTAACAGTGCAGTTTTCAGAATAATTATTTGAAAGTAGTTGTGAATTCTGAATGTGAGTCTTCAGCAGAGGTAGATGCTCTTCTGACTTTGACAGGGAATTGATAGAAGCAAGTTGTGGGCAACCCCGTATTAACCATTTCAAAGTTGGAGTGCTATTGTGAATATTACCAAAGGTGACTTTTCACAAGTACCGGATCTATACCAAAAGCACACTGATCAATGTGGGACTTGCCTTATTGAAATAACTGTAAATTGGTTTACACTTTTTGAAATATCAAATGAGTTTTTGATTATGATTAAAACTGAAATTCGGATTTTGGGGGTTTGTTTTTGTTTTGATTTGTTTTTTTGAGGGGGTTGGGTGGTCTTTGTAGTTTTGTGGGGGGATTGGAGGGTGGTTGGTGCTCACCCCGCCATCCCTCAAGAGCCACGATTTTGTTTTGTGTAATTTGGACATCAAGCTTGTTTGAAGTATCTGCATACTGCTAAAATGAAAGTAGAGAACAGAGTGGATAAGCTGGGCAAAACAGAATGAGTAGGTTTTAAGTTCTCAAGATGCCACAATGGGCAGCATTAATTTGGGTAAGGTACAACTCAGCAGACCAGAATTGAGCTCAAGATCCCTGTCTAGTAAATACAGAAGGGAGCACTTCTGCAGAGACTAGGGAGCAGGAAGTACCAGTGTTAAAGGGCTAAAATGGTTGGGATGGTACTCTGTGTGTCTGATAAAGCAGAGACTTTTTGATTTCCTACAGTGTCACTCCCTATGCTACCTTTCCAGGGACAGGGAGCATGCACTTGTGTTTTAAAAGGAATCCAGTGTCTTGAAATTCAGAAGTTAGTCTGATTTAATTCTTAGTGATGCATGTATGTTAAAAACAATTCTTTTGCAATTTCTTGCATGATAATTTGAAGTTACGTAGGAAACAAAGGCAGCAACAGCATGTAAGAGATCAGGCAGATAACTGGTGGTAGGAAAATTAGTTTTTTGTCTAAACTGAGGAAATACATGAGGAAGCATCATAACACCCAAGTTTGAAGGGGTGGGGTTTGCGTATCAATTTGAGGATAAATCAGGTGAAGTAGCTAATGCAGTCTGCTATATTTAAAACTGGGTATCTTCTTCATCTTATCCTTGCTTTCCTTTCAGTACTTGCAGAATCATCCTCAGATATTTCAGTTCAGTCCTGACGAAAATAAAGTTGGTCTGAAGGAGAAACACAAGCTCCTGTTTCAGTCAGACTCTCAGGGACAAGGCCTCCAAAGCCGCCCTCAGAAGAATACTGTCCAATGGAATTCAGAAAAAAAAACAAGGCTATGGGACAGTTCTGCTGGTTGCCATTGGTTTGATCTGAATGATTCAAAAGTCCAGCCGATCAAGGAGAAGGATATTGAGAAACAGTTTCAGGGTAAAGAGAGCGCCTACATGCTGTTTTATCGAAAATCTCAGTTAAAAAGACCACCTGAAGGTACACAAAGATCATCTGGATATTCTGTGGGCTTCCTTCATTGACAGTTTCTTTTCTGGAGGGCAAAGGCATTGGGCATTTCTGTCCTTTCCAAGAATTGAAGATACAGTTTTCTTTCTAGTGATCACTTGAAAAAAGGGTTAACTAAGATACACGGAGGTTACCTCCAAGGAAGTAGTGACCAGTTAAGTGGCTATAGCTGACACTAGCTTTTTTCCAGTATGCTTCACAAATACTAGCAGAACATCTCCTGCTGAGACAGATAAAAGGTGTTGCTAATGGCATTCGTGTATCAGTTTCCCTTAGGGAAATATTGATGAGAAGAAGTAAAAGCGCTAGTTTGTTCTTTGTATCATCTTGCAGTTTAATTTTCTCTATTACAAAAGGATGCAACATTATTGCTCTGAATTTTCAATGATTACCCTACTGTAATGTCTCATCTTGATCACTTTTCTTGTTTGCTGAAACATTTTAAGCAGCTGAGGCCAAACTAGCCTATATTATTTGTTGCAGCACGAGGAAATCCAAGGTACCAAATTCCTGAACACCTTCTGAATGAAATGAATGCTGCTAATACTGAGCTGCAAAAAAAGAGGTATATTAATGTAACTGTACCAATCTCTTAAACAACATTCTTAATCTGCAGATCTCCAAAGTGATTTAAAATGAAAGAAACCCATTGAGTAGAGCCAGATACTAAAAGGATTCAATGTCATAGAGGTTAATGGAGGAATACAACTTGTATGCCCGCATTCTGCCTTTACTGGTTCTCTGCCTCCCTGTTAGTGGTGTAACTAGGCATTCTACAGAATTTCAAAGGAAATTTACTTACAGTTTAAAATTGTACCCTTTTTTTGTGAAAATCAGTGCAATTCTGGAAGGAGAACAGAATATGTTATCTTAATTATGTTTATAGAGGGAGTTCTCCATTGGGAGAAGGGGGAGTGACTTGCTTTACTGTGAAACAACAGATAAATGGTATTCTTTGCCAGAAACATGGTTGAAACTTTTCCTTCTGTTGAGGAACACGCAGAACTGATGATACTCCTGAATCACTGTTAAGCTATCAAAATATAGACACACGAGAGATACAAGTCTTGTGTGATATCTCTGTACTGTGCAAATGTCACTCCTTTATTTTTTTAAATGGCATATTTGCTGCTACATTGAGCTAATAGAACTGGATGCAGGTATAAAAGAGGAAGGCATGGCTGTGTCTGTCCTGACTCAGTTTGCATGCAGTTTTTCTGTCCCTGCATTTCAACAGAATATGGATCTGGAACACAGCCTGAAAAAAACCTACAATCTCCACATCTGTAAAGATGAAGTTTGCCATTCTGTTCAGAAAGGTAGAAGCAAGCTGTAGAAACACAGAGAACATACTGTTCTAGTGCTTATGTGGAGGATGTCCACGCTAGCTGTACAATGCGTAAATCGCTGTCATCTTTGAGCGCCCCTTTGCATACCCCTTGATGGA
The DNA here is from genome assembly GCA_031468815.1 of Morus bassanus. Taxonomy (NCBI): domain Eukaryota; kingdom Metazoa; phylum Chordata; class Aves; order Suliformes; family Sulidae; genus Morus; species Morus bassanus. The sequence continues at coordinate 42,732,687 of CM062574.1, forward strand.
GGGGGGAATATGACAGTGAATTTAGTCATGAGGGTATAAATTCCAGGACAACTGCACAGAAGCATCTCTGAAATAAGCTATCCATTTGTCAGTGTTAAATTCACCGGTTTATTATTGTGTTATTCTTTCAAAGAGTGGAATGTGACTCAGCAAACCATGGCATTGATTTACATCTCCATTTGAGCTCATGTTATGAATTTCACAATGGGGCTTTGCATCCTTCACTTACTTGGAAAGAGAGTGTTGTGGATTTGACTATTGATGGAAGGAAAACACTCGGAGACCTTCGACAATCAGTATTCCAGGTATTTGCTCTATTAAATGAACTCAAACACTTCAGTTTTACTTGAGCTACAACAACAATTACATACGTACTTATGCCACAATTTTTATCTCAATGAGAAATTTTCAACAGCAAATATTATCTTAGGAGGCTAAAAACTATATGGGTTTACACAAAAGGAAACATTGGTTTGAGGTCTGTTCTTGAAGAATTGAAGAAGCTATGAAACTGATGAATCTTTAACTATGTAAACTTTAAAGCTCTCATAAGCTAATTATTTATATTTGGGCAGCACGTACATGGGCATGGATTGACACTTTGCAAAACTCCAGGCTTATTCTTAACATTTCAGTTTGTGACATATTTGTCTTTGTATTTTCAAGGAGCTCACTGGCCTTAAAAGGAAATAATCAGAGTAGTTTAAGAAAAAAGAAAAATAGTTAAAAGAAATATTGAGCTTAACTATTGAATATGGTATCTTTGTATTTATTCTCTACTATGTTAAAGGAATATGACAATTTGTAAAATACTTTTTTATAGAGATCTAAATCAAAGCTAACTTAAAGTCAGGAAACAGAGTTTGCCTTTCCTGTACCTCGCAACCTTTGGTTAGTGTCCAGTTGAAACATTATTTTTGTCTGTCTGGTGACTAGTCTGAAAGGCCAAGTCCTAAATGCTTGACTGTTCTCTGTATCACTGGCCTTGTTGAAGTAAATAGCTGTGACTTGTTAAGTGTCAAAGTGAGCATGGTAGCCAGGCTGTAACAGCTTTCAGCAAAGTTGTAATTTTGAGTGATGTGAGTTATTGGTTGCTGGTGGGTTTTTATATATATATATATATATATATATTATTATTATTATTCCCAATTAGATGTTGGAATCTTGGGAAGGAGACATGATTCTCAGTATTGCCAAGCCTTTACCAGCAGGACTGCATCTTTACGAGATACTTGATGGTAAGACTACTACATACAAGGCTTCCGTATTATTTATATATCGTATTTACAACAGACATTGAAGGTTTCATACATAAAATGTCTTGGAGAAGTGTGTTATTGAACACTCTTCAGACTTGAACTTACATGCAAGTCCACTGCTGTTAAGGTATGTAGGACACTCTTATTAGTGAAATGAAGTTTTTTGAGGCTTTTATATGTAATTTTTTTTGTGAAGTGCAGTAAGACTGCAGATCTTGTGCAAGTTAAACACATCTGCTAACAAAAATGTATCAGTCTCTATTTTGACCTTGATATGCTTATGAATGTTTGCTTTCATAGTATTTACCTAGTAGGTGGAGGAGGGGATAGAAGAGAAGACCTGGGTTGACATCAAAGAAAAACATAGGTTAGACCCAAGCGGAAGTAGGAATTTTGTAAAGGAAAATGCTTACATAAAGAGTACTTTAATATATTAAGAGTGCATTAGTATTTTAAAATCATGAGTTCTGTCTCTGGCTTTGCATTGTTACGCAATTCTAGGTGTTACTCTTCAAAAGCCTATCAACCATTTAAAAATTTTATAGTCTTTGTGGTCTGTTTCAGAAAATTAGGGTTCCACCAGGTCATAATGCAACTTTCCATGATGTTGACATCAAAATACAGAGGCACTCATAGCTGCTGTAAATATTCTTCCAGATGCTAGTAGAGTTCTTTAAATGACAATGCCTTAAAAAAATCTGAATCTGACTTCTACAGTAGGAAGGTACAAGAAACTGCAGCGTGGGCATTAGTATTGCAAAGAATGGGTTTAGAATGTACAGTGAGTAACTCATTTATTAAATCCAACCTTTTTATTTTAAATGTATTGATTCACTGTTAAATCCTATGTAGATAATCCTGACCAAGAAGCTTTGCGAAGTGCTAACTTGGGCCTCAGTTTGCAAGGGACATTGAATTGAAACCTTTGTGCTGTGGCCCTCTTTACTCAGCGAGAGTGCTGTAGGGATGTGTACCCACTTGTGTTGCTCTTGCTACATGAGTGACCCCTGACTTACCCGCCGTAAATGCTGATCACACAGCAGCTTTTGTAACGATACGCTTGAGCCAGAGTAGAATGTGCCAGCATATTTCAGTTTATCAACTGACCCTACTTGTCTGCCTTGCTGGGGGGAATGAACTTGATTTGCTCCTTTTTAGGAGATGAGCTGACGCTGGATGGCATTGGGCTGGCTGATGGAGCAGACATCTTCGTGTGGAATGGGAAAGAGGTAAAAGAACCAAATACCCTCACTCCTTGTCGATTCTGAACAGATAAGATGTAATCTTCAGGCGTGTTTTTGGAAATGTCAGTTAGTTCTGTAGACATGCTGCTGACATACCAACATTGGTTTTGGGGACACCGCTTCAGTCTCGTCTAGGATACTATGTCTTTAAAGCTTTTCCATATACCTTGACTGATGTATTATGTGCTGCTTGATAAAATTATAAATAGAATTATACTATGGAGAATGTGCTATGGTCAGATTGATAGGTTCCTGTAGATATCCAGTGCCAGTTGCCTTGGAGTGTATTCTGAAAACATATGGTGCCTCTTGGAAGGAGATCGGTTGATAGTAAGGAGGTAATAAAAAATTATGCCCTATAGTGAATCATTCTACATATAAAATTAGACCTGTGAATGACTACTTTTGTGTATGCTCTCCCTGAAATACTGTGCTCCTTCTCTAGTCTTGCATCTTTCTTTTAATATTAAGGCTTCTGCTTAACTTTGAAATGCCTGCCTCAGTGGTTATGCATTTTATTCCATCTCTGTAATGGAATAGGATACTACTTTTAAAAGATTTTTGTTGTAAAAGTATATATTTTCTTTCTGATTTATCAAAAAAAACACTCCAAAGCCAAAATAAAACATCTAGGAACAGAGTTGTTCTTGTCTTGGTTGTGCTTGTGGTATGATCACCAGCTTCCTGCATGATCAAATTGCCTTTGTCAAGGAACTCTATTCTTTGCCTAGGTTGAATATCAGAAAGGCCAGATTTTAAAATCTAAGTCTTTTGAACTGCCTCAGACGCGCTTTTGGGTAGTTTAATATCCTGAGGGGCTGAATTCGTCTGATCTTAATCTGATGGTGACCAAGTGTCCACTGGTTTCCCAGCTACTGTTACTGATACATTTATTATACATGCAGACTTGGAACAGACCTTAGCATTATGCTTTCTCTTCCCAACACCTTTGAGTTACTCTAGTTGTTTGTTCAGTAGGCATTTGGCCAAAGGTGGTTTATTTGTCAAAGGTGGTTTATTTCTAATGACAAGAGAGGGTCCATCTTTTTGTCTCAATAATTTTATTGTTGTCATTTATTGTTGTCCCGTCTTTTCTGTATTTTATTGATCACCACCGCATAAATCTTGCATTCCTTACTTCAGGTTGGTGGTACAAAGGTGATGACGGGCCCTGATCATGAACCTGTGGTCGTAAATGTTCTTCGTTTAGCGGAGTATAACGAAGGAGGGAAGGGTCAGCATTTCACAGAATCGCAGCACGTCTTTTCATGCAGCACAAAACTGGGTGATATCCACAGAACCTTAGCACCATCAGGAGGAATCATCCTAAAGAACAGCTCCGGACCAGATAAAGAAGCCAAGAACTGGGAAGTTTTTCTTGAAGAAGATATGAAGGAAACAATCAAAAGTGTTGGTCTGATGGATGGATGCTCAGTACTAATCTTAGACAGCCACGACCAGAGGTAACCGTTTTGATTACAAGCAGAATTAAACAAACAAAAAAAAATTTTGGCGGAATCTGTTTAGTTAAAATTGTGCTATCTCTCTCTCTCTATATATATATATAAAAAATATATATTCTTTTAACTAATTATCACTTTGAGCTTTTTAATTCAAGATAATGTAATCTTAAGTTTTGGAAATCAGGTACTTATCAACTATTAGATATTCCTTTGCTCTTGAAGTGCAGATTCAGTCACATCCTTTGACTTACAGTTGTAAAGGGAAAACCTAGCAAGAACAACTTGTGCCCAGTTTGCTGGCACATCTTTGGTGTAACCTGAATTTCTGAGGTTTGAGTTGTGTGATTCTCCAGGGGACTTGGTGGGATGAGAGAACAGAGCAGTATCAGAAGAGTATGCAGCTCTGCTGAATCTCCTAGTTGATTCTGAAGTTGCCAGGGGCAAATGCGTGGTCTCATTTCACTTCCTAGTGTATAGCCCTGAGGTTAGGTTCCTGGTTTCAGAGACATGTAAATGGCTTGTTACATAAATTCCAACTTTCTAGTTGCAACAGTACTGAAAAATTGAGAATAAATCCAGTAGTGAGAGGGTTCTTCACCAAGAACTGTTTCTGTGGTTATATACAGTAGCAGAGACAGAGAAAATCTCAAATTTTAGTTATGACTAGGTATGCTTTTACCATTTTTTTTTCCAGAAGCCTTAAATCCAGCCTCCGAAAGTGACTTAGACTCGGGTGCCTTCAGAAGCTCAAATCCCATTGAAGGCCAGTTACCAAAATGTAGCCCAGAGATGCCTGGGTGCTGCCTGAGGCCTCTGACTTACTCTTTGGCATGCCATCACTGTTAACGACTTAGGCCTTATCGGTTTATTTGAGAGGTTTGGTATTTAGTGATTTAGCCCAGACAATGTGTAGTTTTCCTGTCTTTGACCATCTTTGTACTGCTCATTTTTACAGCTTCGTGAACGTGTCCAGTGGCAATTTGACTGCTTTTACATATGACATCAGCTGGCTCCAAGTTAAAAACTTCTGCAGAACAGAAGATGAAGAGAAACACGTTAAAATTACTGCTACTGTTGAAACAGTAAGGAATCTGATTGTTCAGGGATATAACACAGGCTGTTGCCCTGAAAAACTTGGCCAGTGTACTTGGGCCAGTTAATGAGGAGTGGATTTAGCCTCAGGGCTGAAGTTTTTCTGTGATGAAAATAGTGTGCAACTCAGAGTTACCATTACTGGAATACTTTTGACTGCTGTGTAATAAGACAGTAATGCTGATAACTTAAATGAGTGCAGTCTACATCAGTGTGTTTTAGTGTGAAATTTCCTTCTTGGACCATCTTGTAAATGTATGTTTGGTGAGGCTATGTCAGTAAACAAAAACTGAAAGAGGAGGAAAGTATTATTTCTTGATTTCAACATAGGATAGGAAAAATGCTGGTTTTCCCCAAGGAGTGGGCTTCTCTGGTACCTTTTCTGCCTTTTAAATTATTTTCTGTTGCATAAAATATGAAGTACTACTTAGTTTTGCTCACAAAATTACTATTTGTGAAATATTAGTCTTTTGATAATTCAAAAAATTAAATACCACTTTCTTTTCTTTGGAATACTGTTTTTAAGGAAAATTTCCACAAATGTGTTATGATATCAGTACATTTATTTATTATATATGTTTGGTATGATAACGTTAAAGAAGTGTTTTCTCAGCTGTGTAGAGTCTTAACGGGAATAAGAACATAACTAGGATGCATTTCAAGTGAAGGCTGCCTTTTGTGGACCGGCATTTGAACAGCAGGTGTGTTACTGGCATTCTATATTAGAGGTGTTAATATTGCATTCTTTTAGGTGATGTCAGATATCAAAGTGAAAGCAATACAGGAGCTTCAGCTAGAAGAGGAACTAGGTAAGTGTTTAGCTGCTTTACTTTTAGATCTGATACTGTTAGAATTTACTGGGTGGCTTCCTCCTTTTTGCATCAGTCTATTCAAAACAGCAAAACCATTGCTGTGAGGAGTTTTTTGGGAAAGAAAGAGGGTGCAAAGGACTTAAAATTTGCCTAATTTTGAATAAAACTATTATTTTTCTTAGCTTAAAAAATAAATCAGTGTAAGTCTTGATTAAAATATATTTTATGAAGCTCTTAGCTTTCAGAACCTGTTTGAGTAGGAATAATCATGTCATCTTACTAATGTATTACGCTAAGAATTGAAGACGACTTTTTTTTTTTTACCTTATTCATTTCTTTGAGACTTCAGTTTTCTTTCTTTAAAGCTTTTGTTGATGCCTTTACCTTTTGAAGCACTTGGTCAGTTTTAGACTATTTTACTGATTGTGGCCTACAGCTGGCTTCAAAGAGAAAGTAATGTTTCAGTGAAACGATAAAAACTAAGACTGTTCACAAAGTCTCTAGGAATCTCTCTCCAATTGTACTTTTGATGTAATACCTCCAGAGGGAGGCCTTTAAGATAAACATGTTGTTTTCATTAGTCTTAAATATGTTATCTGTCTAAACCTCTGAGCCAAATTGCTTCTGATTTGAATTACTTAATACATCTATCTCTCTTTCCTGCCCTTTTTGCCACAGCAAATGACAGCTGTCTTAGACCTGTTAGCGGAAATGGGAAACTTCTTTCTCCAGGTAAATTTATTTAATCATTGTTCTGTAAGAAGTTCAGTTGGGAGACTTTAAGCTTCCCTTTTCCCATTCCTGGGAGAAGTACACACACATAACTCCACTAATTTCCAGGCTTAACTGAAGCAGTTGTGTGGTTGTTTTCTTTTCCAGTTTTACTGTTTATTAACAGTACCAATACAAAGCTAGAGGTTAAACTTAAATGTTCAACTTGGTTTTATTACTTGCATCCCTAATGAGTAAAACTCATTAGTATACCTGCCATTGTTTATTGACCCCTGGCCATGAGCTTCAAGACTGTGGGAATTAGCAAAGTTCTGTGTCCCATACTTAGATATTTTTTCAATTTATAAAATAAGTGGTCTGTTTTGAATCATATTAAATATATTACAGAGCAACTCTCTAGATGTTCCAGGAAGCAGAGTAATTGTTCCATGTCTTTCTAACTTCTGTTTCCTGAAACAAGATGGACTAAATGTATTTGTTAAGAGTATTGATGCGCAAGGTTGGATTTCGGAACAGGTTGAGCAGCAGACTTGAGTCCTGTGGTGATGGAGGAAGCACTGTTAGGTTCCTGTTTGCTATAAGAAGGCAACTTGTGTCTGTGGTGTATGAAGCACACTGAATAATGTGTGGATTTCTGCTTCTATAAGAATGGAGGAACATGTTCATGCCATAGCCTGCTCTTTGATTTAGATGAGCATGTGATACCACCTGCCACTATATAACTACGCTCCTGATGGCCAGCGTTCAGCAGAAAAGGACCCCCAGCTTTGCTTTTGTCGTTGTTGGGGCAGTGGTGAGAAACTGAGTGGATCAGCTTTGTGCTTGCTGGGAAACATTTTCTGTGTCTTTGCTATTTTGCTAATATATTGCATTAGTTAAACGCAGCGAGGAAGCCAAGTAGAGATTAATTCTCCCCATTCAGTGCTTGTCAGACAACATTTGGAGTACCATGTGCATCTTGGGGTCTCCCCAGCATAAGAAAGAAGCCCTTACAAACTAGAGCCAGTCCAGAGGGGAGTACCCAGGATGGTTTTGGAGCTGGAACATATGAAAGAGGAGGGAAGCTGGATTTCTCCAGCCTGAAGAGGAAGACGTGTGGGGGAGGAAGGGTAATTGGCATCTTTAACTCCTTAACATGGACCTATAGAGAAGGCAGAGCCAGATTCTTCTCAGAGGAGCACATGGAAAGGATCAGAGGCAGCAGACACAAGTTTCAGTGAAGGAGATGCCGGCTGGTATGGTGGGGAGGAAAAGGGAATTCATGTTGGGAATGGTCAGGCAATAGTCAGGGAGCCCTGGGAGGCTGGAAGATATCCAGCCCTGGATGTATTCAGAGCTTGACTGGGAAAAGCCCAGAGTGAACTGATCTGACTTCAGAACTGGTTCTGCTTTGAGCAGGAGTTTGGACCAGACAACCTACAAAGATCCCTTCCAACCAAAATTCTTCTGTCACTCCTTATACAAGGGGTGGTGGGGAGGAACCTTCATACAACTGTTGCTTTGCTGTCATCACAGGAGGCTTACAGATTTGGTGTCAACACTGTGGAAGTGAAGTTCTCTACATGTCACTGAACATTTTTGTCTTACTTTAAAGAGCAGCATAACAGAATGGATATTTTCAGGAAGCAGCATCCTATGATGATGTTCTTGTTTTTGTCCTCCCTGAAGTGCCTGAGGATTATACTGTCAAGGAAGCAGAACTGAAAATGGGAAGCTTACTAGGGCTGTGTCGTGGGAAAGCTCCAACTTCCACTCAGGTATAGCAGTGCTGTGACTGAAGAGAGTCTCATGCTGCTTTTATGCTTTTTTTTTTTTTACATTTTGCAATATTTCAAGTTGTCCTCTTTCTACTCTTGTAATGGTTGTAAAGGCATGGAAAAAAATGCTCAGTGACACTGAGAATTACGTATATTAGCATGAATGCTCACACCATTTATCTCAGTTGCAGAAGGCCAAGAGCATATACATGATGAGTTAATATAGTTCATTTGACTAATGGTAATTCGTTTGTCATTTGTCCATTTGTGGCTGTCCAGCTTCGGTGCTCTGATGTGCATATACTTCTGTAAAGAGCATAAAGTAAGAAAAGGAGGATATTGCTCTTGATATCTACAAGTTGTAATATGCCCGAGAAAAAACAGTTATATATTTCTAAAGATCAGAGTGCTATCAGGTTTTATCTCTTTTGCAGCAGACATGTTCAGATTGTTAATGAAGCTCTACTGATGGCCATAACTCCATTGCATGTGCTTCTCTTTCCTGCTGAGATTGTTTGCTTTAGCCCAAAGGACTTTCACTGCTGTTTGACTGATGGCAGGCTTGTGATAGCTGGTATATGCGTGCATCAGGGGGTGTTATTTCACAGTATTTCCATACTTAAACATGTATTCTAATAGCTTATACTTGCTTTTTTAGCTCTTCTTATATTTTGTTGTTGGGAGTGACCAAAATGCAAGCCCTGAGATGGAGATAGTTGTGGAAGAGACTGCTTCTGTCAAAGAGGTAAGTTGAATTGCTTTTAAAAGCTTTTGTCATGCCTATGTCAGGTCTGCTGCTCCTGGAGAGCTTTGCCTTATACCCTGCACCGCTTCGGGTCAGCAGGAGACACCGAAGCAAAGGAAGTGTTTCAACTCCAAAAGGCCAGCGGGGAGGAATGTCTTGATCTTTCACCAAGTAGTAAAGAGACAGCCTTGCTTTTTTCCCAAGGATGAATGTAATCCAACTGCTTCATGCCTGGCTAGCCACTCCTTTTATAAGCAGCAGTCCTCAGAATGATAGGCAATCATGGCAGAGCCTGCCACAGTTCTCTTGTAGTTCATCAAACTCTAAATGCACAGAATTGGAGTGAGAGGAGTCAGGAGGAACTGTGCACGGAAGCAGTTCTTGGTACTGCCAATCCAGGCTTCTGGCACAGACTGCCACCATCGGGAAGTAGTGGCTGGAAAGTGTTGAGTTTGCAGGTTTAATTTCTGAAAGGTGCATTTGCAAACTCTGGGACAGAATGTGTTCAAGTAAAGCACCAAACTGACAGTACAGATTGTTTTGTCATTTAGGGGTTTTTTTAAACGGTTTGTAAAAGCTGACTCACCTGCCATAAATTTCTTGCCTGAAATCTCATACTTTAAGGGTTTAATATATAGCTCAAATACACCAAGTCTGTGTAATTATATTGTTTTTTGGAACTGATGAATCAGTCACTCAGTTTTTAGATTAGAAAATTCTAGTGTAGATTTGCTGAAAACTTTATTTCCCAACCTGTGTATTGAGACAAGTCTCACCATATGTTTCTTTTTTCAGTGTCTAAATTTAATGCTGGAAAAATCTGGATTATCAGGTTAGTTGTATTATATTGTTATTTAATGATTTTTTTAAAGGGGTTTCCAGATTTCTAAGGCAGCTCTTGCTACCCTAAAACTTAAAAAGTCGTAAGTTTGTTACAGTAATCTATGTGTCTTTGTAAAGTGAGGAGGGGAGAGGAAAGAATTATAAACTTGCAGTCTTGCTCTGATAAAAGCTGGCTGTGCAGTTGCTCTTAAATCAGTTTCAAGCTTTCTATTTAATCAAAACATGGCAAAATCCACAGATCCTAGACTATTTGCTTGGATGCAGGTGGAGGTGTTTAGCTGTTTTCACAACATTTGCTATCACAGTGGGAACCAATGCATGAGATGAACTGTAAAGAATAGTTTTTGGTCACTTCGCAAAAGCAAGTTATTCAAATCACAGTTTGGCTGTTATTTGGGAATCTGAGTGGTAGCAGTTCTTGTTACTAAGCTTTTGTGTGAGGATTAAGTAAGAGACATAGACAACGCTAGCATCACACATGAATTTCCTGGCTGAACATCTCTTTCTGTTGATGCTGATGGGGAGGAAGGGGAGAAGAGACTGGGAGTGGCAATGTTTTTCCAGCTTTCATTCTAAACATTCATTGAATACTGAATACAGAATCACAGAATGGTGGGGGTTGGAAGGGCTTTCAGTAGATCATCTTGTCCAACCCCCCTGATTGAGCAGGTACACCTACAGCAGGGTGCACAGGACTGTGTCCAGGCGGGTTTTGAATGTCTCCAGGGAAGGAAACTCCATAACCTCTCTGGGCAGCCTGTCCCACTGCTCTGTCACCCTCACAGTAAAGAAGTTTGTTCTCACATTCAGGTGGAACTTCCTGTGTTCCAACTAGTGCCCATTGCCCCTTGTCCTGTCATTGGGCACCACTGAAAAGAGTCCGGCCCCATCCTCTTGACACCTGCCCTTCAGGTATTTATAAGTACTGACAAGATCCACCCCCCTCAGTCTTCTCTTCTCCAGGCTGAACAAACCCAGGTGATGGCTGCAAATGCAGCCATGCTCCATAAAACTGGAAAAGTTCATCTAGAATAAATTACTGTCAGAATATACATTGAGTAGCCCAACTTAAAAGTTGAAGTAGTTAATAACGTCTTGAAAATATAAACGTAACCTTTTTCATTTCCATATAGTATATATTTACTGCTAAGAAACAATGATTCTGTTTTTATTGCTTTATCTTATATTACCATTTTTGAAAAACTGAATTTGGCCTTGTGTAGAGATTTGTGATCTGACTGCTCTCATTCAAACAAATGTCAGACTTCAGTGGATTTTGATGATGTTCTTGTTTAAAAAGACTGCAAAGTATACACATATATATTTTTACCCCACAGATTTTATTGATGAGATTCCTTCAAGGGTTGGTTGTTTGTTTTTTTTTTTTTAGTTACAAAAGTCAAATTTTGTACCTTGCAAAAATAAAGTGCATTTTTATTTAGTTATTTTGGTCAAATCAAAAAGTTCAATTATATTTGTTCTTTCTGTGCCTGGTGTGCTTTAGATTTAGCACCTATATAGAAGTACTGTAATTTCTGGACTATACCATCTTTTTTTTTTTTTCCTTTTCATTTTTTGTCCAGAGTGAAGTCTCCTGGTAGACAGTTGGGGAGGGGAAGTTAGATTATTCCTTATAGTATAGTTTTCATATTAAGGAGCCTGTCACTAATTCAAAAGGTTTATTGACATGGGAATTTCATCATCAATTCACACCCAGTGTGTTTTAATTTTCTTTCCTCTGCAGTGCCTTTTTTTTTTTTTTTTTTTTTTTTTGCTAAGTCTTGTCAACCCAGTTCCTTTGCTTTGCTCTTACCAGGGAAATTATTCAGGTAGGTGAGGAAGAGACATTTACAAAAGTAAGAGAAGCCCCATTTCCAAACAGCAAAGTGTTTCTTAGGGCCTGGGGAAGGACATGGAGGTGGTACTTCATTCAGTTTGTCAGAACTGTGTTTAAAAAACAATCACTCAAAAAAACAAAGCAAAAGAACCCCTTAACACTTATTAACAGTTTTGTAATGTTTTTCCAAAACAGCGTTGTTGCCTAATTAGTTTTCCATATGTTCTTGTATTTTGGTAGGTGACAACTGGCATTTGAGAAGGATTGACTGGTGCTATGAAGCAGGGGAAGCATTAAGTCAGGAAGTAAGAGGATCCTGTTTTTGACTTGAGTCGTGTGGTCTTATATTTACTCCATTTTTCTGTAGAGACTTTCCCTCAAGTGAGCTGCATTAAAGCAAATGTGTGATGGTTTTGTGTGTGCTACATTAGTACACACGCTGTTTTATTTTCACAGGGCCTTATGAAGACAGTGTTGGGATACCTATGGTTAAAGTGTAAATCTTGTGCACCTGCCTCTTATTTTCAGGGACTAGGATTAAGCCATATCCACACAGTTTTTTCTAAAGTCTAGGCTTACCGTGTGTTAAAGATACATCTACAAAGAAGCATGAGGGGTCAGTTGGTGAGATGCAGAGGGGCAAAGGAAATCCACAGCTCAGCAGGATGCTCTGGAAGGACTCCTGCAGAGCAGACTCCTGTAGGTGCAGTACTTGTGTGCTGCTGCAGAGTCGTCTCCAAGCGGTGGATGTTAAATGGGTATTTCTGTGCTCTTTGGTGGAAAAGCAAAACACCTTGGACCTTTGCCAAGCATGGCTTAAAAACCCACCAACATATACATTAGGAAACAAAGCACAAGAACCTGTAGACTTACAAGTACGCTGTGCTTTCTCTCCCAACAGAATGCCACTCTGAAGGAACTTAATGTTTGCAGAGGAGATACTTTGGTTATAACTGAAGGAAAGCTTCCACCAAAGGTAAAACGAGAGAGATTGTGTTCTTTAGTCAGTCGACAGTGTCTGGAGACTTGAATATGAGAATGGTTTCTTTTTTTTCCCTTGCTTATTTTAAAAATACTTCCGTCAGAACTTTGGGTTGGCAAGAATGAATAATGCTTTTCATAGTTTTACAGCTATTTTAAATGTAAATCGACATTTCTAATATTCTTAGTCTGTCTATATGTATTCTTCTTTCAACTTCTATAGTGAAAGGCTTGCCCATTGCAGCTTCTTTGTCTAGGAGTGGGTTAAGGTTAACAGAGCTGGAGGAAATCAGTATTTCTGGCATGCAAGGTTCTTGCGAAGGCGCAACTCTTATGCTACTACTTCCTCACAAAATGACAAAAATAGAGGAACTTCAGTGTTTGCCTTCAGTTCAGATTTGTACTGAGGGTGGTTTTTGAAAATGGAGGGCCCTACTGGGAGACCCTCTTGTCAGTGATGGTTATACAAATGGAAGGATTCTTTGCTAAGAAACCTGAAGCACTCTCATAGGATGGTTTGGGTTGAAAGGGACCTTTAAAGATCACCTAGTTCTGATCTGTCACTGGATGAGGTTGCTCAGAGCCCTGTCCAAGCTGAGAGTGAACGCTTGCAGGGACGGGGCATCCACAGCTTCTCTGCGCAACCTGCTGTAGGGTCTCGCCACCCTTGTGACCAGAGGCAGTCCTGTCAGCCTGCCCTCGTGCGCCATGTGCCCCGGCCCCTCACCATCTCCAGGGCCCTGGGCTGGCCCCACACCTCACCCACCAGTGTCTGCCCTGGACTGGGGAGACCAGGAGGGGACAGGGGAGCCCAGCTGCAGTGGCCCGAGTACCCAGTAAGAGAGGAGGAAAGCATCTTTACTGTTCTTTTTCTTGTTTTACTGGGTTTTTTAAAATTAGGCCATAAACAATCGCAGAATTACAGAATGGTAGGGGTTGGAAGGGACCTCTGGAGATCATCTCGTCCAACGCCCCTGCTTGAGCAGGTACACCTAGAGCAGGGGGCACAGGACTGTGTCCAGATGAGTTTTGAATGTCTCCAGAGAAGGAGACTCCACAACCTCTTGGGGCAGCCTGTTCCAGTGCTCTGTCATCCTCACAGTAAAGAAGTTTTTTCTCATGTTTAGGTGGAACTTCCTGTGTTCCAACTTGTGCCCATTGCCCCTTGTCCTGTCGTTGGGCACCTCTGAAAAGAGTCTGGCCACATCCTCTTGACACCTGCCCTTCAGATATTTATAAGTATTTACAAGATTCCCCCCTTCAGTCTTCTCTTCTCCAGGCTGAACAGACCCAGGTCTCTCAGCCTTTCCTCATAAGAGAGATGCTCTGATCATCTTGGCAGCTCTCCGGTGGACTTGCTCGAGCAGTTCCCTGTCCTTCTTGAACTGGGGGGCCCAGAACTGAACGCAATACTCCGGATGTGGCCTCACTAGGGCAGAGTAGAGGGGGAGGATAACCTCCCTCGTCCTCCTGGCCACACTCCTTTTTATGCACCCCAGGATACCATTGGCCTTCTTGGCCACAAGGGCACCTTGCTGGCTCATGGTCAACCTGCTGTCCACCAGCACTCCCAGGTCCTTGTCAGCGGAGCTGCCTTCCAGCAGGCCAACCCCCAGCCTGTACCGGTGCATGGGGCTGTTCTTCCCCAGGGGCAGGACCTTACACTTGCTCTTGTTGAATTCCATGAGGTTCCCCTGGGCCCAGCTCTCCAGCCTGCCCAGGTCTCGCTGGATGGCAGCACAGCCTTCTGGTGTATCAGCCACTCCCCAGCTTGGTGTCGTCAGCGGAACTTGCTGAGGGTACGCTCTGTCCCTTTGTCCGGGTCATTGATGAATACATTGAACAGGGCTGGAGCCAGCACAGACCCCTGGGGAACACCGCTAGTTACGGGCCTCCAGCCAGACTCTGCGCCGTTGATCACGACCCTAATCTTGAAAAGAACTCCTGATGGAGCAGCTAGAAGGCACTGTAATGCCGAAGGCCAGCCCTTCTTCCTGGCAGACCTGTGGTGGTCTGCTTCTCCAGAGGAACAGCTGTCTGTCTGACTTCTTTACCTGATCTGCTGCTGTTCTTCGTGCGCTGCCGCGGGGGGTCTGTCCTCATCTTCAACCACCCTCGTCCTCGGACTGTAGGAACGGCACCTCCAGGCCGCAGGGACCTCGGTGGCCCTGCGAGGGAGGGCTCCTGTCGCTGGGCACAGCAGCCCGGCAGAAGGCATGTCGCCTGGTCCCTTGGCTTGGGTCTCAGAGCAGAGGAGATGGCACCCCTTCAGGAGGGGTGGGGGTGGGGGTAGGGCTTAGGGGAACGGGAGAGAAGGGCTCACGCTGCCGGCGGCAACCAACAAAAGAATTGCTGATTGCGGGGAGGTGGAATAGGTGAGCCCGCAGGGTGGCCGGGCGCGGAGGCTGCGCCTCCCAGCTAAGGCCGGGCGCGGAGGCTGGGCCGACGGTAGGGCGCTGTCTGGGCTCTCCTGCGCTGGTGTCGGCATGGTGTCAGGGAGGAGGGGAGCCCTGGCACGCTGTAGTGGTGCCAGGAGACCCATGGTGGAGGTGGATCCACTTCCATCGGCTCTTCTTGGTCTTTGGGTGGATCCACCTCCATGGGCTCCACACCATCAGCCATGCAGGTGATGGTGCCTCCCCTCTCACACAGCCTCCTCTTCCTCCACGGCTCCTGCAGCCACATCTCCTCCCTCCGACGCAAAGGTGGGCAGCCACCTTTGCTGCTGTGGGACCTCTTGGTTCCCGGCATTGCTGGCATGAGAGGACCTCGAAGCTCAGCAAACAGTGGGCCAGCTGCGGGGGTCCCTGTATTTATAGGGCCCGGAACAGAAGGCAGCGAGGTGGCTTGTGACATCAGGAGGCCACTGTGATGGCGGTATGTGTTGCCAAATATGGTTGTTTTGGGAGTTGGGGGGCCTGAAAGATGCCCTAATGTGGGAGAAGGAGGAGGGTTGGGGGAGGCCTGAGGCCCCCTTTGCTTGGATGACCTGGATGAGATGGTGGCAACTGTTCCAGGAGGGTTGGGGGTCCCCAGTGACACACACCCACCCCACCACCCCCCCCCCCCCAGCTCCCTGCATGTGGCGCAGCCCCCTGTGCCTGACAGTGGTTGATGGGGGCAAAGCATCCAGAGACCCTGCAGACACAGGTGCCCTGCACGAGGTCTCCCAGCACTCCTTGAAAGAATTGCCGATTGCCAAGTGTTGCCTGGGCCCTACTTTCCCCACTCCCTGGCCCTGCCCCTCGAGCATGGAGAGGTGCCATCTCTTCTGCAATGAGCCCCGAGGGAGAGGGGAGGAGAGGGCCTGTGGCATCCTTGGGGCTGCGGTCCCGGCGTGATGTGAGCAGGCTGTTGGAGGGATTCTTTGCAAGTCAATATCTTCAGAAATAACATCAGTCAGGTCCTGGGGCAAACTTGAACTGTTGCGTATTGCCAAGATGTGTCTTCTAGGGATAGTTGCAGGGGGAGTTCTGGGAGACCACCAATACTGTTGGCATGTTGTAGGACTAGCTACAGTCCTAGCCTGGTTTGATAGCTGGGGTGTGCCTGTCTCCATTTCCATCAACCCCTTCCTTCTGAAGTGGTGTCTTCACAGAGGTTGTGCTTTTGTGATTCTTATGCCAAAGCTTTTCTGCAGGGACATAGCGTTACAAGATTCCCAGTTTATCCAGCAACTTCTGGAGTTCTTCACAAATATTGCTCTTAAAGCATCTGATCTTTACCCCCTGTATGGATTACATAAAGCTCTAGTCCCTGTACAAGTAGGAAGTGAGAGCTGATGATGTGTCATCTTAGATGAACACCAATGCCTTGACAAAAGCTCAGATTTGAACCAGTTTTTTCCTTCCTCCTGAGATGAAGGTGAAATTGTTCATTGTTTACATTGGAACACATGAGCTACACAGTACTTTCTGTTCACTTTGCAGGGTTTCCTGAAAATACCCATCTGGTGGTTCAAGTCTTCAAGCCTCATGAAACATGGAGGGAATGCACGAGACCAAGTGAACGGGATGACCTGCAAGATGGATGCTTTGCAGGTGTCTCCTGCAGGAGGTGAGCTTGATCAGTTTTTGAAAGGAATCATATGGCCTTATTGTCCGTGATTGCACTGAGGGCTTTGAGTCAACCCCAGAATTTTAATCCAAAGCCTTAAATCCCTTCTGAAACCCATGAGTGCCTGTACAAGTTTCAGCAAGTTTAAGGTGAAAGGAGCCACTTAGGAGACAGATGCAATTTTTTACAAGGCCGCAAATGCTGGATGGTACTGTCCTGACGTTCCTTAGCTATATTTGGTCAAGGGTAAAACCTCCACTAAATTTTGAAGCAGGGGCTCTTTACTTATCACTAAATAAAATGGCTTCTTCATACTGGAAGGCAGAGGTAGTATTAGTAAATCACGGAGTAAAGCATCTACTCAGTGAGCATACATGTGATTGTCTTCAAATGCCAGACTCCCAATATCACATTTAATTCATTTCAGGCTATGTTGCTTTTTGTAAAGCTGTAAAAGGAGCGATGAGTAAATCTTACCTAGAATAAAAGACATCATATACAGTTTTTTAACCTGCGTTTGTTCTTTTAAAAGGTCAAATCCAAATCAAAAACCAGCTAGGGTAGGAAAATCAAGTGAGGGTTGAAAGGAAGAAGACAATGGAGTGGGGACAACTGTGAATTGGAAAACAGGAAACAAACTGATTTTCCTTGCTACAGGAAAAATAACCTTCTTCCTTTGCTACTGAGTTGTGTTGCAGAGCAGGACCCCTCTCCTTTTAGAAGGCTTATTTGCATTTTTTTCCTTTTCTCTCAAACTGTTTCTGAGTTTTACTTTCTCCTCTGATGATTTCAGTAGCATAGGTAAGAGCAGATTTAACTTTCCTTGCAACACGCTCTGTGTTTCAGGGTCATAATCAATAATTAATACTATTTACCAATGTGAATAACTGGTCTGAGTTTTAAAATTTGCAGTATAGGATCAGTTTGAACTCTTTTTGTTTGGCAACTGACAGAATATATTTTATCAACTGTATATATTAGGATGTTTCTTTAACTTGCCCTCCAAAAAAACTTGATCAGGTCCCTTCTCAGTGAAATCTCACTGTCAAGTGCCTGTTACCTCTTAGGACGATAAACAAAGTCATGTTGACTCTTCTGTTGTTTCTCTCTTCCTCCCCCCTCTCATCTAAAGATTCACCAGAATACATCCACACAGACATGGATCTTTGTTATGCTGGCAGTATAGAAATAGCAGGAGAAGCTTCTTTGGAAGATCTGAAGATGCAGGTTAGATGTTCTCCTGTATTGGAAATGTACAGCAAGACTGTGATTAATTGAGCTCTATTAATACCTATTTTTTTATTTCCTTTTCCCTTGTCTCCAGTATGTTCTGATATGGCATTTGCTTATATGCCATGTTCAGTGGTAAGTACCAAGAGGCAGTTGGAGCATGTAGCTCAGAGACTTCCTTAGTATGTCCCCTGCAGTTGCCATTCTACCTGTCATGTGTCCTGACCTGCAAAAGCCTTGTTGCACTTCATCTGGAACTTTGGCTTGCAGCCCTATCTTTATTTCACGATGTAAAAATTCTTCATGAGAAGCACACACATGCAAGCACTTCCTAAAAAGCCACTTTCCATTTCCACATTGTTCCTGTATTAGTCTTCTGCGTCGGGTTTTTTTTTTCTTTTGTATGTTGAATCTAATGAATAAAGAATTGCTTTTGATGCACAGAAGGTCAAGTTTGTCATTCAGGAAAGTATAGCTTAGTTTCTTTGGCCAGAAACTAAGGTGCCTTTTTATGCTTTTTTTTTTAACCATGCAAGTATGATTTTAATACATAAAAAAACCCCAAACCAAAACCAACAAAACAAAACAAAAAAAAAAAAAAGGCAAAAAACCAAAAACAGTACCCCAAAAAAAACCCCAACCAAACAACCCCAAAACCACAAAAAGACATAAACCAATCTTATCATAAGGCTCTTTCTTGTTTAGCCAGTTGGTTGTTCTAGTTCACCTGCATGGAGAAGGACATCTCATGTGATTCTGGTCCATACCAACACTTAGTCTTTTGGGTCCGACTTCAGTTTCAGTCTCTGGCAAAGTACTGCTATGAAAAACTGACCATTTGCATCTTGTGAACAAGAATTGTCTTAGCATGGAAAGAGTCTTGTGTCCTTGGTAAAGGATTAAAGGAGCTTGCTCAGCACTTGGCTAGAGATTGGGGCAATGATTCTGTCAGCCTCATTCCCTCCCAGTTATACAATTTTTGGTTAAAAAAAGAAATGCAGTACTTTTGAAATGTAAGTTAAATTGAAAAATGTTGGGAGGGAGTGAAGTCCAGCTTGCTTTGAGGTTGAAAAGTGAATATGTCGATCATAGCCACTGCCTGTAAGTCACAAGCACCAGCTGGTGTGGAATAAATCTAAATACCTTGCCCTGTTTCTGATTGCTTCAGTATTGCATTGAGAATTAATGAAATCACTTGTTTTTTTTCCAGGGAGACTGGCTGCTAAAATTATTGAAGCAATGTTTCTTTTTTCAGGCTATGACCTTACCATGCTGCCAGGAGCAGATTGTCCCACTGCCCTCATTTCTCAGAGCATGGACAGTGGACAGTAAGCGTCTAGGCAAGCTTTTACGAAACAACAAGCAGCAACTCAAGTAGGTTTCTTATTGAATGCACAAGTAGCATTGCAACAGACTGACTGTTGACTGGATTGTGGGATGGATTGGTGGAGAAATAAATCAGCTCAAACGTCACCAGAAAGCTCATTTCTGGTTACTTCAGTTTCTTGCTGAGCACGTTTTTTAACTCGAGAGCTGTGGAAGGGGGAGGTATGAGCATAAGTAGATCTTATTCTGCTAAGCTTTATTTTAGGTGTTTCTAAAAGCAATTTTTGTACTTTTCTGAATATTTTGGTTTTGTTCCGATAGCCTCTTGTTTTGGTTTTCTGGATAAGCACAGGTTTACTTGTCTAGAACTGTGATTTTTCTGCTCAGGAACTTTGAATATGTGACTGCAAATGTGTATGATCTCTGTTTTGTTTTCAGTGACTATAAGCTGGGTGCCAGAATGGAAATCTGCATCGAACCTTTGCAAAAAGAAGAGCATTTGGGGTAAGATCTCAAGACACTTATTTCTTATGGCAGTGCATTTGAGCTGAGACTTAATTGAGCAGCTTTTAACTACAATGCTGTCTGTCAGGATTACAGATGTCAGTATGCGAGAATACTTTGGAGCTTCTTTTTTGTTTTCCGCAAACAAAAATAAGGGAGGGTGGGAGGGAGGGAAAACTAGGAATTCTGGATTCTGAAAGCATGACTCACGAGGATGGTCTATTTTCTCTTCCTGATGACAGCCCCCATGAACTGCTGCTTCGAGTCCAGATGGGCATACCAGGGGAGAGGGACTACTATGACCCCACGGATTTGGTGTGGGATATCTCCAAAGAATGTACAACCTTGGCACTGAGGCAACGAGTGGCTTCTCACTACTGTCTCCCTGTAGATAAAATTGAAATAGCCAAATACTTCCCTGAAAAATTTGAATGGCTGCCCATCTCTAGCTGGGTAAGATCTGGAATGACAGAATGTAACAGTTGTCTGAGAGAAGTATGTGTTGGTTTGTGCTGCAGTTCTTGAGCATACATATTTAAGCAGGCTTCTGAAATCTGCCATGCACGAATCTTCTGCTTTGATTTTATTCAGACTCAGCAAATTTCAAAGAGGAAACGGAAGAAAAAACAGGAAAGTTTACAGTCAGCGCCTTACCACCTGAAAGATGGAGATATCATTGGGGTGAAGGTAAATTAACTTGGCATTGATTGTTGCACAAGGATGAGGTTCAGGCACTGTCCCCTTTGCAGTATCTTAATTGCTTCCTGGTTTTCCTGCATCTTGCTACATCTCTATGAAAGTACTGGTATGTGAATCTGGACGGTACATTGTGTGGGTAGGAAACTTGTTGCTGCTGGTTCTTTTTCTTCTTTTTCTTCTTTTCTTTATCAACCTGATGGAAGTTTCATGCTTTTTCCTGTCCATCTTGGGACTGGCACTAGAGGGCAATACTTTAGAGGCTCTTGTGCAGCTCTCAGCCAGGGCAAGCCGTAAGTTTCTGCTCTGTGCTTCAACACTCTACAGAAGAAACTGCATTTTGTTCTTGCCCTCATTGACTGGTTTTATCCAACTCAGAGTAAAATCCAAGAGCAGTGCCCTTTAAAAATCATATTGTAAATTTAAACCTATTACCTTTTTCCAAAGAATTATTTTACAGATCTATTTTATTATTTAAAACAGAATTACACAGCAGCATATTGAGCTCTGAATTAGCAGTAGGGCTTATTTAGGAGACCTATGAAAGAACATACTCTCTGTATGGTTTTAAAGCAGTGCGTGAAGAGTCTGATGTACTGTCCTGATGCCTTAGGCTCTGGAGAGAAATCTCTGAATCAGGCAAATCCACTGTTAAATACAAAAACTAAACAGAGGAGTCTAAAAAATTTCTTTGCCTTTTTGAATCTTTGCCACTTAGTTAACCTGAAGTTAACTGCTCTAAAACTAATTAGAAGAAATGTTCTGAAACTTAATTGTGTAAACTGAGCAACACGTGGGAAATAGTTTGAGCTTATAATTTTCATCTACCAAATCCTCTTTCACAACAGAATCTTCTCCTTGATGACACTAAGGACTTCAGCACAGTGAGAGATGATATTGGAAAAGAGAAACAAAGGCAGCTTGCATTAGGAAAAAAGAAAAGGTATTGAGTATTTACATGTATTTTTCTTTAAAATATGCAAACTGTTCTTTGCAGCTTTTCAGACTAGCTTGATACCTGGATAATATTTTGGGACAGTGCGAGCTGGGTGCTCTTAGAGCGCAGTTCCAGTTGCCCGAAGGAAGTGCTCAGGTAATTTAAACTCCTGGCTTTAAGCGCCATGTTCCTACACCGAGCCTCAGCTTTTTCTCTTGTAACACACTGCAATGTTTGTCACTGCCGCTGGAGGTGAAAAATAAACTCCTTGGCTGTGCTGGCCCTGCACAGGTTGTAAGTGTGAGCTTGCAATGTCGTTCTTACAACTAAGTGGAAATCGGGTTACGGTCAGGCTCAACACTAACACTAGGCATCTTAATTTTTTTTTTTTGTGTTTTGGTAATAGTCAGCAAGTCGAACGCTTACAGGACCATGTTTTCCCTGAGGAGAAGCTGAATATCAAGCATCGTAAACCAGAAGTGGCCCTTTCTATTAATGTGGGTGTTTTCAGATAGCAGCAAGAGATGATTTGCTGACCAGACCATGCTACTGATGGACTAAATTGGAATGGAGTACCTCAGCTGGACCAGCAAGAGGGTCTTTCCCGAAGTGTCTTCAAGAATCACTGAGACAAAGTGGATATAGGATTCAGGATAACTCTGATTTTCTTCTAATCTCTCTCTTGGGGAAGTGCTTTAGCATCCCTTTATCAATGCGGTACTTATTCTCAGGCTAGGTAAATGCACTTTATCCATGAGAAAACTGATTAATATATTGTATAACCTTTTGGTGACTGGTAATCACCCTAAATGCCTTTTTTTTTTGGGGGGTGGGGGGTGTGAGATGCTGATGTCTTGCACCATCACTGCAGAGTTTGCTGGGTTTTTAATGCAGTCATAATCATCTCTTTTTAGAATTTTTCTTCCATCTCTGATCACAGATGTTACTAGCAATACCAGAATTTGCTTTTGTCTCTTTCTATATCAACTGAAGTCTGTAGTAGCTTGAGTCAGCTTTCAGGAATGAAAGAAATGTGGAAATCTCTGGACAAAGTGTACTAAATTGGCTCAAAAAAGAGCACATTCAGAATCTGTCAAGCTCTAAAACCTGAAGACCTTTTCTGATACAGAACAACAGTGCAGTAACCTTATATTTTAAAGCTGCTAGGGCTTTTTTGTTGTCCATAAGCTTCACGGACAAACAAAATGGATGGAAAAAATAGCAGATCTGATGTTTGGTCTTAAGTAGCTTTTATTGTACTCAGGAAAAAGGCTTGTATTTATTTTCAGTACTCTTATTCAGAGGACTTTCCCTCATTTCTTATGTTTTCCATCGTTCTAGTGTTCTTTGTTGCATTTGAGAAAAAGTTTCTCTTGGTGTCACAAAGCTGACGTACAGCCTCCGTAACAGAAGGGGATGTACGTGGCTGACTACCAGCTGACCTTGGTATCAAAGGTTCTTAAGTAAAATGTTTACCGAATGCTTGTGAGATTGGATGGCAAGATTGAGAACGTGCATAACTACCTGATGAGATGATATTTTTCTTGCCCCTGAGGCTGGGAATCGGGGTTTACCAGAAGTTGACGTTGCAGCATCTTCATCGAAACTTTTCTAACGCTTACAGTACTGAAACTGTTTCCCCCACTGTATGCAAGTATTCATAACTTAATTTCCCATCAGGCTCAGAATTTTCTTTGAGCGCAGCTAGTAGTGACAAATTAACCCAAACTGTTAACAGACCTAATTGTTTATAATAAAATTCTAAGCATGTTTTGAATGATAAGGTGGCAACGGAACGGTGGAAGATAACACACAAGCGTTTCTGTGCAGCAGTCGTGCTGGTGGCATGCAACGTGTTTGCCTCATACAGCTGGGAACCTGTGCAAATGGGCTGTTGTACTGAGTGAAGTCTGCTATCAAACACACTGCAGAGCCTTGTGGAACTGCACAAAGGTTTGGAAACCTGTTCTGAAATGAGCAAAGCGATTGTTCAGAACTAACTTTTGAACGTAGCCTGAAGTATCCTTGATTAAAACTGTGGTGGTAATGAGAGGACAAAATACCAGTCACTCTTGGGGGCTACTGTAAATGTTTAACCTGTTTTCTGCACGTGTAGGAGATATTGTAGAAGAAGATGCCAATACAGCAGACTACTAAAATTTTGGCTAATGTGAGAAGATATCTCATTTACTGTTTATAGGTTAACAATATTCTGTTATTTCAGATGGTTTCAAGACAAAAACTGACACTCTCAGCTAGCAGCAAAAAAAGTCAAAAGCACTCTAAAGCCTATGATTAATATTTATTACTTTGTGTATCTTTAAAATTCAGCAGATGCTTCTGTGCTTTCTTAGGCCAATTCATTCCAGAAGGGGATGTTTTAATTTCCTCACTGTTTCAGTTGTAGGGAGGCTTTACCTGAATCTTGAAATCCTAGTTTCATGGATAGGTTTTCTGACTGAGGTGAGGGGCAGCCAATTGCTTTCCCCATCTTATTTTGCATCACCTTCTTCCATATCAACAAGTGTTCTTGCGAGCCAGACATGATCGCACGTGCCGATTACTAAGGTAAGAAAGAAAGGTTTGTGTTTGCAGATTGTTCCGTTGCATTGCACTGACCTCGTTGTCACTGTAATTTCTCCGGTTCCTTGCTGGGCAGCTGTGCTGAGCTCAACCTTCCCACCTACCTTTAATAAGTCTAGTCTCTTCTTCAAAACACAAAGTTTGGGGAAATTTTAAATATGGATCAAAAGTATTAAGGTGGGGATTTTAGTATGTGCCTTTGTTAAAGTGTAATGTAGCAACGTCTGCACTGAACCAATCTTGGATTATTTCTAATGTTGACTCAAAATGCGTATTTTTTTTTCCTTGAAACTATTGTGCATCGCCCCACAATGAGAGGGTTCATTAAAAATGGGGGTGGGGAGAGGGAACACCTTTTTAAAACAGAGTCTTTGTGATTCCACGGTTTATGATGGTTATATTCCAAAGCTTGGAGAAGCTTTCATCTTTATTTTTCAAGTGTTCTTCACAAAATAAAAAGCCATTTCTATACATCTATGTGATTTGTCTCTGTATGTCTCACTGATGCATTGGTTGGGAATGGCATGAGTTGGTTTCTAACACTGGACGGGGCACAACCTTCATTAAGCTTTAATTTCCGAATCTGTTTGTAAGACCGCATTCTGGTCTCTGTGCGAGCCATTTCCCCAACCCGGCTGGGGTTGCACTGTGCAAACACCTGGGTTCAGTTGGAGGACTGGGATTTTGATGCAAGTTAAAGTGATTTTTTTTTTTTTAGCTTGTGTTTTTCCTCTTTTTCAGAAAGCATGGTCTAGTACTAACTGCCCGTTATTTCGACTCCCTATTTGTGCACAAACGTGTTAATCTGGCCTATTTTCAAGGGAACTAGCATAAATCATCGAGAGGACTGTGGCTCTGCATACAGTAAGAAACAGGGATTGCCAAGGAGTGGTTATCTTCTGTACCTGCTCCTGGTGCAGTCCTTGTAAAAGAGCACATGTTCAGCTCCGGGAATCTTCTTATGAGAAAATTGTGTTTTTTCTTTCTTTTCCTCACAAGCCATTCCAGTTTGCTGAAGTGATTACAGAGCAGGAAGAAGTGGCTTGTTTAAAAAGCTAAGTCCTTCTTGCTCACTTTAATTCTCCCTCAGCAGCCACTGAAGAGAGCTGTCACGTTCTGAAGGGTGCTGCAAGTATAACCCCCCAGGAGGAAGGGCGGTGGCGCAGGCGGGCGTCACTGGGACAGGTGAGCGATGGCACAGAGGCTGCAGACTGTGCACGGGAGAAGCTCCGTGGTTCTGGGACTTGCCGGCTGCTTTGGCTGCTTCCCGGGAGCTAGATCGGGGGGTGCCAGGAGTTGCCCTCTCCACCACCGTGGTTAGCGGCAGTTTGGGATTTTGCTAATACTTCTGCTGAACTTGCCTACAGGCAGTTGAGGAGTTCATCTTCAGCCCTTGCCGTATCCAAGGCCACCACAGCTGGAGGAAACAATACAAAGCTGAGTTTCAAGCAAGCTTAGGAGAGACCAAGAGGTGTGAGCTCCCAGTCAGTGGCTGGAAAGCTAACAACTGAACTGTTACTCTTCTGTTTTCTGACTGACCCTTGGACGGCACAGCTCCGTGTGCAGAGAAATGCAAAGGATGTGGTAATGATACAGCTCTATCCATTGATCTTGATTACAGCTGGGTGGTGGAGGCCCATCAGCTGTGTTTATTGGATGGAGTTTGCAAGTACCGCTGCCGCTGCTCCTGGTTGATCTAGGCGTTCTGGTGCCTTGTGAGAGCATCCATCATCTTGATAGTTTGTGGGTTTCTTGCTAAGAGAGTATCAGCTTTGTGGGTAACAAATCTATAAATTCCTGCATTACAAAGCTTTCCCATAACCTTAACTGCAGCCCAGCCAGATCCTGAATGGTGATCAGTGGGGCTTAAACACCAGCTTTTGCTAAAATGTCCTTGATAATCCCTGGGGGGAAACGTATTTAGAAAAAAGGAAACAAAACTGGCCCTAGGCCATTGTACTTGCTTCATGGCTGACGAGTTTTACTGGAGTTAAGTAACTGTAACTGGTCGCACGGATTAACTGCATTCAGTTTCCTGCGTGTGGTTAGTCTGTGGTTGCATCTGAGCCCTGGGCAGGCAGTGCTCACTGGGCTCTGAGGTGCCTTCTGCCCCTCTGTGCGGGCAGCCGCCCTCCCACGTGTGTGGCTGGTGGCTGGATGGTCTTGGTTAACATCCAGCTCGTGGTGAGAAGGACTTGCTCAGTTCTGCAGAGTATCAATTTTCTTCTTATGGCCGTGCACATAAAAGAATGTGGAGAACAAGGGAAAGAAATCTGAAAAGGAAACAGGCTGATCCTTTTATTTTTGTTGTTTGAATTATACAGCAAAAGTTGTAACAAAGAATAAGAAAACAGTTTTCTGAAATTCATGTTAGCGTGGCAATTCACAAAGCAATAAAAATACAAACCCTATCTCACTATTGATTGTAGTTGCATGCTTTTGTTTCTTACTATACTAAAAGGCTTTCAAACTAAAACACAGCTTAAAGGAGGAAAAAAAAGCAATTGTGCTGTAGAAAAATGACTGCAACACATACAAGGTGGCTCGGCACACACAAGACAAACTTTGAACATGTATTTATAATCTAAGTAATCTTTCAAGAATTATGCTAATTGGGGTAAAGAAGAGTTTGTAAATGCTACGAAAGAAAATTCTTCTCAATTAATGATAATCATAAAGTAGTTAAGATAAACTGCTACTTAAAAATCAGTGGGCAGCACCTTATTCCGGGTATCTGTTGCACCGTAGGGTGCACTGAGTTCTGACCATGGCTTCTCGGCAAGAGGTCTGTGAGGGAAGGCGCAAAGATGGCACGCGGGTGCTGCAAGGTGTCTCGGTGCTGCCGGGGCTCTTGTCTCGGCCCGCGTGTGCGGATCGGCGTCTGCCCCTTGCTCAGAGCTCTGTGTGCAGAAGCAGCTTTGCTTGTCTCATGTTTTCAATCACTGCAGAGAAAGCACTGAAGGTACTAAAGATGAGAGGGAAGATTCTTACATCTACATAGCTTGAGGTCAGAAATTAAAGCCACTCTGGATAGCTAGGCTTCTAAAAAGTCTTTAAAAAATGTCTATTTCAATTTTAATGAGTAGTTTTGGCTGGTTATTTTGTCTCAGCAACAGGTTTTCAGTGCAATTAGCACTTAACTTCTCAAAAATATTAAGCTCATGTTTTGGGAGAATGATCTGTATATAATGCTGTGTGTTTTAGTCAGCGCTCCAGAGACAGAGTGCCATTAGACTACACAAGTTCATCTGATGGAGTTCGTGGGTGGCACAGATGCTCTTTTCTGCATTCTGCAGGTGTCCCGTGAGGTTTGAAGCTTTGAGTGTCAGACAAAAGTCTGTGTGCTGCTGAAGTGGGAAAACTAGAAAAGAGGACTGTGATCCCAAATCACAGGAATGTTGTTAGCCTGCTTGTCTGCGGGAAGGGGTTTGTTCTGTTACCCACAGCTTCTGAATCTGGCTCATGCAACTTGCTATGGCCTGGGGATTGAGACCTCAGAAAAATGAGTTCTCTAAGTGTTATTAAAGTAGGCAGCCAGGAGAGGGGAGTGCAGAGACACCAACCCTTAGGAATTCATTCCAGTCCTCCTGGAATATGTATTTTTAAACTTTGGTTACTCCTAGGGCAAGAAGTGCTGAAACAGCTTCTGCAGTTGGGATTAGGAAGCGGAGCAGCAGTGCACTCAAGTCTGCAAATGTCTTGAACCGAAGCAGGTGGGGTTTTGGGGCCAAACTTACACAGTGTTTGGAAACTCCATCAGCAGCTTTCAGACATTGTGGACGATTCTCCCCATACTTTACTGCCCAGTTCTTCAAAAATATTCAGCAATGTTTTTTCCGAGAAGGCGCTTACACTAAACTTACTTCATTCATGTTTATAAAGGGCTTTGAGCAGATTTTACTGTAGAAATAGATGCTGCATTTCTCAAGATTCACTTATACCCTCTCCCTTTAACCACATTTGTTTTGTGTAAGCTTGAGATAGTTAGAAAGGGATCAGAAAGGTGCCCGTGTCACTCACAGGTCGAAATATCTTCTGGTTCATAAGTGTACATCCTGTTCCCATATTTGCCAGTTAGATCAGCCCGAACTGTCATAGAAGGATCTTGAGGGGGGAAAAAAAAGTACAAGATATTAGCAACTGGGGCTTTGTGAAGTGGGGCGGTAGTGAATAATTTTGAGCATAAAAGCCTTTTAAAAACGGTGTTGATTGGCCTTTTCATGGCCAGAAAAGTACATCTGGAAGCACCAGACCCTCAGCAGCTGGAAGTTAATGAAGGAAGTCTACTTCTGAAATCCATCATGAGTAGATCCGCTATGTACAAGCCTCATCTGGTGGCTCAAGAGTATTGTCCCTTGTCCCCTGTCCCCTTTGCACCCAGCAGTTTGGTGGTAAGTTTGCCTTTTGTCTAGTTGTTGGTGACGGTTGGTGATGGGCCTTTGCTCTGCCCTTGGAGAGAGTGTTTGTCACTCATCTGAGGACAGCCTTGGAGTAAGAGGCTGCGTTCAGTTGTTGTGGCACAGTGTCACGTAGGCAGGACCAAATGCTTAAAGGATATATGTTAGCAGTTAATAGCAGCGACATGCTGTTCATTTCCACTAGTGGAGTAAGACTGTCACGGTCCTGTTTTTAAAAAGATGGTAGTGGTTTTGGATGCCCAGCTTAAGCTCCAATTGCTAAACAGTTTGGGATTTTCCACATAAGTTGTTCCTTTTGAAAGTCTGGTTTATTCCTACAGCTTCAGTGGTCAAAAGAATAAGGGCTGTTAGTCAGAGCAACGTGAATTCAATGGGGACCTTATAGAAAAAACACTGCCCTGATTATTCCCCTGACCCCAGAGACTCACCCACAAAGAGGATCCGAGGGACGTAATGGCCGTCAGGTGCCATGTTGTCATCGCTGCTGGAATGCTGTCAGAGTTAAATAGCCTCTTAGTGACGGGTAACTGCCCGAGCGCTAGAAATGGACTGAATCAGCTGAGTTTGCCTCATCTACCAACAACTAACAATTCTGGTGTGATCAAATACAGAGTTTCCCTGTTCTGTTCAAGTTGTCCCTTGCTAGATGCTTGGGGATGAGGACAGAAACCCTGGGCAAGTGACTCAGAAGGCCTGATGACTGGGTATTTTTTCCTTTTTTTCCTTGTATCAGAATGTGACCTGCTGTTGGAGAATACAAAATGGTATTTTCATGCCAGTAAGTATGTGTATGTGCATATGGAAGTATCTCCTTGCTCCCTCTCCAAGAAGGAACTGTGCTGGTGTTTTGCAAATCCTGTTGTACATCCCCAGAGAAGTGGGAGAAAAAAGAGAATTTCAAGTACTACTTCAAAGCTGTGTGAAATGAATCGGTTTCTGCTTTTCATATGGCTTATTCCACTCCACAGTAAACATTTTGATTAAGATTTTAAAATTCAGACTTACCACCAGATTGAGCATGACAAAGTCCTCCTGAGCCATCTGCTGGATCTCTGGGCTAGAAGCAAATGCTTTCCTTAAAGCTAAAAGAATGGGTGGAAAAAAAAAAATCTAGATCACTGCTTTTCATGGTTTTACATCATCTTATATTGATCCTAAATCCAACAGGAAATGACTGGCACTACTTTCTGATGTGCATGTCACACAAAGCTTGCAGGACTTAGTTCTCGTAAAGTAAAATGCAAAAGACGCTTAGTTTTTCAGAAACCGAAATGCTGGTGTACAGACCTATTTCCTTCCCAACAGCAGGAGGAGGTCATGAATGCATACAGCTTGGCTTTATTTGGCCATCTGTGACCCCGCACTACAGAGCATAGGAGTCATCTGCGCAATTAATGCTGTATGCATTTGGGGTAGCAAATACTTGCAGAAATTTCATAAGAAATGGTACGGCCAGACTTCCCTGACAAACCTCGCTTTGTTCTCGATAACCAAGGAGGTGATCAAGTGATAGTGAGTGGTCTGACACACTCTTGGGCAGGAGACCTTGTAAGAAAGTGTGTAAAACAGATTGTAGCAGATGCTCTTCCAGGCCAGAAGATGATTTGTGCTTTCCAATGCTGTAAACTATTGCACTTCTAAGGTTCTTGTCTGCAGATGAAAATACGTTGCTAAAGGCATGTTGTAGTCGCTGTGAATCGGTGAATATGAGGCTATAAAGGTAATTTGCTCGGTGTCTGACTCTCCCTGCTTGCAGGATACCCATAACTGCAAAGCCACGGTATAAAACAATGCAATGGAGGTAGCGCAATGGCAAACCTTGCTGGCTTGACACAGTCTACTTTCAGGGCTGCTTTCTGGGGGGATACAACTTCCCCAAGCTTCAATCACACGAGCAGATGATTTCCATGCTTGCTTGGGCCCAGGACTGGAGTTGGGAGTTGGTAGGAAGGAGAAATGGCAGGAGATCAGGGGTGGGGAAAAGGATAAAGGAGGAAAACTTGGTGTCTACCAGCCTGTTTTATAGTCATGTGTCTCTGCCAGGGAAGTTTTGACCCAGAGCACATACTGCCCAGAAAAACTTTACAAATGCTTCATTCCCCAACTCTTCTCAAGGGTCCCCAGAGGATTTACTGACTCCCCACCTTCCCCTGCATGTGCTGGAAAGGCTTCACACCAAGTCCTCAAATGCTTTGTACGGAACAAGCCTTGACAGATTTGGATCCCCCAGGTTGCTTGCAAGGGTTTGCTTTGCTCACCTTGGCTGTAAGGACACTCTTCCAAGTGGTGTATAATCATCAGTGGCTTCTTGCTGAAACGACATTGCAGGAAAGGAGTGGGAAGGCAACTGAAGAGCTTTTACCACACTTGCAGAGAGGTAAGCCACCAAGTTGCTCCAGGGATAGATTTACATTGCAAGGAGCAATAGCAACTGGGCTAGTAGCGAGGTGTGGACGCAGTCACATACGGAGGGGTGTATCACTGAGAAGGTAACACTGGAGGGCGTTTTGCTCATCTCACAAAAGGTGAGCTCTAACCAAAATCTTGTTTGGCCTCCGCACCATGCAGCACAATACAACTTGTATCTTGCAAGCAAGATACAAGGCAGTCTGAGCATCATGTTAGAGCATAGCTTTGTTCTGTGCAGTTGAACATTATGAACTGGCATAGCAAGAATTGAGGATTACCTGAGTTTTGATCGTGCTAAACCTTCTTCGTATGTCTGCACCCATTCAATGTCATCTCCCCAGCCTGTTGAGAGCACCCTTAGTTAATTTTCCTGTCAGTATGGATGAGGATGTTCTGCTGAACAGGGAGCTGGAGCCACCCGTGTAATCAGGTGGCACAAACTAGGCAGCTTCCCTCAGGGTGCCCAGAACCTCAAGGTATTTGTGGATACCAGGAGAGCCCCAAGCAGGACGGTGCAAAGGAACAGCTGATAGGGAAGTGGGGTGAAACCCCAGCCTTGCTAGGGCTCCGGTGGTGGATTAGGATTACAGACAGGTATTTCCAGCCACTCAAAAGCTGGAGCCCAGAGTTCCTCCCAGAACTTGTCCACTCTCCCAAAGAGCCAAATCAGGCTTGCTGCTTGCATATGGCTTCCTGCAATAAGGGACTGCTTGACGGGCTGGGGGCTAGGGACGGTAGGGATGCAAGAGTGTTTTTGGTGTGAGGTGCCTGGATCTTACTTGATGGAGCAAAGCTATCTTGATGGATCTGAATCTGGAGCCCCTTCCAATGGCTACAGCACCCTGCTCATGCCTTGCAGGTAGGGAAGTGGACAGTGGAGGTGTTGAGCTGGCTGCAGCTTGGCTGTGTGACTCTGGTCTCCTGTGTACAGAGCATGCCTTTGTAGGAGTACGGGCTGTTGGTGGGGCTGTCTGCTGAGCTCAGACTCTGCAAAGCTGATCCAGCATTTGGAGCAAAGCACGGGTTCCTGTTGCCAAGCACAGAGCATGAGGAGTTTTCCCCTGCTGAATGCACCAGTGCTCTTGGCCACAGTGGAAATGGTACCTGTGAAAGGTAGGTTTGGGCTCCTGCTTCTCAGTGGGGGGGAAATCTCCCAGCCACTGCTCTCGGACATTTCCCTGCCTAGATATATGTGTGGAGGTGCACTCTAGTCACTGACAGAGGGAAATAGAGGTGCTTCAGGATTGCCAGTTACTCATCCCAGTCACTCACCTCGAGAGAGAGTCTGTGGGGTCCTGTGGGGTATCTGAGCCAGGCTTTCTTCATCAGGGACCTTCTGGATCTTTTTCTGCGCAGACACTGTTACACCATTGCAGAGAAGGAGAGAACACAGTAACGGAAAGGCGTGCATGCTTCTGACTGGCACCAACTGAGAGAGAAAGGATCAGCTCAGGCAGGCAGAACCTGACAAATTCCCAGCCACAAAGAGCTGGTACCTTGGCAGAAAAGAAATGCCCAGTCCTCCTCAGGGACAAGACAGTCTTATAAATGCCGTTTTCTTGGAACTGGTTTCTCACCTGGCAGCTCCTGCTGATGCCTTGATAGGGGTGTCCTTGCTGCAGCCTCTCCCCTCTGGCCCAGGTGAGGCAAGGTCTCTTTATACCTCTGCGTTTGCACAATAGCTGGGTATGGACGTCAGCTGAACTTCCAGGATATCCTGCTCCCGCCAAGGCGCAGTACAACCTTTTTACAAAAAAAGCTTTCTTCAATCAGCCCAGCAACATGCGTGTTTTTATCAAGGTATATTGATTTATGAAAGCATTCATGCTGAGTTTATGAAAGACACACCTTGCTCCTTGCGGGTGGACTGTGGGTCTCCAGGTACGGTGAAGTCTTCCAGAGTCAAACTGAGAAATACAGAGCAGATGCATACTCCTCTCTTGACACCCTTGGCACCAAGAGTGGTGCAGAATGCATGTTCCTGTAAGGAAAAAAAAATTAAAGAAAATAAGAAACAACAATGTAAACAACAATAAACGTGATATGAACTGAACCATGCCGTGGTAACAAGGAAAAGCAGCTTAATGAAAGGGCAATGCATGGATAAGAGGCAGAACTCTATGGGATAAACAGGGCTTGTTTAGGAGATGGTCTTCTCTCATCATCAATTTTAAGGAAGTGGAGCACCAACTTTCCGTGGAGGGTTGATAGCTCTTTGGCAAGCTGCTGCTGCATCAAATGAAAAAGACCATAATTTCCATTGTGGAACCAACCACTGGCCTGTTATGAAATCCCTGCTCTGCTTCTGTACACAGTCATCTTCTGGTCTTTGTTTCCATCTGCTCTGCTGTGCTGAGTAAGAGAAGGGCTCCTCATGAGGACCCCCTTCTGGTGTCCGATAGGGTGGGCTTTAGTGCATCATATGGTCTCAGGAGGTCAAAGTAGGGTTTTAGAAGAGCTGGAAATAGTGTGTCCTCTGTGTTTCTAATGCTTGGTTACTCAACCAGAGAAATGCTTGTTGTAACGCAGTTTTGTGTGAATGCTTTTTCTTGGCACTTTTTGAAGGAACAGCGTTTGCCTGTATTTAAGGTCGAGCAGGACTTGGACTTGCAACTTCAGTGGTTGCTTCTGTTGCCTGAACGACAAGGGACAACAGCCCTGGGCTGTTTCCTAGCTAGACCTTGGGGCTGATGATGGCTGTGGTCATGGAAGGGAGGCAAGCCCTTCTTCTTTGGAGTCCTGAGTGCAAAAGGAGGGGTTGGAGCCAGCACAGTTCATGGGAAAGGAGAGGTCCCTTCTTTCCTTTGACTTGCCCTCTGTTCTCGCCTCCGCCTGCCTTTTAATTAAGCCAGTGAACTGGGTCCCCAGTGTGGAGGGTCATATATATATACATGTTCTCATATATCACCAGTGGTTTTCTTCTCTCTCCAGTTCACTTGCAGGGTGAAGAGGCAGTATCCAGGTCTGGAGTGTCACAAAGCAAGCTCAGGAGCACTGCCAGTGACTTATAGCACATTGCTAGCTTGAGGCTGAGGATTACAGTGGATAGAGAGTTGCTGAAATGTGCAAACTTCACACGTTTCTTGAACCAGAATGGTACTGCATGAAATCTGTATATAAATCTCACGGGGAGGTTGAGTTGTGCAGAGGAAGGTGGATGGTCATTTCAGTAAAATTCAAAAGCTCCGCTTATTTGCAAAACTAGACTATAAAAATGCAAGTATACTGCTGTGCTCTGAATGACAAGCTTTTCTGATTGCAAGAGAAATAAAAGCCAGCACGGACAGCTTTAGCAGAGGTTGGCAAAAGGAAACTAGCACACAGACAAAATTTAAAGAAAAAAAGGGGGGTGGATCCAGGGAATGAAGTGACACTTTGTAGAGACCTAGCTCTCATGAAAGTTACTGCTTTCAAGGCAGGGCAGATTGAACAGATCCACACCATAACTGCGGGTGTGAGATATTATGTGGCTTCAATAGACCCAGAGGGAACTGTTAATCCTGATTGTGCGCTATACACCCTTTAATTGCAAAAATTCTTATTATATGATTAACAGAATAACTCAAACAAGCCTTTCCATTAACACTCCTTGGAGTAAACTTATCACAGCTTCCAGGCTGCTTATTGTGGTTTGGGTCCTATCCAATACACCAAACACAACTGGCCAAACCAACGTAATGCTAGGGTTCTGAACAGTCCCTCCATTACGTACCTTAAGCAGGTAAAGATAAGAAAACCAAAATATCTTAAAAAGTTTTGTATAGAATCTGTACTGAAGTAATCAAAATGAGCAGGAAATATCTATCTAGGAAACTGCACAGCTCTGTTTGTCTAGTCGTTATCTCTGCACAAAATGCATTTAAGGTGTGCTTTATCAATTCATTGCTTTCATAGCTGTAAAAATAACTCACAAAGGTAATTCACCTCATTTCTTCCTTGCTTTCCATAACACAGCACTCCTGAGACACAGCATCTTTTCGTCACCTTGAGGGTGGAAAAGCCACAGCAAGCCAACTTCACCCTGATCCAGGCAGGATCAGCCAGTGAGCTGCATCCGTAGCTCTGGGACATGTCTCGTGAGCTGGGTTGTTGCTGGATTGCAGAGGCAGGGCAACAGAGCCCCCACGGAGCTGGAAGTCCTACAAAGATACCTCATGGCAAGCAGCCAGGGAGTGAAACAAATACCAGGGGCCATGCCAAGCCCCAAAGGAGGTATGTAAGATGCCAGAATCTCAGCTGGCAGAAAAAAAGGTTTGCTGAGATTCATCCTCTATTCAAAAAAGTAAAAAGATGTAGCAGGTGCCTACGACTCTGTATTACTTGTCACCGGGTAGGCTGATACACAGAAGTTCCCTCTGCCATAGACTTTATCCTATTGGACGTGGTTCAGATTTTGAAGTGGAGTGTGTTTTGAAGTGTGAAGTCACTTCCACACTCTCACAAGAGATGCTGAGCACTTTAAAATGTCTGCCCACTTGGTTACAGTACCAGATTGGAGCCAAGCCAGTCACAAGCATCTGTCAGTATGTTGCACTGGTGAGATGGAGCCCAGCTGCCTTGGAGAAGAGGGACTGTGTGCTGGAGATCTCTATCCAGCACACAGGGGAAGAGAGAGGAGTAGGTTTAAGCAATTGGTGTCTGAACCTGGATTTTGCAATCTGCAAGTCCAAAGTTTCATGGAATAAAATGGTTTTTCTTGTTGCAAGCGCTGGCTTAGCAACGCAGAAACAGCAATGGGGAACACCCTTGGTGTCAAATGCTAGCTTCGTTCTCCTTTCCAAACTGTGTAGGTTCCCCATCATTGACTTTTCTTGCAATTAGAATTAAATAGTAAATGAAAATAAGAAATCATTAGCCACAGAGCTCTAGTCACCAATTTCTTCATGGTTTACTGGTGGGAGGACAGCTAATTAATATGACACAGAACACACAGAAAATCTCACCGGTTTCCATATTGCAGGTGTTGGGCTCGTGCAATTACCTTTGAGGACAAGGGAGCTGTGTAAGTGGTCCTGGGTGGGAGCTCTGCTCACTGTGAAGTCCCATTCTTGGAGCCTGCTTTCTGAAACATTCACAAGATGATGCCACATACAGGTGTCTCTGGTACATCTATGCCAAGTGAAAATGGTTAGTTTTCCACTGCAGTGGAGTTGTGTTATTAAAGCAGTAGGGAAGAGAGGGCACAGTCACAACCCTTAGTTTTCCATGTCAAGGTTAAAAAATTGCTAGTGTAGCACATGGTGTGGGATTCATTTGTCTGAGTTTATTTGTCAGATAAACCTGGGCTGCTGGTGGAGCATGACTGTGCCCAACCTAAGTGGGTGTATAGTTGAGCCCTATGGTAAGGGGAGGTCTGGCAAGCAAACCCTTGCCATTGTCAGGAGAACCTAGCTCAAGACTTTAGCCTGGATACCAATTTTCTGAATGATTTTGGAAGCCAGAGACCATATATTTATAGTAAATAGTAAATATATGTAACTAGGCCTTCTTGTAAAAGTATATAAGCCACACTCAGTGCAATACACTCTCCTTGAAGTTTTGTAACTTTGGCAACCACACTTCTCAGGTGGAGATGCTGCGTGGCAAAGCTGGTGTCACTTCTGGAATTGGTGGCAATAGGATAGGAGAGAGATCCTTCACAGAATAAAGCATATCCAGAGATGCAGAGAGTATGGATTTCTACAGAACCCTATGGCAGCTATAGGTGATTTTAAATTTACATTTTTCAAGGCATCCTGCAGAACCTGCCAACCAAATATTTCAGGCCTGTGCAGCATCAAAATACAATTACTTCAAATCATCTAGGAGCAACGATGTACAGCGTGACAGTAGTTTGTTTCACCAGTTTCCTGCTGATCTTCAAAAGCATACTGTCTTCACAGTGATTTGAACTATACATTTGATATGTTTACCTGGTGGGCTGAGAGTAATTTTGACAGCTGATAATAATACAAAATATGTGGGACTGCTAGAACAAATTCCAAATTCCACATTGACTAGCAGCTCAAAAGGCAAAATGTGGCTTTTAAGGGGTGGTAGTAATGTAAAAGGCAAACAGACCTGCAGCTATTTAAAGGAGGAGAGGGAATGAGAGAGTTCAAGAGCACATTGAGAGCAGAAGGCCATCTCGCAAGCAAATGCCATTGTTTCTGTGTCTTGGGCTCTTTCTGTGGACTTGGTTGGGCTGCTGTTCTTGATGTTAGGGTAAAGGGTACTGTGTGAATGTTTATTTCTGCCTGAGGAATTGATTTTAATGTAAACTTCCCAAATCCCATACCATGGAGGTCTTTGGAGAAGTCCCAATTGGGTTAGAACTCCGCACAGTTACAAACTGTTTGGTTTCCTGTTAGCTTTCTAAAAGGTCTTAAAACTGAGAAACCCAGTGAAGCACGAAAACTTGCTAATATTTATCACAGTCAGCAACAACAGTCTTGTTCAAAAATAATGCAGTCTGTAAGTCCTTCCATGTTACTGATGTCCCGATACCGTTATCCTCAGGTCTGAACTAGACATGTCTTTGACTTAGACAGACAGCAGGTGCCTTCTGTTGTCAAGCTGCATCTGTATTTTACAGCAGCATTTGCAGATGATACCAAATTGAGTGGGAGTGTTGATCTGCTCAAGGGTAGGAAAGCTCTGCAGAAAGATCTGGACAGGTTGGATCGATGGGCCAAGGTCAACAGGATGAGGTTTAACAAAGCCAAGAGCCGGGTCCTGCACTTGGGTCACAACCACCCCATGCAACACTACAGGCTTGGGGAAGAGTGGCTGGAAAGCTGCCTGGCAGAGAAGGACCTGGGGGTGCTGTTTGACAGCCAGCTGAACATGAGCCAGCAGTGTGCCCAGGTGGCCAAGAAGGCCAACAGCATCCTGGCTTGTATCAGCAATAGTGTGGCCAGCAGGAGTAGGGCAGTGATCGTGCCCCTGTACTCGGCACTGGTGAGGCCGCACCTTGAATATTGTGTTCAGTTTTGGGCCCCTCATTACAAGAAGGACATTGAGGTGCTGGAGCGTGTCCAGAGAAGGGCAAGGAAGCTGGTGAAGGGTCTGGAGAACAAGTCTGATGAGGAGCAGCTGAGGGAGCTGGGGTTGTTTAGCCTGGAGAAGAGGAGGCTGAGAGGAGACCTCATGGCTCTCTATAACTACCTGAAAGGAGGTTGTAGCGAGGTGGGTGTTGGTCTCTTCTCCCAAGTTACTAGCAATAGGATGAGAGGAAATGGCCTCAAGTTGTGTCAGGGGAGGTTTAGATTGGATATTAGGAAAAGTTTCTTTACTGAAAGAGTGGTCAGGCATTGGAACAGGCTGCCCAGAGAGGTGGTGGAGTCACCATCCCTGGAGGTGTTCAAAAAAACATGTAAACATGGCACTTGTGGACATGGTTGAGGAGGCCTGGTGGTGTTGGGTTGGCGGTTGGACTTGATGATCCTAGAGGTCTTTTCCAACCTTAATGATTCTGTGATTCTATGATTTGGTAGCTCAGCTGATAGGGGTTGGAAACTGCATATATACACATATGTGCTTAAGCTACTGAGTTTGTAAGGTTGAGACTGGAGATAGTATCCTGCTGTTTGTGGCATGCAAAAAGAAACAGAGGTAGGGAGCTTTACGTTCCTGTTGCTGGGCCTCGAATATTTGGCCAGCAATACGTACCATGGTGCTGTCTTGCTGCTTTCCAGCCTATTTCTGCAAAGAAGTTCTGCTGTATTAAGTCAAACTAATGGCTGGAAAGGTCAGAGGCCCCTCTTCTGGGAGGAGGCAAACCTTGGAGAAAAAGGCAGTGTGCGTTGACATCTAATCCTGCTTGTGATGGTGGTGAACTGCGCAAAACAGCAAATTTCTCTGCCACCCTTTTGGTGTTAGGATGGCTTTTGGCACATGTCAAAGTTCTGTGAATCTTCTCCTGAGCCATTTGTCTCTTATTGGTGCTGTGTGGTCAGCTGAATTTCCTACTGGCATCTTCAGGAGGATTGGTCTCAGCTTGCCCAATATCTGTGAACAATTCTAGTCCAAGGTCCTCAAAAAGTCTACATCTTCAGACTAAACTGAAAGCTATCAGTTTTATGGTTGTCTTTCAATTCCAATGACTCCCTTTAGGTCCACAGGGACTTGTGGACACTTTGTGGGTTGCTAGCTTTTGGTTCTTCAATTAAATTGAACTGTGCTTCCTTAGGGTGTTACCTCTTCAGTAAAATGTGCATGCCAAAGGTCAAATTTAATAAAACCCCTGAGATTCCATCTGAGGCATCTCAGACTCTTCATGGAGAGCTGATGGCAGAAATCCAGAGAAACCACACGATTCCAAAATCAACAACCCTCTTCCCCAGAGCAGCTTCTTCCTGCTCTTCCCATTTCCTCTGAGACCTCTTCCGATGCCCTTGGATGTAGAAGATGTCAACACCTCCTCTTATTCCCAGGCTCACCAGATCCTGTAGTCACAGCCCGTCTGGGAACCTCATCAACCCACGAGTGTGTTGGGCTGGGGGAAGACAGAAATCACTTCCCTGCAATCACCTGCTCTCAGGAGCCCGGGTGTAATTACCATGTCAGTGTGGAAGTCATCCACCTCCCCTCCTCTGCTGAAAAAATAACCTCTTTCCTTGCCTGAGCTGACACCAGATAAATGTGCTTTGTAACAAATCTCTTTTTGTTCCTAAATCTGTTTCATTCTTCTAAGGTTGTTTAGCAAGGCAGGCAAGCTGGAGCTGTAAGTTGAAGCACGGCAGTGCAGCCCCCGTGTAGCCCTGTTGAAGTTCAGCTTTCCATTGTTAATGGTCACGACTGGCCAAGCAGAAAAGCAGTATTTTCTTTCTCAGGTTCCTAAATCTGGTCCAGGATATTGGTAGCAACGTGGAGGCTGGGGCAGAGCCAGGTTTTTACTTGTCGGTGAGGGCTGCGATAGGGCGAGGACAAGGTAGGTTGCAGGGAGGGTGTAATATGCTGCCTGGTGGAAATGGGGCTGCAGGAGGCTGAGGACAGTGCTGGAGATCCTGTGCTGTTCTTTGATGGCCGTGGCCTGGCTTTGCTAGGGAGTGTGTGGAGGGATTGGGCAAAATCCTGACATTGGCTCCTCCACCACCTGTCACTTTCTACTTCTTTATTTCAAGGGGAAAAAAAAAAGATACAATTGGAGATTTTGAGCAGTGTTTAGCTGCTGATTATTCAAATGAGGGGTTGGGGTGTGACTCGTTCTGTGGGACAAGAGGCGGTGGTGTTACCTGTAATTTAGAATAACTCCCAAAACACACAAAGGATGTTTAGAGAGGAGACATTGTTTTATTCTGTGCAAGGTGGAATATTTCCACAAATCCAGCACACCTACTGGAGTTATTTTGATGTTTATACATGAAAATTAACACACCATGCCTATCTAATACATAATCATTGACCTGACTGATCATCCTCTTCTTCCATTGGCCTGTATCTTTTATGCTTAATTTTAAAGCTACAGTGCAATTTTAATTCACTGCCCATGCTCAAAAGGAGTGTTGGGAGGGTAGTCCTTTTGTCCCTCAGTTGAGTCGGTGGTCGCAATCACCCCCTGCAGGAATTGTCTTTCCCTCAGTTACTAGGCTTTGGCAAGAAGTTCTTGCCTTCTGGGCCAAGATGTTCCCTTTTGTCACTGCTGACTGCTTTGTGGCCTTCCCTTATCTTCACAGCCTTCTTTGTAGCAGGATGTTTCCACTGTCAGTCCTTGGAGTTCTACTGATTCGTATTCTTTTAGGAGGTTCTTGT
The DNA here is from genome assembly GCA_031468815.1 of Morus bassanus. NCBI lineage: Eukaryota > Metazoa > Chordata > Aves > Suliformes > Sulidae > Morus > Morus bassanus. The sequence continues at coordinate 42,773,343 of CM062574.1, forward strand.
TAATGAGGCATTCATTGCTAACACCCTCCTATCTCGCCTAAGCATTATTTACTACCTTGAATATTATAAAATTCTCAGGTGTAATTCCACTCCTAACTGTGATCCTTCCTTAACTACTGATAACTTCTGCGCTGTTCCATTTCACTCAAGAAGAATAACAATTGGCAATCCTGACCTTTGCTCCTTCTCCCCCACCCCTCACTTTCTATTTTTTTTCCAAAAGAAAAAAAGAAGAAGATATAATTGGAGTTTCTGAGCACTGTTTATCTGCTGATTATTCAAACGAGGGGCTGGGGTGTGACTAGTTCTGCGGGACAAGAGGCGGCGGCGCTGACTCCGGGCTCTCTTCCCTCAGGCGCTGGGCCGGGCCTAACGAGGCCGCCGGGGCGGTTGCTAGGGCCGCGTTGTGCCCAGCAACCGCCCGCGCCGGCTCTGCGCTTGCGCAGTGAGGCGCCCCGCGCCGCGGGGCAGGCCGGGAATGCTCGGCGCCGCCGCTGGCGGTGGCGGCGGAGGCGCGGTCCCGCCGCCGCCGCTATGAACGAGGCGGTGGTGCGGCGGACGCAGGAGTCCTTGGGCCGGGTGATCCATAAGCCGCCGCTGACGGACCGGCTGTTGAGTAAGCCGCCCTTCCGCTACCTGCACGACGTGATCACCGAGGTGGGCCGGGAAGCGGCCTGCGGGCCCGCTCCGCTGTTGCTAGGCAACGGGGCCTGGCTGCGGGCTCGGGCGCCCCCTGGCGGGCGGGGGTGTGACTGCCGTGGGGGGTGGGAGAGAGGGGACCCCCCGGGGGTCCCCCTGTTGGGGGGGCTGTACCGGGGGGACGCCCCGAGCCCTCACCCGCCTCACCGGGGCCCCGGCGCCTGGGCTGGGCCGGGGGCCCATGCAGGTGGCTGCTGCAGGGGGTACGCTGGGAGCAGCGAGGGAATCTTGGGGGGATTTAGGGTAGTAAAGTAAATCTCAGGGTTTTTAGGGTGGCTGGTGGTGGTTAAGACCAGGCGAGGGGGTTTGACTCCTTCCCTCAGGCTGGTGTGGGTTTGATCTTTTGTGAAACCTGCTAGTAGGTTGGTTTTCCACCTCCCATTTAAAAAAAAAAGTCTTAATTTCTATATTTGCTAAGCTGCTGCTTTTACAGATAGTCACGTGTAAAGAAGTCAATAAGGGAATAATGCAGAACCGCTTTTAAAATGCATGTGCTGGTGTTTACGTTGTGAATCTCCAGGAGTCACCAACCAGCAAGGTTAAAGATGGAATTAAATAGGAAGGGAGGCCTGAGCCGTAAGCAAGGACTAAGTCTCCTTGTTCCAGAGCATGTTCAGACACACAGCAGACCTCTGAACCTGCTCTAGAAATAGTTCTAAACAAGGTATCATCTCTGAAAGCAAATAAGGCCAACGTGTTTCCTGTTGCTGCACGAGCTTTATTGGACAGAGGCCTTTAAGTGTTAACTTACTCCTTTTCTTCTGTTTTGAAGGTAATTAGAGTGACAGGTTTTATGAAAGGACTTTACACGGATTTCGAATTGAAATCAGAGAATGTTAAGGTGGGTATGAAACTTCCTTACTCACTTAACTGTAATATTAGTATTCTTTGAAACTTGTCAAAAGGGACTTCTGGTCTTTTCTGTGTTCAACATCAAGGATCTGTCTTTATTTTCCTGAAGAAACTAAAAGCTGTTGCCTGCTGGTTATATTATGCATGGGGTGAACACCTGTAGGTGGTGGATGTGACACAAACAAGCTGTTGTGTGTAAAAAAAAAATCCTGTTTCTGTAAAGATCTCAAAACAGTGAGGGTTAATCTACGAACAGGTCTAGGTTTCCAAAATACCGTTGTGTTACAGATGAAAAGAATCGTTATGTAGCAAGATTGCCCTGAAGTAGTTAGGCATTGATAATAAAGCAGGAACTAGAAATCCACACACAGCTTTTTAATAGTCTTGTGGTCTCTCAGTAGAATATATAGTTTTATATTTATTGCTTTATATATGTGTGTGTGTGTGTGTGTATATAATGCATACATATATACAGTAAATATTCTTGCTTAATATCGCAGGACTTGCCGAGGCATTCGTTTAGTATATGCATTCTGCAATAGGTTTATTACAGTATACAAATGGCTAATTACTGAAAGAGGAGGTTAATGTTATTACTGAAAAACGCTTTTCTTAACTACAAGGGTGACTTTACTGTCTGCTTGCTGGTCTTCTACTGTCTGCCTCTTTGCTGAACTGATGCTGACTTCAACTACCGACTTGGTTGGAAACTTTGGTCTCTTATTCATGGCAAATAACGCGGTGTTTGTATGTTGCTAGTTAGACAGCTACATCTGTTGGTGATTGTTTAACATAGCAACTGAAAGTATGAGGTCTATGAGCCTGAGCTTGTCCCCCATACAGCCAGTGGCATGGATGTGTTATGCACTTCTTGCAGCTAATTATTGATCTGATATGTACGTTTATTTCTGCGACTGTTCTTATGGTTGTTGGGATAAGTAAAATCTAAATTAGTTATACAAGGGATTGTTGGTTTTGTTGGTACTGTCCCTGTTGAAGCTTGTCAATAGTTTCTCTGGGGAAGAGTAGCTTAGCAAATGCTGCTGCTTCTTTGGAGAGCATTCTGCGTTTTATTTGTGGATTGAAAAAGCAGATTTCCTAGCAACTCCTGGTGCTTTGTTTGTAGCTATGTACTGTGATAGCTGTGAAGTTGCACCAATCTTAAGTAGCTCTCTGAGAATTTCTTTCACAGTCTGTGAGATAGTGGTTTTCAAGAGTTCAGGCAGAGGAGATCAAAACACTGCAATGTGGGGGAAAACATCTCTAGCTTGTGTTCTTTTCAAGACACTGGTCAGGAGAAAGACTTGGCTGTCACAGGATGCTTCCTTACTGTGGTTTCTGTTGGAGTTGTAGAAAATCAGGAGAGTAACCTTTACGCAGAGACCAAAACTACCCACAGAGAGCTAGAGTCTGAGAGCAGCAGCCAGAGTCCATGTTGTGAATAGCTGTATATATTTCTGTGCGAGGGTGATCTGCTTTATGTAACTCTAGGGAATGATACTCATCTGGTGTGATGATCTGGCAGTAGATGCACAGACTTGGAATGGGCAGGATGCTTTCAGAAAAAAGAAAAGGTTGGTACCTACTGTAAAATAGTCCCAGTGTAGTCCACCGTCTGCTTGCTGTGGGCTTGGAAAAATTGACAGTTGCTCTTTGCAAGCTGGCTGTGCTGTGCTGTTGCAGATCACGAGGTGCATAGACTGAAATTAGGAAAGCTCAAAGCTCGTGATCCAGGCTCTGTGGCGGCTGGGGCTGACTCCTGGTCTAGGGAACCCCTTACGTGCCACGCAGCATCATGCACGCATACGTGCAGCAACTGTCTTCATTTCTAGTTTCAACTCACCTCTCCCACCTGGACATAGCAGTGGGGTCCTAAAGTACCCACAGTTTCTTCTGTGCTGCCTTTTATGTCTCTGCTGTTGGGATAACACGTTGCATAGGTAGCTGGTCCTCTCCTCCTGTGCAGAAAGGCAAGAGGCAGGCTGGAAGCATCCCACGAGCCAAATCTGTCCTGCAGAGCATGCATGTGGGCCTCACCGAGTTCTAGTTTGTTTCAGGGATGTACAGTCAAGAATATCAATGGAAGAGGGATGTAAGGGAAATGTAAAGCATGAGGACAGATACAGTGGACGGTGTTGCTGTCTGCATGTTTATCAGAAAAGTTTGTCTCATTCAGTATAGTAAAAAGTTGCTGTCTTACAAATGGAAAGATTGGATATCAGGCTTGCTCTTTTAATCTTCCACATCAGCTTTATATATATGCATTAAAAAGTCTATATATATAAAGAGTCTTACCACTTGTGGAGATACCTTTATTTGAAAGCTACCCAACAAAAAATATTTTCTTAAGCTCCCAGTGCTATTTCAGGTGTTTGTTTCTATTTTGATAGAACTTTATTTATGGATGCAGGTAGGAGCCATAGATTTCTCATTGGGTTCTAGAGGATTTCTTATATGGACAGAAGATACTGATAACATAACTGCTGAAAATGACGAGGTGTAGGAGAATATTTTGGATCTTTATTTGAAAACTTGTTTGGTTTAGAATAGTGTCCTGTCTCCTTTCCTAAATTAATAGATTGCATGTGTCCTTGGAAGAATGGACAACTGTTTTAATAGAAGGTTGCAGTATTTCCTTCCTTTCCTGTTTTATTTTTGAATGCAGGGAGCACTGGTGAGGGTGAAGTGCTCCTGATGTTAATGTAGACAACCTGAAAATCCCAGCTATGTGGCAGTTGTTTGTTTTAATGCTTTCGGCAGAGTCAAAGATGGGAAGTACCCTGACTCTAGAGACTGTTTTCCCATGCGTTTAACTATCATTCATGTGGTTGCAGCAGAACCCAGTTCTTGTTCATGGAGAGTGGCTCTGGGACTTGAGATAACACGTGAACAGCTCTATTAAGCTCCAGTGCCACAGGGATACACACATAGTGCTACTGGATGGCCTGTAAAGAGTGTTGGCCTTGCTCAGCCGAGGACACACTGGCTTCTGTTGCTTTCCCCTGTATCGGTACGTCTGTCAAATTAGTTCCAGGTCATTCTGGATGTACAGCTGAGATACTCAGACAGTAAGTGCAGTGCAAACTCAGATGTTTCACTGGATAATTACAACCGCTCCCTTTCTGAATTAACTGAAATGGCAGTAGTCCACTTTTCAGATATCAGTTTGAATGCTGTAGTTTATATTCTTTTGAACTGATGCCTATTAAAACATGCATCCAGAATTCTTCTCGCATGGGTTTACTTTTTAATGGGCTAGTAAAATACTTTCTTTATGTCCCTCATGACTGTAAAGGATGAATGAGTAGGCTTCTGTGCTGGGCCTGGTAAATATTCCTTGAATTTTTATTATGTTTTATTAATACACCCCCCACCACCACCCCTACCCCCGCCTGAGTATTCTTGCAGCTGCAGAGACTTCACACCATGATTTCATTCTCTGGGCCAGGAACCCTCCGATAAAATTTTACTTGGTGGGGGTTGGTTTATTTTGTCTTTATTTTTTTCCTATGATTTTGCATAATCACCAAAAGCCATCATCTCTGCTGAAGGGCACTTGGGGAAACTTGTTTATAAAGTATAATTATAAAACTAAAACACATCTGGTAATTGCAAAGATAAAAATATGTGCCTGTATCCCTTTCCCACCATCTTTCCTATGTTTTCTTTACTCACTGTTAAGTCTGGTTTGTAAAGTATGCATACAAGCATGTAAGTCCCTCAATTAGATTCATATAAGTCCCATAACTTTGTGACTTATGTGCTGAAAAATACTCAGGGCAAGGACTGTCCTTCTGAGCAATATCTGCTGTAAGAGTCGTGTTACAACTCTTTAGTGACTCTTTTGGTAATACTTGCAATCATTTCTTAAACAAAACTTGATCTTCTTTAACATGTAATGCTTGAAAATAGAGTGCCAGGGGTTTTCTAGCAGTCTTAAAATGCACTGGAGCTAAATGATAAACCTATTAAAAAGACAAACTTATACTTTCACTTTGGTCATGCCAGTTCAGTGTTCAGCCATTATCAAAGCTGTCATTTCTTAATCAGAAATAAATAGCTAACTATAAATCAGGGGCAGCCCTCTTTCCTGACCTTACAAACCACATACTGCTTATACTGTATGGATGGTTTCAGCAACTATTCCTCTCATCAGAGTTTTTCTGGTCTTTAGGTGGTGTGTGGAATTATTTTGGGGTCTCAATATTATTTCTTGATTGCTCTTTTACCAGGATAAAGATGCCAAAATCAGCTTCCTTCAGAAGGCAATTGATGCTGTTGTAATGGTAACAGGAGAGCCACTGTCAGTCAAACCAGCACGTGTTGTGGCTGGCCATGAACCTGAAAAAACCAATGAATTTCTTCAAGCAATTGGGAAGTGTTGCTTAAATAAAGTATGACATCACTGTGTCTATAAAATATACATAGTAATATATTATCAGAGCTTATTTGTAACAGACTTTATTGATGCTCATCTGCTGTTTTTAATTACACAAGATACACTTTGGGTCACCGCTTATAACAACAGATAGCTGGTATATGATCCTTTGCAGAGTTTGAGCCAGGTCCCCATTCAAATACATTCTGGATATTTTAGTGCTTCTTATGTATGCTGGTTTTTATTTTTCACCTTATTCATTCGTCATTTAATAACATTTATTAGGTTTGAAGAACAATATGAAGCTTCAGAACTTTTAAAACTTTTTGGGATGCAGACACATTAATTATATGACCAGACGCTGCCACCTTTGACTTTATCTCCTTTAAAATGTCAGTCAAATCTCTAATTCTGTAATGAAAGTAATTGTTCCAATGTGCTGCTTTTTTTTTTCCTTTTTTTGGATATGGAAATGCAGCAAAAGAGCAATTTGATAATGTTAACAATAACTGCAGGGGCAGTTCGTAAAATAATTGTTGCGTTCTTAAAATAATTGTGGCATTAAAAGTAACGAGGATCCTTTGCTTATAGGTGTTACAGAGATTTTTGAAATACAAAGGTATTATCTAAACCCCTTGAGTTAATGAGTGAAGAAATTGTGTATAATTAACTGTGAAATACTACAGTGTTTACAGGCTGTCTGCAAGTTTAATTTGGATTATCTTTGTCTGATAATCTATTCGGTTAAATTTATGTTATTTTGTTTTAATTAGCTAAGTGCTATGAGCTTCTTCCTTATGAATTGCTTGAGATCAGGAAGGGGGAAGTTGTTAAACATGCACAGAGACTGGATGAGTTTAAAAGTGTGCTTGATGGAACAGCTTTGTAGAATGCCGTGGTGAGATTTAATATCCAGAGGATATAGTCTATCCGTTTGAGCTAAGATAACTAGCCCCTTGGCTTTTATTGTGAAACATAAGCTTGATGTGCATTGCGAAAAAGATTTCCTTCAGTCTCTAGCCTGGTACTTTTAGTGCTGAGCTGAGCATACGTCTTGGAGTTACTTAGTTCAGGCAAGCATTGCTGATGTGCAGAAGTTAGTGTCCAAATGTGAAAACCCACAAAAATTCATAGTTTTGCATTTACAAACCAGGAGAGAATCAGGAGTCAACCCCTAGGGCAGTATGAGTTTTAGTGACCTGAAAGCTTTTCCTGTTTCAGGAAGAATTCCCTAACAATATGATGATTTTTTTCTTTTTTTTTGTTAATGTAGTCAAACTCTTTGCCACTTGGATGTGAAAACATAATGTTAACTTGCTGTCTAAATGATCTAATTAATAATTGCTTGTTGTGTTAACAAATGAGCTAGATGCAGAAGCTTTTTAAACACTGTAACTGCAACTTTTTGAAAGTTACTCTTAATGTAGTTTTCTTTTCTTTAGTGACTGTTGCTTGTTGAGCAGGTATTCAGTGAAAGTGGAGTGGCCTAAAAGTGGACGCAAATACAATATAGTGTGGTTTTAAGAGTATTTAACCAATCTAGCAGTCGTGGCATAAAGATTTGACAGTCATTTACCTTATCATTTTGAAAAATATTTAGGTTGTTGCAAGAATTGCTATTGTGCTATAATACATAAAAAACACCATATATTTCTATAGCTCTAGCATATATAATCATATTATTACAAGAATTACAAGGAGGTGTTTGACATAAAAGAGCATTATTACTCCTGTGAAAGAATGTTTCTAAAAGAGCAGAAATACAAGCTTTATTTAAAAAAAAAAAAAAAAAAAAGTCATGTCGTGTGTCGTCGTCCCCCCCCCCCCCCCAAACCAAGGCATGTTGATTACAGAGATAGGAAGAAAGGAGATATTTAATAAAATAATTGACTCATTTAAATGATGTTTTTCTATTTCTTGCAGCTGTCCAGTGATGTTGCTGTGAGAAGGATCTTAGCTGGGGAAAGAGCTGATGCTAAAGGGAAACCTCCATCCTCTAAATCTCGAGATAAAGAAAGCAGAGAATCCAAAACAGAAGAACAAAAAAGCCATAAAGAGGTAGGCATTTGCAACTTTTGTGGGATACAGGGGCTACCGCTCTTTACAGGTTATTGTTTTGGTTTGGGTTTTTTTTTTAGCTTGCATTGTTGTCCGTGGAAAGTGACTGCATGATAGAGTTGCCACGTATTGGAATTAATTTTTAGGTTTTTTTCTTTCTTTTTAGGGTAGAGGAGATGCTGAAATTAAAGACAGAAGCTCAAGCAGAGACAGAAAACCTAAAGGAGATTTGAAAGAGAGCGAAGAAAGAGAAAAGCAAGGTGATAAACAGAAGGATAATGAAGACAGGCACAAAGACCCTGAAAGAGACACCTTTAAGGAAGGAGAAAAACGAGAAAAGGAAAGAAACAAAAGCAGAACAACCAAGCAAGGAAAAGAAACAGAAGAAAACAAAGGAAAAGGAGACATAGAACGAGAAGATGATCTTGAGCATCATAAAGGACATGAAAGAGAGAAAAAAAATGAAGGAGGAAGAGAAAAGGACAGACTGAAAGGAAGAGACAAAGATAAAGCTAGGGACAGAGAACGAGAGAAAGACAGAGGAAAAGATCGGGAAAGGGATAGACAAAGGGACAGAGAAAAAGATGGGGAGCATTTAAGAGAACATGGAAAGGATAAAGCAGAGAAAAAGGTAATTGAAATCTTATTTCAGAGAACAGTAACTTTTGGCATGCTGTGGTAGGGACTGAACGTGTTATAATGACCTTGCATGTTTGTATTCCCTGCTCATTTAACAATTAAGTACTTTCTTTAACAGCAATTATTCTTGTGAAGTGAAAGTGTTGGTGTGGGTTTGATCTAGTAAGAGTGTGAGTAGCTTCATGTCTCTGTCATGATGTATCTTGACTCAGTTGAGCCATCAGACTCATCTGACTGTGCTTCCTGAACATCTAATAAGCAGTTTGTTTTCTGAACTCTGCATGTCTGAATTCTCCTGATCACACTACATTGTTTGGCAGAGAGGGGTGGCAGTGACTGTTGGAACTGTGTACTTATATCCTCTTGTATCTTCCCAGTAATGCATGCTGCTATTGCAGCCATAGCCAGCTTTTGGGGAAGATGGGGCTGAAGAGAGTTCCTTTGGGCCATAACTATTCATTAATATCTCTCTTGAGCTTATTTCTCCTGTAGCAGCACACACAGGATGGAGTTGTACACCTGTATTTTTTTTTCTGGCTTTCTAGATTAAGCTACTTGCTTCCAGCTTGATATTTTTTTTTCTTGAAAGAACTCTTGGGAAGGTCATCTAGATTCTTGCAAGGGTGCTCTATTTGCAGTGGACACAGCACATGGTGTTGCATCTTTGAGAAGGAACACATCCACTGTTTCCCCATACTTCAGACCTTCTCAGTGTAGAGTCCTAAACTGCCTTAAAAGCCATTCTTTATTGCCTTTCGTTATGTAGTTCTTCTTAGCTTCTCTCTTCCTCCTCTAAATATTTCCTGTTCTCCTTTTCTGTTCTGTTGTGTGCTGGTTCACAGTAGAGATTAGGGATTAATGGGCATCAACGGTGCTTCTTTTAAAGGATAGTTCAATTTTGTTAGATGTGAGAAAGCAGTTCTGTCAGTTCCTGTCTGCTGGCCTTAAGGATTCTTACCTTCCTGATATTACTCAGAAAGAACAATGTTTGACTGTCGATTTTGCTCAGTTAGTCTCCTATGTGGGAGAACCAAGGTAAAGAGGGCAGGTAGATGGATAAGAATACCATTGCAATGTGCTCGGTTCTACTCTACGCTCATTTCCCCTTTCATGTTATTCAGGTAAGTGGCTCACTTCTCAGCACACACTGAATCTAAAGCAATTAATTTCTTTTTCAGTCCGCAGATTCTGAGGAATCCGTGCTTAGAAAAATGCAGAGGCCCACTAAAGACAGCAAGTGCCAGCCAGATAATGAGGTTAGTAGTATAGAAGATCTGGGAAGGTGAATATTGAAAGTGTTGCATTTTAGAATGATTTGGGAGTCTGCACGAAAGGAATGTAGGATGGAAAGGTAAGTAGATGACAAGTTTTAGAGCTGTAAAATAGATGCTTGTCTGGGGTTTTTGTTTATTTATTTATTAAATTTCTCTGAGCTTGAACAAAAAAAGTCTACTCAGTTTACTTCATTTTCCAGACTTTTATTTCTGAGTATTGATATGTTGGGTACTTCAGAAAAAATATTTGTTTGTTCAAAGTTTTCTGTTTATTCCTCTGAATCTTTCCTGGAAAGCTAGTTTGGTTTTTTTGTTTTTTTTTTTTTGTACTGTAATAGAAGTTACTGTTTTGGAAAGAAAATGAGTCCAATGTTGCGTCTGGGCCTGTGTTTTGCAGCTGGATGATGGTAGGGCAGAATAGCAACTTACTGATTGCCTCTGAACAGTAGCTGTTGCTTGTGATGCCATTGTGTCTGCATCTGCTGCTTCTTGATGACCTGAGGCAATTTAGGGAATTATGGAGCCATATGGCTAAATGTTTAAAGTGTGAGACTTCAATAAATTAACCTAAAGGAGCTCAGCCTAGGAAAAAATAGGCAGGATCCCAAGTCAAGCAGGAGTCTCTGGTGAGAGTCTATGGGCCACTGACATCATCGTGTCTTCTACATGAGATGACAAATTTATAGCTATTCTTTGACTGAAATCCAACCAAACTTTCTAAATTATTGGCACTTGGAGGGAGAGCTTATAAAATAGTTTTTAGCCTGAAGCAAATGTTCATGGCCAAGTTAAACTTCCTGCAAATTGGGTCTCTAATGGAAATTCTGAGCCTCATCCCAAACTATCGTAGTGCTCTTGGGCACCACAATAATACACTGGGGCAGTAAAGTTTCATTTCCCGTCTTAAGTGCTTTTGGGAGTGATGCCAAGGCATGTGGGTTTATTACCTTAAATCTAGATGACATGCTTTTCTTCTACTTGCTTGCGTAACAGTAGACGCTGCTTAGTTTTTAGGTGATGAAAACACACACTTTAGACCAGTGCATGACAAATGGTCATCTTCTTAAGACTGTGGAAGAGAGGAATGAAATGAATATGTTCCCAATGAATTTTTAGAGCTGGAGAGCTAAGATAGCCACACAAAGTGATTTAGAGGAAATTCCAGCATGAAATGAATTCTGATGGACTGGGTTTGATCATCCTGTCCTCACAGTAGTTTCACAGCAGGGTAATGCCTTTATTTCCAGGGGTTTACCCTGACTTAAACTACTGTAACTCCATTTAAGTCCCGTGGTGGTGAAACAAGTGTGTTAAAAGGAAGGGAAACTGTTAGTCTTTATGCACATGAAGAATATTAAGTCATAATTTGTAGTCTCTGCTGCATAATCAATAAATTTTTAGCATCTGTCTTTAGCTTTTTGTAAATATAATACAAGTGAAACAATTTGAAGCAGCCCCTCTCAAGCAATGGCTGATATGCCAGTACCTAATATGTCACCCACTCTTTTCTGCCCTGAGGATTAACCTCTTCTTTTCTGGTTTGTTCCTGTTGTGCTCACCCAATTACCCTGGCTCCTAGTCCTGCTCCCTTTATCCTCACGGTCCTAGCCACAGCTTCTCTTTCGTTCCAAGCCTAATCTTACGTGGCTTCATGGCGTTATGAGCCATTTGTCTTCCACTTGATTTTCATCTTGCTTCTTCCATATTTGAATTAGGCCCTTTCTTCAGACATGCTGCTTGGCAGCATAAGAGCATGGAAACAGTGCGGGGTGGGGGGGAAGGCAGTGGGGAAATGGGAACTTTTATTTCATTTGAGATTTCTGTGGAGTTTCAGGCTGAATGGCTTCTGTGCTGCATTTACTTTAGAGAACAAATTAATTTATTATATAAAATTATAAAAATTTATATATTTTTTCATATTCTACATGTACAGCAAAGCTATCACTTAAAGCTTAGTTCCTGGCTTTGCTCCTAAGAGATTAGGAGTCTAAATAAGATTCTGTGTCTATTCATGCAACTCTTAATTTTCTTGCTGCTGATTATCAGAAGCCAGCTTTAAAATACTACTTTTGTCAGGTTGACTTTTTTTTTTAAATGTATTTTTCTAGTACTAAAGAAATTCTGTATGTTACTCAGTGTGTAATAGTCATCACATGAGTATCTATAATTTTTTGGAACTAAAAGAAAACAAGTATAAGTAGGAATTAAGAAGAGACATTTGGCTAACACATGGCAATCAGAAGACGACTACTTGCTGCTTCGAGGCTAGCTGTTGCATACCACACTGTTTGTGATCAGAGCGGGTTCAGTCATATTCTGTTAGCTCTCAGTCCATCTCAGGTAAAAGTCTTGTTTAAAATGGACACTTTGCAGCATGACTGATTTACCTTCTAAATAATAAAGATAACTTTGTCTTTTGACAAAAGGTGGTTGAGATTGTAGAGCTTCTGAGCGTATGGTACTGTTTATGTGAAAGTGGCTGCAGAACAGGTATGTCATTTACCCCTAAGGCCAAACACATTGGAAAAGTCTCTTCCATTTTACAGATGGCTGCTGAAACTCTTGGCTAAAGCTTTTTGTAATATCCTGTCACTTTTGGCCACTTCTATAATGACTTTTATTTTTGCCCTACAAACTGTTTTGCTCTGGAACTGGTCACTTGAATCAGCCTCTAAGTCATATCTAATGAACTTCTATTTCTGTTGGAACTCATCTCGACTATATAATGAAACAACTACTGAATGAAAAAAAGACATAACTGCCCTAGAAGCAGCAGAGAGAATCATTCCATGGAAATCTGCTGGACATGGCTCAAATATTTTTGTTCTGGTGCTGTGAGTGACCCTCTTTTTGGTGTCATTTATTCATAACTGGCTCATGTAATAGAAATCCATCATTAAAACTTACATTTTAAAAAGCGGGTTTTTTCTAATAGTTCTTTTTGCATTTGAAAGGTTTTCATTAGCAGAAGCTAACACCCATAGAACACCACCTTGTGAGCTTTCATTTGGGGAAAAGATAATTGATTGATATTTTCTTAATAAGTTTTATCACCACAGCAGTCAAAGTGACCTTAGCAAATAGAGATCTTTCCTTGTTGCTGTTGCACACTAATAAAGTATGCCTGTTAAGCATGATAGCTGTTTTAGGAATAAATACTGGAAATAAAGACAGTTGAAGGAAAGAGCAAAGAAAGTCTTTGAGGGGTCCATAGGTTGCAGTAAAAGCATTAGAAATGGGCTGTGTTTATTTGCTGAGGAATAGTCTGTCGCACAAAATTTAAAAATGTATTTGTATATGTAGTTTTATTTATATAAAACTTATATATTTATATTCATACTATTTACATTACAAAGCAAATATACCTCCTGGCACTGTGGATCTAATTAGAAGAGGGACATTGTGGAGGGATGATTGAGTTAGATTCCTATTCACAGACTTAATTTGTGTTTATTATTAGTGAACTATTGGTGGATCTGATCATAGAATCATAGAATCATTAAGGTTGGAAAAGACCTCTAGGATCATCAAGTCCAACCGCCAACCCAACACCACCAGGCCTCCTAAACCATGTCCCCAAGTGCCACGTCTACACGTTTTTTGAACACCTCCAGGGATGGTGACTCTACCACCTCTCTGGGCAGCCTGTTCCAATGCCTGACCACTCTTTCAGTAAAGAAACTTTTCCTAATATCCAATCTAAACCTCCCCTGGCACAGCTTGAGGCCATTTCCTCTCATCCTATTGCTAGTAACTTGGGAGAAGAGACCAACACCCACCTCACTACAGCCTCCTTTCAGGTAGTTGTAGAGAGCTATGAGGTCTCCCCTCAGCATCCTCTTCTCCAGCCTAAACACCCCCAGCTCCCTCAGCTGCTCCTCATCAGACTTGTTCTCCAGACCCTTCACCAGCTTCCTTGCCCTTCTCTGGACACGCTCCAGCACCTCAATGTCCTTCTTGTAATGAGGGGCCCAAAACTGAACGCAGTATTTGAGGTGCAGCCTCACCAGTGCCAAGTACAGGGGCACAATCACTGCCCTACTCCTGTTGGCCACACTATTGCTGATACAAGCCAGGATGCTGTTGGCCTTCTTGGCCACCTGGGCACACTGCTGGCTCATGTTTGGTGATGAATTAGAGGGGGAAAATCCCAGTGGCCTATTTACACAATGAGTTGTCCCCCTTTCTTGCTTGGGTGGGAGTGTTTTTTCTGCCTTTGACTGTTGGTGCATGGAGTGGCTGTGGCTAGAGTAGATGCATGTTAAGCATGTACAGAATTAGTTAGGAGAGCAGTATAAAAGTCACTAATAGAAACTGTTCATGACATGCTTTCATGAATATAGAGATTGGTTGTTGCATGGAGAGGAGGAGCAATTAGCAGTTTGGCAGGATGTCTTTTCAAAGCATGTTCATTTTCTTGACCTGCTGAAACATTAGAAATCATTGTTATATCTTAAAGTAAAATTCAGCCTTTTTAAAGGTTAATAATGAGGACAAAGCAGTGGACTGGAAGGTTTAGAGCAGGCTGCAGTATCCTCTCCAAATAGAAATGTAGTTACTGAAAACTGGGAAGTGTGCATACATCCATCTAGGATTCCACTTTAATATGTTTTTTCCAGGATGGTGTGCGATGAAGTGTAAGATTTCTTTTTAATGGCTCTAGTCACTGCTTTTCAAAGTCTTGGAGCCTACGGATTTGTAAGAAGAAGAATGACCTATTTTATCTCCCTTTGGAAAGACTCAAATCATAAATATTGTGGGATTTATGTTTTTGTGTGCTACCATAGGGATTAAATTTTAGCTTTTACTTTGCACCTGTTGCCAGTGTGCACATGTGGCTCTACAAAAATGTTAAGTGGTGTTTGTAGTCACTACCTGACATAAATAAATGACTGAATGCACTCCTCCAGAAGCCTCAGCACCTATTCTGAACTCCTTCCCCACCTGTGCTAATAATTACATCACCCCAAGAGCTGCTGAAGTTTGAGTCTACCAGATGTGGCCTGTGGGCCCATAGAGCCAGACTCTGATGGTATGTAAGCTTTACTTTTGCTCCTTGCATAGTGTTGTGATTTTGAAAGATGGTAGTAATTAAGATGAACTAAGATTAAGATTAACCACTTCAATATTAGCTATGCATTTTGGACTTCTGTCTGTTTTTCTTTATAATATGCCAGCATTTTCTAAAGAGTAAAACAAAAGTATTGGTAGCTCTGGTTGTGGGTCCAATAATAATTGTAATAATCCTGTGAAGATAGTGCAAGTGAAAACTAGTTTATCTGAAAGCAGGACCGTGTACTGTCCAGTCAGCTAGATTTTTGCAAAGTGTAGGATGTAGGGCTTTCTTTTGGCTGATCGAATACCTGAAATTCTGAGCATGTACGTTACATTACAGTCATGGAGGTGAAGGAGATGTAGTTTCTAAAGGACCTAAACTAACTGTTGAAGCTGACTCTTGCGTAGACTGCTCGCTTACCTATAAAGCACCTCAAAACAGTTCAACTACTCAGTTTATCGCAGTTGCATAATGTGATTATCTGTTGTTAATAAGCATTTCCCCTTTGTTTGTCAAGAACTTCTGTTGAGCTTGTGTTGCATTATAGCATATAAAAAAAGCAACATTTGCCTTCAAATCAAACTTACCACTGCATTCCTGATGTGTCAACTTCGTTCCCCTCCTCCATGTAGCTGTGTCTCCAGGGCCAGTAGGTACATTGTTCTAAGCTTGTAGAGGTGGGGTGTTTCTCTTGCATGGTCACCTAAAGTAGTTTGAGTAAAAATACTTACTAGGATCCTATATTTTTAAACATCTTGTAGTGTTATTTTCCATTACAACATGTATGATCCATTGTCCTATATGCAAGTTATTCTGGAAAATGAATGTTTTACATTGTGTAATTTGACAATTTTCTCTTACAGGTGATTGGGACATATAATGTTAGCATTTGCACAGAATTTGTAATTCTCATTTATGTTATCATTATGGACATTATCAGCAGAGCTGGCAATAAATCTTGGATGCAAACTGCGTGGACTGTTAATTCACACAAACTACAAAAAAGCAGATAAGGAGGAAATCCTGTGAGGTGCTAAACATATTTCAGGATTTTGAATAAGATGCAGAGGTGTATTATAGGGATAGAAAGCATAGAAACATAAAATGGCATTCTGTAAATCACTTGTACTTCATCTGTTGTGGTCAGAGGTGGTTGCTTTTTCTTTGGCAACAAATGTTGCTTATGAAATCAGGGAGTTAGGTAAAAGGACAGGGAAGTGATTAGAAGCATGAATGGCTTGTGGAAGCTACTGGTTTATTAGTACGTACAGTCCTGTAAGAATTGGGAAGCCCTGCATGCTTTCGTGGTGGGCCAGATCCCATTGCTGGCTCCATCCTCACGTAAGCAGGGATCTGCACCTTCTGCTAGCCAAGATTGGTATAAGGGGATGGATGGCCTCCTTCCCACCCTGATCCCATACCCAGGAGTTTTGTTGGGCTGGCAGGAATCCTCCTTTACACCTTGCACCTTCTCTGGAGGCGTTTGGGCCCCATCTGTGCTTCAGGTAGTAGTAAATCTGTAGTATACCCTGCCTATAGTTAGTGGCAGCTCTCACGGACCTGCCCCTCTGCAACATAGTGCCTTTGCAGAAAGTATTGTCAGTCAGGTGTTCTTGACTTCAGCCAGTGCAAGCTATATCCAGAGAAAACCAAATAATTCCTGTGTGTGCTTGCCTGCTTTCATTTCCTGGCCTCTCTGAATCACTTTTGGACTAAGGTCAGAGTCCTCAGAAGTGTCCTGAATTTTCTTCCAGTTTGATCTTTTCCACTTTTGAACTCTTGTCCTCCTCCCTGTACCAGTTGCGCCTTCGGATCATCCATTGCTTGTTTGCTGGACTTTCTGGCAGGACCCATTTCTTAGTTTGTCCAGGGTCTTTGCACAGGAAAGTTGCCATTTGAGTAAAGGACTACGCAAGTCTAGTGGCACAGTTTTTTAGTCTTTGCTTCTGTTTTGGAATGAAATTTCAGAGACTTCCCAAAGGGTTAAAGAGGAACTGTGTATCTGATGTGGCTGAAACATAGGTGATTGTAAGCCTCTTATTCCTTTCAGTAGCTCACTGGTAACCAGGCATTGTGTCCCAAGACCAGCAGTGGCATCATAGATGTTCTGCAGGCTTCACAAGATTGCTCTGCCTTGGATACTCTTAGGTCACATTTGGAAGTTGTCTTTACAGTAATGAAATCTAATCATATAGGTTCATTTAAAAGAAAATAGCTAGCATGTATCCAGGAAAAACACCTGCAGACTTTGAGGAAAATAAACTAGACATATTCTTGATCTTATATGTGTGGGTCAGTTTTGTAAGTGAATATTTTTTATGTGTAATACATATAGGTAAAAAGCAACACATGTAAGTAAATTTTATATAGAAATATATAATTTTTAATATACAATTATATAAATCTGTGGGGTGTTTTTTTTTGTTGTTTTTTTTTTTTTTTTTTAAGAGTGAAAGTCCTGCAGGAATATCAAGGCAGCCTTCAACAAAAGGATCAAGGCAACGTGCCAGACCCGGAGGAGAAGGTAACTAGAGGGAGGATATTATTTCTATTAAATATGCTGGAGGGTTATTGAATAGGAATAGCATAAATACTTAAATATCCGTGTTTATTATTTATCAGTGCTTGCTTTATACTCCCAGTCTGCATTTATGAATCCAATAGGCAATTTTTCTGCATGGATTTGATACATAGAAAGTGGTACTCAGTTCAGTTTGCTCGCATTCCTCATGCACAATTGCAGATATAAATTGAGCCTGCTCTTGATATTTATAGTGTTCTCTCCGAATGGGCTTTTTTCAGTTGTTCTATAACTATTTCTTTTTCTGTTATTTTCACAAGAAGTGTTTCTTTGCTTCATAATCTAGCAAGTTCGGACAAATATGCCTTCCAGAACTTTGGGAGGCTTTTTTTTTTCTGTCACTGAGGATTAGTGGACATTATGTCTGAGTTGATAAAACTGTTGCACATTACCTTTACATAAAGTCACATGTAAAGGTTTGTGAAATGTTTACAACAGAGCAGTATTGTTTTAGTAAGACTTAAGATATGTTGTTTAAGGTTGTTTTAGTAAGATGAAGGACATTTGTGAGGCAAGATGAGCTTTCCTTTAGGGTAAATCATACAGCCGTGAACCCTGAATTTGTAACTTCATCACTTACTTAAATTTAGGAAGAGTGCTCTTTCTAAGTTTGCCTAGGGAACCCAAACTTCATTTATTTTCTGAATTTTTCAATAATTTCTCAAGGATCTGAAGTCTTAGTGTTTGGTCTTTAGAAATTTGGGGTTTATAAATGAAAAGATCATATTTGTCAAA
Source organism: Morus bassanus (assembly GCA_031468815.1). Taxonomy (NCBI): domain Eukaryota; kingdom Metazoa; phylum Chordata; class Aves; order Suliformes; family Sulidae; genus Morus; species Morus bassanus. The sequence continues at coordinate 42,791,615 of CM062574.1, forward strand.
AAAACCCAACCAAGAAAACAAAGAAACAAACAAAAAGGCATGCTCCCTAACTGAGTACTGGTCAGTGCAAAGAGGAGTTTCCCTGGGTATTTGTTTGGTAAGCAGTACATTAAACGATCCACATTTGTGTAAACTTTTTTTGGGGTTTCTTCAGTGAAAAGATGGTTGGGTGAATTCCAGACTAGGCAAACCATTCTGAGTGATTTCCATAGCGTGAGGCATTTACAACGCTGCAAGTGTAAGCTGGAGAACAGGTGAAGATAAGGTGTTAAGCAGAACCTCTGGCATGTGATGATTAGAGAAGATTCCTCTGAGTACTGAAACAATGGCACAGGTTTGTAGATCTTTGACTCTCTCCAATGTCTGTCATTACAGCTGTGGTCAACTGTATTTGCACCCGGACTGGTGTCAGGCTAGGACCTTGTGATTTGAGTGGGAGCAGGGAAGGTGATCTGGGTATCATCAGTACTGAATCCTGTCCCACGTCGTCTTCCACAATAGCTCAGCCAGGTGTAAGGAACCAAGCCCTGTGGCATTTCTTCTGACAGTTCTGGGGAAGGAAGGCTGGATATTTATTTCTTATTGTGGAATTATTGGCAGGAAATGAGAATCTGTAAAAGGCCTATCTCTTAGTGCCGACAAAGAGTTGCCCCTGGTGGCATTGTGGCCACCAGCCCTGATGGGCGTGCAGTGCCAGGGCTCCAGACTGAATCCTGGCTGCGCTGGTCTTGACAGCAGATGAGGAGGTAGCTCTGTAGTCATCTCGTCCTTGCTTCGGTGCTAAGTCTGTCAAGACTGTCACTTCTAATAATAGATGTGTGGTATCCGTACTTGCCCGTTAGGAAGTGGATTGATATAAACTGTAATTGTATCGATTACAGGCCATTTTGCCAGCCTTTGTATGAAAGCCTATTCTGAGTCTTTGTTGAGTGGAGCTATTTACAAATGGTACAACCATCAATAAACATTCCTCCTCCTCTGCCTTGCACCTGCATTAGCCATTTCTCTTTGTCTCTTTAGACAAGATTTAAGTGAAGATTTTAGTCCTGAGGTAGTTTTAACTGAGTATAATAGACAGTTGTGCGAGGCTTTATAAATAAGTAAATAATTTTATTTTATCTGTTAAGTTGCTTCATTGCAATTGGTTATGTCACCAGCTTTTGTAAGTAATTGTATTAAATACTGTATTTGCATACTAAACAGAAACTAGATTCTCTTCAGAATATCCTAAGTACTTAATACTTTCACATCAGGAAGAAAGGAATCTAAACTTAGTATTACTAGCTCTTTGTGTAAGAAAGCCAAGAGGAAGAGCCTAGAGAAACATGTAGGTAAGGAATAAAACTGGCTGCTAACCAGAGCTCCTGTAATGACAGTGTAACTGCAATTTCTCTCTGTATTTAAGTGCCCTTTTCCCTCCTCCTCCTATTTCAGTGACCTGATTATTTACTCTGATTCCAGTTTTCTTGCAATGGTTTTGTGCCCTGGGAGCTGCTATTTTATTTCTAATGAAGAAGTCACTGTACATAAATCAGTTTAACATCTCAGTTCAGAAGATACAATAACACCTGTGAATTGTGATACCTGTTAAATAGTAATTCTGGCTGAAGACATACTGTTTAGACTAATGAAGCATGAAGATATTCATACACTTAATCTGCCAATGTCACTATTTTTAGTCTATGTAGAGAGATTGTGTGTTGCTCTGTCTTCGCAAGGATCCACGTTTACTTTGGGTTTGTGTTTTAGTAGGTTTCCATATGTCTGAGACAAAATACTGAAGTTATATCAGAGCTTGGATAGTGTTTTCATATCAACCAATAGCCATGTTTTCAAAAGGACTTGGGGAAAAAATTAAAAGGATGTTTAGGTACCTTAAATACTTTGAGAAAGATCTGGCATGTTGGATATGAACGTCTGTTGACTTAGGAGCTTAATTCAAGTTGGTGCTCAAAAATTGAAAATTTTATGTCACATCTCATGTACTTATGTGCTGTGAGGTTTTAATAATTTCGTAGATGAAAAATACCATCTGGATTCCATTAAATGTAGTCTTATTTTACTACTTAGTGATCCTTAGCTGATCCTATAACTTTTTTATTTCCCAAGATTTGAATATTTGTTTTACAGCCTGAACTGGCACTGAACTACAGTGACCAGACATGCCCCATTTTATAGGATCATCCTTTCTTTAAAATCAGGATCCAGTTTTTCTAATAAATGAAATACAGTTAACGACTTAACCTGTGTTTTGTCTTTGAGGTAAATATTTTAAAATGCTCCTCTTTTCATGATGCAGCAGGCCAGTGCACGCAAATTTCAGTTTACCTAAGTGGTGCTAAATACTTTGGGCATTAGCCCTCTTTTTGTTCTAATGCAGCAGAGGTGCAATAGGTGAGTAAGGCTCAGAGGTGCTCCGGTAAGTCATCCAGAGCGGAGTAAAAACCTTCTGGAGCTACGCTGATGCCGGTTGCACACTGGTCCCTGTAGCTTCTGGTGATGATGATCAGAGCTTTCTATGTTTTCTAACATTAACTGGAGATAAATAAATGCACAGCAGGAGAACACACGAGGGCTAGTGTCATGACTAAACTTGTAACAAATAAAGCTGAAGTGGTGAAAGGTGGACTTGCTGAGCAAAACCAGGTATATTTGCCATCCTGGTAATTAAAACAAGTTCTACCAGCATTTGCTCACTTCTGTTATGAACAAATTCCTAGTGGTATTGGAGCAAATGTTTTGTTTGGTGTTTTGGTTTGTTTTTTGTTTTTTTTTTTTTTTTTATAGTTAATGTTATGTTTATTACTACTCAGGCAATGGCTGCTTTTATAGTTGCAACATGCCTTGCAGCAAAAATTGTACCATGCAATAGAGACCATTTTTTGCTAATTTAGAAGCTGATTGATAAATTGAATGTAATTTTTTTTAAACTTGCAGTTGCTGTTAATTGAGATCTGAACAGGTTTCCTTTCAGACACTGAGTTACTTCCTGAATGGAAATGATGGAGTAAAGTGCTTCGCTTTCCACTGTTGGTTTGGCTTTTCTTCTAAGCTCCAGACCTTACGGGTAACTTGTAGCACTGCTGTATAGGTTGGTGATGAATGTTTAAATGCTAGTTTCAGTTTTATTAAATGATAATTCATCCTGGCCTTAGCACAGGTAAATGAAAGTGCTGGTTGACCTTTCTCTGCTGTGTATTAATCTCCTTCTAAACTAGTAGAACTCAGCATTTCTGCTGCAATGGACTATATATCTTTGTGGATGCTTCCTGTGCCATGGGTGGAGGAGTAGATTCTCCGCTATTGATCTGTATGTCCTGAAAGCTTCAGGTTTATGCTGCATGCGGTAGTTTCATCACTGGTTTTGGAACTGTTGGATGTTTCAACCCAAGCGTTAGGCAGGGCTCTATCTGGTAAATCTTTTCCTGTGCACTCAAAACTGTTTGCTCACTTGTTCTGGTGGTGGAAAGGTTACCTGAGGTATCCTGACTGTAGACAGGGGCCCTGTGAATCTGTTCATTACCTTTGCATTAGTTACCTGTTTGCAGATAAGGAGACTTGGAAGTGCTGCATTCAGTTCCTGGGCAGTGCTTTGGGTACCTCTGTTTTAAACATGTGTGCTTTTTCTGTATCTGTAATCTTGCCTATTTCTGAATTTGTTCTGCTTCTGCTGCATTTTGAGGAGTGTGAGAACTGAACATATTACTCCGAGTCAAAGGGTGCATGGGTGTATATATATATATATTTAATGATAAGACTAAAGCTAAATATTCTACCCATTCTGTACATATCTTGACAAACTGTATGAATAGTTTAACTTTTCTTGACCATGTGTGTTCAGTGCACAGGTATATATTCAGGAATGATGTACAAATGGTGCTGAATTGTTTCTTCTTTGTGTCCCTCCGCCCTGAATGTCTCTTCTCCCTGGGCAGATAATTTAGAAGTCAGATGTATAGCTGAATATTTCGGCTTTCTTCCACTGTGTGTTACTTTGCTTTTGTCAACATCGTCCTGTTGTAACTGGGGGAATTAATTCAAGATAATGAAATGGTCTTTAATGTTTTTTCAAAAATAAAACTGTTTTAGGTAGCATCAAAAGTGAACAACCTTTGTGGACTAGGCTCTTCCGTGGCATTACCAGCAAGTTGTGGAGTTCAGCTACCAGAAATCAGCTTTTCTTGCTTGAAATTTCTTAATGGCTTTAGTATGAAATGGGTTTAAAACTAAAGCTTTTGAAACAAACCAAAGTGCATTATGCATTCCAAGTAGTATACAAACAATATTGTGTATTTTAGCAATTACTTAGACTTTATTAGGTAAATATTGTATTGTTTCACCAGCTATCAGGCTGATAAATAATGTCTGTAAATCTTTTCTGAATTGAGGAAGTTGCCATTAGTTTGCAGGAACATAAGGAGTTCAATCAGCAGTCATGTAAAAAGTCTGTGAACTTTGAAAGTTATTTATTTACACTCAAGACGGTTTATTAAACTAGGATAGCACTTAAAGAAATAGTAAGTGTAACAGGTATTTAGCGTGGCTTTTTATATTAAATTTTTATTGTATCTTCAGTTTCATTTGACTATAAACTCTTTTGTTACAGGAACTGTGGAAACGAAGAGCGTGGCAGATAAGATTTCAGAGGAGAGTGTTGCTAAACTGCAAGAGAAAGCTGAACCAGGACTTGCAGTAAAACAGAAAGGTAGGGACAATAAAAACTCGACTGCCTTGGAAAGTCTAACTTGAGCGCTTCAGGGTTGAATTTGAATCCATGAAGCTAAATGATTTAAGGAGGGGGGTTTACACTTAATCCAACTGCTGCCTTGTGTTTTAATCACATCTTGTGAGTAATGTCCTGGTTTGAAAAATGTATGTTCCCTGATAAAACAGTTACCCTTATTTTCTCTTTCCTTACTCTTATGCAAGTTTTGAAAGAGACCAGTGCTTACAGTGTCCCAAGGAAAATGCAGGGCTGCTGCGCCTGAATCCCTTGGTGACTCGTTCTGTGTAAGAACTGAATCAATGCATGTTGCCTTTTTGTACAAGTATGTGGGAGTTTCACTTAGTGTTTGCATTTTACAGGATTTTAGAGGAAAATTCCATCCCTGCATTCTTACTTCTCCATTTTTTTTTCCAAGTTGTATATAGCTCCCAAGACATACGTTGTTAATGAGGTATTTGTATCCAGCTACAGTATACGTGGAGCCATAGAAGCAAAATGTAGGAGGAAGAACTGAGATTTAAGCAAAAAGCTGCGTTTTTGTTTTCTCCGGATCCAGATGCCTGACCTAGTTGGAGAGTTGATACCATGTATGTGGGAGGTCAAAGGCTGTTTCCCAGTCCACCTGTGGCCTTCAGGGCCTCATAGCTGTGTCAGTCTAATGAAATGTAGACGGTTGGCCAAGACATTTGTGTGACCTTACACAACTGGGAGAGCTTCCACGCTAATTCCTTTTAATCTTTTGGAGCTGTCTTGTCTATTGGAATGTATCTGTTATGGAATACAACCTTATATTCCTCTATTTCTCACTTGAAGGTATGTAAGAGGAGTACGCCCAGGTTCATTATTGATTCGGATTGGATTCTCAGGTGGTATAAGAACCAAATACTGTATTGACCGTTCTTTATTTTCCACTTTATTCGATAAGATAGTGTAACATAGTAGCGCATTAGTGAACCTTAATTTTCTGTAAGTTCTTATAGAGATGAAATTGCCATCCACACATTTAATAGCTTTCACAATTGGAATATGAAATCAGTTATGACAGTCAATAAGAACAGTCATCGCAGACAGCGAAGTTGGATGCTATTTGGCAGTAATCATAAATCAGTGATCACATGTCCCTTCTTGCTGTGTTCTTGTGTCTTTAACTACAAATGAAAGTTATGAAAGTTTCCAAAGGAAGAATCATTTATAGGATTTCAAAAACATTGTTTACTGGCTGAAATAAGCTTATTTTGCTGGATCTTTTGGAGTTTTATTTCTGTATTCTGCTTCAGTCTTATATTCTGTTTCTGAGCATTGAGGCTCTGAACCTTTCCATTCTGGTTTGGGGTTTGTTTTCTTTTTTCCCTTTATAAATGAGCATTTGTCAGCATCATCAGTTATTCTCCCTTGGTGTCCTCCCTTAGGAATCCTTGCTGGCTAGTTTATGGCAGCCTCTTAAATAAGAAGTATATGTTTAAAGCTTTCTGGCAAAAGGGTGTTTTGGCCCATCTCAGCTTTTTGCTCATGCACCCCTGAAGTTACTTAGGTTCCACTTTCTTTAGACGTGTGCACATAAATGCACCCACTGTGGCAAGAAGGGAGGAACAGTTGCACTTCATGGTCACTCGATAAAGTGTAGGCCTGCATGAGGGTTTTTCAGAAGCTGATGGTGATTTAAGATTTTTCTGAACCTTGTTAAATTCTAAAATGAGCTTTTTTGGGGGGTTTCACTGGTGCAGTTTGTCTTCTCGCAATTTTGGTAATTACATTGAGGAACGCTTCTCTGGGAGGAGCAATGCCAGGCTCCTCTCTAAAGTTCATCTCAAAGTAACCTTAAGATGTTGTCGCTTGTGCAGTTGAGCCATCGCAGCCACCCATCTGCAGAAAACTGGCATATATGTAAAATGTGAACATCCTTTCCACCAGCTTGGCAGAGGGGCTGGGAGGGCAGTGTCTCAAACCGAGTCGTGCTGATCCAATTCTTCAGGCAGAGTGTGAATGCATGTGCTAACAAGAGGGAATGGGAAGTATGAAGGTGGGAGTGCTTATTTGGTGACAGTGCCAGTTTACTCTAGCAGAAGGGTTTAGGAAACTACTGAAACTCTGCTTAGTTTGTCACTGCATACTGGAAACCACAGTCTGCGCAAGATGCGTAGGCACTGTCTTGTTTGCTTATGTAGCTGGTCCATGATACCGTTTAGTTGGTTAATTGTGCATTAGATTTATACTCCAGCTAACTCCAGTGGAATTAAATGGAAACTGGGTGTTGAAACTGCTTGAAAATCACAGTCGCTGCCCTTCCGCAACTCCAAACCTACCTTTGGAGTAGGTTAGTCAGAGAAGAGCTGAAGAGAGTTCTCCCACAAGGCTTTCAAGGGTTTAGGGGGTACTTGGGACTACTTAAAGTGTTACATTCTGTGAACTGCTTCTGTATTTCTTCTGGAACTTTAATTTTTATAGTTCTGGACTGCTTAAACTTGTTTTGAGAGGTGAGCAGTCCCTGTGCTTTCCTAATTCAAAGTAAATTGGCATGGCTTTGCCTCTCAAATCTGTTGTACAGATTTACACAATTTTCTTTTTACACATCTCATTTAACTTTCAGGACTGTCTACTCAGATATTCTATTAAGACAAATATTTCGATCCTCCAATGTCTTTTTACTTATCAGAAATGAAACATTTTTTAAGAGTGTGTTCTGCTTAATGACCAGAACATTGGTGTCTTTAGCAGAGAAGTGTGAGTTTGTTGGAAACACTCCCTAATGTGTTTGTCCCTATTCTTCTGGCCTCGGTAGTAGTTCCCAAGTAAGAAGCTGGCTGTAGTTGTTCTTGTGTGCTTCGTGCCTAACTTGGTCAGATTATTATTAAAGAATTTATATAACTCATCTGAAAAATCACTGTATTTGTTATTTTCAGGTGAATTTGCCAGCGACTCAGGAACATTATAGTGACAAAATACCAGAACTGAACATACCAATGATAGTTAAAAAATTCTAATAGAAAAAACAGTGCTTTTTAATAAATAAAGCACTTCGATAGTTTAGTGCTTTTTTCCCTTTTATGCTATGTATTAAAGAATTTTTAAACTGTAACAAAACGTAATTTAGTTGTGTTTGAATGCTTTGAGTAGACTTTATCCAAGTAGTTTCTATTTAAAGGAATACCAAAGAGCCATCTATGAAAGTGCTTTGTGCTTTGGGTTAAGTGTTTTAAAAAAAAAAAAAAAAATTAATAGGTTATGAGCACTTCATGGGTTCTACCTTGAAAATAAGCAGAACCTGTGGGGAACTTTTTGCAATACATTACAGGTAGTTATTGCAACAACTAGATTAATAAAACATAACCTTTTCCATTTTCTTAATGTCAGTACATGACTTTGTTTCCCTCCTGCTATTACTTGTTGCGTTTGTGGCTTCCCTTCATGTTAAAGGGGAAAGTGATCCACAAACCTTTCCTCAAATAACTGGATAATTGGGCCAGTAATAGACAGTGAATCTGGAAATCCCCTGGAAATCTGGTACATAGCAGGTCCATGAAGCATCTCTTAGTTTGCTCTGTGCAGGTGTCACAGCACTGTGCTTTGATACCATCACTGCTCCTTCTCCACTGGTGCTGTGGAGCTGGGATGAACTAGGGAAGAGAGATTCTGAGATGCTCATTTTTCACATAGAGTAAATGAATGCTAGCGGGACTCCTTGCAACTGTTGACTTTCTGTCTTGTGAGCAGCTGTAATGTCAGCATGATGCATGTCAGGACATAGCGAGAGCAAGAAATCTGCTGAGACCTTGACTGTGGCTGATAGCTGCTCCAAAAGCTAAATTCCTTTAGCAGTCTGCGCTCCTTGCTTGATGGTAGCTGTTTCTTTGAAAACAAAAGTAGTGATTCTTGCAGGCGTTGTTTCCTGGGAGCTGGGCATACATAGAGGCAAGGGAGGACTGTACATGCTTCTCACAAACCTGCAGAAACCTGCTGTACCAAAAGGTCAGTGATGGCTTTCCAGTATGAGGAGTAAACCTGTACTATTAACAGACTGAATGTAACACACAAAAAATGAAAAATCCTGGACGCGCTCACACATCTCCCCAAGCCGATCTGCATAAAGGCTGCCAAACAGTTCTTTGTTCCGTCTGACTTACCTGGGGTACCCACAGTCACCAGGGGTCTGTCTCAGCTCCTCTGATTGCATGAGCAGGCTCTAAGCAGAACCTTTGTGCAAAATCTAGTATTTTATTAAGGAGCAGACCTCTGTTTTTTATTGCTCTGTACTTTTGTGATCCCCATCATGTGGGAAAAAGCCTTTTGCTGTGTGGAAGGGGAATTTTGAAATCCTTATCACATCCATTAGGCAGGGATGCTAAATTAGGTACCCAGGGAAGTGCAAGAAGCTCATGATGCAGCCACAGAGCACGACTTTCTGATGTGAGCCTGGCTCAGTCTTAACATAGGGACCACTCCAGCTCACGTGGTAACGACTGTAGGACTGGTTGATGCATGGTGGTTGTTCCAGTAAGACTGAGGGAAAACTTAACATAGCGCTTATGGTTGTTAAGTGTATATACATATAGAATTATAGAATCATTTAGGCTGGAAAAGACCTTTAAGATCATGAAGTCCCACCGTTAACCAGCACTGCCACCACTAAACCGTGTCCATAAGCACCACATCTACACATCTTTTAAGATATCTCCAGGGATAGTGACTCAACCACTTCCCTGGGCAGCTTGTTCCAATGCTTGACAACCCTTTTGGTGAAGAAATTTTTCCTAATATCCAATCTAAACCTCCCCTGACACAACTTGAGGCCATTTCCTCTTGTCCTATCGCTTGTTACTTGGGAGAAGAGACCAACACCCACCTCGCTACAACCTCCTTTCAGGTAGTTGTAGAGAGCGATGAGGTCTCCCCTCAGCCTCCTCTTCCTCAGGCTAAACACCCCCAGCTCCCTCAGCTGCTCCTCAGAAGACTTGTTCTCCTCTATCTTCCTCATGTTCTCCAGTAGATTACATATAGAATTAATACACTGTATAAACGTAATTTTTTTCCTTCAAAATATAGCATATGTTCTGTTCAGTAGTTTTAAATGAGAAGGTCCTGCCCATGAAACGACTGTTCAGAGAGTATGCACAAATGCATAAGTGGAATGCAATAGACTCTGGGAAAGATACTTGCATTACTTTGCCTAAGTTTGGGCTTGTAAAAGCCTGGCTGCCTTGGCCTTTTTCTTTCAGTGGTGCCATTCTTGGTGATTTCAGAGCAGAGGAACACTGAAGTGGACAATAGTGTTAGGAGTCCTTTCTGTGTGTGCCATTACGTGGAAGAAATACTTACTGACAGATTATTCATCTGAGTAAGCTTTCTAGATGGAATCCAAGAACATCGAATGCTTTTTACCTACCAAAATTATTTGTAGAAATGCTAAAGCAGAAAGTGGTGAATGATGTCCATAATCCCGTGCAATTAGATTGTCATGGCAAAGATGTCATTCATCTTGTTCTCTGCCATTACAGAGAATGGTCTAACCTGAGCTTGGCAGTTGTTGGTTCATGCCATTAACTGCACTGGACTGGTCAGAGTAACTCGGTAGGAAACCTATCAACTGGGAAGGAGCAGTTAAACTAGTTCTGTCCGATTTAAATTGCAAATGGAGTCAACCCTATGGAGAGCATAACTATGGTGGGCAGAAGAAGCCCTCATCCTGAAATCATAGAATCCTTGATGTTGAAAGGGACAGACAGATGGAGGTCAACCCCCTGCTCGAATCTGGGCCAACTAAGAATACCAGTAGAGGAAAATAAAAAGTTAAGGTGAACAAAAGAAAGGTTTAAAAAAACCCCAGCATAGAGAATATAGGGTTTTTTAATATGTTTTTTCCTTTTACAATATTGTATAATGAGCAACTTGAAATATTGCAAATGTTACCATGCAACTGTGGAAGAATTGAGTGAGATTATGTCATTTTCACAGATGTGAGAATTTCACAATATTAAGAAATAAATGAAAAATAAAGAAAGTTTAAATGTTTTTTCAGTGTCCCTTTTGAATTGTGAATGCTCAGAGATGTTTAAAACCTGGAAGTTCACAAGATACTTAACTCGTATATAAGCTTACAGAATTTTATTTCTAATTTTGAAAGTTTGTCATGTGATGTATTTCATGAGCACATATTCAAGTATAGTGCCAATAAGAGTCAAAATACTGTTGTAAGATTTGCGTTGCCAGCTAAGCCAAAATTTTATGTTTGTTTCGTTTAATAGAAGGAGAAGCAGAGAACGTGGCTCCTGAAAAGCCTGCAGTATCTGAAAATGGTGAAGTACCTAATGATTTTCCGCCTCAGCCCATCCAAAGGTTTGTTTCTGTGCTTTATTCTGTTTGAATCAAACTATGATGTGTCTGGAGATAATACAGTCCATTTGAAAATGGCAAGGAAACTTGGAGCAGTGTGTTTCTGCTAGTGGTACCAAATAATAAGTATTATCCCATGTATGGTTCCCTTTATTCACTTTCATGTCCTTCTATAAAGAACACTTTAACATTGTGAAGTGTTTTGGACTTAGTTTCTTAATCCATAAAGTGCTTTGATATAATGTTATTAAAATATGAGGGACGTGTGGAGAGTCTAATGGGAAGAACATTGCATTATATACATGACTTTCATAAGCATGGTGTTGTGGATAAGACGAACTTGCCTTTTAAATCCCAATTTACTTTTTCTTTGCCCTGCAAAGGCTTGTGTAATTGCATCACTTGTGAAAATAATTTTTTTTCCCCCGTTTTCGTTGCAGTTTGTATTGTTAATGCTGAATTTGTTGTTAACAGTAAATAACTGTGTTGTATACAGGTTATTTTTTAGTGAGGCAAATCAAGAGGTGGTTTTACACAATCATAGTTTTTTGTTTTAGGACACATTTTCTAGATTTTCCTAGACTCTTACTAGGATAGCAAGTCTTGTGATATTGGGTTGTACACTGGGGGTGTTTTCAGTGTTGTTGTGCATTGGCTAATTTAGTCAGCTCATGCGTGTGTACATATCTGTTCCTTTGGAGGGCATGTGAGGCTTCCCTTTATAGAATAAAAGCCTCTTTGTTATTGCAGACGCATTCCCCGACCTAGCAGTGCAAGACCAGCACCACCCCGAGTAAAACGTCAAGAAAGCGCAGAGGTCTTACTTCCAGAAAGGTAAGGAATGTGGGAGATGCGGAGCAGAAGTTTTTAGCTTTTGTGCCACAGTATTCTCAGATCTTCTGTGCCTCACCTGCTGCTCAACAGCCTTAGGATGGATCATCCCACCGCTCGTTGATTCAGACTGGAAAATTCAAGCCTGCTTTATTTGGTTTATTGTTTCTGCAAATCCAGTGCATTATCTAAAAGTTATGGTTGGTAGTCACATCTGGAAGTTCAAAAATATGTTTTAATTTTTTTGCCTTTGGGAACTCTGAAACAGATAACCCTAGGACATTAATCTAGACTACCACTAGAAGAGATGTGTAAAACATGCAGTGAATATTCCATGTTCAAAAAAGCCTGAAACAGCCATTTGAAACTACAGACAAAATGGCTTACTTGATCTCTGCCAGTCACTGAGGTAGTGTGTTTAGAAGTAAAATATACATCCTTTTGCAAGAGAAGGACAGCTAACTGTTTTCAGCGTTGGGCAGTGAATGGAAATGACAGAATTTTATGTCCTTTAGTTGGTGCTGCTTTTTTTGATGGGAGGAAGGGAGGAAACTGCTGTCTCTTCTATTCTGGATAGATCTCAATAGGTTTGGACAGATCTTAATAGGTTTTCATTTTCATTGTGTCTCTTTCAGGAGTGGTAGTGGTAAAACAGTCTCAAATGTGATCATAGACCAGCAGATTTCTGATGATGATGATGACCAGTTTGTGGTGGAGGCAGCACTGCCACTGCCAGAAATGCCAGAGATGGAAATGGTCTGTTCATGTTGTAAATTATAGAACCTTTTTCCATACTTTGTTACTTACTTGTTTAAGTAGCTTCTAGCTGAATATTTTTGAATAGTTGTATATTATCGCAATGCCAACTTATTTCAACTAAAGCTCTCTTCCTGCATGTGTAGGAGCCAGATGTGGAGCTGGTTGAGGATGAAAAGCATGGTATGTTTGCTTTTACATATATTTATATATATGTAGAATAAAACCATGGGTTTAAACCAAATGCTGAACGCTTAAAATGCTGAATAAAGCAGCAAAATACCTCCTGAGGGTAGGAGCTTACAACTTTTGCAAGAAAAACAGAAATTATTTATCAAATGCAGTCTTGTTTAGTTGAGCAGCTGGATTTGCAACTGATAAGTACAGATTTTCTATACATCTTTAATGTCAGCAGGATTTAAAATTCTGCATAAAAGTAATAAATTAATGTTTGAGTGTCAGGTACAGCTTGTCAGCTCTGAAATATGAGATGGTATTGGCTGTTCAAGGCAAGTTATAGAAAAGCTTCTAGGAAAATTGATGGACTGGTTCTTAACAACATTTATGCTTACTCATGACCTCAGATCTCTGATCTTCCATTATGGTTAAACTGGACGTGATTTAGGCAGATATACTTATCTGCATCCAAAAATTCCTAGCAAAGGAAAATACGTATCAATCTACATACCTGTAACATGCAGTTCTTGAATTCCTCCAAAAGAGGGGTGCAAAGGAAAAGCCTTTCTGTTAATACAGCTCAAGGATACGGTTCTGTGCCAAGAGTCATTCAATAAATGATACTCATGATACAGGTTGATTTAGAGGACACTGGAGAAAATAGATCAAATAACAAACACATTGTATCTCAGTAAGTAAAATACATAATAGAATGTGTTCAAGTAGCTGTAGAAGTTGTTTACATTAAAAAAAATTAAGCAGTTGGTTTTGATTTTTATTGTCTGAATGTTTAAAATAACATTTTAGTGCCAACCAACGCTGAGCAATATACTGATTTTTCAACAGGTGGGCTTGTAAAAAGAATCCTAGAAACAAAGAAAGATTATGAAGCATCACAGAAATCATTAAAGATGACACAGAGGGTAAGATGGTAATGGCCTTCAAAGAACTGTGAATATTAAATATTGTAATTGTGACCCTTTTCTCTGCCTTAAATATGTTTTTTCCATTTACGATCAAGCTTTCCTCCCTGATGTGTTATGCTGCTTTTTTTCTCCATTCGTCTGTCAGATATTGCTGCCTTCTCTGTGCAGTGCCCTCTCTTTCTCACCTTTAATTTTTGTAGTTCTTCAGTAGTTCAATGCAATTTTTCAGGGAGCCTTCTTTAGCCTATTCTTTTATTTTCCAGAAGAAAGCCTGCTGATTTCAGCCTTGCCCTAGATGCAGTAGGGCACACTGCGTTTGTACAGCTGCACCGTTATTGTTTCAATCTTAGCTGTCCTCTGGGCATTTGAAGAACAGTATCCTATTGCCCAGCAATCATTATAATTGTCTAAAAAAATGGGAACTCTGATGCAGTTGACCATGTAAAGTATTCTCATATCACCAAATGTTTCCCTAGTAACGTCCTAGCATACCCCAGCATTCAGATCTGAATCTATGAAGTGATTTGATTTGATTTGGGTTTTTTCCACAGTCAGTAGTTGGGAAAAGGGAAAGTCTTTTTCGTTGTTGCTGAGTTTTTTTGTCAGTGGGTTTTTTTGGTTTTGACAGCTTATAAAGGGTCTAGAAAGGGTCTAGCAGTGATCACAAACCAAAAGCAAAAAGGTCGAACTCCCCTGACTTCAGTGTTGTCCTGTTACAACTGGAGAGCTCTTGCTTTTTCAGCCTTGCAAAGCTCATGTTACAAGAAGCAGCAAAAGGCAGAACAATTAGATGGACTTTTCTGATCCATTGGCCCTTTGGAAGATTTCTAAATCCCTGATCTAGTTTGATGTGCTGGGGAGGAGGCACTGAGGAATGCAGTGCAGAGTGCTGTTAGGAAAAAATACAGGCAGGTATGTAATGTTTTGGAAAAGCGAGTGCTTTTCATGAACTCTTAAATCTTCAATTACAATCACTTCTCATTTTTTTTTTAATGTTAATTCAGTATTGTAGGTTTTTACTATGTATATTCTTTTTCAGGAATGATCTATAGTTTGGTATACCATTTTAAGATGCTGCAACTCAGAACTCAAGAGTCCAGCTTTTCACAGAGCATCACGCTCTTTCAAATAGCTGTCTGAAATCAGTAGTGACTTCTGAAGCCTTGACCACTTGACTGCCTCTTGGCTTTATCAACTATAGTAATTAGGCAATGAGTAACGGTATTATGATAGGTTATGAACAACGTGTACAGTGGAAAAACAAAAATGTCCCTGAGGAGGACGTGGTAGACAGTAGACTGTTTTAAAAACCTGGTCTTAGCTAGAATCTGTATGACTTTATAATCACCTCTACAATCCGCAGCAAAAGTGACACAGTGTTAACTCTCAGGATTGGAATTTTAGGAGGGTAAAATCAACAATTCTGTCCTCTTAAACAGAGATACTCCCACATGCTTTTGTGTCCAGTAATGGCTAATGGGTTATGCTGCCATACAGACCAGCCTTTTCATTTCTTCACCAGTAAGTTGAGAAAGTTGGAAAGACAGATCAGACCCTTGGGGGACTATCTTCCCATCTGAAGTTTGGGACCATCTGAGATCCAGGCCTGCTTGGCTGGAAGAAAATTCCTTTCATGTATAGCAAGGGCTGAGGTTAATGAAGAAAATTAACCCTCCTTAAAATAGGAAAACACCTTTAGTTTCCTGCTCATAATCCGTTATGAATAGTTAAAGCTTTATCCAACTTGCTGAATCACATACCGTTTATTATAAATGTGCAGCTTGTAGCATCTGCGTACTGATCATTGAAACACTGTTGGCTATTTCTAATGAATATGTCTGATGTGAAAATTTGCCTGTTTGAATAAGTTCACTCTTTATGTAACTGGGGAAAAGAAGGGGTAAAAGTTGATATTGCTGTGTTTATGCAGTAGCTCTAAAGGTGATACCGAAGTGCATGGGGAGCTGGCACTTGCAAGAACAAGATACAGCTCTTCCTGTTCCTGGTTTTATAACTAGGTGGTGCTGTTGAATCATCAGTCTCGAGACTGAGTTCTGGTAGTAGTTCATTTAATAATGTCTTCTGCTGGTCTGTAATTGTGCTGTAAGGCTGTACTGTTTGGTCTTGTGTCCTGTCAACTTAAGCACTGGACGTAGAAAGGGACAATGGGGGAGGGTTTAGAAAACTGCATGGATTTCATGCTCAGGAAGCTTCCTCTGGTGTTTGTGTTAAATTTTCTGTGTTTTTTTTTTTTTTAATAAGAGTAACTAACTAACTAAAATTATTCCCTTTTAACCCCTTAGATTTTTCTAAATGCACGTGGACAATTGTGTCCTTCTACAATAACCATTTAGTCCTGTTGCCTGTTTTCACTGAATTCTAAAACATTCATTCAGTCCTTGTTTGTCTTTTGTTGCATCTTTTGAAGCACTGATCTGTGTTAGCAGCGCTGATAATAGACAACTAATTCTGGAAAAAAAAACGTGCTGACTTCCTGGTCCATCACGTGAAAACTTGCATACAACGCTAAGCTCCTGGAATATCATCTGATCTCATATCCAAGCAGCTGGCTGCTACTGCAGTAGGTTTCTTTGCTGCTACTGCTTTTCAAATTATGTTGTTGAAGTCGTTGCGATCCAGAGAGGAGAAGCGTAGTTTTCCTGACAGCAGAGGGGAAAAATCAATGGAAAAGATGATTAAAAATGCTCGGAGTTAGTGACTGGGACTTGACAGATGTAGTTCAGAAAACATGAGCTGGAGACATTACTGAATCCTGGGAATTTATCTTAGAGGATAGAGACACTGTGATGCAGGAGACAGTGAAAGTAAAAAAGATACATTTCCAACGTGGCGTTGCCTCTGGGAATATTTTGGGGACCAGACATGCAGAGGGTAGCAGGTGGGGTTCTGGCATGCTCATGTAGCCCTAGCATCATAAGCATGTCTCATCTCTGAGGGATGTTCCTAACATGTCGAGGAAGGCAGTGGCAGGATTTTTTTCTTGTGAGACTGCAGACCAGCACGTTTGGGAGGAATAGTTACTGGTCTGTGGAATCTCTTTGGAGGGAGGCAGAAAAAGTAATTAAAAAGAAGGAAGAGTTTGAAGTGGTTTATTCCTGCCAAGTGGTCTAGGCAGGCAAGTGGAACCATGTCCTGCTATGTTGACAGGCCTGCAAGAATGGGTCAATGAACTTGTGCTGTGTTCAAATGGCCATAGGTTTTGTGCCAGGTCTAGCTCTGCAGTCTGCTGGGAAGCAGTATCAGTCTGGGATTTGACCATTTCTCCCCAGACTGTCAGCTCCTTTATTTAATTTGTTTTCCATCAAACTCTCCAGAAGAAATATCTTCTACATCAGTATGCAACTGTATTCCAAAACGTATTGTGCATTGGAGAGTAAAATATAATTGTACTTCTGTATTTTGGAGTAAAGTTACAAAAAGTCCAGTGAAAATTTGAAAGAATACTTGCTTTGGTAAATTACATCTGATGAAATGAAGGTTATTCTTGTGTCTGTCAGTAAGAATGTTCATCTTCCTCATTTTGTTAAACTATTCAATCCATACAAAATAAATGAAATATTTTCGCAGTTATATTCATTAGTCTTTAAAGCCTTGTTCTTTTGCCAGTTGGGAAAATGAAGGGAGAAAAGAATATGTTTGTAGTCTGAGCACCGGACTTTTGGCTAATACTTTATTAAGTCAAATATTCAGCAAAAAAATGATGAATGGATCTACCTGATTTATTGTGGATAAATCAACTAGAAATTAGATGAGGTTGGTGAATTAATACTTAATCCAAATGTAACACTGGTGAACTCTTGGGGATGTTTCACACCTTTACTTCTAACTGCTGATTGCTGAGAAGCATTTATTTGTGTTAAAAGCATTCCTCTGAAACCTTTTATGTGCTGTGGTTCCCAAACATGCATTTGCTTTTTAAGAAGTTTTAATAAAGAAAAAGAAGAGAAAAGGAGCGAAGACTGGGACTTTCATCATCTAGATTTTGCATGTGCAGAAACTTGAAATAATATACACAATTTTCAGGTCAAACAAAGAGGTCATTCTGGAAATACACAAGATTTTTGCTGCCTTGATTAGCTGTGTTCAGCCTAACAAATTCCTAAAAAGACTTCCTAAATGTATTTGTTTAGAATCTAACCCTCTAATGTTAAACAGAGAAAGAAACAGATGTTACATTTTGTATTCCACTTAATTTATCTGATGTGTGGAAAATGTAGGCAGGTTATTAAATAGTTTAAGCAAGTGGGATCACTTGCTTAAAAAAAGAATTCCTATCTTTGCACTACCAAATAAAGTTCACAGGCTTCAGAAAAGAAACAGCTTTGAGGTTTGTGCGAGAAACAAGTGATATTAAATAGCTTAGCACCTGGATAATATTAACTTTAATTACAAATGTGATAAATTAAGTATGTACTTCTAAGCTTAGAACAAATACAATCATTGCTGATTCTGTTTGTTTAAAGTTCTTCAGGTCATTGATTTTTACATTAATCCATCAGCTGCGCGACATTGGGTGTCCCCTCCAGTCACTGCAATTAGTAACACGTCGTGTTAACCAGATGTATTCGTATGTCCCACCATTTAAGTATTTTGAAGAGGCTCACCGTTCCAGACCACAGCTTCTCAGCACCCTGCCAGCTTAACATGTCGTCAGAAATGCTGACAGTAAAATTTAATAGGAGTTACCTGCAGAAGGGCTCTCATTTATGTGTGACAGCTCTGTTCATGATGATGTGACATTAGTGTGGTGATCTGAATAAAGCCGCAGTGAGACATTTTTGGTGCAAGCATGCAATTCCTCAAAAATAAGAACTGTACTCAGCAGTCTGGTAATGGACAAGCGCCACAGGAGCTTAAATTGAATGAGTGTATGCTTGAGTGTCCTTGTTACACTACTATCAACTCTCGGGGAAAAAAAAAACCCTGTGGTCCCCAAGTAATTGCGTTACAAGCTGTGATCACAGGAACAGGATTTTTGTCACTCTTGTGATATTCCCGGTATCATGGCTCCTTTGCTGTAGCCTTTGCACATAAAAACACAAAATCTGCTCTCCTGTGGGTACAGTATAAATACAACCCGAGACAACAGATGGATACGTTAAACAGAAAGGATATATAAAAGTGCAGTGAGACAGCTGTGATTTCCTTCCCTAGGAGAGGATGCAGCGCATCAGCTGTGTAGCAGCAGTGTGGTGTAGGACACAGTACAGGTGACTTTCATATATTTCAAGAAGCTTATCAATGGGTTTGGCTGGGATATTCTTCTGGGGCATAGCCTGGTGTGAAAGCAGTTGGTTAACACAAGGAACATGTTTATTGCAAATTCTTTTTTAACAGGGAAGGGGCTGCTGTTTCAAGAGAAGGACTGAGAGTTTCAGCAGTGTGAGCAGAAAAGGAAAGCTGGGCAGGACTGGCACCCAGTATGCCATTATGGCTGAATTAATACTACCTGCTATCGTTAATTACCACTAGAGTTGTCTCTTGGCATGTGTGTGGTCAGACTCAGAGGATTCTGCTTAGTGTGCTGAATACTGCACCAGATACGTGAGGCTTTATGAACTGACTTCTCCCCAAGACAGACTGAATGTGAAGTAAGGCAGACTGACTCTGGGGGCTGAGGTGGGGTGTTTATGTACGTCTGAAAAGTCCAGCTCTTTTTAGAGGTATCAAATGTGAACTGGGGGGGGGGGGGAGCCACCCCCACCACCCCCTTGGAGGAAGAAAAAAAAAAAAGCCCCCTTTAAAGAGCTATTATTTTATTTTCTTTTGGTGCCTTCCAGCTCAGAAGCAGGTCAGACTAACTCTGGTAAATCTAATGGTAAAGAACATTGTGTCTCTGATTCTGTGGCCTGTTACTGAACTCAGTACCTGGCATAAGCAGAAAAAGCATCCTGTTCATTTGAAATGATTTAACATTTACTGTTTTCCCTGTGTTTCTGTGAAAGAGTTTCTTATGGTGATCCCTAGTGAATAGTTACAATCTACTTAAAATGCAGACTCTGTAAAAACCAGGAAAAGAAAACACCCTTTATGATCAAAAAAATATTTTGTACAATAAAAAACCCCACCTTGTTGTTTTTGCATTGAATGTATCAAAATTACTTGTCCAAAATGAAGTTTCTGTCCTGTTCTATAGAAAGAGGTAGGGGGGAAATGGTATAGCTCAATAAAACTATGATTACTTGGGTCTGTTTTCATAATGAGACATAATACAATAGTTAAAAGGGGCTGTAGAAACTATTAAGTGCTTGATGAATGTTTGTTCTAATTTGATTCATATTTAAAAATTGTTAATTTAAAAAATGGAAACAAAGGAGAAGCTATGTAAAAGTTACCAAATACTGTTTCTAGAAATAAACTTTTCAAACAGCGGTGGGGGGGGGGAGGAAATCTTATCACCTCTTTAGCTTAGTAGATGCCAGGCACTTCAAATGCCCTCAACAGCCCAGCTATTGGAAATGGATGTCTTGTGAATGATCCATTTTATGGAGCTGTGCACGCTGCAATATTTATGCTAATTGCTTTAGCGAGGGTAAATTAAACCCAAGTAAATTCTGGTGGGTTCTGGAGCCCTGTTGATAATTTCCCCTTCGCTGAAGAAAAAGAAAATTCCTGTTTTTTAATTTCTCAGGTCCCTACATCTGAGTCCACGTTGTGTTCTGTTCGTATTGAGGTAATGGGAAAGGCAGACTTTTTCCCAGGAATCCAAAATAAACATTTATCTTGGTGCCTTATGAAAAACATGAAGGAAAGGAAGCGTGTTGGGCCTACAGAAGTGATATAGACTTTTATATGGGGATAATTTATTGATTCTTGGGCTTTTGTGAAAGGAGAGTTCACTGAGGTGTATGGCCTAATTAAATAGACTGGAACAATTCTCATTCTGGCATTTTTCTTAAAACTGAATATATCTTGTTACATGTTTGCGCAAAATGAGCAAAGGTGGCATTCAGGACTCTTACCACCCATGTTGCCTGTTGTAATAAACCATCTGCCATAATTCTTAGTGATTTAAAAGAGTGTCCCACATAGATTTTAACCCGTAAGTATGAAACTGAGAACAGACAGTATGGCTTTTCCCCCCGCTCCTTAATTACTTATAATCAGCAATAGCTGGAAAAGCTTGAGTGCTTCATGGTGATAACTCTCTGTCCTGAGCTCAGCTTTCTGTAGGCTGCAGGAAATGTAACAGGGCATCTTGGTAGTACAAGTGTTAGTGAAATGAAAGAAAGGATTGATGGTTATTTTTTAACTCGTGAGGAGAGACAACAGTTGTGCCAGCTGAGCTACTGCACCATCAGGTGTTGGAAAATTTTTCTTGGGAGCTTGAAATTTAAGTGCTTCTCTTTTTTTAAGAGAGAGATATACTAAAACACTCTTGCATGCTCTTACACTACTTAGATATATAGTATGTGTTTCAAAGACATATTTTGGTTTTGTTTTTTTAACAAGCCTGTTAATGTACCTATTTAAGTCTGAATAGTATTTAATAGATTTTTAGTGGTAGTATGTTTCAGTACTTGAAATGACTTTGGATGGGATAATATTTTGTCCTTTTTATGTCAGTTTTGAAGAACTGAACTCCACAAAGAGTATGCTGGAGTTACAGGGACACTAAAATTATTTTTGAATATTTACTAATACACTTTAAGGGCATCTTCCTGATACATGGAAAATATTCCACAGTTTTATTCCCACTTGAGCTTTTCAAGCAGCTGTGTATTTTAGCATGGAATATTTCAAATTGTGAGCTGGATCTATGTTTTAAATTGTGCAATTCTGGTTTGCTTGCTTACTGAGTCGTGGGATTTTTCACTTCTTTTTTTAGTTTTTATTTTCCTACCATACTTGCTGGTTTTGGGAAGTTTGGCTGCTTGGACTGTCTAGGTATCAGGGAGGTCACGCCAGCATTACAAGAACATAAAACATGGAACCCAGCATTTGGAAAATAAAAATGAAGCATTCTTCAGGTTTTCACACACCCAACTATATCCTCAGATAATGGGCTGGCTGAGTCTTCTCGCTTGTAGTTGTATAGTTGTATTTGAAACAAATTCTTTACCCTCTTGGCTGTGGCTTCTTATAGTGGATGGTGGGAAGGACAGTGGTAAGGGTTTGGTGCACTTAGGAGGAGATGAAAAACAAGGCAACGGGACTTCTTCCTGGGAAGCTGTTGGATCTGATACAACTCTGCTCTGCTGCTGAACTGAAGGTGATTGTCTTTATAGGTAACTTCCCAATTTCCCAATGTGGAAAGTGTGGTGCCTTCCCTGTGGCTTTGGTGGAGCAGAGCATGTAGCAAGGACTAGGAGAACAAAGTTAGAATAGAGAACAAAGGGTTTTGAAACGTTGTGAGAGTGCAGATCTGTTCATACATGTTCACTAGCTGCAGCAAGGCGGTGGGGCAAAAGAATATTTCCAGGAGAGAAACTCTTGTCAACCTGAGATGGGTGCTGAGCCCTAGTAAATAGCTGGTGTGCAGGACCCAGTGCTGGGATCTGTGCCTTCAGGGGCACTCAGGCAAAAACTGTCTTCTCTGGGGAGCTGCAAAATCAACAGGGAGAGAAGCTGGATGACACTTATGGGAAGGAACACCGCTGGCCATTGTGCTCAGAGGTTGACCCAGGGAAGGAGGAGACCCAGGGAAGAAGATCTGCTGAACCCTAAGCAGCTGTGCTCAGAACTGGGGGTGCTCACCAGCTCTCACGGGATGAAACGGGTCAAGAAGCAGTGCTTTCATCTTTGCGTCATAAAGGATAGCAAACACATGGATGGCTCCAGAAAGTATCTAGATAACAGGTTTTATGTAATGTCATATAATGAAACACCTGCTTCTGTGAGAGAGGTACGGGTTGAGTGCGAAGGAATAAAGATGAGTGTTATTTTTAACAGTTTAGCCAGCACTCATGAATTGACTTAGGTAGCAAAGGTCACAAGTTCACCAGCATTTGTAGCTTCAGCCCAGTTCCTAATTAAACAACTTTAACATTATAAAATCGCAGTAAACTCATAAGTCCCACAGTTTTCATGCGCCACGTGTGTGGTAAAACACAAGTATTAGACACAAGTAAATCTCAGCCTTCAAATCTTCAGAAGTATTTTTCTAAAATATATATATATATGTATCTCTATATATATCTGAGTTCATCAGTAAGCCAAGGGCTGCTGAAATGTGTTTGGCAGTAGTCCCTGCTGCCTCCAAACGCAGCTGAACAAACAGCCCACAGCTCGCACAGGAAGCCAGGCCAATTGGGTAGGAGGGCAGGAGGGGACAGCATGGTAGATTTGGTGTCCCAGCACGAGAGAGAAGCACACTGCCACCTCTGTGTTTATATAGCCGCTAGGAACTGTGCTTAGCAACTGGTTGATCCTGCGGTTGGGGTGGTAGAGAAAGACCTTTCTAGTTTTCCGGCATACATTAAATGACCAAAATGACTTTAAATAAACTTTACTTAAAGCTTTGTGTTTCTTAAAGAAAAACTCGGTTTGGGAATTTGACCTGGAGGGCTCTTGGAAAGAAAGAAAAATAAGGTTGTTTTTCTTGATGGGGGAGACAAAAAACCAGCAAACTTTTCTTTAATGGCGATTTTTGTTTTCAGGGAAGGCTTTCCTGGAATAAGATTATTACAGTGTGTTAGTAATGTGGCATCACTTTGCTCTTTTTATGGCATCATTTTGCTCTTCGTGACTTAGCCGCTTTAGCAAACGCTTTCTCTGTATTTAACTAGCAGTAAGCTAGGAGGCTTCAGGAGATTGACCACAGAGACTCTGCTGGCTGCATATGAGGGAAGTGTGCACAAGACCAAATTATTTTTGAGTAGTGGAGTTTATTTAGGCCACATCTGCAGCCTGTGTGATTTTACAACCACTGTTACCAGAAGTACAAGGCATGGAATAACTGCCGTCTGTTTTAGCTGTGCAGTGTGAAGTGCTATTATTAGGAGCAGCATTAGGAGCTGGAAATCCAGATACAAACAGCAGAGGCAGAGGAGCATCTTGAAGGGACCGATTTAGAGAACTAGAAGGAAGCTGTGCCCTTCAGCATCCGCTGTAGCTCCCAAGTAGCAAAACAACTGTGGCAAGCAGGTCCAAGGAACGTCTATGGTGCGGTAGCCTATAACGTGATGAGTGGCGGTGCTTTTGCTTCTCCAAATTACCGCCTTCCAGATTTCATAATCATCTTCCTCCAGAGTTTAACATAAGCTGTTTTTCAGTGTCGTTCTGCACTGTGACTTGCAGCAGTATTGAGTTAATACCAATCCACTGAGTCCTGGTGCAGGGCTCTGGAGTGATGCTGTGACAGTCCAGCCTTGCCCCATAGAGTGAGCAGGGGGAAGATGGATGGGCGTGCGATTTACACAGTGAACTCATTGGAGGCCAGTGGCAGCAGCAGATTGATAACAAAAGTGTTGTTGAGTATTACGTGTCTGTTGAGAGCTTCTGTTCAACGGTGCCACGTTAAGCCACAGAAATTTCCCTTTCAATATACAGAAATAGGTTGAAGTGAGACTGAATGAGGAGGTTCCCCCTCCCTACACCCACAGCTTTGGAAAAGATCATGATGAGAATGAGAACATCAGTGAGATCATTTATGGGATCAAATACTGATTTTACTTTTGTGCACTTGTGATCTGAAAAGCAGTTTAATATTGCTGATGCTATTGCACAGTTTTGTAGCAGTGGTGACTTGGATATGGCATGCTTTCTGCTCATCTGTTTCTAGACTATTGCTTTGTTTCTTTTTCATTGCAGACTGTCACAAACATTTTTCCAGATACTTCACAGTTAGCAGTCTCTAAAACATTCTTCGTTCAATACCTCATATGCAACAACTGTTTTCCTGGTTTTGATGCTTTCCTTCTTACTCATCGTTTCTATTAGGAGAAGCCCATTGTATCGGAAGCAGCTAGGAAGAAAGAGAGAGATGTGGTAGCCAAAGAAATTGAGAAGTTTCAGGTCTCTATTCAGACTCTGTGCCGGAGTGCCCTTACGCTTGGCAGGATCATGGATTACATTCAGGAAGACATGGATGCCATGAAGAACGAGTTGCAGATGTGGCGGCACGAGAACAGACAGCATGCAGAAGCTCTACAGAAAGAGCAAAGGTGAGTGTGGTCAGGGAAAGTTTGATTTACCTCTCGAGACAGATTTCTGTTTTTAGGAGAGGGGAGAGTTTTGCTCACTTTTCAAAGCAAATTTGTCATCAGTCATTTTTGTGGTTTTGGGAATTTTTTTTTGCAGTCTAAATTGCTTTTTGAAGTGCTAAGGTCTTTTCAGCTCAATTTCACATGACATACATGACAGCAGAGATGCAAATGTTTTTGTGAGGTGAGAGGGCTTGATATTTTGTTTTCTTCTCAAAAGTATATAAGGAGCGATGGGGGAAGAGCTTAGTAAACAAATTAGATTTTGAATCGGGACTGGGAGTGGATTCCGCAGTAACAACCTCCTCTCTTCGTGTCACTGAATTCAGCATGTTCTGCTGTGGTGTTAATAACAGTTGTTGTCCGTGCAAGATTAAAAAACAAGGTTGGAAAGCCAGGAGAGTGAAGGTGATGTGCATAATAGAAACAAGGAGGTCAAGCCTAGAAGCAGTTTCTTTGGCCTTAATTGTCTTACCAATGTGTCTTTATGCTCCTTGAAAACAGAACTCCCCTTCCAGTTGTGTGTCCTCTGATCTTAAGCATGAGTTTGGTATCAATCTTCTTGGATTCACAGTTAGCCTAGATGGATTTGCTGCTACCTGAATCCACATGCTTCATTCATGCAGAAGCAAGTATGCGTGGTATTCTTAGCTAAGTCCTATCTAGGTAGGTAGCAATGTGTTAAATGTTGGAAATTTACAGCTGCTGGCTTAGTCCACTGGCTGGAGTGGGAATTAGGGCTTTGGTTCACATATAAAGTGTAATGATGTTAATTCCTTGCACTTACATAGCACCTTCTATCCCAAAACCGTGACAAGCTTTAAAACTCTGTTTGGCCTCAGAATGCACCACCCCTGCAAAGAGAAAGGAAATGGTGTTTGGCTTTATTTTCTGGTTGGAGAAACTGAGGCATTGACTCACTCGCCTTTGCACCACACCTAGTGACAGGGAGCAAGTTTCAGGCATTTCTCCAGGCATATGTATACTCAGTGGATCCACTTGGCCTTGCCAAATAAGTCATTTATACTTCAGCTGGTTTCCCAGCACAGTGACTGTACACAGCATGTACATACGTCCCCTGAGTTCCCAGGCAGAGTGTACTGAGGACAAGACAGTCTCCTTGATATTGGTGCAGAAGGAGAGAGGGAGTAGGAAGAAGGAGCTGCTCAGCTGATTTTATTTGCAGATTTATGTCTAACCAAGCTTTACAATGGCCAGTTGTTTCATGTGAGACTGCAGGCAGGCTAGCATCCGCTTACCAGAGCCTCTCGGTTCCCTTTCAGGAGCTAAGACTTCTACAGCGTATCCCAGCACTTTACAAACCTTCATATGAGATCCTAATCAGATCAGTGTAGTGCTAAGGCATGTCCAGTCCTTCAGGAAAGAATTACAGAGTATCAGGCATGAAGAAGACAATGCTTCCCATATGTACTGGAATTTGGATGCATGTCTTTGCTTTCTTTGCTTCTGTGAAAGACAACTGAAGGATCCCATTGGGGAAATGTTAGTGCAGTTTCTAGTGATGCTTTTTATGATTTATGCTAATGTGGTAGAAAGGAGGAGAAAACTAAATGATTTTGAGATGCGGACTTTAGCTAACGAGTCCTCAAAGTGACTGGCTAATTCAGAATGACAGGAGGCTAGTTCAGTCTGTCATTTCCCTGGCTGTTCAGCGTTCCTGAAGATCAGCAAAGCCTTACATAAAGGGGCACATTTGTTTTAAAGCCAAACAGCCCCATTCACTTCAGATGCATCAGTGTACTTGTGGTTTATTAGCATAGGATTTATTAAATTTCCTATTAGTGTGGGATTGCCTGCCCTTGTCAGCAGCTAGCGATGGGTCAGTTTTCATATACCTTGCCTCTTCTCAGATGTCTACCTGCTGTAGCTTGGTGCTGCTGGCAGCTGCTGTTGTCTTGCTGCTGGCTTGCTGGTTAATTGCAGGAAATAGCTGGTAGCAGGCTAGCAACCTCCACAGCAATTGTATTTGTCTCTCTTTGCCACATGCTTCTCTCATTTAAGCTCTTGTCGTGAGGCCCACAGGGATGGCTGTTACCATGTGTATCATGGTAGGACCCAGGGGTCCCTGTAAAAGGTGGGTGTCCTTAAAACACAGACTGGTTTGGGTTGGAAGGGACCTTTAAAGATCATCTAGTCCAACCCTCCAGCCATGGGAAGGGACATCTTGCACTAGATCAGGTTGCTCAAAGCCCCGTCCAACCTGACTCTGAACAATTCCAAAGATGGGGCATCCACAACTTCACGGGTCCTTGTTGTGTTATATCCCACAGAATCAAGTGCTGCTTCATCCCTGGGCCGGGTGGTTGCAGCTTTTGGCTGGGTAAAATGAAAGAAGTGCTTGACGTATGCATAGTGTCGGGTGAAATAACTGCAAAGCAGTTTTTAGCAGAATTTTAGGAGAAAGCAGGATTTTAGCAGAAAAACTAGGTTAGCCAAGAAGTGACTGTTTACTGCTGAATTGTAGGTGATCTCTCTTGAACAATATTCTACTCTGTCCATGTTGTTAGCTTTGCCTTTATGCTGCTTATACTAAGCTTTCTTTCAGGAAGGGTGGGCGCAACTTAAATTCTTTGCAAACTTTCAGGTATTGAATGTACTTTCTTGAAGGCTTAAGTAACCTGAAGCAGCGTAATGTTTCCAATAACATTACGCTCTTTGTGTCTCTTTCAGCATCACAGACAGTGCTGTGGAACCATTAAAAGCTGATCTGGCTGAACTGGAACAGTTGATTAAAGACCAGCAAGACAAGATCTGTGCTGTAAAAGCTAATATTTTAAAGAACGAAGAAAAAATCCGGAGGATGGTTCTTAGCATAAACCTGTCTTCAAGAAGGTGAAGAAGACGGGGGGGAGCGGGGGGAAGCCTTTGGACTGACAGACATTCCTACCAAATAAAAACAAAATAGCTGAGAAAACAAAGATATGCCTTGTTTAGATATAAAATATTTAGGGACCAGAAGTCTAAAAATTATATAAAATCCCATTATTGCATTGGTCTTTAGATGTTGATATTACCCAGGATAAAATTATATTCATTGGAATACTGAAGTTGCAGAGCTATTAAAATAACTTGTTTGTTCAGATGTGAACTGGTGTTACTCACTTACCAGGTCTTCTCAGCCCTCCTTCCTTCTGTGGCCTGTTGAGCACACTTTCTGAGCCACTTCTCTCTACATCTCCTTCTTCTCGTTTCCACTGAGGTTACTTTTGAACACACTGTCATGAAAAATGGTTATTAGATACTTCTTTTGCCCCCTTAAAAAAATGTTCCAAACTCCTGCAGGTCAGAAGGTTCTTGAATCCTGTTTGTTATTAACAGGGAAAATTATCTACAAATCAATGCCACAAGATCAAGAAGTAAAGCCTTGTGTAACCTGCAGTTCTTTGCACCAATACAGAGGTGATGTCATGGTTTCAGAGCTATCAGGAATCTTATTAGGAACAACTGAAAATGCAATATGAGCATCACCATGTAAGGGAGCAGAAGTATTTTATCTGCACAGGTGTTAATTCCATTTTTATTGCATATGTTCATTTGGAAAGGATTAATTTAAGTACCTGTTTCCTCCCAAATGCATGTTCCTGTAACTTTTTGTACATGAATAATTCCACTGAATTTTTAGTTAACTGCAGATGTCTGTACTGTTTTCCTAATGACCTCTTGAGTGTACTGCACGTTAGAGTCCAGCTTTACTTATTCCTAAATCTGCAAAGCATATTAGCATAGACATAACTATATGACACTGCACTGAGCACAGAAGGCTTTAGACCCCTGCAAGGCTGTTCTCTCAAGATTTTTGCAATGTTTGAGCACATCTTCTCCTCCCATGTTGTTTGGATTGTGTATGAAGTGCTGATGTCCTTGATTTTTTTTCCTTCTTCGACTGGCAAATCTGTGGGTTTGTTTTTTTTTTCTTCTTGGTTTCTTTTTCTGGTGTCTGGACCTCAAAAAACCTACCAAATGGATCATCACCAAATCATGTGAGTAGTATGTTAAATACAGACATTTTAAAGGGCAAGATGCTTTGCTGCATGGGGTTTTGTTGAGGGTGGAGAGGAAGTAGAGGACTTGTGAAGAAATAGGAGAAATATTCTGATCTGCTCTTAACAGCATATGACATTATGGTCTTTGCTTTTGAATTGTCACTTCATTTTTTTATTTCAATATGTGAACTTAAATAGTGAAGCAATATTGTGGGTAGGGTCCAGAGAGGCAGGACTCCTGCAGTGACCCAGCCCTGTGTTGCCACCCTCTCCTACCGTGCGTTGCACCTCACCCAGGGTTGGAGCCTGTGCGCTGCATCCTGGATCTCATCACACAAAAGAAAAGGGATTCAGGATGTCCACCAGAATCCCCAGAGCCCAGAACTGATGGTGAAAGCCTGCATGTCAATATATAACTTCGGAGCAGTTTGAATACTCCTTCCCTTCTCCCTTTAAATACTTGCATCAAAAAATACGGGGTTTGGTCAGATTGCTCAAACCCCTGCTCAGACGATGTTTGACCCCATGAGCCCCTGGTCCCTCGATGCTTCAGTTGCCACTGCTAGAAGCCACCCTTTAAAAGCACAGAGAGATCTGTTACCAGTCCCCCGCCTTTGTCACCCTCTTGGTGCCTCTCCCACACACCTTCGGCATCCACGGAAAAGGCCAGCATGGTGCTGCTGGAGCACGGGGCTGGCGGGAAAGCAGTAAGAGGAGACCAGTAGCAGGGTCTTTCAGGTGTTCTCCAGGGACACGAAGTGATTTCAACTCTGCCCTGGGTTAAACAGGATTTAAATAATGACTTTTTCTTTCCCTCAGCTACTCCATTTCACAAAGTTCTCTTCACCAGACCCTCTCTCCATCCTCCCCCTGCTGATGGGCGCTGCATTCCCTTCGTGTGGTGGCGTGACCCATGTATTCATCTGTCCTTGTGTTAGAAGTGACTGTCCCCTGAGTCAGGGTGAAAAACCTAGGGCTCATATAAACCTGGGGCTTGGAGGCACTGATTTGATTCCTGAGACACCTTAGGGATGACTTCTTGCATCTTTTATGCACCTGTTTTCTTATGCTTTCTGCATCAAATATCACTTTAAACAAGAATTGGTTACTGTTCGGGTTTAATAACGTCTGACCTCTCCCACAGGCTTAGCTGGCTCTCTGTCTAGGTTTACTCTGTTTTTCAGTATGATGGAACAAAGCTAGTGCCTTGGGGCTGAGACTTGGTTTAATTTTAAAGGCAGGTTGAGGATGCAGCACCAAAAAAGCAAATAAACAGCTGTGCCTCACGAAGGGGAAAGGAGCCTCTCTGAAAATGGATAGAGAAGAACGTCTTTGTGTGCACATCTGCCTGCATCTCTCTTGCACATAACACCTTGCCTGTGCCTTGAACTTGCGTTTCAGCATGTGGGTGGTTCATTAGCAAGGGAAACTTTGCTAGTGCGGTGGTTTGGGGTTTAAAAACCCTTACATTGTCAGGCCCCTCTGGCGCTAATGGAGTCTGACAGTTCTGGGAAGCAGGACTTGTATTTCACGACGTGCCTGACATTCCTCTCTTGTGCAGGTCAGGAGGTGGCTGCCAGCCCCTCTGGGTTAGGGCTGGGGAGTATTTCTCAGCTGAAAAGGTAGAGCAGGATCCTGAAACACAGTGGCTAGCCAGCAAGGGACACTGGTGGGGTGACAGGACCTCCCCAGATCAGGAGGACTTGGGTCCAGGGGCAGAGGACGCTGGAAGGGAATGGTGGGGTGAGCTCAGAGGTCTCTATCTGAAGACATCAGTGAGTGCTCTGGCTGTTGGAGACTGTTCCCTAGGGTGGGAATGGAAGAGGCTTAATTCTGTGTTCAGTGGTGCAGGGGAAAGGAAGCCTGAAGGTTTGAGGTGTGTGTAGTGGGACTCAGATGGAGTTTAGGTACCAAAGGGTCCAACTGTGGTTATGAGAGACCTCCACTCTCCTGGGACCTCACCTCTCAATTCCAGAGACACCAGTGCCAGGTGTCGCGAGTCCAAATGCGCTGGCTGTGTGTTGTGGTTTAGCCTCAGTCAGCAACTAAGCACCACACAGCCGCTCGCTCACTCCCCCCAGCCCAGTGGGAACGGGGAGAATCAGAAGAGTAAAAGTGAGGAAACTCCTGGGTTGAGATAAAGACAGTTTAATAGACAAAGCAAAAGCCGCACGCACAAGCAAAGCAAAAGAAGGAATTCACTCACTGCTTCCCATGGGCAGGCAGGTGTTCAGCCATCCCCAGGAAAGCAGGGCTCCATCACGCGTAACGGTGACTTGGGAAGACAAACGCCATCACTCTGAATGTCCCCCCCTTCCTTCTTCTTCCCCCAGCTTTATATACTGAGCATGAGGTCATATGGTATGGAATATCCCTTTGGTCAGTTGGGGGCAGCTGTCGCGGCTGTGTCCCCTCCCGGCTTCTTGTGCACCCAGCAGAGCATGGGAAGCAGAAAAAGTCCTTGACTAGTGTAAGCACTACTTAGCAACAACTAAAACATCTCCACATTATCAGCACTGTTTTCAGCAGAAATCCAAAACATAGCCCTGCACTAGCTACTATGAAAAAAAAAAATTAACTCTATCCCAGCTGAAACCAGGACACTGTGTTAGGCTGCTTCTAGATTCAGCCAATTTCTTGAGCACTCTTCAATTCACCTCATTGTCAGGAAGAGCTCAAAAATAGGGCTCTGTAGAAAAGCCCGTTTCTCTGCCTTGTCTGCAAGAGTAGCCTTGGGCATGAAAGCTCAGGTAAGGCTCTTTACTTTGCCAGTGTCTGAAGTTGTGAGGTTTGTCTCACCATCCATGAGTTTAAGACCTTCAGCCTCAGACCCTGCACCTCAGTTACAAGATCAGGTGTCTCTTCCCATCTCTTGGAGGTTACCTGCCAGGGTTCCTCACCCGTCACAAAGGTAGATGCTCCGGGGTAGCAGGCTCTGCACACCCCTTCTCCCCCAAAGTCTCACTCCCCACTGGTATCCTCCGGACAGGGACAGCTTCTCTAATTCAACCAGCTTGCTCAGGGGCAGAGCTCACTCTTGTTCTGGTCCTGATGGGACATGGCCCTGCTTGGAGGCATGTAGATGTGGAATTAAGAGTTTTGCAACTGAGCAGCTCTTGCTGGAGCTGGCACTGGAGTGTTTGGGGGTAAATGCTGTGCAGTTTGTCTCTTCCCAAACTGTGGCTCCAGGCTGCCTGCTGACCACCGTTCACATCTCATTATTCTCACCAGCTTGGGCAAAAGGAACACCAGCATCATTATTTTTACCTTGAAATCTGAAATTCCTGATCACATGTGTGCAACCCAGGACATACCACCTCCAACACAGCCATGATGCTCATGTCGCCGAGTCAGATCTGGGTTCCTCCACCCCATTGAGCTGATGCCTGATCTTGCTGTAGCTCCCTCTGATCTGGCTCAGTGATACTGGTTTGCTCTGCTGCTGGGGATCTGAAGAGCAGATGGAAACTCCTTCTGCTCGCTAAGCCAGGAGGACTGAGAGAGGGACACGTTGCTTCCTTCATGGCCTGCCCTTGCTTTCAGCTGGCTCCTGTCTGCGATTTGCTGTATTGGATTTCTTCCTTCGTGAAGCCAGAATAGTTCAGAGGCCTCGGAGACAGTCTCCTGCCTATTGGGTTACTTCCCTTAGCACATCTTGGAATGTAAAGGGGAAAATGCCAATTACTTTTAAATGCTTTAGAATTGCAAAGCTCTAGCTATATTTCTGTGTCAGTAGAGAAAAGCCTGGCATTTGTAAGCCAGCCAGCCCCTTCATGATTTAGGGGATGCAGCCCATTGAAAGCTAATTGAAACTGGGCTCCCAAACAGCTTTGTTTTAAAAATTAAAAAGCCCCAATGATATTCCCCCGCCTCCCCCCACAAAGCACCTTGGATCCATCCACTGAGGAGGCAATCGCCACAGCCTGATATTGCTGCTGTGGTTGCAGAAGAGGGCAGGACCATGGCTGTGGAAAGCCCAGCAAATGCAGGGCTGCGTGGGTGTTTCAAGGGCTTTTGGGAATGCATCCTTCTCCACCAGAAGAGTCCAGGGTGGGCTAGCTCTGGGACCTTGCATTTCTTAGACAGCTAGAC
This sequence comes from Morus bassanus, assembly GCA_031468815.1. Taxonomy (NCBI): domain Eukaryota; kingdom Metazoa; phylum Chordata; class Aves; order Suliformes; family Sulidae; genus Morus; species Morus bassanus. Next base: position 42,824,619 of record CM062574.1, read on the forward strand.
TGTGTCTCAGCTGAATTTGCACTCTCTCCTCTTCCCGGAGTCTGAAGGCACATGTGGAAGCAAGTCAGTCTAGTACATGTGATGGACTCGTGAGCTGCCAGCCGTGGAGTGACCATCAGCTCTCGGAGAGCCCCAGGTCTGTCCCACGACGCCCCGGATAGCTGCCTGCAATGCCAAGGCACGTCTCTTCCAAAATGCTTCCTGCCATGTTTTGTGAAAAAATATTAAGAAATAACATCTCCATTTTCCAGTGAGAAATTTAATTAGAAGGAATTAAAAGGTATAGTTTATAGTTTAATTTAATGTGATGAAAAAAGGATTAGCTCCCTCCCCCTCCTACCCAAATCCCAACCTAAGACGGTGGCAGCCTGGCCTCCAATTGCATCTGACAGCCACAGAAGGGAAACGCTTACCAAGAAGAAAAGGGAGAGAAATTCCACCCTAGATTTATGACTTGCGAAGCAGAGGTTGCATGGGTTAGCTTTATTTTATGTCGCACTGGGTCCCACAGACTCGACTTTGTTGTGTGCCCAGGAATGGGGTGAAAACTGATTTTTTTGGCTGCTTTTGCAGGTCACTTGTGTGCTCAGGTGCTATTTTGGGCCACTGAGGCTCTTGGTTGTGTGTACGTGGCAAAGTGTGTGTTCAGACATGTGGAGAGCGTGTGCTTATCCCTACAAGATGGGGTTTTTCCCTCCCAGACGGTTTCCCCTTTTGGGCATTTTTTTTTGGCTAGTGACAGTGATTAGAGCATCAGGCAGAAACGAACAGGAGGGGTTTGGCCCCAGGGCCATTGGCATTGTAGGGTTCCCCCTGCCCGCCGTGCTCAAGCCGGTTGGGTGGCAAGTTCTGGTGCACAGGAGAAGCTGCCTGGTGGCCCCTGCCCCAGCCCTTCTCTATCATAGACTTTCCAAAGCAAACATCTGCTGTTCAGGGAAAAAAATCCAGATATGGCTTCTTCCTTCAGGGTCTGTCAGGCTCGTGGTGCAGCCTGACGCAAGGGAGCTTTCTGCACCCTCCCAGCCCCAGTGTTTTTGCCTTGAAATGACCTATGGGGAATCCTTGAACACCTCAGGACTTCACCAGAATGAGGAAGACTTATGGCAATGGGTAACAGCGTAGTTGTGCCGATTGTCTTTGATTGTGCCATTTATTTTGCTCAGAGGCAAGCAGTGGTGGGGATGGGAGGCCTGCTCTGAGGTGGCACGGGGAATCCTCCTGCCATCCTGGTCATGCCTTGTTTCTGCACCAAGGGCTAAGCTAATCATCAGAGCTGGGACTAGGATGGAGCTCACCTCCTCCATTAACTGGAAGTTGGGAAGTAATGTGGCGGGATCTAAATGGGCCAGCCGGGAAGCATGCAAGGAGGAACCAAATGAGGAACCAAATGACCCAGTGATCCTGGAAAGCCTCTAATCCTACTGTAGTATCCACACTTGGTGGCAAATGTGCTCAAGGCATTCTCCCCAGGTGTTGCTCCAGAGGCACCCAGGACATGTGGGAAGAGGGTGCCCAGCCATTGCCTGGCCCAGTACTTCACCCAAAGTGCAGCACTGGGAAATGGACCGCGGGACATGCAATGAAGTGCATATGCCGCCTTTGAAAATGCATCCAGCCCCGAAGGACAGGGACTATGCCTGCTGCGTTATGTTGCTCTCTGCCCTGCGCTGGATAAGGTGGAGAAGGCAAAGGTGATGTGGAAATGCCATCTTTGGCCTTACAGGGAAAGAAGCACCTGAACACATAGGGTGACAACCTTCTCCTTGAAGCCAGAGAGAAAACGGACATGTTCTGCAAATGAGTTTCCTTCTCCAAGGAAAATGGATGTCTTTTTCCAGATTTTGAAGAAGGGCAAGTTTTTTTTTAAAGAAATGGTAGATTTTTTTTTTCTTTTTCTCTTTTTACAACTCTTTTTTTCCTGTATGTGAAAAGAACAGGTGATTTCTGTCCTTATCAGTACTGGTAGTAGTTCCAGGTGTGCTGGCTCTGCAAAGGGACAGAACAGGGCTGGTGTTAACTGCTGCCAGACACACACCCTGCAGATGAGAGGTCTCCAGAGATGGCAGAGGACACGGTCTCCCTGTGTGGGGGGCATCACTTAGATAACTCTCTTCTACAAACTAGAGTAGCTACAACCCCATGGGCTCATGGTCGCGTGCTGAGGCACGGTTGCTTTTCTGAGGGACATGCAGGCATGCATGAGTGGGGTTGGGTGCTCAGCTGCTGGAGCAGGATGGGCCTGGGGACCTTGCTGAGCATCGCTCTCCTGCAGGATGTGCGGCTGGGGAGGCTCCCTGCTCTCTCCTTCCTCCCAAGAGGATGTCGTAGAGGCAACAACTGAAACAAGTCTACCCCGGGGGGCTGATATGCCTATCTTTACTGCAAGGTCTATTAAAGGTTAATAGCATAAATAATACAGAGAAGGAGAAACTACTTTCTACACAGGAGAAACTACTTAAATACCTAAAGTAACTGAAACAACCAAAAAACTGAGACAAACAGAAGGAATTCCATTTTCCTGAGAAAAACAGCAGATATAGTCCACGTGTCCAGGGTATACCAGGACCTGTTGTCTCTCTGTCCTCTGCTGAACCACATGTAGAAAGGTCTCATGCTGCAATGCTGTGGAAGGGAATGGCCCTGTGTTTCCACCTGGTGTAACTGCTTCTGTTTGAAAGGCTAATTATGGATGTAAATTCCTCCCTCCCCAAAAGGCCAGAAGAGCCTGTTCCAGATGACCAGGACATAAACTGAAAGGACTTCTATTGATTTAATAGAAAAGGCATATTTTAACAGAGCTCTTTTTGTTTCAGAAGACTGACTCAGTCTAGAAGGAAATGGATGGGAAGTGGTACAGGCGAGTAGCGTGGAGGAGCTGCACAGTATCTCTCAATTCCTGGGCTGGCAGCCTAGCCACAGGGACTGTTTTCTGGCTAACAGCTTTACATCAGATTAGGTTGGTAGCAAAAGGTGCTTAATTAGTTCTGTGCTTTCAGGTTTCTCTGCTTTTTGGAACAGCATCTGCTGATGCTGGAGACCAAGTGTTGGCTGTGCTTGGGAGGAGCTGGGGACACACGGCGTATTGCAGAGCTGTCTGGGAAGGAGAAACTGTTTGGATAAGAAGCAGTTGCTCTGAGCAAAAGGTTCCAAGCTGGTCTGGCTTTAACCTCAAGAGGGAGAAAGGAAGTCTTTCTGTCCAATTCAAATAATCTCAGCGGTACTTCCAGTGCACGTTACAAAGCTGGAAACTAGAGTCAACCTGAGGTAGGTCCTGGGCCAGCATCAGTGCATGGCGAGTAGGAATGCATGGGTAAAAACCAAAAGTGGCACTGATGGATTGTGAATGAGCAGCCAGAACACAGAGATGCTGGGCTTTGTCTCATTGCATCCTCCTAAAGGCAGACAAGCAGCCTTTAACCATTTGCACGATGTGGTTGGTTTTTTTGTTTGTTTGGTTTTTTTTTTACTGGAGAGATGGCAGTGGGAAGAAAAGGAGCCCAAGATGCTCCTCCCCACAGTACCCAAGTTACTCTTTTGACCATCTCAGATGTCTGTGCTGCAGCTCTCATTGTAAGGATAGATGGAAGATAAATGAGAGTGCTGTTTTTATAGTTCTCAGCTACTATAATGTCCGAGGATGTGGAGGACAAAGAATGACTCCTCCAACATCTTGAAGTGTCTTCTGAGTCTGTGACTGGACGTCAGAAAAATGGCATTAGAGTCAAGTATGTCTGAAACAGACAGTGTCAACAAAGCACTCAAATGGTTAAATGTGTGTTTAAAAATGTACATAAATTGTATCATGGAGAGAAAGGTGAAAGTAAACAGACTGACAACAAATAGTGAATATAGAAAGGCCATGATCAACTCCTTTCTCCTGGCCTTCATTTGCACAGGTATTAAAAGTTGGTAAATTTGGGAAACTGGAACAAAATGCTTGTAAAAGTAAGTGTTTCAATATATATGTTAACCTGAGAATAATCGCTGTAATGGTGTGTTTTGACATTGTGTCAACACTTGGGGAGATAGCTAAAGACGTCCTTGCCCCACGGGTGCTTGTGTCTAGAAAGTCCCAGGAGGTACTGGGAAATGATGACTTTAGAAATAATGTAAAGCTAGGCAAGAGTGAGCTTGATGAGCACTCACCTGGCATATCTCACTCCAGCCTCTAATGGAGCAAGCTGAGACCTCATTTGTTTTTGCACTGGTTTTATAGCCATGTTGGTTCACAGAATCACAGAATCATTTAGGTTGGAAAAGACCTTTAAGATCATGAAGTCCCACCATTAAACTAATACTACCTAACACTGTCCCCAAGTGCCACATCTACACATCTTTTAAATACCTCCAGGGATAGTGACTCAACCACTTCCCAGGGCAGCCTGTTCCTGTGCTTGACAACCGTTTCAGTGAAGAAACTTTTCCTAATATCCAATCTAAACCTCCTCTGGTGCAACTTGAGGCTGTTTCCTCTTGTTCTATCACTTGGTTACTTGGGAGAAGAGACCAACCCCCACCTCACTACAACCTCCTTTCAGGCAGTTGTAGAGAGCGAGAAGGTCTCCCCGCAGCCTCCTCTTCTCCAGATTAACCCCAGCTCCCTCAGCCTCTCCTCATCAGACTTGTTCTCCAGACCCTTCACCAGCTTCGTTGCTCTTCTCTGGACACGCTCCAGCACCTCAATGTTTTTCTTATACTGAGGGCCCCAAAACTGAACACAGTATTTGAGGTGCAGCCCCACCAGTGCTGAGTACAGGGGCACAATCCCTGCCCTACTCCTGCTGGCCACACTATTGCTGATACAAGCCAGGATGCTGTTGGCCACCTTGGCCACCTGGGCACACTGCTGGCTCACATTCAGCCGGCTGTCCACCAGCACACCCAGGTCCTTCTCTGCTGGGCAGCTTTCCAGCCACTCTTCCCCAAGCCTGTAGTGTTGCATGGGGTGGTTGTGACCCAAGTGCAGGACCTGGCACTTGGCCTTGTTAAACCTCATACAATTGGCCTTGGCCCATCGATCCAGCCTGTCCAGATCCCTCTGCAGAGCCTTCCTACCCTCCAGCAGATCAACGCTCCTGCACAACTTGGTGTCATCTGCAAACTTAATGAGGGTGCACTCGATCCCCTCATCCAGATCACTGATACTAAACAGAACTGGCCCCAATACTGAGCCCTGGGGAACACCACTGGTGACCAGCTGCCATCTGGTTTTAACTCCATTCACCACAGCTCTTTGGGCCTGGCCATTCAGCCAGTTTTTAACCCAGCAAAGAGTATGCCTGTCCAAGCCAACAGTAGACAGTTTCTCCAGCATAATGCTGTGGGCAACGGTGTCAAAGGCTTTACTAAATCTGCAGCCTTTCCCTCATCCACTAAGCAGGTCACCTGGTCATAGAAGGAGATCAGGTTGGTCAGGCAGGACCTGCCTTTCATAAACCCAAGCTGACCAGGCCTGATCACTTGGTTGTCCTGTACATGCTGCACAATGGCACTCAAGACGATCTGCTCCATAACCTTCCCCGGTACCGAGGTCAGGGTGACAGGCCTGTAGTTCCCCAGATTCTCCTTCAGGCCCTTGTAGATGGGCGTCACATTTGCTAACCTCCAGTCAACTGGGACCTCCCTGGTTAGCCAGGACAGCTGATAAATGATGGAAAGTGTCTCAGTGAGCACTTCCGCCAGCTCCCTCAGTCCCCTTGGGTGGATCCCATCCGGCCCCATAGACCTGGGTGCATCTAGGTGGTGTAGCAGGTCACTAACCATTTCCCCTTGGATTGTGGGGGCTCCATTCTGCTCCCTGTCCCTGTCTTCCAGCTCAGGGGGGCTGGGTATCCCAAGAACAACTGGTCTTACTGTTAAAGACCGAGGCAAAGAAGGCATTAAGTGCCTCAGCCTTTTCCTCATCCTTTGTCACTGTGTTTCCCCCCTCATCCAATAAAGGGTGGAGGTTCTCCTTAGCCCTTCTTTTGTGGCTAATGTATTTATAGAAACATTCTTACAGCAGTAGCCAGATTAAGTTCTAGTTGGGCTTTGGCCCTTCTAATTTTCTCCCTGCATAACCTCACGACATCCTTGTAGTCCTCGTGACTTGCCTACCCCTTCTTCCAAAGGTCATAAACTCTCCTTTTTTTTCCTGAGTTCCAGCTGAAGGTCTCTGTTCAGCCAGGTCAGCCTTCTTCCCTGCTGGCTTGTCTTCTGGCACATGGGGACAGCCTGCTCCTGCACCTTTAAGATTTCCTTCTTGAAGAATGTCCAGCCTTCCTGGACTCCTTTGCCCTTCAGGACTGCCTCCCAGGGGACTCTGTCAAGCAGGTTCCTGAACAGGCCAAAGTCTGCCCTCTGGAATTCCAGAGTGGCAGTTCTGCTGACCCCCCTCCTTCTCTAAGAATTGAAAACTCTGTTGTTGCATGATCATGACCACCCATGACCCCATCATCACTGATTCACTGGCTAGTGCAACATGTACATCTGCACTGCCAAATCTCTTTTGGTTTGTCGTAACTGCAGACTCATACCTGGCTCTTTGTGCATTCTCTCCAGAGATTTGGGATAAGGAGAGATAGGACAAGAGAGGAAAAAATTTGCTCCCTTTTACATATCAGTTACTCTGGAATTCTTTCGCAGCTGATGTGGAGCTCATCTATCTTTCAAGATTACTCTTGCTGTGTTATATTTAGCTGTAAAACCTAACTATGCTTGGATTTTCCTCTGCAGTTCTTGCAGGAGGGATTTTCTTCCTGTCCTCTGTTTAGCATCCTTTCCAGATTTCACTCTGTTGTGCTCACCTCTTGCAGGCCAGTCTCTTTGCTGAGAGTTACACTTGGAGCGGGGAAGGAGAAGAGGACTGCAGGGAGTGATAGATGTTATTTAGGTTGGACAAAGATGCATAGCCCTTCCTGGGGCATGCAGCTTGATGTAGCAGGAAGGTTTATTTGTTCTAGTCACACTAAGAGTTTTATTCATGCTTCTTGTTGCTCCTGGCAGGGTGGGAGCTGAATAAAAGTACCTCTCTCTCCCAACAGTTTGGGTCTTCAGCAAACAGCCATGGATCCAAACAAAAATGTCCTGACAGGAGAGCAAAGGGATAGCTGTTTTGGAGGATGCACCAAGACCTTGATTTAAAGTGATCCCGAGCAGCCTGGATGCTGGGAAGCCACTGAACAGAGAAGAGCCAGAGGAGATTTTCCAGTAGCGACAGGTTTTCACTGTGATGAAGCTGTGGCTGTCGCCACACATGGGTGGAGTGGGACAAGGCAGAGGAGAGCAAGAAATGTCCCCTTGATGGCCTCAGCATCCCTGATGGGGTTCCTGGTGGCTGCAGGGCCAGCTTAGCTGAGGAGCACCTTGTGCTGGAGACCAGCCCTGGAGCCAGGAGGAATTCATGGGCCACCCAATGTCTGCTGTTCATAGGTAGCCCTTGCCGATCAGGTAGCCAGGGAGGAAGGAAAGGTGTTCTCCCCCAGTTTTAGTGCTCCCTGGCTCTCAGCTTTCCACTCCTGTCCACAGAAGTGTCAAGAAAGGGCTGGTTTTATGTTTAACTCTGTTAGACTGAGGGCTGTAAACTCAGAGCCCACGTTAATAGGATACTTGTCTTTTGGAGCCAAAATGGAGGGTGAGAGACCAGGGTCTCTTGCAGCTATATACTGTTCTATTGTGCTGCATTTTATATCTGCTGGTAGGAGCGACCAAAAGCTGTGTGGGAATGCACATTAAATGTGTTATTTCATTAAAATGTCACTTTCTCAAGTATCATGTGCTATATTTGCACGGGGCTTGTGGGCTCTCAGTATGTGACTGCGGAGAGCAACTGGAGCATAGGACCACCCGAAGACATCCAGCTGCTTCCAATGCAGTGCCGTGGAGGAGGGACAGCCCGCAGGGGAAGGCGTGTGCGGACTTCCACTGCTGGTCTCAGCATCTGTGTCTGCTACCACCCCGGCTGGCGCTGCTGGTGGCTGGGCTTTGTGGGAAAGCCGCTGTGTGATGCAGGAGAGAGGATGTCTCTCCAGTGGGAGAAAAGCATGCTTGGATGGGGAAAAAACCCTTCCAGAAGGGGTAAAGTCCTTCCCAGGTTCATGTAGGTGGGATGGCTTGATGGCCATGTAGGGCTGAGTCCCAGTCACCTGCTGGTGCTTCTGCAGAAAAGAAGTCGGGGAGCTGGAGGCTTCATTGCACTGTTAAAGGCAACAATATTTTTGGAAAGTGTTGGTTATTAAGTGCAGATTTCCATGCCCAGTTAAGGCTGAAATTTTCTGAGAAGGGACAGGGGTTTGTGTCAGGTGTCTAATGCCCGCTGTCATGGTTTAACCCCAGCCCGCAACTAACCCCCACCCAGCCACTCGCTCACTCCCCTCCACAGTGGGATGGGGGAGAGAATCGGAAGAGTAAAAGGGAGAAAACTCATGGGCTGAGATAAAGACAGTTTAATAGGTAAAGCAAAAGCTGTGCAAAGCAAGGAATTCCTTCACTACTTCCCATGGGCAGGCAGGTGTTCAGCCATCCCCAGGAAAGCAGGGCTCCATCATGCGTAATGGTGACTTGGGAAGACACATGGCATCCCTCTGAACGTTCCCCTCTTCCTCCCTTCTTTTCCCCCCAGCTTTACATGCTGAACATGACATCATATGGTGTGGGGTATCCCTTGGGTCAGTTGGGGTCAGCTGTACTGGCCGTGTCCCCTCCTAGCTGCTTGTGCACCCCCAGCCCGCTCGCTGGTGGGGTGGGGTGAGGAGCAGAAAAGGCCTTGACTCTGTGTAAGAACTGCTCAGCAGTAATGAAAACATCCCTGTGTTATCAACACTGTTTTCAGCAAAAATCCAGAACACAGCCCCATACCAGCTACTATGAAGAAAATTACCTCTATCCCAGCCAAAACCAGCACACCCACTGGAGTTCACTTCCAGCTCACTCCCAGGGCCTGTCCAGAAAATTTGTCCTTATTTTGTGAAAGGGCAAAGCGCCCTTTCTCATGTCAAAGATGTAATTTGCTTTCCTCCCACCCCTTTGTCTCTCCTGCTGTGGACCCCCACATCTTCATATATTCACGGTACTTGCTTTGACTGTCTCCTGGAGCTTGGCTCTGTTTTTACACCCCTGCACTCATTGTCAAGGCTGTAGACACACTTGACTGGGAAAACTACAAGGTCAAGCAGGTCAACCACTGATGCATCCACCTGGTGATCATCCTGTTGCTTGTTCTGAAGTTTCTGGGCAGTAAAGACCACTAAAGGACTGTGATACTGCTGAAGTTGTTTAAGAAATTGTCCTCTTTTGAGTTGTACCTTCTCTAAAGCTTTGGGAGATGGAAATGGAGCATCCCAAGGGTGTTCCCAGGCTCAAAAGCAGGGATAAATTGACACGTACATTTATATGTGATTTGCTCTGACTCCTCTGGGGGTGGTTGCCTTAGAGGTCCTGAGGCTTTTTTTGCTCTAAGAGGAAACAAGGTGTTGGGTATAGTGCTAGGCTTTATGCTGGCCAAGAAGATCAACATCTCTGCAGACATCTAAAAGCAGGCAGCCAAATCTCAGGCTTTGGAAGAGCAGCTTATTACTGGACTCATGAGGAGGGAATCCTGGAGTAGGTCTTAGCCACCCCTAGAAAAGTGCAGAAGAGGCCGTTCAATGGACATTGCCTTGCTGAGCAGAAAAGGCATCCAAAACAGCTGGGTTGCTTGAAAAGTGGGTGGTGATACAGCTGCTGTTGAGTCAAAGGACTCTGTCAACGTATCTTCTAGGAGACTGGCTAAGCTGCCTCCTGATTACTGAGAGCAGCTTTTGTGGGGGACAAGGGACCTTGTGCATCTTGTAAGCACGTTGCAGGGTGGCTGGCTGCCCCAGCAAGCCTTAGGTTTGGAGAAAGAATAGTCTGACAGGTTGACCTGGAGGAGCTTTGCAAGTAGGTCTTTGCTGTGCACCAGCCTTAGTTTGTGATCCATGAATGTTCCTTCCTCGCAGTTCTTCTGATCCAATGGTGGTACCGGGAATCTCCCATACCCTTTTCTTCCATCTTCTGGCAGCTGCAAGCTAGACAACTGAGTTTCCAAGCCAGAGCTCAGAGTGAAAGACAGACTTATGCCACCAGAAATTAATCTGTAGGGGTAATGAGTGGGACAACTCTCCAGAGCAGCCCTTAAAGGGCAGGAGGAGCAAAATGTTGGAGGGAGCTAGACCCCTACTTTGGGGGGGACAGACTGTTCTGTTTGCCATCTCTGGGGCCCTGGGGGTGGCTTGGGACCAGCATGCTGCAGTAACAGGAATGAGCACAGATTCAAATAAAACAAGTGATATGTTACCGTTAACACCGGGGAAAGCAGAAATGGCTTGGTGAAACTGAGACAACATTTCTGGAGCAATGTAAGGCTTTTTTAAACAATTTCCTGATTACTTTGACTGCTTGATCTTACAGCCTGAGTATTGCCCCAGTGTTATTTCTTTACATTTCATTTCCTAAGACATCCTGAAGAGCAGGGAGTGAAAAATAAAATAAAAACTTGGCATGTATTTTACAAGCTGTGCTGGCTTCTCCCACAGACCCTGTCAACCCTTTGAACCACAGCTGCTCAGATAGCTGAGGTCACTGGAAAGGCTCCTACTGACTTCAGGGGGCTTTGAACCCAGACCATAAGTAGTGGTGCACTTGGAAGTGTGACCGAAAGGCCATTTTGGTGGAAGAGCTTCCACTGTCTCCAGGAGAGGCTGGGTCACAGCCTGGCCATGGGCTCCCGTGATGGAGGAGCCACCTTCATAATGCCATGTCTGCTGGCTGCACCGCAAGCTAGTGGAGGTGCATCAGCTGTGTACCACCCACTGCCTGACAGCAAGGGAAGGAGAAGCGCTTTGTTTTCAAGTCTTTGGGGTGGATCAGGGTTTTCAGCCCATGGCTGGACTCCAGTTGTCTTCCCCGAGTGGCTGTGGCAGCTCCTGAGCATCAGCTTTTTCTTTTGAGCTCCACAACAAGAACTGTGGTTAGAAATTTTTTTTGAATGGGGAAAGTTTCTTGCCTTAGGCCAAGTGCAGAAATATGGAATGGATTTGGATCAATCTTTTTTTTTTTTCTTTTGGAATTTTATTTAAAGAAAAAAAATAGCGCCTTGGGCAAGAGCTGAAGCATGGAAAATTTTATCCCAAAAGGTGGATACTTCGTGAAATTATCAGCGTGTGAAAACAGGTGTTTAAACTGAAATGGTTTTACAGATATAAGTACAGAGGGTGCTACCAAAACCCTTTTATAAATCCTGGAGTGAACTCTTCTTGAAAGGCAGAGGTAGAAGAACAGGCCATCAGCAAGTAACCTGAACCACTACCAAACCCACAGGCGGCTCCAAAACCAGTAAAGAAGCCAAGCAAAATGAGAAGAGGCTTTCTGAAAGGTCAGCAAGGGAGCCAAGTGCAGGCCCAGGCTTCAGTATTTAAACTTAGTCTCAAAAACTACACCCTAGTAACTGGTATCTGGCTGGGACAAACTTTCCTTGCAGCACCTGATCCAAAATCTGCTCAAGTCAACAGCAAGCACTCTGCGAACTTCTCCAAGTATTGGATCAGTGTCTTAAACGTGCAGCCAGGAGGAAGAATATGTAAGGACTGTGCTGCAGCACATTGCACAGTGGAGGAAGGGCTGGTGCTACGCAAGAGACAGAACTGTTCTGCCCTTTGCCATGAAAACCAGTACTGCTGAAGGTGGAAATAGGGTCCTGGGGAGAAGAAAGTCATGGTGAGTTGGAGATCTGCAGCTGTGACAGATAAGGAGGGAAGGCTTTACAGCCATTATTGGTGTCATACAGCTAAAGGGGCTAATTACATCAAGGCTTTGCTGTGCAAGGTGCTGTATAAACACATGACAGGAGAGGGACCCTGTCCTGCGCTGGTCTTGGCTGTCAGCACAGAAAAGGGGTAGCAGTGCTTTTCAGCTGCCTGGATGGTTTCCAGTGAGCACGTCTGGCTGTCGTTGTCCTCTTTGTGATGGACTCTGTTCCTGCTGGAGCCCGGAGCATCGGAAATGCATCTTCTCTGTGGATTAAGTTAAAATAAGTAAGAAAATACATTTTCTTGTTCAATTAGTGGAATGATCTGTGAGTGAAAACCCCTTTTCTGTGGACGAACATGCCTACACGTGTGTGTATAAGCTATAAAAGATGCTTGACTCCATTTTCTATACTGGGAGACAGAATATTGTCTTCACATGTCCAGATTGTTTTCCTATGCACTCAGGAGATAAAAAGAATCTGGTTTTGCCCTACTGTCTTATCGCTTCTTCAGATGTCCTTGCAGAAATGTAGGACATCCCCAATGTGACTTGGGGAGCCCAGCTCATCCCAACAGATAGCATCAGAGACCCCACCAAGAAAACGCACCAGGAAGCATCCACCTTCATGCAGACCTGATGTAGCTCAGCAAGGACCTGCCAGGGGATGAGATGTTGTTCCCAGTCCCCCGACTCCCTTGGGTTCAGCCTCATCCCACCGAGGTCCTCCCAGAGGACCACTGAGGACAGCAGTGGGGGCAGTGGTGCTCCAGCTCGACGCCTCACTCCCAGCTTTGTTATTAATGTGCGCTGGTGTACTGCTTTTAGGTTCCCCACGTCACTAGGAATGAGCTGATTTCTGTCGTGTTACTAAAATATAAGTGTGATTATGAAGTGTTATGATATATGGTCTGCAGAGTTTTACAGCTGTGTCTTAAAGGGCTCATAACAAGAAAAAAAAAGTGGGAGGCTTAAATTGGAAGCCAGGAGTATACTCAAATTAAGGAGTACAATGGCAATGCTAATTAAAACCCCTCAGAGAGAAGAGGGGGAAGGAAATGACCTAACTCCCAGTGCTGTGATAGGATGGTTATTGCCCAGGGACAAAACAAGGGAGAGGTAAACCAGAGGCTGGAGAGACTAGCTTGGGTGATGGGAGATAAAACTTTTCCTCTCTCCCCTGCCACAGAGCAGGTGGGTATCCTTGCCTTGTCTGGAGAGCCGGGAGTGGCATAACAGCCATGGAAAATTTGCCTGTTGCCTGAACACTTGGGCGCATGGAAGCCATTAAAGATCTCAACCAAGGTAAAGCGTTGCAGCCTGCGGCAATTTGTCCTAAGCATTTCCACTATTTCTTTTCACGTTAGACAACAAATCTTTTAATCATCCACAGAGGAAGTTGCTGAAAAGTGTTTCTGTGTAGTTCTTACCTCGTGAGAGTATGGGTGCAGGCTCTGTGCTCTCCACCTTGGTAAAGAAGTGTGTGCTGGCATCTTCCTGGAAAGCCCAGTGACCAAGAGATGGTGGGCTCCATGACAGCCTGCAAGGGCTTCCTCCAGGTCCTGGATGTAGGTAGGATAACCAAGTGTCTGGGCTGTCAAGTACAGGTTGCATGGTTGAGTAGCGGTGGAAAGAGGGTTTGAGATTTAGGGGTTCTTTTGGACACCTCCCAGTAAAACCATGAAAAAATTATTAAATGAGCACAGCACTTATCAGAACAAAAGCTGTAACTTTGTCTTTACTACCAAGAAAGAAGCTGTAAGGTTGCCATTTTCCTGCAGAAGCAAATTCTTTTCCTATGCACTCGGGAGAGAAAAATAATCTATTTTTGCCCTATTGTCGTACTCTTTCTTCACATGTTCTTGACTGAAATGCAGGACCCCACGACTGTGCTTTGAGCCCTCACAGCTTTGTCTTCAGTCCCTGTGAAGGAGGATGGCTCTTGAGGTTTCTCCACCAGCCTTTCCAAGGAGGGCCTTGTTCTGCCATCTAGGTTTGACTCAGAGTAGCATCTCTCATTCCAAGCCCAGACACACATAGCACAGCATCCGTAACTGTCCAACCACTTGGGATTTTGCTTTGTGCGTCCAAGCCTGGCAAAAAAATTTCCCAGAAAGTGTGAGCCTGAAGTATCCCTCTGAGGTCAGTGTGAAACCTGCTGCAGGGGGATGGAATGCTCCGTTTCAGCCTTGGACCTCACATCCCTCTGGAGAGCTCCAGGCCATTTATTCATGCCTTGGCTCCAAGCTTGGCTTTTTCCTTCAAACCAATCCAACTGGAAAATGTTTAGGAACTGCTAGCCTTGCTGTTCTACATTTCATCTGTTCAACACAGTATCTTCCATTCTCTTTGAGTTTTAGGAGTTAATTAGGTGAGTTGATACTTTCTGATCATAGCCATAACTTCAGCACTTGCTGTGGTGAAGATGCAGACTTTCGAGATGACTTCAGGTCCACCATCCAGGTTTTCTTAGAGGTAAGTAGGAGTGGATGACACTTTTTTACATGATACCGCTCAGCTGGGCTGCTGGATTACACAGCTCAATCCAGGTCAGTCCAAAATCTGGATAAATTTAGATCAGACATCAAGCCCTGCCAAAGACTTGCAGATCAAAGCAATAAGTACTGGCAGAGGACACAATAACATTCACTACGTTGGCTTCCTCTCCAGTTCTGCGACAGATCTCTGTCAGTCTGGGGCAGGCCATCTCCCTTCCATCGCTTTGATTTAAATGGCTAGCAACTCACAGCACCATCGTTGTGCATTTTTTTCAACAGAGGAGCTAGGGCTTGCAATAGTGCCAATAGAGATCAATAGTAATGATAGAGAAGAATTAGTAGGGGCTAATAATGGCTATTTCTTCATCTGTTGGAGACTTGCTTTCTTATATGATCACGTACAACTGTCTTTCTCCTCCTGTGTTATGGGCCTACAGCACTTTCTGTGTGTTTCATAAGTGTATTTGGCAGTGTGACATGCCACGCAACATTTTGTAGCACTGAAAGACTCACTTTCTTGGAGTTAAAGAATGGTCCTTACAGACTAATTTGTGGTACCACTAATGCACTATCTCAAGTGAACAGTGAAAATATTCTGTCACCAAAATGAGTAAGTAACCAGGACAGGTTTTTATAGCTGGCAAAGCTGATCCACCATAGTCTGCATATGGGAAAGCTAATTTCTCTGTATTTTATTTTTTTCCTATGTCTAAAATGACTCAAACCCTTTCCTCTGTGTTCTGGAAGGATGTAATTTTCAAGGTGGTGAAACCTCACAGCAGCAGAAGCTGAGTAAGTTCACAGAGAGCTGAACAAACCTACTTGCAAGAACCCGTGCTACATTTACTTCTGGTTTAATGGTGGAGAAGCAAAGGAAGGAAGAGGGCATTTCTGACAAAGGATCTGGTGGCACAGCGCGTAAAGTAGGGCTGATTTGAAGGCAGTGCCCAATCAGCCCAAGGCAATTCATTTGCACCAAAGATGCAGCAGAATGTAACTAATCTTGAAGACACTGTCTTGTCTTAAGCTGAAGGGCTATCTTTTTTTAGGACAACTGTTACCACCAGAAACTGCCAGCCACTGAAGGACAATCGGCTCTTCCCCTGTTTAACCTGAGCCTATGTGCACGCCACCTGTCACTGTCTCACATTCTAATGCATCTCCTTTGCTGCATTTTGGGAGCTGGGTGCCCAGCAGCAGCCCTTGTTTCAAGCCTCCTAGAAGAAAACCAAGTGCAAAACTGCACTTGAAGGTCAGAAAGGGTCACACTTGTTCTGTGCTAGAAATCCCTCGCTGGCAAGGGGCCACTCTGGAGTGTCAAATTCCTTGTCATTACCTAGAGGAAAAGCTGCTTTTGCCTTCCTTTGGCTTTCTGAGAAGCTGGGCCATTTTCCTCAGGTGAGGAAAGGTGCTCTCCTCTCCAAAGTGACCTGGTGCAACTCCTCACACCAGTGCCCAGCAGATGGAAGGCAGAGAAAGGCTTTCCAAGTGGGACATCATGGTGCTGGTACATCACAGAGTCTTTTCACTGGGCTGCTGAGGTATGTCTGCTCTTCCACAATGATGAGGCACAGGGCAAAATCTGAGCAGGATGAGCTAAGTGCTATAGAGTAAGTTATCAGGGAAGAAAAAGCTGATTTGCAGGCTCCAGCAGTAGGGAGCTAACAGCATTTCCATCACTTTGTGTTAGAAGTCAAAGCTGCTGAAGATCTGGTCACAACCAGAACCACAAGCAGAACCCAAGCAAAGTCTCCAGACAGAGACAGACTAGTGCCAAATGGGGAGCAGCCTATGGTCTGCAGAGAAGAGACAGGCAGTGCCAAGGACCCAGAGCGTGCCTGTCCCCCACCCAGAGGAACATGGACTCTTTCTTGGCAGAGGAATGAAAAGTCGCTAATTGCTAACTCCCCAATGTCAGGGTGAAGTTAGAAGGTGACACAATAGGTGCAAGCCCCAGAAATGAGGAGTTTAAGGGTGACAAAGTGGCCATGGCCTGGAGTTTCCAGATGTCTTTGTTGTTTCCAAGGGGAAAGAAATAAATGCTCAAGCCTGACCAGAGCCCCTCCTGGAGGATACATTTCCTGGGAACTCTCACTTTGATGGCTGTGAAATCCATAAAGTTTTTCTTCTTATATCTGGGAAACTACAGTCAAGCTCCTGTGGGGCTGTCCTTGGTTAAATAAATGACAGTAAAAATAACTCACAAATGCAACACCAACATGGGCATGTAAATCAACACCTGAAGTGCCTGTTAAGGTAAGGTGCCTCCTTTTGCGGGGGGGAGTGTCTGTGAAGGAGTTATCTTGCAAGCGAAATCCAGTCGAGAGGGAGGAGACAAAGTCCTGTCAAGATATGACTCACAAATCCATCAGCATTTTAATTTCAGAAGAGATACAAGGATTTAACGTGGCTGTCAGCAGCATTCTTCAGGTCGCACTGCTGCATAAAAGAGAGTGTTAGAACCTGGGACTTAAACTAAACAGATTTCCTATAGGAAACACACACAAAATTACATTGCTTCTAAAGTTACTTTTATAGACATTTTCCCCGAGAAATATTTCTCCCTGGAAAAATAAATTCACAGGATGTAATTAAAACAGTTATATGTGTACACTGGAATGGCCCCCTTTAAGTGCTTCACCAAATGCACCACTAAATAAAGGAATGAAAGCCAGCTTTGTTTAAATCTATTAATAACAATATGTATTAATTATAAAATGAGACATTGTTCTGTTAGTTTATGGTTATGAAAATAGCCTTTAATAAGGCTGAGACTGGAGAACTCAGCTTTTCAGTTGTCTGCGCTGTTAAAAGGGCTTTGAAAATCTACCATAATCTACTTCTTTTACTTGTCAAACTCTGACCCGATAAAGGCAATGGGTATCAGATTCCATACCCCATGGATTCTGGTAATAACCAGGTGCTGATGACTGTATTTTTTTCTGCTTTTCTTGCCATTTTCTTTGGTTTTAGCTTTTGTTTAAAGTTTAGTATTAGAGTTTAACTTTCACGCTTTGGGGAACAAAGCCGGAAGAGGTTTGTATTGATCCATCTCTGCACTGAGCGGGGTGCATTGGTGATCCCAAATCTGCTCAGATAATTAGGGATAATAATTATGTCCAAACCCCCGCCCGCACACCCCAGGCCCCACTGCCCCAGTCCAGCAACACGTGGCAAATCTACTTACCCAGCTTTGCAAAGCGCCTAGGCTACAACATCCCTCTTCTGCCTGGAAGAGGATCCTCAAGGGTGTGGAGATGTTGCAGCCTGATGCCAAGCGGTGGGTAGCTTTTTCCTCATGTGTTTTCCTGCTTTTGGAGAAGATTTGTGAAACATCAGGAAGGGAAGGCAGCCTACTTCATCAGTATTTATAGCCCAGCGAAAACATTCTTGAGAGGCTATTCTGTCTTTCCTTCCCACTTCTCACACCAGAAGGACTGTGTAATGTGATACTCCTGACCTGAGGAAGGGATGCTGGTGGTATTAAAAGGGGGCTGAGATAGCTTGATGTGCTAGAGATGCTGTTCATGTTGTGGCATCTTGCGACGTTGCCTGTCAGGTCCTGCAGCCCTTGTAGATTCGGTGCAGCTGGGTAGAGGGTCATCGCTCTGTTGTTTCAGGGAGTGATTTGGAGGGCCCAGGGGAGGTGTTTGCTAGGCTCTCACAGGAGGAAATCAGCACCGTGACAAAGAAACATCCCTGCTTGCCCCTCTCCTCTATGTGCTCCTTACGCCAGCCATCTCTTGCGTTATCATTTATTATACCTGATTGGGTACCTTTTATTTTTTCTTTGATTAGTTCATTTTACCTTTTATTCTCTCTTAGTAGGGATACAAGCTAAAAGCCAAAAGGCAAAATTACACCTTTATACCAGTATAACTACAGAACGTTTTTTATTGCTATCATTGCTATTGCTGTATTGCTGTTCCGATCACCAATAAAACTTTCCATGTCCTTCAGGCATGACTGGCTGTATTTTCTGTATCTCCCTCAAGCAGAGCAGGTGACATTTCTAATGCGTCTCCAGTCCAGAACCTCTTTTTGAGGAGAGAGGTAAGAACTTGGGGTCATTTGTTAGAAGAAATGTTGCATCGCTGTTTGTACTCGAGGGATAAGAGAGATACTGTAAGGACTATCAGAACAGTCAATGTTATTTCTTTACTGGAAGCTGATTTTTGGTAACTGAAACGTTTTAAATAGCCTCTCTGGAGCCACTTCCAATAGGAAGGAAAAATAAAAAGACAAAAGAAGCAGAGAAAAATGAACAGGGGTTGATCTGAGATACCTTGAAACAGAAACCCCTTCCCTGAGAAGGACTAGGAGCAAGGGGAGGTGGTTAAATGTGTGGAGCTGAGAGTCAATTTTCATTTCTTAATTAGATCTAAACCCCTGCGCCCTGCCACCGCGAGTGAAAGCCAGGCCAGGGAACGCTGCCTGTGCATCGCTTTGCAGCTGTTCAGCATTGCTGCATCTGAGTGGGGAAAACAATCGGGGAAATGTTTTATGTTCACACTCCACCTCGGAGGTAGGCCGGCATCCAGAGCGTGCCGTAAAACAGGCAGGAATGCCACTGGTTGGAAGTGCGCTCGTAATTCTTGTGCCCCTCTTTCCAAAAGACACCTTTCTTCATTTAATTGTTTTAAAACCGCAGCATGTTCACATTACCCTCTGCAGAAATCACATCTGAAAATGACTTTGTAGTTTCTTTTTTTAGCATTGGGATTTGAGTAGGGGGTTAGTTCTTGCTTTACTTAGTTTCCTTAAATCCCCCCTCACCATAACACCTAGGGGCTTCTTTTCCCCTTTTATTCTCCTAGGGCTCAATTCAATAAATATACATCCGGCTCCTTCACAGTCGTAGTCTGGCTTAATGAAATTGTGCTAGGCACTTCCAAGAGAAGGATGTTTATTTTTCTCTGCTGATTCAGTTAGGCTGGTCCAGGTCCCATGTGCCCGACGAGCCGCTCTATAAAGAGACCCTTGTGATTGCAGCGGGGACACTGTGTCAGCCGGTAAGTGCCTGCACTCACTCAACACTGGGATTCTCTTACTGCAGAGCTGGGGTGCGGGCGGGCAGCTGTATTTTCTATATACAACGCATGGGAAAAAAAAAGCATGCTAAGAGCACAGTGTTAAGGTGGGAAAGTCAAGCACTCGCAAGGCAGATATAGCTAGAGCTGTCTGGAGAGCAGGCTTAATTCATCTGTTTATGTGAGCACATTATGAAACAGTCTCCTATTTTTGCGTAGTCCCGTGCTTGTTTTCTAGTTAATGGCGTTTCCTAGCTTTTGCCAGAACTCGCCACCTTCACAGTGTACTTTCTCCATAGATGTCCAACACTATGCAGATCCTGATGCCTGTTCCTAGCTGGATGCAGTGGTGAAGTCGGGCATCTCCAAAAGCACAGCCTCTGAAGGAAGGTGGAGGTGTAGATGCTGCCATGGGTGACTCAGTGAGCCTTTTGGCACTAATGCAGTTTTATGAGTTTGTTGCTCAATGCTGGTGAGACCAAATTTTGCAGCAGACTTCATTTGAGACAGCAGTCCTATTCCAAGTCACTGGGAGCTGCACCCTTGGGCCTTGATACGGACTGCCTGAAATGTCTTGATGGGTTGGACTAGGTGATCTTGAAAGGTCCCTTCCAACCTAAATCATTCTGCAATTTCTATGAAATATTCACTGTTTGACTTCTCTGTGTGTCAGGAGACAAATGCTGGTTGGGGACATTTTGCATCTTTGCAGTGAAGTATGAAAGCCTGGCAATGTGCAGTGTGGATGGACTGATGCAGAAAAGCCAGATGCATTCAAACATCAGTAGTTCAGGGTGATTCCTGTTCCCTTTGGGCCTGGCACTGAACATTCACAGAATAAACTGTGTTCTTTGCCTGAGAGATCTTCAACCAAAGCTACAAGGCAGAGGAAGTGTCATGCCAGCATTGCCAGTAATAAGTATTGGGAAATCAGGTGTCAGGTCTCTCCTGACCCTTAGTTCCCGATCTGAAATTGATTTTGCAAAGCATCAGATTAAAAACAACCCACATATTTAGCTCTTTCATTTTTGCCTTCCCATTCAGAATTTCAGAGTATTCTACCCAGCGATGAAGCCTGCAATATATTTTTGAATGAAAGCCAAGTGCCTTTTACAGCATCACTGGCTCTGCTTTCCATGACATGGGGGTTAGGAAATCTCCATCTTCCCATTGTGGGGGGAATGGTGGCTCAGGGAGCATCAGAGACCTGCCAAAGATCACAAAGCGAGAGGCAGGGGTGGGAACCCAGATCCTGTGAGTGGTAGTCTGCTTTCTTCCTACTTGTGTTGCCCTCAGCTTCTTAAACCACTTTTGCTTTGAGACGAGCTGGTCTTACTCCTTTGAGTTAGACTGGCTTCCCACTTTGCTCCTGATGGAAACATTTGATGGTTATAAAAGAAATGGAAATTATCCCCTTCAGATTAGGTTCTCCTCCTTTTTGATCTGCAAACCCCAGCCAAGTATTTCCATTACGGCAGCTGCTTCTCCCTTCAGCCAAGGATGGAGACAGTAGGCTGTAGGCTGGAAGGGTGTCCATCCATCGACAGATTGCTATCAGCTGTTAGGTAAGGTGGTGTTAGCTCTCTGGTGGGTATACCTCAGTGTACAGGAGATTCTGGTCCAGAAAAAGAGAAGATGAAACCAATTGACTAACTATAACTTTGAACAAAGATTCTGATCCTGTCTGTTGTTGTTTAACATTTTAAAAACAGGAAAGGTTTTCAGATGAGACTTGTGTCTTCTGCATTAACACTCCTCTTGTGATACAGAAAGCCCCAGGGCTGTACCTGACCTTTCCTTTGCTAGAGACAGTCTACAGCCTTACCGTAGCTTATATTAAAGCATTGGAGTTGCCTTGTGTTCAACATTTTTGCCTAGGAGCTTAAGTACATTTTCCGTGTCTTCAGCAATGGTGCTAGAAAAGTGAAGGACAAACATTCCCACATTATCCAGCAAATTGTGTCACGGTCTCTTTTTTTTCTCACTTTGGGGATTAATTTTGGTCTCACTGGAGCCAGCATCTTCTCTAAACCTAACTGAAATACCCGTTTTAAAAATTGTTCCTAGGTGTGCATGTAGTCTCTTTGGTCTGTTGAAGGAAATGTATGAAACAGGGAAGGATTTCCATTGTCAGGTTTACTAGGGATGTATCCGCTCGGTGAAAGGAATCAGAGCTGTGGGTCCAACATGTGAGGGAAAAAACACCAGAGGCTGGGCATCAGGCACTTGATGGAGCCAGGTCTCCCATCCCACATCACCACCGCTTATTGAGTTATCATTAAACCCTGCTGCTGGATAGTTCTCACTGCTGATAGCAGTTTCCCTCCCCATTTCCATGCAGATACACTTTCCATAACTGATTTATTTTCCTCTCATTTTTTAACAGCCAGGACACTGCTCCTAACATTACCTTTGCTAACATTACCTTTTGTAACTTAACGTTATAAATGGAAAGCCCTCTGGGGGCTTTAGCCATTTGGTTTGCTCTTCAGCACAGTGTCTTTGGCATTTTGCAACATTGAGATCAAATGCAAGAGAAACCACCTGCCCAAGGGCGAAACCTGCCCCCATCTCATTGCTTGGTGGACTCTGTCTACCCCTCCTCTGCAAGAGGTGGGGTTCAGCCCTGAGGAAGGGGCACACATCCTACAGTACAGGGGCTGAAGATGGCTTTGTTCAGGGCAGTGGGATGAAGTGGACAATGGCAAGACTCAGAGGAAGAGGGAGGGACAGGAAAGACTGCAGAGAAGCATTTTGCACATGCGTTCTCTACATTGGAAATGAGGTTTTTCTCCTCCCCAGCTCTTACAGCTCTTTTCTTTTTTCCTGCTCTTGCTTTTCCTTGAGGTATTTCTTCTGACAAATCCACACAAGTGGTGAAAGAAGTTGTTCAAAGGGCAAGAATGAAGAGGGGAAAAAAGCTTCTCAGTTTTATTTTCCTATCAAATTCTGAATATTTTCTGAAGAGAAAAAATAGCAAAAAATATAAATAAATCCCTTTTGTCTGCAAATCCCCTGGTGGGAGTGGGGGAGGTTTGACTGAAATGTTCCTGTGTGACTCATTTCTGGGCAGCTCTTTGCTGTCAATGGAAACTTGTCCTCAGCAGATTTTATATTATTTTCTAACCTGCCTGCAAGGAGGTGTTTCGTTTGTTGACTGAGGTAAAGGAGGCGCCTGCTTTTCTTTGATATTTCCACATCTGCCATCAGAGGAAGGCTCCAGATGGCTATTTCTCCTGGAAAATGGTGATAAAAACTCCACTGGTGTTTTGCTTCCCTGCCTCATGCTGGGGATGTCTCTGATGCTGCCTCAAGCTGTTGACGGTAACGGCCCGATCACAGTAATGTGCCCGGAAGAGTAAATACCTGCAACCACACTTACTCCATGAGCTGGTGGCCTGTGGCCAAGGTATGGGCGGCATCCTCTCTCACGTGCTGGGCATGCCTGAGAGACTGGACTGGTGCAAGCCCATTCTTGGGTCCTTCATGCTTCGAGCTAGGCTCTTCTGAGGAGTTCCTGCAGGACAGTACTGGGCTACTGAAAAAGGATTTCCAGAGCCAGGAAAGGGCTTTCATGCCCTTAACAAAAGTAAATGCTAGGAAAAGTGTGAGAAAAAAGCATGAAATCCAGGGCTCTCTCAGGCAGCCACATAATTTTATTGGGAGAAATGAAAGGGGCATGTAGGACAATGATTGTCTGTTTCCTTATAAACAGGCATCCTCTGGTCAAGGTTAAAAATACTGAACAGCAAACATCCAAGGATCAGAGGTGCAGTGTGATCCACACCTCTCTGGGCACAACCAGTATGAAATACAACCTTTTTTTTTTTGACCATTTTGCCTTAATGGTGTCATTGCATGGTGAAGCCAGTGTAAACTTTCCTTTGGGACTGTGTTGGAGCTGGCATCCCCAGTGCAGCTGAGATGTTCATGACCTGCCAGTACCCAGATCCAGGCTACCGATTTTAGCTGTGTTTATCTTGGTGGTACTTTACTCGATTTCAACCCTCTTTTCCTCACCTGCAGGACTGATTGTACCAGTCTGCAGGGAGCAGCAGGGTTACCGTTCATCTCTCTCTCATTTTGTGCCATGCTGAAGATGACAGATGCGTGGGATTTTTCTAGTCTCTGCCTTTCTATGGTGTTACAGTATAACCTCCACTCCATGTCCTCCACTTTCTCCTAGTCAGGATCAAAGGAGCAAAGTCCTGGACACCTGATGGCAAGTCAAAATACAGCTAGCTGATGCATCAGCCCTGCCTATTTTCCCTCAAGAGAGTGATATTTAGGCATGTCAAGGTACATTTGCAATGTAATTAACTTACTGGATGCCAAGCAACCTAACTGTTGTCGTCTTT
Source organism: Morus bassanus (assembly GCA_031468815.1). Taxonomy (NCBI): domain Eukaryota; kingdom Metazoa; phylum Chordata; class Aves; order Suliformes; family Sulidae; genus Morus; species Morus bassanus. Next base: position 42,848,247 of record CM062574.1, read on the forward strand.
GTGATTACAGCCCCAGTCCTAATGACAGTCCCGGTTGTTGGAATTAAGTTCTTCTCCCATCTCTCATTCCTGTTTTCGATTGCAGCCCCCTGTTAATGTAGAGTTAGTATAAGACAACTGTAAATACGTTACGTGTCATGTTAGTACAAACATGTAAGTTTTATATCCACTTTAGAAACTATACAAATTCCGCAGAAAAATGTTGAGCTGTGCTAGAAATGGGAGAACAGGGGATTCCCCCCCTGCCTCTCCCCACAGATGCATTTATCACCAGGGCAACTTAACTTTAGAGTTCACTAAAAATTCAAGCTGCTGGCTTAGATCCAGGAAGGGAGAAGTTTTATAGACTGAGCTAAGCGTGAATTACAGATATGGTTATGGCATTTATTTTTCTTTTTCTTTTCTTTCTTTCTTCTTCTTTCTTTCTTTCTTTTTCTCTATTTTTTTTTAAAGAACAACTTGACTGTTACTCTGGCACCGAAGCAGTTACAATTGCTAAGTATTTCATAATACAGCTTTATTCTGCTGCTTGGCAGGTCTGGGAGGAACCTTGGGGGATTTAAAAGGTGGTGCCTGTGGAAAGGGCGTTGGAGGTGGTGGTGGTGGTGGGGCTAACCACTCGTCCTTTTCAGTCACAGAAGAGTCACAGAAGAGAGTGCCCTGCCTGGCTGCAACTCTCAAGATGTTCTTGTTAATCCAGAAATAAGAGAGAAGGAGATGCCTTTCTCTTCTCAGTCTTGCTCTGTGCGGTCTGGCACTAAATGCAACCACTGGCTTAATTCCAGGAAGTGAAAGCAGTGGGTTAATAGGAGTTCACCCCTGCCCCCTCTCTTCTCCTCCACCATGTTCAGGTGAGACAGACCTTCCAGGTCCACAGAGGGGGCTTTCACAGTCCTGAAACTGGAAACTCCTGTTTGCGATAATCCCAGTGACAAAGTGCAGAAAGAAGGGTTAAGCCACGGGTCTTTCTACGTCCACACCCTGTGCTATTAGCTTTACAAGTGCATGCTGCTCATGGGGGCTGCCACCCTGCAGAAGGTAGACCACTGTGGGCTGCCAGGGCTGGTGGCAAGCGACAGGGGAAGGTGGGCTGTGCAGAGAGGAGCAGGTTGGAGGGCAGGTGCCCAGGTCCTGTGGGGCAGGCACTCTCTAGCGGTGCCCCAACAGATGGGCCGATTACTTTCTGATCTGAGTGGTGCTTGCTGGGGATCAAGCACCCTATTTTCAGGAGCAGGATGGGACCAGGGTGGGTGAACTCCCTGTTTCACTTGGAGAATGAGGAGCATGGTTGGGAGAGGATGGCAAGTAGGAGAATGTGTCTGCTCAGGAGAGGCAGTGGGAAATGTTAGGGAACATGGTGGGGCGGTTGAGCTAGCTGCCCATGGCTGAGGGCTCCTCTGGAGAATCAGAAGTTTTCCTTGCTTTTTCTTTTTTTCTTTTTCATTGCTTCAGTGTTAGGAGGTGGAGAAAAGGTCTTGCCTAATGAGCAAGTCAGTGTGTGCTGGCTGTGCTGGATTACTGGCTATTTTTAGGTACTGGAAGCTCTCCTTGACAGTGTCACAGGCCCCAGTTGCTGGGTGGATCGGTTTTCAAGTGGAGTGGGATCAGTGCAGCAGTCCGAAAGGCCACCCACAGATAATGAACTGCTGGCCATGGAGGGAAGAGGGGCTGAGTGAGATCACCCGCCCTGGCTGCTTGTCCTTTCTGGTGGTGGGCCTGGCCGGGGCAGGTTTCTGGACGTAACGTGCTCCAAGACAGCGAGGCCGCAGATCCCGATTCCTTTGGAGCTCTGCTGTCTTGTGCCAGTGGAGGGTCTGCCTGGTGTACCTCAAACAAGCTGCAACTGCCTTTTGCAGTCTTTAGAAACAGTCCATAGACTTCAGCACTGTTCCAGCTACAGGAAGCATTGGCTGATTATTATTAGGATTATGGGATCATTCAGGCTGAAAGAAACCTCAGGAGGCCATCTAGTCCAACCTCCTGATGGGGCAGGCTGGAACAGCAGCAAGGGCTGCCCACAGCCTATGCCTTCAGCTTGTAAGAGATATGTCTGGTAGGAACAGTCAGGTATGCTGGAGATAAAATTATTTCTCCGGACTTGGAAAAGGCATTTCCTAGGTCTTGGCCAAATGCTAACCTGTTTGCAAGTTTATCTTTTCCCACTGCACTCACTTAGAATGATACAGATTTATATCATAGTGTATTTCTGCATGGGATTTCTCTTAAACACCTATGGATTTCCAGTGCTGGCCATCTCCAAGGCTGAGACAGCAATCACAGTCACTCCCTTTCCACCACCCCCGTACAAGAACTTGTCAGGTCAACTTTGGATGGGTTGGTTTACACATGCATTTAAGGAAAACAAAAAAAAAAAAGAGAGAGAGAAAAGAAGCCTGGTTCAGGAGATAAACTTCTGCTAGAAAGTATAATGGGATATAGCATGTAAAAACTTTCTGCCTTTCATTGCAGCATGTCCGTAAGTACATAAATACATCTAAATATGTGGATGAGAGACAAGAGTCGTTCAACGGAGGCATTTGCTGCAAGAACTGAATGAACCTCAAATCACAAGCGATCCAGACACTGCTGTTCCAGCTTCATCTGTCCTGTTTACCTACCACTTTGTTCCTCTCCAGGGCTCTGCTTTGCCCATGGGGTCAACTACCATATTGCAAGTAAACACTGCTGCGTCCTCTGCTCCTCTTTCTTGCTTGTCTGCTCTTTTACCCATGGGAGAAGCAAGAAGAGTCAGCTCTGAATGACACAGAGGGAGTAAACAAATCTCTTTTAAAGAAAAATTGTGCTGAGCAGGAGTGGTCTGTTCCTAAGAGCTTTGGAAACTGGCATTGCGTTCTTGCTGGGAAGGCACTAAAGTACAGAGGTTTCTGTCCCTTGCAGTTACTATCCCCTTGTGCACACAGGCATTACGGCTTTTGGTCAGGGGCCATGTGTATGAAAGCCCATGGACTAACATGCCTTTTTCCTCTGGACAAGACCTCATTGCTGGCCAGCAGTCCAACACAACACTTAGCAGCTGGAGGATCTCATTAAATCTAGTCCCATTAAATCTGTAAGGGCTGCAGACAATGCAACAGCTAGAAAGCTGCTCTGGTCTGTCTTGTGCTATCATCAGGCACAGCAACAGGGAACTGAGATGTATATGGCTGCTTCCCTGCCCATGAGCAGACACGGAGGCGGGGGTCACACACAGCCTCTGTAGCTGGATGCTGTTGTAGATTTGGGTTAGAAACCAAGGCAGGAATGCAGAGGAGACTATTGGAGGGTGGTAGGTCTGCTCCGTCAGGATGCTTGCAAACTCAGCAACATCTCCCAAAAAGCAGCCAGCCCTAGGGCAAGCCCACCTCAGAAAGCTCTGCCTGAGCCCATCCCAATCCTAGAAAGACTTTCACAGACACGAGGGAGCACCAGCCGACCAAGCTGAGGGCTGGAGCTCCACCTAGCCCCATTGTCTGGTTTCCAGATCTGGTTCCTTTGACTCAAGGAGGGCCAAATAGACATTGAGTCAGGTTTCCAGACCGGCAGCCAATTCATTCCAGCGGACGTTTCTTGGCCCCAGGTCTCCCTCATCTAATGGCATAAGGACTGCAGGCAGAGGAAGGTGGCAGTGCTAGCCAGCACTGATGGCTTCTGAAAATCCCATCGATTCTATTCCCCTTTTGATCTTCCACCAGGCAAAGAGAACAGGTTTGATTTGCAGACCGCGCCTCTCTCCTCTGGATTGCTGGAGCCCAAATAATAACAGTTACAGGAAACCATGTTTGCAGCCAGAGTCTGGCGTCTGTGGACTGATATCCTGCCACGGAGCAGCAGGAGTGGAGCTGTAGGAAAGCTAGATGGATTACCACCATTCCCTTCTGGCACTGGGGACTCAAAAACGTGCACTCAGAAGCCGAGGGTGTGTTTCAAACGCTCAGAGAGCGGCTCTGCGCCAGGGCGCCAACACAACGAGCTGCTACAGCAGCTCGCCTGTGAGCATTGCCCTGGGAGGAGGTCAGGTTCGGTGCAAACTGCTTTCCTTGCAGGCCTTTTGCATGCGTGTGCATCTTGCCATAGTCCTTCTCCCACTTTTGCCCTCCCAAAGTGTTGTGCCTGTGCGGGTACCTAACAAGTCCTCTGCTCCTTTTTGAGGGTGCAGCTTTGGGTGCTGTGTGTGAGGCTGCCTGGTGGGGTTTAAGCAAAGCAGTGGCTTTTTGCTCAGACCCTGCAGGCCTGGCTGTTTCTCGGTGGCATCTTCGTGACCACCTTGCCTTTCTGCTTGCTGGCAGCTGGCTGCAGCTCTGTCCACCCTCACATGGGCTGTCTTCTCCCTCAGGCTTGCTGCAACCTGGATGAAAGACCCCGTGAGCTGCGCTGCAGGGAAAAACAGAATATGATCACATAAAACCTTCTCTGCTGCTTTTAGCTATGGAAAACCTTGCCTAGCCAGAGGAAAGCAAAACTGTCCACTATACCAGCTTTCAAACACTTGGTAGCCTTCTTGCAGAGGTGGAGGTGGCGGCCGTGAGGCTGCTCCAGGGAGTGGAGACAGAGCCCTTTAGCAGCAGGACCGAGCTCTGCCGGGCTAAGGGCTCCGGCTCGGGGCGCTGAGGGCCGCCGCCGCCGGGAGAGCCGGGCCGGGCCAGGCCGGGCCCAGCCGGGCCAGGCCGGGCCGGGCCGCTGCGCCGCGGCCTCCCTCCGGCTGAGGCGCGGCCGCGGGGCGGGCCTGAAGGAGGAATGGCCCGGGCCTCCCTCCCGGCTGCCGGAGCGGAGGCGAACCGCCCTCCTCCGTCCGCGGGGAACAAACCACCTTAACGCGGAGGCAGGAGGCGGCCGGGCCGGCAGCACCAATCAGGCCTGCCCGGGGCGGGAGCGGGGAGGCAGGGCGGCGGCGGCGGGGGACGGCGGCCGGCGGGGAGGGAGGGCGGCGCGGCGCGGCGCGGCGCGGCGGTGCGAGGGGCCGATGGCGGAGGGCGGCCCCCCCGGCGGCGGGGACCCGCCCGCTGCCTCAGGCGGGCAGGCAGGTAACGTGGCGGGGCGCGGCGCCGCCCTCCCGGGGGGCTCCTTCCGCGCCCCCCCTGTGCCGGGGCGGGGGGACGGGGCAGCTCCCGGCCGGCGCCGCCGCTCTCCAGGGGCTCAGCCCGGCTTCCCCCCCCCCGCCCCCCCTCTCTCCAGCGCAGGTCGTAACCTGAAGGAATGGCTTCGCGAGCAGTTTTGCGATCACCCCATCGAACACTGCGAGGACACCCGGCTGCACGACGCGGCCTACGTGGGGGACCTGCCCACCCTCAAGAGCCTGCTGCAAGAGGAGAGCTTCCAAAGGTGAGGGGGGGCTTCTCACACGCCGCCCTGCCCTCAGCAGGCACCCTCACCCTGGCTTCGGAGACCCTCACGGGGTCCCGCCTCAACAATTTTCGCCTGACGCTTCCCTGGGGCTGCTCACGCCGCACCCAGCGCCCCGCAGCCTGCGCCTTTTGGAGACACCCGTCCCGCTCCGTTTTGTTTTTACAGGAGATGTGTCAGGTTGGGAGGATGCTCCGCTCGCCCCTGAAATCATATCCCCACCCCACCCCAGGAGGCAAATCTCAAGCCGGTTCGCAAGCGTGCGGCGGTGGCCGCTGCGCGCGAGCTCTTTTCAGATCAGGGTGGAAATGTAATACCGTGAAAATAGGAGCCTACGTATAATGAGAAAAACATACAAAAGGGATTACAATCGAATATAAACCTGAAACACCCTGTGTTACAAAATCTGCCCGGTGCTAAGTCTGTGACCGTGGGGATAGTTAATTAATTTTCCTGTGCACCGTGGAGAAAACTGCTTAGAGTGCAAAATGTCTCCCAGCCTCAAAAAAAGTGTCCTTTCAGCAAAAATGAGAATGAGCTAGCCCCTCCTTCTGCCACCTGGGCAGCTGGGGCTCTCAGGTCCCTTGGTCTGAGATTTTTGCCTTGTTTTTTGTCCCATGCTGTGTGGGAACCCTGTGGCAGCAGGGCCTGGCATCCTTCCCTGCAGGAAAAAGCAAAAGTTTGGCAAGAGGAGGAGGGCTGGACCCGCAGCACCATCTTCTTTGTGACTTCTTTGAATTTGGGGGTAGGTATGGGATGGAGATCCCCAAACCTCTGAGGTTAAAGGGAGCATTTTTATCATAACACTTGACAGCTGAGGGCTTGATGTGCGGTTTATAGTATTCCTCTTCCTAAAACACAGTTGAAAAAAAAGTTGTGGCATTCCTCTCCTAGCAAACTCTGTAAATGCACTGTATAAAACCTGCTTTGTCCTGTCCCAGTTACGTGGGCCTGCAAGGAGTGAGCTAGAATAGCAAATCCACTGCTGCGCTGGTTAAAGAGCACTTTCACCAGCCCACATTGGCCTTAAAGAAATCCTTTCCTCTCTGTGTGTTCCTGCTAAAATGGTACCCACAGTGATTTGCAGAGAATTTGGAAGTGAGGTCTGGATGTTTATGAGACTTGTAGTGAATGTGTAACCTGAATTCTAGATGAGCATGACAACTGATACAGGCGATTTCAGAGGGGTTCTAAGCAGCTGTCGGGCAGGGCCATCTCTTCTGTAAATTGGAAAAGGCTCTTATGCCAGTACAGCTATCCAACAAGGATGCTAATGGCCTACTTAGGCTGTTCGGTGCAGGGTGGCCACACCTCCCAAGCCTACGCCTTGCTGGCAGGGCTGAGTTTCCCTGGATTTGTGTTTATGTCATCCCGCGGTGCCTGGCTGAGTGTGGATGTTGCCAGTGGTGTGATACGGGTGTACGCCTGCATTTCCATACGTTGCTCCCTTCCTCCTCTGTCCCCTTGCTGCTTCCCTGCTGCTTTGACAACCTTCTGCCCCTTTTGGAGCAGCTTGAATTAAACAGTTGTGGTCCTCAGCTTGGTCACTTCTGATTTGGGACATCTCCCTGTAAAAAGGGAGTATTTTATTTTTTTCTGTTGGTAATTTTGACTGAGTTTTGAGGCAGGGTTTGTCCCTCACTGGGCATACGTGCAGCTCCTGACACAGCAGAGCTGCAATAAAGCCCATCTTCCAGGCAGTACTCCGGTACATGCCATAGTCTCTGGCTACCTATGTGCAGCGCCTAGTCAGATTATTGGCAGGAGCTTTTCAGGGCTGCTATAAAGTGCCAAAGATGGGTAGGAAAACTTCAGGGGAGCTGGTTGGGCCCTCCCAGCATCCTCTTTCGCGGCTGGAGGAGGTGGGGTGGCGCAAGGCAGCAGGAGGGCTTCTCTGACCCAACACTTCTCCCCTCTGATGCCAGCCGGATCAACGAGAAGTCGGTGTGGTGCTGTGGCTGGCTGCCCTGCACACCGCTGCGCATTGCCGCCACCGCTGGCCACGGCCCCTGCGTTGACTTCCTCCTGCGCAACGGGGCTGAGATCGACTTGGTGGACGTGAAGGGGCAGACCGCCCTCTACGTGGCCGTGGTCAACGGGCACCTCGAGTGTGCCAAGATTCTGCTGGAAGCTGGGGCTGACCCCAACGGCAGCCGGCATCACCGCAGCACCCCTGTCTACCATGCAGCGCGTGTGGGCCGGGCAGACATCCTCCGGGAGCTGATCAGGTGAGAGGTCGGGTCCAGGCTGGAGATGGTCCCAGTGGGGAAATGGGTGGCTCTATCTCTCTCTCTTCTTCCTTTGGGATCTTTCCCCCATGGGGCTTGGAGCATCCGTTCCCCCTCGTGTGCCAAGTGCCTCCCCAGGCCTGATGAAGCTGGCCAAGAGATGGACAGGAGAGAGGGTGGAGAGGTGCCCAAAGGGACATCCTTGTCTCCCCCGTCGCTTGGCCCTGGCAACAGGTCTGTGCCCAGCTGCATGACTCCTATGACTGTTCTCCTAAGGCAAAGCCCAAGAGACCAGTCTCCTGTTTCTGAGCCTACCATCCACTATCCGGTCAGAGCCAAATCTTGCAGAGTATCTTCCCCCTGACCTCCATCTCAACTGCCAGCTCCGTGCCCCTGGCTGAATTTATGAATGAGGTGGATCCCCCAGCGGACCAAAAATTGTTTGGAAACACATCCCTCCTTTGCGTAGCTCTGCCACTCTGACAATTTCTGTCATTGGGAGGAGAGATGCTTGTCACTGGCGCTATCTGTTCTTGGATGCCTGGCGTTTGCCCATCACTAGGACACCCTCCGTGGCATCTGATTCAGTCTCTCCTTGGCGGATACCTGATGTAAAGCTCCATCAAAGGACTGGCATCCTGGGGGCAGGGAGCGATGGCCATCACTATGAGGTGATGAACAGTAACCTTAGCTGGGTGGTGGGTGGCTGGTGACCTAGGATTTCTTCAACTGAAGGCTGGTGACCTCCAATTTCTTCTAAATTGGAAGCTTTTTGTATAAAGGACCATGCTGAGCATATATGGGCCATTGACACCAAATCATAAGGGATCCTAAGGGAAAAATCTTACAGAAAGAGAAGAAAGTTTATTTGGATTCACACAGAAACACTCTCCAAGGAATCCCTTCAATGACCGCAATTGCTAGAAAATAACAACGGAAAGGATTTGAACAGAAAAATTTCAAAATACTTGGGGATTTTCTCCTTTCCTTTTTGCTTGTGGGGAAGTTAATTTTCATACAAGTGCAGCTTTAAGGAAGCTGGCAAGTAGAGAGGAGGGGAGATGGTCCCCCTTCCTTGTTCCTTTCTCAGCAAGCTGATAGAAGGATGTCCCCATCGCCACGTGCTTGATGGTACAGGGTTCAGCTCACATGCTGCACTCCCGAGAATCTCACCTGATATATCCGCTAAGGCAGAGTGAAATGTAGCAAATGGTATTTCAGCAGCACATGGAGAGCTGATGCATTGATTTATGTGTCTACTCCTTGGGACACTTTGCCAGCAATATTAAAAGCAAGATTTTGGAAAACTTTCAGGATTAAAAATTAACTGGAGTTTGTCCAATATCTTTTTATTAGACAATGTCTCTCCCAAGGCTGCTAAGCTAATACCAAATTGTCAGATTGCCCAAAATTTCAAATATCTCAGAGTACAGATTTCACAGATCTGTTCAGAGTTGGTTACTTTAAAATGCAGTCTTATGTTACAAAGCTCACTCAGAGATTTTTAAAATGTTGATTTAAAGGATTTGGAAGGGGGAATGGGATGAGGAAGACACATTTACTGAGACAGAAGGCAATATTTCAGCATATTCAGCTCAAGAGAGCCTCAATGTCCTGAAAAGAAAGCCCAACCCAGTTCAGGCTTGCTACAGGTGTCTAAACATCACCTTGTTCATTTTTTTTTTTAATCATATGGTAGCACAATCAGGATTCCTGAATCCTACCACAATTGCTGAAACAGCTAGCCAAGCAATAGGTGAAATTGTATCCATTAATAGTAAATACACACATAGCTATGGAATGGTGAATGGCTGGCGGAAATATTTATGGTTATATTGCCAGGGTATAGATTACTTCCCTAACAGCTTGTGATGTGATCATGCTGCGATGGGATCGGACTGTTGCATTATACTTGCAGTGTAACTGAGGGCTGACCCAGCATATTAAGGGCAAGAGGATCCTTTTGCTGTGCTAAAAACGGTGAAAAAGCCATCTGACAAATCATCACAATGCCTCAGGTGCATGCCTAACTGTGATAAAAGCAGAATTTTGTATTTTGCTTTGAATTGGGGGTTTCCACCGAGAATTTTGATGACTATAATGAAAAAAAAAAAGGACTGAAATGAAGGGATACCTGCTGTCTGGTCAGGACCATGGCCATAGGAGGCAGTCACCATACAACAACCCTACAGAAGTCCCACAGCAGCACAAATGACTCTATCCAAATGCTCAGGTAGTCTGATTTTAAGAGGTTTATCTGCAGGGAATATGTGCAATTGCATGTGGAGAACAGACACCTTTTCTTATTTAGCCCTCTGTGCTCCAACATAGGTGACGTGATGCAGATGCAGCAAAATGGTGTGGAAGTCCCCAAAAGATGGGAATGTCCCTTCGGTGTGCAGTGATCCCTGGGCCAGCTGCCTGGCCTGGGAAGCGAAGCTTGGTTCTGTGGCTGGTGCGAGGACCGGCTCGCACTCGGCAGTGTTGTTACTGCCTAGCTCCGTCCTTTTTCTGCATTTCTCCACCCCACAGGTCTCCTGAGATCTCAGCCAAGATGTTCACGCTTGGGAGATCTTGTGCGTTGGGGTAAAAATACACTGCGTGCCATTTGCAGCTCTTAGACAAATTTCCTTCGCCCTCGTTCTGTGTGTGCTTAATTTAAATGAGACTATTCCCATCCTCAGAATTGAAGCATTTGGTTAAGTATTTGCTGGATAGGGACCAGCCCCTACTGGGTTCAGCGAGAACTGTGCTTGCCTTGAGGCAGAATTTGTCCCCAGGTGGTTTCCTTATTTGTTTTATTAACTGCAGAAAGGAATATAATGCTATCTAGGAAGATAGAAAAATTTAGTTCTCTGAATACTCGGTCTGCAATTTTGGGAGGGGGACTGGCGGGTGAAGGAACCTTTTATCCCTCTGTGGGGAGAAGGGACAAGGCTTTGCTTGATCTGCGGTGCTGCAATTAAAACCAGCTACTCCTTAGGGGATTGCATGGCCTTCCTCCTTGCTCCTGTCCAACCTGCATGTGAAGTAGATGGAGTTAGTGTCCCCACTGCTTGGGTGTTACCCAGCGTGGGGGAAATAACTGCGTATTTCTGCTGCCTCTTGTTTCCGCAGCATTGCCATTTTTCAAATTCCACGATTTTCCAGAGAGGGACAGTTGGCCTTTTTGTTCCCATTTATTTGGGCGCTTTATTTCCTTCATCCAAAAAACATGAAAAGAACCAAATAAGCCTCGTTTTCTGCTCAGTCACAACTTGGTGCCATCTGTACTTCCTAAAAAGAAGTACACTCTGGGCGCTGCTTCTGTTTGATGATGGTGCTGATGTCCACTGAGCAGGGCTTTAGCCTGCTGGCATGCCTTTTCTACGGCACAGCAAGCCCGAGCCTGCTTTGCTCTGGCTGCAGGGCTTATGGAGCAGTTGGGACACCATGGCACCATGCGGCGAAGATCTGAGGTACGGATTTCCCTGTGGGGTAGAGTGAGGCAGAAGCCAGTTGCAAAAGGCTTGAGAGGTTTGCTGCTGCACCTCATTGAGGTCTCCCCTTCAGTGCCTGGGGTGCTGGCCGGTGAACTGTAATCTCTCGTGCGGTAACTAGTATAACATATAACCTGTGAATGGAGCTGTGCTGGATGGATGGGGAGAGCAGAAGGTCTGACGCAATTATTTTGTGTTTTTCCAGTTTCCTACGTGCTGAGAGTTGGCGGGTACATCCTTTCAGCTGAGCTGAATACTAGGGAAAAGGCCTCTTTTTCACTCCCTGATGGGATTTCTGATGGGATTTCAACCACCCCAGCTCCTTCGGGAGCAGGATTTTGTCATACACGTTTCGCTGTTGAGCACAGATTTCTGTTTCCATTTCCCTGCTGTCTGTGACAGTCAGATCGATTGCCTGTATTGCTTTTTGGCCTGTTTTATCCTGGTGGGGAAGTTATTTCACTGCATCTCTTCAACTGAGTCATTTGGAAACATCCCTGCTCCCCAGCCAGCTCATTAGCATCCAACATTACGTGGTGCTGGCTCAGGGCTGAGCCGTCCCTTGTGCCAAGGCCATGCTTGGCACATCCTTCAGGAGGGCAAGGAAAGACGTTCCTCACTTGCTCTCACCCAAGCCTGGGCTGTTGCGGGCAGAGAAACAGCTTTACTTCTTGAAGATCAGACTGTGCTGGATACGGCATTCCCACTCAGAAGCCCTGCTAGGCCCCTCTGAGGGGAGGTGTGGGCAGTTCTTGGGTGGTAGGCCCCAGAAGTACCAAAACCAGGCAAGGTGCTCACCCTCCGGGTGTCCTTCAGCCTCATCCCCTGCCATTTTGTCACCCTGGCGTGCTGTTGTGGTGCTGTTGCCCTTGTTTCCAAACCTCTGCCCTTCTCTCTCCCCCACCCAGGTATGGCGCAGACGTGGACGTGAATCACCACCTCTCTTCTCGGCTCCCCAGGCTCTCCCTGCGGCCCCTCACCACGCTGGTGGTCTGCCCACTGTACATCAGCGCTGCTTACCACAACCTCCAATGCTTCCGGCTGCTGCTCCAGGCAGGAGCCAACCCGGATTTTAACTGCTGCGGGCCCATCAACTTCCAAGGCTTCTCCCGGGGCTCCCCAGTGTGCGTGATGGACGCTGTCCTGCGGCATGGCTGTGAAGCAGCATTCGTCCACCTCTTGATTGACTTTGGAGCCAATCTGAACCTGGTGAAAGTGGAGGCCTTAGGAGTTGAATCCACGGGAAGGGTCAAAGTCAACCCTGAGGCTCTGCAGGTGTTCAAGGAAGCAAGGGGTAAGTGGCTTTGACTTACCGAAGCGGCACTGGTTTTATCTAGCTCTGGATTCAGGAGAACTCTTCGGAGAGTTTATTTGGTAGTTAGGAGCTGTTAAGGTGGTAGGGTAGGTGTTACCATCCTCTTTTGGGTCTGTTTGTTCAAGTGCCTTCAGCCAAATGCAAAAAGATCATGTAAACGGGTTATACCTAACTCAAAAGTGTAAAGCAATTCTAACACACAGAAAAGATAACTGGGATTTCACAAGCTGTTGAGCTAAGCATTAATGACTTCACCACCCCTGATATGGCTCCCGAAGACCTGTTGCCGGCCGTCAACACTGATGACTCAACCCAATGGTTTCCCCATAAGCCTCCAGCTAGACTCCCTGTTTTTCTCCTGTTACATTTTGTATGTTCAGTGGTGTTTTCCCTCTTGAGTCTTTCAGCTACCAGTGATGCCTACCTCAGCAGCCCAACTTCTGTCTGTAACTTTACCTTTTTTATCATCCAGCTCTTTTCTATTGCCTAACTGTGTCCTCAGCAGCCTGAGGCAAGGTTTAGGCAGTGGGGTCTTATCAGAGCTGGGCTTTGGGTCTGCAAACCACAGGCAGTTTATGGCATATCTAGTGAGACCCAGTTCTCCAAAGCTGTGCAGAGGTGCCCTCACTGTTCTTGAGTGACCCTGTGCACTGCAGGGGGGCCCAGGGAGGGAACCAAGAGGTATTTGTATCTGGACAGGCTACTTGGGAAGTAAAGTCACAAATGGTGGTAGCAGATGGCAGGAGGGAGCTCAGATGGTGGTGGAAAAAGGTGGGAAAAGGCTGGCTTTTTGAATTTAACATCCTCTGGGAAGCAAATGAGTTATGAAAGAAGTAAACCAGAGCCTCAGACCTGAACATGCCTAAATTTGCCTGCTATTTTTTTCTTTTTATAACAAAAGCAACATCAGTACAGTGCGCACCCTTGTTCCAGCAAGGGCAGCGCCTCGTAAAACCACCAGGCTCAGCTAGTGAAGGCCAGGGCTTTGTACCAGGGTCGGAAGTGGGGTTTCCCTCTCGAACTCCAGAGAAATTTGAAAGGGATTCAGGTTGTAGGATACAACCCCCAGCTCCCACCCTGAAGTTATTCAGCTTTGCACATGCCTGGTTTTTAAACCTGCCTGGACGTTTGCTGAGAAGAGGCGCACATAAGCTGGAGCAGGTGGTTTCCATTAAGCCTGGGTTTAGGAGGCAAATGGGACTCCTCAGGTAGAGCATGCAGGATAATGGAGTGGTGCCTTGGAGGTCCAGTTCCTGAATCAACATGGACACCACCATCCTCTTGTCCCTGTGCTGGAAGAGCTCTTCATGAACTCAAAAGAAGCCCTCAAAAGAAATTTGGGATAAGGCCTGAGCTGGCCGTCAATGCTGTTGTTTCCCAGGGGGCAGTTTAGAGCAAAAATAAAGTCCACATAATTTTAAAATGATCTGAATAGTATAAAGCCTCTCACGGCTTCCACTGGTGTGGATTTGGCAGTGGTCTCCTGAACCTCTCATGCAAGGACTGGCTCCATGGTCACAACCCCATGCAGTCTCCAGCTTGTCCTTCCAAACTGCCCGTGTGGCAGCTGTTGTTGCTCCAAGTCTTTGGCCAAAAGGTTTGGCCTCCTCGCAGCGAGTATTTGTGCATGCTCAGCTCTCCTGTGCTGCCTACGTGTTGCTGTGCAAGACGTGGCCTTGGCGTTTGAAAGGGCTCCTCAGCTGTCAGCCAGAGCTCAGCACAATTTACACGTGATTATCCCTCTCTCTTCCTCAATCTGTCCCTCAATAGTTTTTCTCTGCTTTCTTTATTGCAGGCCGCACCCGGAGCCTCTTGTCTCTCTGCCGCATAGCTGTACGAAGAATACTTGGCAAATCTCGTCTGGATCTGATCCATATCCTTCCAATCCCAGACCCCATTAAACAATTTTTACTTCATGAACACAATTAAAGGGCAACTGGCTGCTTTCCGGGACTGTTTGATTTGGTAAATGAGTGCGCTGATAAAGCCAGGTGCCAGTCCTAACCCTTTCCACACAGTGGAATACTGTATTGCTCATGGAGTGCACATAATTCCCTGCCCCTGTGATTTTTCCCCTCCAATTTTACGGTGGAGTGATTCTGTGTGTCTATTCTTAAGCTACCAGTTATCTAACTGGTGATCTCTTGTTTGCAACTGGTTGGGCGATGAGGCCAATAAGTGTGTGTGGCTGTTACATGAGCAAATACAATATATCCTATAGCTGTTAGCATATGTCTGTTATGACTCTACCTCTGTTATTGCTCTGTGTTACACACAACTTGGGTCTCAGCAGCACTTCTGCGTGGGGAAAGTGTCCGTACTTAAGCCTTTCCTCATCCTATAGCGTACAAGGGAGTCTGTCTGCACCTTGTAAGGGTTTTACAACAGCACTGTTCTCTTTCTGCCATCAGTACCTGGCCTTTCTCTTCCCTGTGGAGTTTGTGATTGCTGCTGTAAAAGTGGGTGTATTTTCTTCTCTCCTCTTCTGGTGTGAAATGCATCAAGTTTCCTGTCCAGTGCCGCCTGTTACTTGGAGAATTGTATCTGTGTCTCTACATGCTGCAAGGTAGCTGCTGACTTGGCTTTCTTCGTGTAGAGGCCCCATCGCACAGATGGGAGAGTAGCAGAATATGTAATCCTAGCCTGTCTGAGTCGTTTCTGCAGAGCACCAGATCTGCCGTGGCAGCTTGGCTCTCCCTCCAGCACTGTAATGGACAAGGCAGGGGCTGGCCAGTCCTCCTCCCGACTGCCTGGGACTGGGTCAAGTCTCCTGACCACTGCCATAGCATGAATGAGAAAACACGGAGAGAAGAGGAAAAGGTAGTTTCACCTCTGGAAACTGATAGCTACACAGCCTGTTGTGGGGATGTGATCCCTGTGGTTTGGTCACCGCTACAGTGGTGGTGGGACAAGGACTGTGATGCTCAGATGAAGCCAGCACATGAACCTGAAAGATTTCTAGGGTACTTTTTGGAAAAGCAGTGGCTAAATTAAAATGGATTTGAATATTTGAGAGTGACCAGGAGCAACAGCGGAGGCGTTGCTAAATTAAACTGTTGTGTTGCTGTGCTGGATGGTAGTTGATGCAATGCCTGTGAATGTATCTGTGTGATTATGAAGAAAAAGACACCAAAATGATCTCTAGACTGCCTGTTTGCAATATTGCAGTGATTATGATGTTATTGAAGGCCCAGTAAAGTAGCTGACAATGCACAGCACATAGAAGTTCCTACCTACCTTTTACTCCATATCCCTCGGTGGCGGTATGACCAGAGAAAACCCTCCCAGATGCACTTAACAGGTCTTTCTGTTTGCATACTGCAAATTTCCACCGGCATTGTGGAAAAGGGAGAAGAAAGGTCTTTTTGTCTTTTCTTGAAGAGTTAGGAGGTTACGTGCTTTTAAATGCAGCATTGCACCCAGCAGCCTGGGCTCCTTTGATTTCCAGTGCCTCTGCATTGCTGTTTACCTTCATGTGACAAGCTCATAGAAGAGTGTAATTCTGCAGTGAGTTGACAGCCTTTCATTGGGATCTCAGGGTCAGCCAGCTCCTTAAAGGTAGCGACATAGTCATTGTGTAGGAAACATTGTAAAAATAGCAACTTTAGAAGGAGGGAGGTGATATCCCTCAGGATCTTGGGTAAAAACTCAGGTGATAATTGGTACTTGCTTTTACTTTACTGATTCAAGTTCTTTCTAGTCACTGTGTTTTAAGTTGATTTTTTGGACAATCTTTCTTTGCCAGATGTTCTTCCTGTGCTCATGCAGTTGGCAAGGGTATTTTTCCAGATGTGATCCTAAAGATGTTGGGGATTTATTTATTGTATGGTATTAGTGCCGAGGGACCTGTTGTTGAGAGCTGAGGTAAGCATGGGATGGCAAGAACAGTAAGACAGGCCCTCCTGGGAACGGGATCTAGCTCTGGTTGCTCTTCTTGAACCGCTGCAGTAACAGGGGAGTGGGGTTGTTTAAGCTGCCTTGCATTTTGGTTTCGAATTCCTTTGGCCGACAGCCCTGTTTATCCTGCCTCTGTAGGAGCAGATCCTCAAGGCTGCCCCATGGCCTTGACACTAGTTACAAAGTGTTATTTTTCCAGAGGCATAAATGAATGCAAAATCACAGTTCAGTGTCTGGTCCTCCCACTATGGAATGTGTTTAGGGTGAAGTTCAATAAGCAACAATGGACTTTCTTGTATGTTTTCTTATCTGCTGAAGAACACGTGCCTTTCCAAGATGCTTTCAGAGAAGGAAGAAGGGCAGGAAAAATGCAGTCCTTGATTATTTCATGTTATTTCAGTTCCATGGCCAGGCCTGGAAGGTCCAGCTGGCCCCTTACATTGCTCTGCTCACTGGTTTTAGGATAAGGTGGCAAAATTTGCACTGTTGAGAACAGGCTAAAGCATGGTGGTTACACTCAGTGTTCAGATGCCAAAGCAAAGGATACTTTCAAACCCCTCATCAGATGAGATATAATGGCAAGGATATGTAGCTGTAGGCGTGCTTTCAGGGTGAGAAGGCAGCAGTTTTGCACTGTTTCCTTTTCAGGCTTGCAGATGGTTTAGGTTTTCACCATGCTGGAGGCCAGGGCAGCCCATGAGCACGTTGCCTGAGAGTTGTGCGCTTGCTTTATAGAAGTGTTAACATGCCTGAAAGATGCAAACAGGTTGTAAAGCCTCTTGTCACCTTGCTGGTGGAACCATAATGTTTTGCAGGAGCATGGGCCAAACAGACTCTCTAGCTCCAGTGTAGAGGCAGAAAATGAGGGAGGTTGTCTTTAGAAAATGCCACGGCAACAGCTTCTCTGGGTCGACTTTTTCCCCCTTGATTTTCACTTGTTCAGGCAGTTTTGCAAACCAGTCACACATTAGTGCCTTTTGAGAGAAGGCAGTAGGGTGGATGTGGAAGGCATACGCTCCTCTGGGGAGAGCTGGCTCCACCTGGAATGAACTATGGTGAAATGCCACGGTGTGGATGATGAAGGGTGGCCCAAAGAAATTCAGAGAATTTAGTTGTTACGGGCATGATTAACACAGTGCCTAAGGTAACTCGAGTATCTAGTTAAAGCTAAGCCTCTGCAGATGACCTGTTACAGTTTTCATTATAACTGCCTTCAGTATTTGATTTGTTGACCCTTGTGCCCCTGACTGACAGTGTCCTACGGCATGCTTATGGATAGCCAGCCAGTGGCACCCTGACCAGTGTAGCAACTGCGCTCCCTCCCAGAACTGTAACTCCCATGTATGTGAAATTGAGAAGAGCACCCTTTTCCCATGCACAGAGTCAGTACCTGTAGGACGAGAGGAAGTGGTCTCAAGCTGCATCAGGGGAGGTTTAGATTGGATATTAGGAAAAATGTCTTTACTGAAAGAGTGGTCAGGCACTGGAACAGGCTGCCCAGAGAGGTGGTGGAGTCACCATCCCTGAAGGAGTTCAAAAAATGTGTAGACGTGGCACTTGGGGACATGGTTTAGGAGGCCTGGTGGTGTTGGGTTGGCGGTTGGATTTGATGATCCTAGAGGTCTTTTCCAACCTTAATGATTCTGTGATTCTATGATTCTACCTGGGACTGATGTGATTCCTTTGTAGGTCTCGCTGGTGGGAGTTGGGACTTTGGCCTCTGTTAGTTTACCATTATTTATAATTTGAGATATGATGATTATGGTGATCCAACAGTGTGCTGAACTTTGTATGTATGGGTAGTTCTTTTGACCTCAAGCTTGAAGGACTACATGGGTCTTCATATCCAATCGATGTGGAGTCTAAAGGATTCCCCTGACCATGGATATCTCCAGCCCCTGATCCACAGGTCAAAGGATGGTTCTCCCAACCCAATAGCAAACGAGCTTGAAGTTCATCAATCGCTTGGACATTTGCAGAATCAAAGCTTTGAAGTGCAGGAGACATTTTGCCTGAACCACCCATCCAACTCCCATCTTAACTGAGGGACTGTGCCTCCTGCAAAGGTCTCAGTGTTAAACCTGGATGGAAGGGAGTCCAACTCAGGGGGACAACTCACATATTATTAAGCTGTAAGTGCAAAGACTACTGTTAGAGTAAGTCCCTGTGGGCATCGGTTGCTGAAGCTACATAAACCCAGCTTTGCCTAAGTGAAGTGGTTTAATACGCAGACTTAGAAGATCGGGAATTTTTGTTGTAGAGAGATAATAATGAATCTCAAAATAGATTCGTGATACTCATAGACCTTGGTGTCCTGTCCTGCAGGGCCAGAACCTATATCCTCTGGCTGTCCCTGTCTTTTTAAACCCAAGAAACAACAGTCTTCCAATATGAAATCTGAGTAATAATATGTGCGTATTACATATCCTCACACTATATAAACAGCATTTATTTTTGCCTTAACTTGGACTTCACCATTTCCTTCTATGTAGCAAAGCATTCTCTTTTGTAAAGATATTATGTTCCATGCTGTCCATGGGGCATGCTCAGATCACGTGAATAACAAATGAGTATTGTGAAGCCATGGGTGAGAAATTAAACATTTCTGCAGTGTACATCCCCTATACTGAAGAATGCCTATTATATTTGTGCATAATATATAAAGTGTATATTGTGTGGCCCTGCTGTAGGCTTTGGTGGGATGGGATAACAAGATTTGAAAAATGGTTAACGATCCAAAACAGATCTGGAATAAGCAAAGCAGATCCAAAGCAGTCTTTTTCATGTGGGCTTTCTTCTTTGCTGCTATAGGGGATTTCCAGAGCACGAAATGCTGGTAGCTGGTACCCAAAAATGCTGTCCTGCTCTTTGGGAGTTCTGCAAAAGGCAGAGGAACAGCACCTGTTGGGTTGAAGTGGTTTGTTTTTTTTTTTCCCATCCCCAAAGTCAAGTAAAGCACTTTCTACCTGCTTTTTTGCACCTTACTTCACCTTGCCTTTTTACAAAGGCAAAACCAGCCTTTGAGGTACAGCACCTCTTTAGCCCTTCCTGTTCCAGTGAAGAAAGCAGTGTAAGAACCTGCCCAGGACAGAGTAGAGGTGACAGAGTTCCGCTTCAAGAAGTGCTAATCAGCGGTCTGTTGGTTTTGCCCAGGATAAAATGATTGTGCACAGCGGCAAGATCAGATCTGGGAGGTATCTGTGGTGGGCCTGGATTCACGTGTAGCTGAATAAAGATGTTCCAGTGCAAGAGCATGGCTGTCTGCCTAATTATTTGCTTTGCCGTGGGAAGGAGTACAGCTCTATCTATGCAGCAAAGAGCAGGGGCTGGGTTTGCAAAAGCCTGAATCCTGCTGGCCTCGGCTCCGAGGCTGTAGCTGACTCCTCTGCATGTTTTGTAGCCACTGGAGGGGGCCGGAGAACCGTGCTGCCTGCAGTGGGGTTACAGGCAAGCAGGCAGGGACTGGGCAGTGGTTTCCTGCACAACTGCCAGCTCCTGCCTTGCCACCCTTGGACAATTTTCAGGAGGGATATGGCAGCCAAATCAAAATGTAAACTGATGTGAATGTGCAGAGGAGCCCTGTCTCTGGAGCTTCTCTCCCAGTCAAATCCTCTTTCACAAGCTCGTGTGTCCTCTCGGCGGTGCTGGCCTGCCCTTTCCTCGGGGTGCTGTGGCAGCTTGTGCCAGTGCAAGGTGGCTGCTGTCACCCTCTGATGGTTAGAGCAGCCCAAAGCTCTTGGCTTTCCACCTGGTCCTTCAGGCTGAAGAAGGCTCTTCAGACCTCTCATTTCTGCTCCTCCTTACTTTGTACCCAGCTCTGTAAATGTAGCTCATCAGTTTGTCCTGGCATGAAAGTACTCTGAAGTCGGTGTAATTCCTCAGAATATTTTGATTCTTATAACTTAACTTTTTCTGGTGTTTTCATTGGAAATCTCCCTGCGAGCTTAAGCTGCAAGCATTTCTGATGGTTGCTCTATTCTTCCTAGGGGTTAGCAGATGTGCAGGCTCCGTCTGCAACACCTGGACAATTTATGTTCTTTAGCTCAGGTGGTAAAAAGAGCATTTCGGGTACCTGAGGATTTAGTCCCTATCTCCAGTCAAGGGCACAGTCCCCTTTTTAGGATTTCTGCTGGTTTTGCTTGGGAGATGTTTGTCTGAGCTGGTGCCAGCATTTCCTCTAAAGGGAAAAAGAGAGTTTCTCCTAAACTGGAAGAAAATGATCAAATGGCTTGGAATTATGGTGATGGTGGTTAAAAACAAAACAGAACAAGCCCTAATTTGAAATTCTAACTTCTCCACCCTCAATATTCTAGTTCAGAAGCGGCTCCCTCCTGCCTCCCAGTACATCTCCCCCGAGGCTTATGCAGTAGCCACCCCAGCTTGGTACCCGCGACCTTTCTGGGTGGTGGGTCAGCGATAGCATCTCTGGGCTGCAGCTTAGAAAGAACAGGAGATTTATTGTCAACTGGGAGACATCTCTGTGTCTGAGCTGCAAACCTCGGGACAGTAAACGTGGAATTGTTTAAAGGGCTGCTAGACTCCAGCCGTGATTTTGCATGCTATTAACCTGTCCCCTCTTGGTTATTTCTCTGGAGTAGACAGACTGGGTTTTCTGGTCACCTCTCACTGAATTTCATGTATGGCTGGGGAGAAGAGCTCATGGGTGAGTCTGTCCTTGGTTTTTATAATGGCATTGCAACATCTTCCTTATTAGTTACACTCATTACTCTTATCTTAAGATCTAATGCAGAGTTCCCTTTCCTGTAGCAGCAAGGAAGAGAAGAGATTTTGCCTTGCACTGTGTGATGCTCAAATATTTGTGCTGGGCTATGAGAACTGACCAAGACTGCAGTAAATCTCAGGCAGTCTCAAAGCATTTCCTCTAGCATGCGTTACTTCCACGCCCTCAGCTGCTGCTCGGGAAGTCTCTACTTGTTTAACTTTTTTGTTTTGTTTTGTTCCCTATCAGCTCCTTCAGGCTTGTCTTCCCTCCCAAATGAGCTCTCTGTCCCCTGCAAGTTGCAACCTGGAAAAAAAATAAGAGGTCCGTGGCTCACCTGCAGTGTGCCTGAGAGACGGGGCAGCACACACAGGGTGCCTGGCTCCTGCACCCACGCCAGCCCTGCGCAGGGGAAAGGAGGCTGCAGCCCCCGAGACCATAGTTGCACTGCAGAGCTTGTTAACCCATCTCCAGGTACACATGCATTTCCCGCTGCTTTCAGCACTTTTCCCCCTCCCGATGCATATGTATGAGCCTGATTTGTAATATTCTGTTTTGCACTTTTTTCACTTTTTTTTTTTTGTTGTTTATGCTTCAGAGACAAATGAAATCTGCTTTTGTTTACTGGAAAGTATGCTTTATTTTCCCATCATCAAGCATCTGGTGTTTGTAAAATGCACGACAAATTTTTCCAACAGAAAATCAGCCAGCTCGAGTGTGCCTGGCCAGGAGTTCACGTGTGCCACGACCTTTATTCTAAAAAGGTACTAAAAAGTCCGAATGAAGAAAGTGCCAGCCAAACACGCTGCTCAATGGTGAAAATCTACAGGTAAAATGCTGGAAATTCACATTTCCCATCAAATGTATGTTTAGCGAAGGCTGTGAGTTACCGGAAGGCCCAAGTAAGCCTTTGTCCAAAAGCATTGTGCAAGAAGGGAACAGTGGCAGGTGGTGCATACCTGTGAGACCCAGGGGAAAGCATCTCCAAATATTTTCATAGGATGCTTCTGTCACTAGGAAGTCACAGAGAAAAATAAAGCCAAGATGGGTAAGACGGAGTAGGACAACTGTGATCATTGATTAATGGCTTCGGCCGTCCCCCAAAAGGTAGCAGGATGATGTACGATCTGTACACAGTCCACTCCCCATGGCACAGACTTTCTATAAGCTTTCCAAACATACCAGGGTGAGGTGATGCTTGCAGACACGGCATTTTCTCTGATGGCGTCTTTCCACAATCATCCGAAAGCTGCTAAGGGAATTTTGGAAGCTGGTTTCCAGCCATGATTCGCTCGGCCAACTCTGCACTTGCCTTTAATTTTAATAATTTGGCGACATCCATTTATTTAACATTTTGCAAAGCAGGGCCTGTGTTTGCTCAGAGAAAATGAGAGTTGAAGGATGGTAAAATGCCTTCATAAATTGGAAGTTAAATTAAGAAATTGCTTTAAAAGCCCTGAGTGCTGTTAGCTCCATGCAGCGGTGCCACTTACAGCATTGCAAGCTGTGGTACCGGTTGGAGGCATGGAAGATTAAGGAGGCACAGGGAGTGGGGTGGATTGTTTTGTGGGTGCTTCTGGCCTTTCTAAGCCTGTTTTTGTTTGCAGTTGGAATGTAATAACAGATTCATCCCTTGTTTCATTTCCCACAGAACACAATTTTTACCAACAAGTCTTATTTTTGGAAAATTTCAGCAACTGAACATTTCCTATCAGTATGAAAGCAGCTTCTCAAAGTTTTCTCTTACATTTGATCATATCAATGTTATTCCATGACACTGTAGTGGAATGTCTCATGATGCAATAGATGCAATATCTAATTTAATTTAATTTTTTTAAGTGTTATTTTCAAATTACTAATGGTAGCTGCAGCTTGGTCTTGATCAGGACATACATAAAATTAATTTGTTTAAGTTATTATTTTTTTAAAAGAGATCTGTTTTCGTTTGCTCCCCATTGCCCTAGGATGAGGTTAAAAATTGTGTACAGTAGCAGACACTAAGCATGTTTTCAGGAGCTGCTTGGGCACCACCAAGATTCACAGATAGATGCTCTGAAGAGCAGTCCAGGGCATATCAACATGGTGCCATCTTGCACAGATGACTGACGAAGCCTTGGCCATGCACTGGTGCATGATGGCATCTCAGAGCAGCATTTCATTGCCGGGCAGTGCTTCGTAGGGTG
This sequence comes from Morus bassanus, assembly GCA_031468815.1. NCBI lineage: Eukaryota > Metazoa > Chordata > Aves > Suliformes > Sulidae > Morus > Morus bassanus. The sequence continues at coordinate 42,871,409 of CM062574.1, forward strand.
AAGCTGCTGGGCCAAGAAAAGCCTGGTTCTGTCTTGAGATGCTTCAGTCTTTGAGCCTTTGTGGCTGTGTAACAGCAATCTTCCTCGCATCTCAACACTACCCTAGCACTTGAACACTCACCTCCAGATACTTTTTGTCGAGCTGGAAAGGAATTTTGCTTTATAATAAATGTGTTGTAAGACTTCCTGTTGTTTAAAGGCATTTGAGTCCTTACCTTCATCAAAGCAACCAATAAAGCCTCCTATAAATACTACCTAGAAAAGCAGAAGTTTCTAATTATAGTAGCTCCACTTCTAGTATCAGTTCCTATAATTACCAACCTCCATTAGTGCAAACTTTCTTAAAGCCAAAACATCAAAGCAGAGATTCTTCTTTGCCTTAGTTGGCGACTGCCACCAGTCTGGAGGTGGGTCATCCTGGTCTTGGTGGACTTGGCAGTGTTAGGTTTACAGTTGAACTCGACGATCTTAAAAGTCTTTTCCAACCTAAATGATTCTCTCATTCTGTCTGCACCTTCACACATGCCAGCTGCTCTTTCCCAGCCTGCTGCAGCATCTTTGTGGCCTTCATGACACAATATCACAGTGTCCAGTCCAAATCACCCATCATTCAAGCCAGAACTGTAGCCTAAAAGCCATCTGTGAAATCTGAAAGTTGAGAATTATTTTTAACTCAGTAGCCTGAGACAGTGTCTGGTCCCTCTTGCTGGGAATTGTTCTTGCTGGGTGTTCAGTGAACTTTGGGTTTAGTCCATAAACTTTGGGTTTAGTGATAACCCTAAATATTTCATGCATCGTAGACTATGAATGATGCAAAAATTTCAGCAAAACCCATTGTGCCAATGCAAACAATGCTAGAAAGTTTTAGTCTTCCCATTGCTGGTGCATGAACCTTGTTCCTCTTCACTCTGTGTATATGTCCGTACATCAAGAAAGGCCAAAAGAAATGAGGTGCAGGTAAATATGAATCCCATAATGCTATGCTATCCAAAGACAAAAAACAGGACAGTTAAAAGTTATTTGTGCATTCAGACTTCTGTAACACTGAGAGGAGCTCTGTGCTGGTGTGAACTGCTGCAGGTTTCTGTTTGCTTCCCAGCAGAGAGCATTTAAAATGCCACAGAAACGTGGTGAGTATGCATCATTCCACTCTGAACCAGCACAGAATTCGCTGGGCAGCCTTGGCTGGATGTACTTTCACGTGGGATCCTCTTCAGGGTCCAGTGGGAATATGGACAACACCACCCTGCCATTTGGAAGAAATGACTTAATTGGTGATGCATTCATTTCCAAGGTCAGTGAGAATGGTAAACGCACTGGCAAATGGGACGTCAATGGGTGTCCGCTGTGAATTTGGCTCTTCTGATGTTCCTTTTCTCTGGTATGAAAAATGATTCACCCGGCTTTGAAGTACCCAATCTTGTTAGCATGGGTCAGATGTTTAAACATAGCTAAGGATATTATATGGGCTAATTAAATCAAGTCATCTGGCGTGCATATCATTCTGCAGATAGGTTTCCATGGAAAACATTTTATATGCCATGAATGTCATTAGAAGATTAGATTACAAATCAGATGGATCTTGTGTTCTGCCGGAGTCAACCTCTCTTTAAAATGAGGTTTAGGCTACTAGATGGAGCTAGCTAAACAGCCCTGGCTGCTTGGGTGCCTATTTGGCCCCTGAGCAGTTGGCATTTCAAGTCTACAGCCCCATTTCTCCCTGCAGGATCTGCTGCTTGCAAGAAGATATTCTTGATGTTTCTGTCCAGGTGGCTCTAGGTGTGCACTGGTGCATCAGCATTTTATCTTTCAGGTGTCTAAAGCTGCCTATTTGCCTTCTCTGTAGGCAATGACAAGAAATGGGATAGAGCAATGAGCTCTCTGGCTTAATGTGGCTCAGGCACCTGCAGTGCTCAGGTCCCATGGGTAGGTACGAGCCTAGGAGCCTCCAGACCTGTTTTTTCAGTGACTCAGGTTTTTTCCTTCACATGACTTTCCCCCTCTCTGCCCAGACTTCCCTGAGTCCAAGCTGGGTCACTGTGGGCAAGTGCCATGTCTGTTCCGTGTGATTCACTGCCGGCAGGAATGCGTGATGCCGGGATGCGGAAAGTCCAAGACCAGCGATTCATTTCCCTGCAACCACCAAGCACTGACGTTGGTTTATCCCCACTGGGAGTAGGGAGAAAGGATTTTTCACCAAACTACCCCAAATGTTGAAGTCTCCACGTGTTTCAGCTATTACTCATGCTCTCTTAAAAGAGAAGTAGCCCCTGAAATGATGGGTCAGAACTTCACTTTGTGCATGTCACCATGGTCCATTGGAGAAGGAAAGCCAATTTGTACCAGAAGATTTTAATTAGTTCAGGAATTTAAAAACGCAGCAGAAAACTGGGCTCGCGCAAACACCATTTTATTTTGATGTCTGAGATAGTACTGCAACTTTTGCTCTTGTTTTTTGCTCCCCAATTCACCTTAAAATTTGATAAGGAGCTGTGACTTATGGCCCCTTCAAGTCCACAGTAGTCTGAATGATTATGTCTGCAGTGGGAGGACAGCAGGTCCTCAAGCAATGCTGAAAGCCTCCCAGCACCACAGGACAGAGATGTCCCCAGGTTTTTTGGGTCTCTGGACAGATGGGAGGCACGCAGCATTTGTTTTTTGGGTGGCTTGTGGCTTGTGGGACTTTCGTCAGGCTGCAATTCAGCACAAGCTGGTTTCCTCCTGGTGCTGCCAAGATCCAGGAGTTAATTCTTATTCCATGAGAAGGCCAGAGCTTGCATCCAGCCAGTTCCCTGGGGTGCAGAGAAAGAAACTCTCTGAGAAATAAACACAGACACAAACAAACACCAGACTTGGCATGCGGCTTCGCAGGCAATGGGAATATCTTTTAGATTCCCGCTGAGGTAATTGGACTGCAAGGAAGCTTCCCTGCTCTGCCCTTTGGCTCCCAGGGAGGGTCTGCTTGCCAAGACTCTTTGTGGTCCCTTGAGCCGCGCCTGCAATGGACCCTGCGCTTCTGCCAGTCCATCCCACCCCAGTGCTCGCCTGCGCACTTGCTGTGTTCCCCATATAACCTATTCCCAGGGATGTGCATTGAACCGCCTTCCCAGTAAACCCACCCTCTTCTCATGCATTTTATTCCAATTCTTGGTGTTCCTCATGAGAAAGCTTCCCTAAATCTCACTTACATCATCTTACACCTACCGAGGTTGTCCTTTCTGCGGGGTCTTTCTCATAGCTGGGGTGGGATCTAGTCCTGGCTTGCAGGTACCACCACATGTGATGATGGCTTTTCTCTCCTGAGCCTTTGTTTGCATCTTTGCGTTGCTCCACACCTTTCTTGAAATGCAAGACCCAGTCCCAGATCCTACCTGCACTGAACAATATGCCAGAGCCTGGATGCTTTCCCCTACAATGACCTTACTATGCAAGGTAAACACGCTAATATTTTTCAGGCTTTCAGAAATCTTGGGAATATAGAAAACCCCACACCTTACAAACCCTGTCTTTCTGAGCTGTTGCATTTTCCCCCCGTCTTCCTTTTGGTTCCTGCAGCTTTGCAACTACTTTGCAAATTTTAAAATACTTGCCAAATTTTCTCCTCAGTCAGGAGGGAGAGGAACTTTGCTCCTTACCTCCCAAATTGCAGCATTTCAAGCAGGTGAAACTCAGTGAGGCTCAGTCGTTCGATGCATTGCCACAGGCAGCATCCTTGTCATGTGGTGGGCTAGGTGGTCCAGTAACACCTTGTAGAGGAAAGCAGAAATGCGTGCTGCACATGGGGTTAAATAGCTGCAGCGCTCAATGTGGGCAGCCAGATTTCAGTTTGATAGTGAGTTTGTTCTGATTTTATCCTATGTCTCACGTGAAATTATACAGGCTAATAATTCTCTGTAATTCTGTGGTTTCCTTTTCGTTTGGTATTGATGAAGCTCATTTCAAAAACCAGCTTCAAGCGTTAATGGAAGGCTGTCCATGCATGGGGCAAGAAAAATTATTTTTTAAGTGGGAATAAAAAGGATTTAACTATGCAGAGTCTAGTAAATACTCACTTTGGGAAACAAAAAAGTTTTTTATATACTCACTTTGGGAACAAAAAAAGAATAACAGTTTAAGCTGATTTGCAGCTTAGGCAGGGGATGCTTTTAAAAAATAGATCATTCACCAAAAGCAAAAGGCAGCTTATTTCTCATGAATCCTTCTTCAGGCAGGAACAGTTTTCCTCAGGACCATCTCTGTATCCTAGAAGCTGGACCATGCTTCATGCCAAGCAAGGAAAGTTACACCCTATGGTTTTTGAATTACAAATGGGAAATCCATACTGTTTTGGAATAAACAGCACTGGCCATTAGACAGTCTATTTGGTTACTATTTGGTTACAACTGCTTAAGGAACAGCTCTAGTGGAAAATAAAGAAGCAGCAGTAACAGTCAATCGTCACTTTTTTTTTTTCCCCTGCCTGGAAAACTTGGAGTTTTATGGCCTATGAACCACAAATTAGAATTGCAGGCAACAGATAAAGCTTCACTATAAATCCAGTTAATGCCAATGCCTGTTGGCAGTTGCAAGGAGGTGGTTGTCAAAATGCCCCTTTGGCAGTTATTGCCTGAAGGGGATCTTTCTGACCAGCCAATATCACCAGGTGGGTCCGGACCCCTTCAGAATGACAGAGCATCCCTGATGCAACAGCCACCGCTGCTGCTCTGGGGACCCCCCGGCAGGCAAGCCCTGTCCCCTGGGTAGGGACAAATGAGGAAGCTGCTGCTGCTCCTGTGGTCAGCATCTGCTGTCCCACTAAGTCTTGAAGGGTTCCTTCAGCATTTCCCCCAACTCCCATTTTCTCCAAGGAGCTCCAAACCTGTCCTGTCCCTTCCTTCCTCAGGAAAGCAAATTGCTTGGCCAGGTAGGAAGACTTGAGCCAGCTTGTCTCCAGAGAATTAATGCCTGTACTTCTTTGTCCTTCCTAACAGAACAGAAAGGTTTCTCTAATTTCTGATCCGAACCCATCTGGCTGTAGTTTAGGCTGGTGCTCTGCTCTTCATCGTGCCACGCTGCAGGGGAAGGACACAACCCTCCTCAAGTGTTTTATGCACAGGGGCTGGGATAGGTCGCTGGATGGAAAAATTGCTTCAGACATCCTGGACTGGAGTCAATTGTTCAAAGCTGTTGCCACTTCAGGACTGGTGAGTTAGGCTGTCAAATCTTCTACCGCTGCTCCAGAAGGATACGGGACCTCTGTCACATCTGCCAGTGCCGCTGTCTTGAGTAACCCAGAGGAGCTCCATGCACGATGCTCCCATGTTTAGAAAGGAACCCAAAAGGTCTCAGGTTGCCTTGGATGTTTCAATGCCCACCCATGGTGTTTGTTCACAGCTTGGGTGGCTTCCAACAGGAAACAGGAACAGCCTCAGGCATCAGCTGCTCTTCCAGAAACGAAGAGGATGGTAGGAAGCACCCACCGTACCACCATTAGGCATGTCTGAGACATCATATCTGGGACCTTGTGAGGTCTTGGTCTGATCCAGTCCAAGGCCACTATTTGAGGAGCACAGGCCACAGTTTTGACTTTTGCATTCCTGCTTAGATGGACATTTTCAGAAGTACTTAAATGTCTTAGGTGTCAGGGGAATGTACGTTCCTAAATCGCTGATGGACGTCGGGAAAACCTGTCACCTCCTAAGCCAACAGGACTATTATCTGATCTGGTACATTTTTTGGTGAAGATATTTGATGCATGGAGTCCTGCTGGCTTGTCTTTGCTGCTTGAGCAGAGAATTCAAGATCTTACTAATGGGAAGAAGTGTTAAGTTTATCCTTGCTAATAAGGAAGAGCTCACAACCTTTTTCGTTTATACATGCAATTGTTCTTGGTAACCAGAGGAGATATGTTGGGCAGCATGACACCTTTTCCCAGCTGAGGAGTCTGCAGAATAGTTTTCCTTGGATATTCACAGGCAAGGATGCCAGGGGAGCGTTAGGGGACGCTTGAGTCCTTGGGCTTGTCGAGGCACAAGTTTTGTTACTCACAAACACACCTGGACTCCTGAGATCTCTTTCAGATTGAAGGCAGAACTTCAAAGGTGTACAGAGCCATTTCAGAGCATCCCATAATCATTCTTAAATGTATGTATTTAAAAAATGAGAGAAAAATGTGCCTTTTTCCTTGCTCTCCATGCCAACAACAGAGACAGAGTACGGCATACAGGGAAATGTATTTTATTACCCTCCAGGATATCTTCCTTTTATTTTTTAAAAGAGTCATTCCTGGCAACTACTCAGGATTTGAAAGACAGGTTTATGAATAAAGTCCACACAAGGCCCATAGAGATAAGACTATGGTTTTGCTGGTTGACTTGGGAACTAATGGGGGGGCAGGCGCTGTGTGTCAGTTATAAACTTTTCTTCCTTTTTTTTTCCATTAGCCATGACCATTAGCAATTGCATTCAAACAAAAAACAAACAAATAAACACATTTAAATCCTGGAGTTTTTCTGTCCCTTCAGCCATGAATAATTACAAAATAATCACCAAATTCTGGTTTCACTCAGCAAATGTTTCCAGGTTTTGTTTTCTTTTTAAATAATTCTGGGTTCCAGCAGTCCCACCCCCACACCCCCCTGCTTTTTCTTTTTTGGAGACAATTTCAGCTGGTCACATTTACTGATGCTTGGCACAGCACGATCAGAAAGCATGTGAGCTTCTTTAATGCATTTCATCTTACAGTGAGCCTTTTCCCTGCCTTTGCTAACAGCCTGAGCACGCAACTTTTCCAAGCATATGTGGCCCCAAACTACACCCTGCTGCAAAAGTGGCAACATCTGCTGGCAACGCAAGTTTTCTCTGAGTTAAAATGCAGGCAGGACCTAACCAGGCCCTGAAAAAAAATACTTTAATCGGGCTAATTGCATGTGGTTGAATCCATGTTGAAGCTCAGTGCCAAGTTCAGTGTTAGATTTATATACTACAGGCTGGTGTGGAGAGGGTCTTGGATGTGTGGAGGTCAGTGGTTTGGGTTCACCTGAGTTCAGGAAAAAAACACTTTTTCATTTCAGCTTACCTGGTTTCCCTCTCTGCCTTTTCCTCGCTCCCCAAGTTTTCTTAGTGCTTCAGTTTCATCCCAAAGAAAAGCCCAAGTTTGGTTAATTTTGAGCTCAAAAGTGAAACAACTGAATTTCATCTGATTTTTATCCAATGCTATAAATCACCTTGGGCTGACTTGCTGCATGGTGCAGGCCTATGGAGGGCAGGGAAACCTTTTGGTAGAGCAGGCAGGAATATGAAATTCAGGTCCTTAATGCAGCTGCAAAAAAAAAAGAATTTTCACCTGATTGCAGGGTGCTGCCTTCATATGGAAGCAGGAGCTTTTCTTTTGCTTGCAGCCTGCCTTGTGTCGGGCTCCAGGTGTCCAAAATTAAGGTTTTCCTTGTTTTACTATTGGAAAACTCACTAGTGCCTTAACTTATCATCGTATTGCTCGACTTAGGAAAGGTGGGGAGTGTGCCGAATTTTTAGTGTGCTGTATTGTGTAATGTGGTCGGAAAAACCACTAAGGCAGATTTCTTGGGAAGGTTTTATACAGGCCCCCATCAGCTACCTTCTCTAATAGCATCCCTTACTTCCCTCTGCCCTGAAGTATTCCCCTGCTCCGAGGGAAGCCTGTTGGGAATAACGTATCACGTTGCTCGTTTGGTACTTTTTCATTTGGCAAGTATCTTATTTTCCCATTAATCCTTTTTTAAATGGTTTTAGGGTTTCCCAAAAGATGTTGTTTGCCAATTTTGTGTGAGAAAACATACAGGAAGGAGAAAGGGTGGATGCATGCATATTACATGCCTTTTGTTGGCAATTGAAGTGCCATGATTATATTAATATGTGTTTCATGTCTTCGTTTTTATTGCTGGAATCTGTCTGTATCATGGCAGACTGGATAGCAACAAGCCACTGTTTGAGTCCCTGCAGAAGTGGCTCAAGGTTTAGGAGAAGGGAAGGTGGTGAATTCTGGCAATTGGTGAGAGGGATGTGTGTTGTGAGTGTTGCACAGGTGCCCTGAGAGTTGTCTCCTCAAGGATGAAGGAGAGGAGGCAGAGTGAGGCCATCGTGCAAGAACAAGGTTTATTTATGTCTTAAGAAAAGTTATGACTTGTTTGATTGTTTGACTGAAGTTTAGAGGTGGTCTGGGAGACTGTTATATTTATACTGAGTCTTTTTCTACCTACTTGGCCTTGCAAACCATGGTTTCCTAGAAGATGTGTCATGAGGATGAGACAAAAATGTTCAGTCTCTGCCTGCCCCACATTTACAGAGGCAACGAGGCACCCTGAGAAGAGCAATCAACCTTGGAAACACCGCATTGCTGTTTGGTGGCTGTACTTAGTCTTGGCCTCCAAAGTGGATGAGTGCTCTGGGTCCCTGCCCCAGTGAGGATTCCCAAAGGAGCCCCCTGCGTGCCTCAGGGTCCTCATGGGTGAGGTGGGTGCTGTGGCCCTGGATGTGCATCCCCAGGCTCTGGGGAACTTGGGACCTGATTAGTAGGAGCATTTGCAGCTACCAGGCTTTTGGAGCAGGAGACAAGGCTGGGCAGGGCTGCAGTCCTTGGGAGAAACTGGGAGGATGGTAGGCACAAGTCCTGGCTTGCCCTGTGCCATCAGAGACCACCTGGATGATATGCACCTTGCAGACTTGCAGAGAGCACTTGCAGGATGCTAAAGAGCCTGGTGATGAGAGCTGGGTTAGCTCAGCTGTCACCTTTAACATCACATGCATTTTCCTGTGCTGCCTTGCACTGCAGAGAAGGGTAGAAATATTTCTGTGCTGATTAAATGCTGCAGATTTGACTTGAAAAATGGAAGTGCAGAAGGGGCCCGGATGCTGCAGCCAAAGGCTTGCAGACGTGCTTCAGAAATGCCTTTGTTTATGCCGGGTTCACAATCTGCAGACAAAGCTCTGTGCTCCTCTTTCCTTGCCACAGGGATGGGGGTGTGTCTTGGTTGGAGGGAGGAGCACTGGCTTGTCTCCTACAAGCCAGGGCTTGTCTCAAACCAGCCTTCCCTTTTGGGGAAGCCTCCCATGATGCAAAATCTGCCCTGCTCCTTGCCACATGGGTTTAAAGCTCAGCCTGTGCCTCAGGTCTCAAGCTGAGTCCTTTGCTTTCTTGCAAGATGAGGTAAGGTCTCCATTCTTCATCCAGCAGCCCTGCACAACATCCCAGGGCGGTCCCCGCTCAGTCACCCCTACGGGGATGGATCCAGAGGTATCTCTGGGAACACGTTTTATACCATAGGTCTTCTGATTCATCCCTTCTCCCTGGGTGCAAGAAGTGCTTGGCATTCAGTCCTGGGGCAGTACCACAACATACTAATGCCATGCAGTGAGTGTTGAGCATTACCTGAAGCAAGGGCCTGAGGGTAGGAGGAACTTCATCATCACATCTTAAGGGACAGGGATACCAAAGGGCAAAGTTAGATGGTCTTAATTCCATCTAAGCCCAAAGTTTCCTGTGTGTCTGCAAAGGACTCTAGCCAGGCAGCTAGATAGTGACAAGGAAGGGCTCTGATGGCCATGGGTGACCTGACCCACACACAGACAGAAACCAGGCTCAGGTCTGACTTATTTTTTCCTTTAGCTGATGCAATATGATATATGGACCTTGGCAGCTAGTTTCCTTCACAGCATGGCTAGTTGTACACACTCGCTCTTTCACATTTTTTTGGGAGTCTTGATGGTGAACAATAGGTTTGGATTCTGCAAGGCATTTCCTTTGAGACACCAACAGTTTCAAGGCAGCTGAAGCACTGGCCTGGCTGAAGCAGCCAACCCTATCTCTTCATCTTCGTTAGTCCCCTATATCTCCAATCTGCCTGTGTCTCCACTTACCGGGGGATGGCTGTGGTTGTCAACATATGCAGTTTACTCTCACCCTGCCCAGCTGTGGATTTCCCCACTGAGATCAGTCTTGGTAGAGCACACCAAGGGATTTGGTTGTAGTTGACTTGAAATGAGTATTGTGTTTGCCTTCAGAAATCTCTCTTTCCCCCCTTCTTCCTTTGTGCAGGTCCTTTCTCTCTCAGAGTCAGTTTTCTGGCCAGCTGCAGTCTAATGTTTACTCAGCTGGGACGCATAACTTTCCTTTCTGTCTCTGCTGCACTATGTGTTGTCCATACACAGGCCAGCAACAATGTCCTCCCTGCTCCATCCATATCAGCTTCTGACCCGAGTTATCTGCTGGCAGACTGGCGCTGAAGTCAGGGTGAATGCAGACATCCACACAAATGTTCTCTCATGCAACGGAGGGACCGAGCTGTCATTGTCCTGAGAGAGCCTTGTGGGGTTTTGTTAACTTTCCAAGCCAATAATGTGGAGCCTAAGCACCAAGTGCAGCAAGGGCCTGAGGGTAGCAGGAACCTCATCATCACATCATAAGGCACAGGGAGACCAAATTAGACAGCCTTCATTTCGCCTAAGCCTGCTGTTTTGTAGGTATTATTTATTTGCAAACAGTAGAAGACAGTGGATTTTGACATGACACATTTCTGTGTCATGATAAGTTCAATACCAAACGAGAAGAGGAAGGAATCTGGAATATTTGTCAAGCTCAGGAAAACCTATTTCTTCTTCCAGACTTTTTTTTTTTTCCTGCTTCCCTTGTTCTGGTGGGCACGTGCCCTCCTCTTCTTTCCTTGCTGGGACCTTGGACTTGTCTTGGTTCCTGGGGCTCCAGAGGCAAATCCTTGGCTGGTCCCAAAATAGGGGGAGACTTGTTCAGATCAGGACCTTCCTTCTGCTCTATTATTGATATCCCACTGTAGCAGGCTGCCAGATCCCAATTTTCATGGAGAAAAATTGTATTTTAAGCCTTCTGAGGTTTTGGGGATCTCCCTGTGTCCTATCAAACACATGGCATGGGGGACCTTCTGTTTCATGGAAGAAGGAGAGAAAGCATTTATGGTACAAAGCAGACACAAGGATGTATTTCAAGGTGCTTTCCATAAGTCAAAACCCGTGGTTCTCCAAGTTTTTATTTTCCATGGATTTGCAGCAGTAATAGGGCAGTGTTATGAGAAGGTGCTCCTGAAAGAGAGGAAGATTAAATTAAATGGCAATTGGTGTTGAAGCGTTGCAGCCAACATGGGAATGAATCCAATGACTGGAAGGAAAAATATTATTAATAATTATAAGAAGAAGATGAAGATGGCCAAAATCAGAAACATGTTCTGGAATCCTCCAAATATAGTACAAAAGAGATGCCAAACCTAACAAGTGAAGTAAAGTTCTTAGGGCAGGGTAATATGCTAAGGGAAATTAAAATGGTGAGAGGAGTTTGAGATGGGTCCTCGCTGAGGGTGACACTGTGGCCTCATGAGTTCAGCTATTTTCTGAACTCAGGAGCATCAGAAGGTAACTGTGGCCTCCAAGAATATTTAATGATGTTTGGAGTCCTCCAGCATGGCCTGATTGCTGCATCAGTTCTTGTCAATAAAATAAGAAATAGTGCATGAATGCCACTGAGGTTTGGACCCATCAGCCCCAAAGTGGAGATTGGGATGGGAATTTTCACTGTAGCTGAAGAAAAGGTGATGCCTGGGCTCTGCTTTCATTCTTCTCTGAACAGTGGCTTAAATATTGACATAATCTCCTGATGAAAAAAAAAACAGGCAGTCAGAAGCTAGGAAGTCAGTCAGAGCTGGGAAGAGACTTCTTCACATCCCGCAGCAGCTGGCTGGCCGGGTGAAGATGAGCACCCAGTATCAAAAGTTTGTCCTGGGATGGCAGCCCCCAGTCCTGTATGCAAGAGATGACAGATGGGGTGACAAACCCTTCGCTCCTGTGGCATGATGGCTTGCTTCTGTCCTGCTTTTGCTAGCCTGGGATGGACTGGGGGGATCTGGTTGCCTTTTTCAGCTGTAGAAAGTATAAAGACTCCGGGGACAGGCATTAAATACAGATACATCACTAATGTCTGCTTTAAAAAAAATAGAAGAGACCATATTGATTACTGCTAGTGCCCCAGGCAGTTGCAATGCTGAATTCCCCAGCTCTCATTTTGCTCCCGTTTTGAGTTTCTCAGCTGTGCTCTTTGTAATCTCAAGCTCTGGGAGGGAAGGCAGCGCCCTGACCACACACAGGCTTCGGGCTGCCCTGGCGAGCCCCCAGGAGCATCCTAGGCAGTGAGCAACCGGCACTGCCGAGCCCACCAACCACTCCAAGCACCTGGGGTCAGTGACAGGCAGCTGTCCAAACAGATGCACATGTGTGCCGGGACCAGCGGAGGAAGACCCAACAGAACCAGAGAGCTCCTTGGCTCCAGAGGCAGTGCAGTGGCTCTCTGAACCTGCCCTTCTCCTTTGATCTTCACCCTACCTTCCTCTGCTGCTCCACTTCACCCCTGGTTTGTTTTCTTCCTCTTCTTCCCCTAGGTGGTTCTGGTCTCTGTTCAAGCGCCGATCTCCACCTCAGAAATACTGCCTTGGGCTTTCAAAGGCATCTGAGAGTGTGTCCTTCCTCCAGAATTAACTCGGCTTTCACCAAGAGAGTGTCTGCTCCCCATCTGAATGCTTCATCCCACCCCAGGGGACCGAGCTAGGAGGCAGAGGCAGTAGGCAAGCACCACTTTTCTTGTATTTTTGCATATTTTCAGCTATATTTTCTCACCCATGTTTTACTCTAGCCTACAGGAGTCATGTCTTACTCCAAGGATCCACTCCTTTGCTGGGGTATTTCCATTTCCCATCTGAAAAACAGCTCCCTCAAAAAATAAAACGGGAGCTAGCCACTCTTTCTTTCTTTAGTTAGATATGCTGGAACAGGGTACATGCTACACATTCATTCATCCCATCTAATACATTCGTTTCTGGTTTAGATCTATTCAAAATGAGACCCAGTGCGGACATCTGTCTTATTATCCAACAGCAGGTTAAAAAAAATAAACTCTGCTGGCTCTGTGAGAGGGATGTAGATAAATGGCAGCTGGATGCAAGAAGTGGACTTCCAGAAGCTTACATCCATGAATCAGATAATGGGACTCAGTGTGGAGAAAGTCCATCCCATGCCCTTGCATCTGCAAGAGCAGTGGAGGGGTTGGATGCCACTTTTTCTGCGAGGTAGCTGTCACCAAGATTTGCACCCTGGATGCTCTCAGACACACTCTGTGAGAGCCAGATGTAAACTGCTTTATTAGTGAGTGAGAGATTTTTCCCATAATCCAAGGGGACTGAATCTTGGGAGGGTTTCTCTGTCAGGGCCTGGAGGACACCAATGCACCTTCATTGCCCTGAGCAGCCTCATAAGGGACCCCCACCCTTCGCTCTCTGCCCTTGGGTTCATGGGCTCCTTTTACCTTCAGGGCAGGGCTACCTGGTGAGCATACCTGTCTCTTCTCTTGCCCCATCTCCTGGATGGGCTCTTGTAGACTTACCTCCAGCCCTGTCCCTCACTCCATCTCTTGCTGGTCCCAGCTGGACCCCTGTCTGGGTCCTGGTGTGGTCCATCCCTTTGCCTTGTCTGGGGCTGCTGGTGGACCCTGTTGCCAGCACCCTGCTCTGCACCACTACGTGCAGATGCTGTGGGAGAGCATGCTGTTGGTGTGGGACCCACCTGCACCAGGGTCCCCCTCGGTTCCTGGCTTGTCCCCCTGCATGGGGCAGCCCCTTTCTTGCAGCTTGCTGACAGTCTGCGGTGGTAGGCAGGAGATGCTTTAACAGATTCTGCTTGACTAAAATGTGGCTTAATTCCAATGTTGATGGCTTTATTGTCATTTTAAAAACAGAAAATAAGAAACTTTTAAAACCTCACATTGGAAGACATTGACATAATTTCTTTTTTTTTCTTTTCTCCTACATGCAGTCACAATAAAACTGATGTATTCCTGAAATCTCCCTCCCTTGGGTTTGACAAAATGGCCATGTGTATTTGGGAGACTGATTACATTCCTTGGGACAGCCACGACCAACGACTTCTCCAAAGCTTCTCTAGGCATTGGCTGGAAAGAGCAATTTAGCATGGAATATGTAATGAATAGTCAAATTGGTTCCTCTTCATTTCCTTAATTGAATGCATGAGCTCAACTTTATAACAGGAATCCTTTGCTCTTCAGTACAGGTTTTGTGTGTGCTCTGCTCCCCTTTAATGCTGCGAGGGAGGCTGGGGGAGGGCGAGGTGCGTGCATAGGATGGGGATGGAGGGACGAGAGGACAGCTTAGTGTGGGGATATAATCGGGGTTTTGATGCGTCGGTGAAGCTGAGTGGTTTCTTATCCTCTATGTTTCTCTTCTTTCATCTGGCATTTATGTCTGCTACATATGTTCCCCTTTACACCATGCCAGAACTATGACAGAAGGAAAGGGCAGGGAAGTGGTGGGGGAGGGGAAAAAACCTCAGTAAAGTTTCTGTTCTGGAGAGAAAACAGGACTTTATCAAAATATTAGCAGAACGCCAGCTGGTGCTGATTAGCATAGCTCTCTCTGGGTGAGAGTTTTCCATTTACCTTGTGCTGTTTTTCTTCCTCTAGGCTGCACATGGCCTTTCCCAAAGTGCGAAGGTTTTGGCCACCAAGATTAATCTGCTCCTCTCATCCAGCGTGGGCACTGTTTCTGAAGCTCTGCAATGTGCATTCAAAAATGCAATATCCATTCAAATTGCATTCAGAAATGTGATGTCCATGCAAAAGTCTGATTGCTCTGGGGGACCAAGTTCCATCCATACAGGCTGGTTCAGGCTTGTTGGATAATGAGAGACAAAGGGTCACAAGAACTAAAAATGTGTTGTGCAGACGCTCATTAACTAAACAGCACGGCTGGAGAGCCTGTGTCCCAATAGCTGGTTTGCAAAGGCAGCAGTGCTAGGCTGGGTCCAACTCCTAAAGCACTTGAGGGGTCTGGACACAAATGCTCTGCACCTTTGCAAGAGATGCTGCTGCGTCCTGGATGTCAGCCCGGTGCCGGGCTTTTGTGGAGGTGAGGAAAGTATTGCTCATTCATAAATGCATGTTTTTAGGTATATTAGTCCTGAATATAAAGTAGAACCAGCTTTTAGAAACAGAGGATAAAGATTTGGCTGGGAACCTCTGAGCTGGAGGACCAATAACTTGGGAATTGCTCTGAAGTGTTTGATCTGTCTCAGGCCAGCAAATGCTGAGCCAGCGCCTGCCATTAAGTGGAAGTTATTTTCTGCATCCACCAGAGTCCTATAAAACCATTTCCTCTGGGACCTACAGGGACAGCCAGGGCTGCTTTTTTTTTTCCCCCCAACAATATCAATATGTGAGTGCTAAGGGAAGGAGGACGTGCTGTATGACAGATTTAGGGGTAGCCTTGGGGCTCTATCGCCTCTCTCCAAGTGGCTTTGCCAGAGTGCTGGAATTGCCTCCTATTCATCTGGAGAGAAGGCTGGTCTGGTGCTTAACAGGCTGTCGTGGTTTAACCCCAGCTGGCAACTAAGCCGCACCCAGCCATTCGCTCACTCCCCTCCACAGTGGGATGGGGGAGAGAATCGGAAGGGTAAAAGGGAGAAAACTCATGGGTTGAGATAAAGACAGTTTAATAGGTAAAGCAAAAGCTGTGCAAAGCAAGGAATTCCTTCACTACTTCCCATGGGCAGGCAGGTGTTCAGCCATCCCCAGGAAAGCAGGGCTCCATCACCTGTAACGGTGACTTGGGAAGACACATGGCATCACTCTGAATGTCCCCCCCTTCCTTCTTCTTCCCCCAGCTTTATACACTGAACATGACATCGTATGGTGTGGGGTATCCCTTGGGTCAGTTGGGGTCAGCTGTACTGGCCGTGTCCCCTCCTAGCTGCTTGTGCACCCCCAGCCCGCTCGCTGGTGGGGTGGGGTGAGGAGCAGAAAAGGCCTTGACTCTGTGTAAGCACTGCTCAGCAGGAATGGAAACACCCCTGTATTAGCAGCACTGTTTTCAGCACAAACCCAAAACATAGCCTCATACTAGCTACTATGAAGAAAATTACCTCTATCCCAGTCAAAACCAGCACACAGGCAGAGCTGGTGTTCATGAAGGCTGGGTCCTACACTCGCCTCTGCAGGTTCCTTGTGTCAGCCCGAGGAGATCACATAGTCCTGCAAGACAGGGGAAAGGGCTGTCTTCCTGGGCTGCAGGGGGAGCAAAGTCAGTGCCTGCATGCATGGGAGATGTCTTCAATAAGTGGAGTCCAAACCCCACAGGGCAGGACCACCTTTGTGTTTATACAGTGCTTGGCACAAAGGAGCTTGACTCGCAGATCTCCAGCTGGAGCCTCACCGATGAAAGACCTGCACCAAGCCAGGCTTGGGGGCTCCTTTGTGACGATACTTCTCTGGAGACATCCTCCATGCAAATCTCTTCCAGAGGCCTCCGGTGGCTTTCTGTTCCAGTACTTCCAGTAAAATGCTGTCATCTCTGTAGCTGCACTGCCCTTTGTTTAATTAGCTCATTTTCTGTGTGTGATCAGGGGAACAGACCTCGCTCAGATAGCGCAGACCAAACTTCCTTCAAGTATTTCTGTAGATGCCTTGAATTTTCAGAGTTGAAGTCCCTGTGCATCCGCCCTCCTCGTGTCATCTCTCCCTCCTCTTCATGCTTGCTTCTTGGAATCCTTCATCTGCTTTTTGAAGCATAACTCTACTTACTCAGCATCCTCTGGTTCCTCTCGGGATCCCAACCCTATGCTGAACCATATTCAATCCTGAAAGGTGCAAACATAAGAGTTGTGCTCAAAAAGTGCCACTGTCTTCCAGATAATAACCCTGAAGGCCAGCAGCTGGACATTCAGGGAGTACATTTCCTTCAAGAGGTGGGTGCTTTGGCAATAAGAAACCATGATGGGAAAGGTGACACCTCCACCTGCCAAGTGATGCCTTTCAGCTCTTGCGTTTGCCTGAGCCAATTATTTTGTTTGCCCTGGAAGTCCATTTGCAAAGGCTGAAGGAAAGAAAAACAACCTTCTCCCCACCTCTGCGCCACCACCTAAGTGCTAAAGCAGACCCTGTGAGGTGAAGCACTGGGAGGTGTAAGTGGAAGAAGACCTGGCAGGAGATCTTGTTCTCCGGTTGTGCCTGGGGGCTTTTCCCATTGGAGCCCCTGGAATGCCAGTGGGGAAATTATTCCAATTCCAGGCTTTCCAGCTTCCACACTCATTTAACCCAAACCATTTCCTACTCTCCGAGAGGGAAGCAGGGATGAGATTTGCAGATTCAAAGTGGGGGGAGGAACTGAAAATGATATCAGCAGTTTTATGGCCCTTTCTTTTCTTGGCAGGACATGAGGGAGAATGTCTCCCCGCCTCTAGGACAGAAGGTGGAGGAATGCAAATGCTGAAACATTTTTCAGTTTTCCCTGATTATCTTTCCTCCCCCAGCAGTTTTATTAGGGTTCATAAATTCATCCTCAGAGCACATATTCCCCCATGCCTTTTAACCCTCTATGGCCTCAGAGGCCACTCATCCTGAGAGATTGCTGGCTGTCCAAGAAAAGCCACCCTTCCCCATCAATGCTGACTCCGAAGGCTGTGGCAAGCAACCACATGGTGTCATCTCCATCTAGAAAGAACAGAAATCACTGGCAAAAAGCATGTCTGAGGCAAATGTTTACATCGAATCTTTTTTTTTTTGGTCAGCTGTGTCTCATCTTCTGGTGTGCTCCCGTGCAAACATCTTGCTTAAGCTGAACTCACTGAGCAGAGGCAGCTGGTAGGGAGCCCAGAGGCAATGCTGCATGGCTGTGGTCATCAAACCTTTCCCACTGGATAGTGCTATCCCATCCACCGGTAGCAGGGATCCTGCCTTTCAGGCTCAGATCTTCCCTGCATTGAGGCTAGCTTCCCTTCTCCTGCTTCTAGGCATCTAAATAAGACCCCCACAACAAAGACTTGGGCCCCCGTTTGCCACCTCACCTGAACCTGTTGGCCATGGCACACCCTTTGCTTTAAAACCTCTGCATGACATGTCTGATCCTCTTCCCCAAAGTGCCACCAGCTCCCAGTGAAACCTTCCATAGCTCACTTAGCTGGAGCCAGTTTTCCATGCAAAGAAAGGAAAAAAAGAAAAGGAGAAATAGCTGCCCTGCTGCTGCCCTTGCTCTGATGTATCCATTTACATCCACAGCACTTGAAGAGAGGGAAATCTCTGTGCTTTTCTAGTACTGAGCGCAGTGAGAGCTTGCGGCACAAATGTAATATAAATAACAACCCTAATAATGCAATGAAATGGGTTGGAGAAGATATAACTGAGGAATATGAAATGCTCAGAAGCATTTCAGCATGGTAGCTTCGGTGCTGTGCTCCCTCCGCACAGCAGGAGAGCACTGGAAAATTCCTCAATCCCAGCACAGCACCATTGACTGGTGCCCTCTTGTAACGAGAAGCCACTGAGGTAATAGCAACCCTTTTGGCAAGAACGTTTTCTTCATGGCAAGCCAAAATATATCCAGTAATACAGGAGGGTCCCATAAAGCACAGCATGGTAAGAACCTGTTGAACCGATAACCTCTGCCGGGCTGATGCACGGGTTCACCTAGCAGTACGCAGCTCTTTCGGAGAGCAGTGATGTTTAACAACATATTTTGTAGCTGGTGTTTGCTAAGCGGTCTTCTTCTAGTGCCAAGGTCTCCATTTTCCACACAAGCTTTGCTAAAATTGCAAAAAATTTATTTTTCGCACTGACATAATATTTTTTATGAAATTCCCAATCCAGAGCTGAGTGTATTTCCCCATGTGGGGAACCATCAACTTCTCCCTGAAGATAGGGGCCCATAGCATCCCTCCACACCTGCTGAGCCATTTGCAGTGTGGGGTCACCAACCCTGCTCTCCCTCCAGGTGTCCTTCGTGGTCCTTGAGAGGATGGCCCAGACAGGCACCAGCCCTAAACTGCCTGTTTCTGCAAGGGGAACCATCCCCTCCCACTTGGTCAGAGTCTATATCAGCCTAGAAATGGGGTGATTTGAGTCCAATTCTTGCAACTATAGCCCTTTCCTGGCAATTGACTCAGGTTGGGGTTTTTTGCCCCCCAAGAAGACGGCAGGCAATAGGAATTGATGATTTGTAAACCATTAAAAACATACCTGGAAAAAACCTGCTCCCAGTAAGTCTGGTTCAAAGGGACAGATTAGTTTATAAGTGGAGAAAGCAGAAGTATTCGGTGCATTATTTGCTTGCTGTTTGCTGCAAGGGAGGAGAAAGTCAGAAAAGCACAGTGGTAAGCTATGTTGCTTCAGAACAAAATATTTACATTTTTCCACATTTCCCATAAGGCATTAGCACTTTTCCAAATGTGACATAGGAGAAGCAAATGCTCAATGGTCTGTGTATGTAATGTTTGCTTAAGTACCATGACATATGTGCATGTGCGTATACACACATAAACACACATGAGATATTTTAGTTTTACTATTTAAATTAAGGGTGGGATACCCTTCAACACTGCATTTCTCAGCATATGTGTTCTTATACTCACTTATTCTTTGTTTCTGCCAATGCCTAAATTGGGAATACTAAACAGCCACAAATATGCAGCTAGCGGAGACGCAGGAATTCATTTGGAGGGAGCGAATTTTGATCTCAACCTGATATGTTTACAAGGGAAAGAGTCACTACAGCTGCAGGAGAGGAGATTTCTGTAGTGGTATCTGTCTGTAATGTGTATCATGGCCTTGTTTTTGCAAGTGCCTCAGGGCAAAACTGAAGCTTTTAAACAGAAAACAGCAAGTAGTTTCAGTGCCATGTTGGGGATATATGTATATGTACACATCTGTATATATAGGAAACACCTGTTTGCACATTGTTGACATGCATTTTACTTTTTTACACTGCCGTGGCTACCATGAAATGCCCAGGAGAAGGTAGGTGGTGGGTACCTGAGAGGAGGCAGCATCCCTACAGTGCAGTCCATTGCCCTCCAGGTGAAGGCGAGCTCCTCCAGGGACAGGGAGGTGGCCGAGGGGAGCTCTGACCTGCAGAGCACTTGCTGTGCAACCCCTTGACATGTGCAAAGTCCGCCTGTCGTCACCCCGGCCAGTGCCACAATGAGCAACGAGGTGACGGTGGCTGGGAGCGGGGTGGGGATAGCAAGGGAGGGCTGGAGAATAACAGGCAACCGGGTGTGTGCTGGGGAGCAGAGGAAAGGGAAATTCGACACAAATGCAAGTGTTTTACCTTTTAAATCATTTTAGTGCTCCACGGCCAAAATGCTGCTCTGGCTTGGGTTTCTGGAAATCTGTGTCATCTCCCTTCGTATCCTAATTACCCACTTTTTGAGCCTGGTTATTGGTCACCCCAGGAGATATTGGTCACCTTCAGCCATGGGTTCCTCAGGAGAGCATCAGGGTCCGGCTCTGCTACCCACATGCCCCCATCTCAAATGAGGACTGGGCTTATGTGGGAGGACAGCTCTAATGCTCTGACATAACTCCCAAGCTTGCTGTTGCTTTTCACAGTTTACCACTCTCCAGCTGGAAAATGGTTATCCAGGCTTCAGGAGATCTCACAACCCTCTGCCACATTGGTGTGCCTTGGATGCAGTAAACTCATTGCATCTCTGAGCTTGAACCTGCCTGCAAGCTTTCAGGCAGCCTGGGCGGCGTCAGGCTTGCAAGGATGCCCAGATGTGCGGGCACAGGGCACCCCCAGCACCAGGAAGTGGTGTGGCCGGCTGCGGGAGGGGGATGGCAGCTGAGCTGTGGCAGGATCTCTGCTGGCAGAGCTGGATTGGGCTAAGGGGCTGAGACAGAGGGATGGGGCTAGGTTTTGGGGAGGTGCCTGGTGAGCTGCTGCTGCTGAGAGCCCCTTGCCGCCAAGGGAAATCGCACTGTACTATCCATCATAGTAACAAGCTTAGCAAAGAGGAAGCATTATCCCAAGGTACCCCACTTTAGGCAAGAAATGGAGCTCAAGAAGCATGGCTCAAGAGGTGGGAAGCATGGTTGTGGAGGAAAAACAGGCAGAACTGGAGCTGTTTCTCCTGCCCAAGACCTGCACCAGCACCATGTGTACTAGCAGGCACCTAGGTCACTTGTGCAAGTGTCAGAGCCAGGCTCTGCATGGCTAGTATTCACAAAGGTCTGCATGAAACATGTAGCCAAGCTGAGTTTTTACATTTATTCCCATTGACTTAGAGCACTGAAGTCACCTCTTCAGTCTCAAGTCAGCTAGACAATGAAAGGATTACACAGCCAGGCCTTAACTTTGCTGCTCCTTAGGAAAATGCACACAAACTTGACCCAACATTTTGTTCACTGACCAAAAAGGCAAAAAGTCCATGGGAAAGAAGTTTTTCCTGGAACACACTGAACAGGAATATTTGCTGTTAAAATGCAGTGATCTCTTTGGAAATCAAAGGGCAAAAGTGTCCGTATGAAAAATTTCCTTTTCTATGGCCTCTGTACACCCATAGTGAATGAAGCCAGAGCAACAAAAACACCAAGATTTACACTCACCAGCATTTTGCCTGTGTCTTGGCAGCTTGTCAGTGTGGGTTGCACTCTCTTTGCCCACCTCAGTCCATGCAATATGCCTGAATGTTTCCTCACCCCAAGCACGTGGGATGCAGAGACTGGGCAAACACCTGATGCGATTTATTTTGGTCACAAACATCACTCTCCCTGTCCCCACAGGTTTTTAAAACCACCAAGTTTTCCTTTGTCTTTTTTGGCAAAAAAGCATCAAGACACGCAGTCCTCTCAGTACTATTGCCAGCCTGAAGTTGTTGAGCAAGTCTCTCAAGGCAGGTTGAGCTGTGCTGTGAAAGCTTTCCTATATTACCCACCACAACATTAAAACATTGGCAGGGAAGCAGAAAGAAGATATTCATGACTCTCTAACTGGACATTGACTGTCCAGCCGTAATATTGCTTCCTTTGTTACAGGAATGAGTCCCATTGATAGTATAATTTCATTTTTCTTGTACGGTATTGCATGAAAAAGATTTATTTTTTATTTTTTATTGGAGAGCAGGTGGGTTTCAAGGTGTTAGTCGGTCTAAGACACTATGGGGCGATGCAGCCCATTGATCATGCAGTGAATTATAACAGAGACACTGCTCTGGGCATGACTCAGCTGCCTTTGAAAGGGAATCCCATCTCTTTTGGGGATGCCTGGAGGTCAGGCACCCTGCTGGTAGTGAGTGATTCATACGTCGCCATACTTACACTGCTATATATAGCACATTCCCTGTCTTTAATGCTGTGGTGTTCAACCCTTGGTACAGGGAAAAGGGAAGTCCAGGGTGATCAGATGTCCCTGAAGCAGGTGAGATTTATTTTGGGTGGGGGAGAGGCAGGCAGTGGCTAAGGAGTGCTGTCTGCTGCACTTCCAGCTGCCCCCGTGACTTGAGATGGCAGCTTGCTATCAGCTCCAGCATCCTGCTTTGGTGCAAAGCAATGTGCTGTAAGGGACAAACTCCTTCTTACCCCACACAAGACCCACCTCAACTCAGACCTTAGTGCTGAGTCTGCAGGCAGGTGCCCTCCAGCCCCACTTCTGCTCAGTTATGCCCACCCAGCAGCTCCCTTCCTGACCATCACCCTTCCCTCTTTGCATCTTCCCAGCCTTTCTGCCCATCTCTTCCCACCACCACTCCCCCACCTCTCTCCCCTGTTTTTCAACCCACCTTTTGGGTGGGTTTCCCTCCCCTCTGTAGGAAGAGCAAAGGGAAGCGAGTGGGCGAAGCCTATGGTCTTGGAGGGGGCACAGCAGCATCCACCTCCTCCAGCCCCATGTGCCTCCCCATTGCTTCCCCGGGCAGCCGTTGCAAAAGATCAAAGCATACAGCAAAAATAGCAAAAGGGGAAGAGTTTGTGGGTTTGACATCTGGAAGCCAGAAGCAGCTCCTGCTTTTGAGTAGGCAAGAGGTGAAGGAGGAAGGGTAAAAGTGGGTTTACAGTCTCTTTTTTTTTACTGGGATTAAAAACTTCTTATAAAGTTATATGGTTTGCTGTTACTTGAGATAGCAGTGTCTGTCTTAGTCCTCTGCGAGTCCCTAATTTCAGAAGTAGGGATGCTAACAGCACTCACAAATAAAGAGGTGGGTATTTTCTGACAAGCAAAATACTGATTTATCTGTGATGCATCATCTGACAGCCTTATTTTTATTCCAAAGGGTGTTAAGAGGCACCTGGGAAATGTCTGTGCTGCTTGGCTGAATAAAACAGGTGCTATTTCCTTTTAGGGCTGGAGGTTTTCAACGATAAGGGCTCAGAAACCACCCCAGACCCAAGGGGATGTTCAAGTCAGAGCCCAATTTTTCAAAGCCTTTCACTTCTAGGCTGCCTGTCTCCAGTCCTTTTGCAAAAATCCAACCTCTGGACAATACCACCAATATGTGTGATTAAAAATCACACCACCAAATGAGGGTGAGGCTTAAAAAATGAAATTATTTAACTGTGTGGCAGTCTCAAAGTGCATTGCACTATTGGACTCACTCTATAAAGGGAATTGAGTGGGCAAAGTATTTTATAGCAATACGCATATCTGAGTAGGATGAGAATCATTGGAGGCAACCTAGTGTGACATTTTCTGGTGAAACCATTTACCGCAGAAAAATGTAATATACAGGGGATGATTCGTGTCCAGTGTGATGAATAATTTTGGCCCTGGGGAAAAAAGTTTGGAGGGAGTGTGAGATTGAGATTGGAAAAAGACAGTTTTGGTTGGTTTTCTTTTAACAGGAGAAGCCCATGAAACAAACAGAAAACTTCATTTTGAATGACAAAATGTACCATCTGATCCCAAGCAGGTTAGAGTTTTTTTCCTTTTTTTCCCCCCTTAGCTGTTAATTCTGTTGAAGAGCTGGTGCTGTTGGTAAATGTTTTGTGGCCCATGGCATGGGGAGGTATGAGACTCCCTGTGGTCCTTTCTAAACTTCACCACCATAATCGCTTGCCCTTGATTGCCTGGATGTAGGGTTAGTGACCACCTCCCGCTCCTTCATCTACTGTTAAAATAGCTTTTTTCCTCTTCCATTTGCTCCTTCCAGTCACTAAAATGGAAAATGTCTCTCATTTGCAATGGCTTGACATGTGTTTCTGGTGGTTTCCCCACCTCGAAGCAGGGTTGCTGTTCCCAGCCTCAGTGCACAGTACCAGACACATGGCTCGTGATGATGTAAAACCCTACCAGACTGCATGTCTAAGTGCTTGCATTGTGCCACTTTCATTAGTACGGTGATTAACCGTCTCCTCGCGGTCTCATGAATTCCACTTGCTCATCAGCCATTGCATAGACTAGGAAATCGCAGAATTGGGAAATGCTCACCAGAAGACTGGAGAAAAGGAAGGGAAAAAAAAGAGCGTGCAAGTGCTGGAGGCTGGATTGGGCAGGAATGAGAGAAGGAAGAAATGCAAAGGGTTTTTTCCTTTTTTTTTTTTTTTTTGGTGGTGAGGACAGACGAGATGATAGCTGCCTACATGTGAAACTGGAGCTACATCCAGGAATGGTATTTATATGCACGGATGTAGCTTTCAATCAGGATGATGTAAACACTGCTGCAGAATTTTTTGACCAGGCTGTTTGGGAAACGTGATGGATTAAATATGACAAACAAGATTCCTAGATGTTTATTTATCCGCCTTTTCATTTGTGCCAGTTTCATGTTAGGCAAGGCTCTGGCTACCAGACCAATACTAAGCCTCAGGGACAGGCAAGGCTGGGGGGGAGGGAGCCACAAAGAGAGTGTTTTCCAAGCCTCATCTAATTTAAAGCATCTTTTGCTGAGTGGTGCAACGAAGAGGATGTGGCTAACACAAATAAAAAAATCATAAAGGGATCAAAGTGTATGTGCAAATTCATTCCTTGTGGCAGGATTTCTGCCAGTTTGCTTGCTCGCTTGCTTTCCTAAAAAAGTTTTCTCCCCACTCCCAGCCCCCCATGATGGAGTGAGCAAATCGCATGTCAGAATCTCTTCTGGATTTCATAAGGGTTTCAGCATTGATGGATGGCCGGGATGACACCAGAGCCTGTACATTGTGCCTGAGATCTGAGCCGCTTCCCCTCGGTCCCATGGTTGCACATGAAACAGCCGCATGAGTGTGATCTATTTATAAGCGGTTCAAAGGCACCACAAATGTGGGTGGATGCTGGCTTGAAGCTCCAGGCCACCAGGAAGCTCTCTAGCACTTGCAGGAACCTGACGTTACCCCAGTGGGGTGAAAGATGAAGAAAGCTTGTCTTAAAAATAAAAATAATAAACAATAAAAATCAAACCTTTGGAGCTAGGATGATTCATACGAGGAGGCATCAGCTGAAACAATTTGGGTGACTGGGGATTCTTGTAAAAATGCCTGGGTCAAAAGGTGTTAAAATAACTGAGTGGGCAGAACTAATGCTGTACAGTAAATCTCATGGCAAAGGTATCTCTGGTGCTGGAAGACAAGCCGGAGATCTACATCAGATATGAGCAAATATGCAGTGTTCAGGTTAGAAACCTCTACTGCGATGAACATAGCAGTTTGTGTGCAGGCTGTGCTGGGGGATTCCCACTTGTACACTCTGCCAGCAAAGGGTAGCCAAGAGCTGACGCCACCCCTGCTTTAATATCTCCACGATTTGCTGTGCAAGCATCAGAGCCAGGGATAACCCCAACGACAATGACCGATTTCACAGGGCAGTTGCAGACCCACCAGAGCACCTCCATGGACCACTGCTGGGGCAATGCCGAGCGCTGGCTTCTCCATCCAGCCTCACGCTCTGAGCTCCTGCTTCACGGTGCATCCTGCTCAGATGATGCCCCAGCCTGCGTAGGGTTGGGAAGAGCTCCACCATGGGAGGGGACCTGGGACCCCAAAGAGACCCACTGCAGGTGCCATCCCCATCTGCGGGCTTGCACAGGCTGCCCTGCTGTCTTTTGTCCCTGCAATGCCATTACACACATGGAGGACAAGATGCTTGCCTTCAAGGCAACCACTGTAGCCATTGAGTTGCTGGCTACTGCCTAGTCCCAAGCCAGTTCTCCCAGTTCAACAAACTCATACTGCTGTGGAAACCACACGACGCATCAAGGCCATGGTTGTGTTTCCTATGGGAGTGCTGGCCCACTAGAATAACATCCGCAGAGAACAAAGGCTAAAAGCCTGAGCAAATCTAACGCCGGAAAAAGAGTCAGTCTAAAAACCGAAGGGAACATGCCTTCAAAAATCTTGTGGCATTGCTAATGAAAAATAAACATCCATTTTGCATCTGCAGAGAAAGGAAAAGAAAATGAAGTCAAAGCGCAAGGTCTTGTTCTTATGTTCTAGGAATTTCCTCCATTGAAGATTGTCAAATACTGCATGCCAACACTTGGGAGAATGACAACAGCATCTTTAAGTGCAATGAATCAAAGCACAAGAGTCAATTTTTATGGAACCCAAACTGCTATTCTTAGAAATCATCCAGAATCAAAAAATAAACAATTCATCAGGAAAAGAAGTGTTCAAACTCGCAGGGGAGATTAACTCTCATCTGAGTGGAAACAAAACCTCAAATGAGCCACATCGTCATTCCCACACTTAGTTAATTGCAGTATTATTCAAGGGCAGAAGCAAGTGGTTGGAAGGCTGCAGAATTGGATGGGGTAGATGCTGTCTTAAAAGAAAATAAAGGCATAAAATCATAGTTTTTCCCTCGTGGCTAGTTCCAGAGATGTTTCTTTGCCAAAGTCTAGGACAGGAGCATAACAGATGGATGGGGGTGGCTCTGGGAAACGAAAATGCTGGAAGAAGTGCAGAAAAGAGATGGGCACAACCTGAGGTCAGGAACCGAACTGTATATTTGGAGATGATTAAGAGAGCAGTCTACAATGTCTTAGGTCAGGAGCACTTCTGAGGGCAGACAACTCTCTGGTTGAGCAGGCAGAGGCATAAAGAGGTCTAGCTGTTGATGCATAACCAATTCAGGCTGCAGGCGAGACACCTGGACATAGGGAAGCTCTCAGCCAGCCTGGTTACAAATTTGGTGGGTTCTTCAACACAGGACATCTGCAAGTGAAGATCTGACATTTTTTCCCCTAAAATTAGTAAATCACAAGATAAGATTTTAATGCCAGAGCTACCAAGCAAAAACACACTACCTGTATCTAGCCAAAATAGTTGCTTTTAATGAAAAGCAGATGACCGTGCACTTCCACCACATGTGAAAACACAAAGCAGATTGACCTCAGCCTTGTAGGACTCTGGTTCTCAGTTTCCAGCCCTGGTGTTGATGCATGTGGGGCTGAGCATGTCGGAGAGGGGCAGCTGGGTGTCTTTGCTGTGGTGGGATTCACACTGCATGTAGACCTTCCTTGACTTGCTCTTTTCTATGGGAATGAAAGCATCTTGGGATGGTCCCACCACCAAAGGGTGGCCTGGGGGAACTGTGTGAATGAGAGGCCTTGTAATGATCTTTGCCACTTATGTTCTGGGGGGAGAAAAAGGACATCCATAGGCTGGAAGGTGAAAATAGTCATTAGCAAGTATCATTGTGCATTTACCTCTCTGGAGCTGCTTCAAAATGTGAGCGTTCATGGAACAGATTTTTCTGCAAACAGACTTGCAGTGAAAAATCTTCATTTCACACAAGATATCCCCAGAGAAAAAAGCAAAAGTCAAACAAATTTGTATTCTCTAAAAATAAAACTAAACAAAGCTTCTTGGATGAATCCATAAAAATTCTGACAACAGCAGGAAAGAAAAAAGCCTGGAAAAACAATTCATACAAAATAAGCACTAAGGGGCCTCTGTTACTTGCAGGTATATTCCCATTGATTTCTTTTTGCATCACACAAACACCAACAAAGTCATTAAAGTAAATTCTTTCCTTTTATTAGCAATAGCCACGGCTTGATGATTCAAACCACATTCAGTTTTCAGAAAGGAGATTTTGATCAAAGCATTTTTAAAATCAGATGAAAGAAGTATTATAAAAAATGTTCATGCAATATGAGCCAGGAATTGGAAATGGCTGTCCAGGAGAAGAGCTGGGAATATACCAGAAAAAAAAAAATACCAAAAAACCCTAAGCTAATACTACAAATAACTATATAAACAGTGTTACAAGTCAAAAAAAGATTTATAGAGGCTGTATTTCTTAATTCATAGAAGGAGGAATCCAATTGCCACTTTAAAATATGGTTGACTCAGTCGAGTTGTATGAGCATTCAGTGGTAGGATATTATTATTCTTACTTGGAATCTTTTCAAGCAGGTGACAGCATCCCAGGTATGAAAAGAATGGCCAAGCATGACACAACTGGGTTCTTCAGGATGGGACCTTTCCTTCTCAGATGTCCTTTTACCACTTCTCTAACATGGGTGGTAATTTGTTGGGGAAGACTTTCTGATACGAGGAACTGGTAGAGATGAGGGTATGGTGGGGTAATATGCACGCAACTCTATGCAAAGTTGGAGGAGAGAAAGTGAAAAGGAGATAATGGGTAAGTAAGAGGAGAGCAGAGATGTACAGAAATGACCCTAAAAAGATGCATGTTTTCCTGATGAAGGACCCTGTAGGAGATTCCCAGCAGGCTGGTCGGAAGTTCAGCTTTGCTAGCAGGGTTGTGTTCATCCTTGTCTGGTGGGTGGCTGTTCTGAAGAGTGTTTCCCTTCAGTATCCAAGGAATGCAGTTAAACACAGAAACCTTTGCCCTCATTTATTCTAAAGGCCTTTCACCCCTGTTTTGGCAGTGAGGAAGATGCAGAACGTATCGTATATCCCAGCTCTAAATGGGTCTCGAGTTCCTTCCATCAAATGGCACTGTTACAGGGTTTCTATGTGCTCCAGCATGGACATATCTTCTCTAGCTTTAAATGTACTCAGGTCCCAGAAGAAGTCTAGCCATGGAGCTCAACACTGCCTAATTTACTCTGTCAAGAAAACTTTGGAGACTGCCAAGAACTTGAGAAAATGAGTCTGCACTGAGCTGTGGGAGCTGGAGTCCCTGAGCTGCCTTGTTTGTGGAGACCTTGGATATCCCAGTGCTTGGTTGCTATCTGTTGTGTTGGCATTTTTGGAGGTAGTGAAAGCACAGTGTGTGGGCAATCATTTCCCACTGGGACACTGGTATCGGTATCCTCGGTACCAGCCCCCTCCCTCTCCTGCCTTTAGGGAGGTTTGGGAGAACTCCTGGTAGTGGAACAGCATCGCCCAGGAGAATATTGCAAAGGCAGAAATGCAAGATGTGATTTTTTTTTTTTTTTTTTTTCCACAAATATCTCATCTTGTCCCATTAAGAGTTGCTGGAGCTATGATTTTCTCTGCAAAAAACAATGGCTATGCTCAGACATATGAAAATACTCGCCAAAGCTATGATTTGCATTGCCACATCCATACATTTAAACCCACCTGTCAAGAAGAAAATGCCAGCGTAATTTGTGATCGGCTATTCCCTGGGACAGCAATTTCCCACTGTAAATGCAGGACAGTGGCAGGCACAACCACCACAGTAGTTCCCATGTCCACGGTCAGCTTCTGCATGAGTTTCTAGACAAACATAGTGGTGCTCCAAAAGTGCTACTGGGTTTCTGTGCCAGGGGTCATGACTATGAAAAACTAACCTTCATTTAAATTTCATGTCAATCCCATCCTGTGTGTTACTCCTTTAAATGTTAATTTATTGCAGCCTAATTAAAATGAAAATATATTCAGGACACCTAAGGATGAGGGAATGCTCTTCGGTTTTTAAGTCAGTGCTTTCTCCTGCAACTTTGTGGTTACCAGCACTGTGAAATACAAGAATAATCTGAATGGGATGTTTTGACTTGTCCGGAAGAAGTCTAATTTAAAATCAAAGGAGTTTGTATTGGGTTTTTTTTTGTTTTTTTTTTTTTTTTTTTTTTTTAATTTTAGGTGACTTTAATCAATACAATAATACTCAAAATAAAACTACAACCTGAGCCACTGCAACCTGGCTTAAAGCTGAAAACCAATCTGAAAGCATTCAAATTTCGTTACTGAAATGAAAAAAGTGTGGTATTTTATTTTTTATTTTTTTAATGCAAAAGAAATTCTTAGAGAGTGTGGGTGTGGTATGCACACATTTCTAGTTCATTGAAAAGCTTTCTTCATAGCCCTCAAACCCCTGTTTTAATGCATTTCCAAAGAGAATATTTTTTTCAGAGAGGTGCAGATTTCAGTGAGTTTAAGACGAATCAGGCCCTCCTCTCAAGTCTCTCAGCATCATCCAGGCCAGAAACATTTCCAGGGAAGTTATCCCTTTTTTTTGAAGCAATAAAAGTGCTCAGCAGATGTTCTCATCTACTGTCCCATGCCAGCCATCTCCCCTGAACTGCAGGTTGCTAAGACTGGATTGGCAGAAGCCAGCAGTCCAAATGAACTTCTGATTCATTAAGAATCAAAAAAAGCAATGAATTCAAGCCATATCAGATTTTTTTTTTTCAATTCATCAATCCAAACCAAAATGATAGCAATTCCAGGTAGGGTGAACTACTTTGGTTAAGCTTAAAAGAGAAATACTGCCTTGCCCTTTTAATCAAGTGAAAATTGCATTAAAAAAGTGAAGCAAAACAAAATAAGGACATTCAAAAAGCAAAGGTGGTTTTGTGTGGAAAAGCAACAATGTTTTATTTCAGAATATATGTCAGAAGAAACCCACATCCTCAGAATTTTAAGAAACATTTCCCAACTGACCTGCTCAGTAAGACTTATGCGAACTTTTGCAAAACACTCTGAAGTTTCCAGAGCTGGGTATTTTCATTGCAAGCCCCCCCTCCACTGAACACAAAACACTTGGCAAAACTTCTGTTGCCTAGATCTAATGCAGAGGGAGAGGGTCTGTGCCGGACACCCGGCCCAAGTGACACGCTTTCATCATCTGGAGAGGCTGACGCCGCACTAGGATGAGAGCCAACAGTTCTATTTTACAGATGACTAACATCAGACCATATTGTGCTTGTTTCTGAAATGGATGCACAACTGAACAGTGCTCTTGATGCTCTCTTGGTGTCACTGCACACCCCCAGCTGTGATGACTATCAAGAGCGTTCGAGTCTTGTTTCTGTTTAATAGTGGTTGTAGCTGCCATTTATGCTGCAGTATAAATGCAGCTGAGCTGGGAGTCCAGGGAGATACCGCACAAGTGTGCAGCGAGGCTGTGCTGTGAACTGCTAGTCAGCTAAACAGTTGACACGCAGAAGGAAAGGTTATTATTGAACAGGGATCAGGCACATTGCTGGGGACAGAGTCAATCCGTGCAAGAATGGGACGTGATCTGGTGACGTCTGTGGGTCTGCATATAAACCCATCATTTCTTCCTAACCTTGAAACAAAGAAACAAACGACATGCCAGATGACATGTTGTAAAAAAATTGATAGTTCAGCTTCTTTTGCCATTTCCATGTCCCTTTTCTGCTCTCTGGGCACATCTTGCAGAGCAAGCCTCAAATGAGCAGGGCATTCAGGTGCACAAGGGGGAGGAAGGACAGATGGGCTTTTCTTTCTTTCTTTTTCCCTTTTGCAATCCTTTCTGCTCATGTTTGCCTGGTTTCTGGTTGGTTTTCTACAGGTAAAGGGATGAGACATCCCTGACAGACATAAATTTTTGACTCCAGGTTTCCCTTTTGTTGTCTGTTGAACATATTCTTTGCAAAGCATGGTTTTCAATCAGCCACACCAAATGGCAGAGGGCAAATGGCAAATCTCAGGCTTCTCCTGAGATTATCAGAGCTTTTTCTGTAGGAAAAGAGAGCTGGTAAGGCAATAGGTGTGCATGAGAAAGGGAAGGAAAGCATCCTCAGGTTCCAAGGAGGTGGCAGGAGTATTTTTGATCTGGTTGAGCCGCGCGGCAGGAGGATCAGAGCGGTTTCTTATTTCATTTGAGCTCCTTGCCCATTCCTGATTTACGTTGCAGACTCAGGGTCTGTTTCCTTTTAGGCATTTAGCAGCACAGTGCCCTTGCATTTCTCCATCCATCATGGGCTGGCATGGCACGCACATGGTGGGGTGGCTGGAGGGGGGTTGGGGAGAAGCAAAATCAGCCAGAGCCTCCTA
This sequence comes from Morus bassanus, assembly GCA_031468815.1. Taxonomy (NCBI): domain Eukaryota; kingdom Metazoa; phylum Chordata; class Aves; order Suliformes; family Sulidae; genus Morus; species Morus bassanus. Next base: position 42,903,348 of record CM062574.1, read on the forward strand.
TGAATGCATTGCTGCTATTTGTGTTTTATTTGAAGAAATGATTAGAGTTTATTTTATTGCCAGGAAAGGCTGCCAGCCTTTATGATGACAAAATTGCTGAGTTTACTAGGAAGTTTATTTATATAGACTTTGAAAGACAGACCCTGCAATGACAGACACCAACAAAGACCTGGGGTTGCTGGCTCTCCCACTTCCCTCGCTATTCTGCAGACATATTAACCCTTTGCTCTGACAGGTTCCTATGAAAAGAGGGATTAAGAGCAAACATATGTACAAAATACTCCTTCTTCCCTGGGAAACTGGGTATTCAGGAAGTTTTGAGCTGGAGATGTAGACCTGAATGAACAAGTGGGTTGATGGATGTTTGCTGATGGTGCTATGGACCAACTCCACACATCTACAAGGACAGTAGACACGTCCTCACTGGAGGAGATGCCCATAGGGCGGCCATGTCCTACCATGGCTCACATCTCTGGGACAAGTGGTGCTACGAGAATTCTTCTCCTCTCCCACCGTTGCCCCTGCTGTAGGAATGGAATTGCCAGAACAGTTACTACCACCAAAAAAACACATTTCAGGGAGGGCAGAATCATGTGCTGAATTAAGGCTTGGCAAGACAGTGGGTTTTAAGGAGAAAAATATATGTTTAAATTTTCCTAGGTGTCAAAATGCTATCCTTTGACATATTAAAAATGAAAAGGTTTAATTTGGAAAGTTTTCAAATGTTTCATTTCATTGCTAATATTCATTCATTGGTATTATTTTTCTTTTTAAAAGTGGCCTGACTTGGGAAAGTATCCAAAATAAACCAGAATTAATTAAAACAGAAGTTTTGTTTCACTTGAATTCATTGCATTTGTTTGGTTTTGGAGTAAAAAAATACCCCGTTTTCTGCTTCAATTCAGACTGAACTCTCTCCCATGTCTATGTGGCCATCGCACAAGACCAATCAGCTCTCTTTCCTCATCACTGTCTTCACCAGCGCCTCAGGTCTACTGCTTGGCTTAGAGAAAGCCTTTTATCACACAGTGGGGATGGCAGGCAGCTATCCTGTATGGATGAAAGACTGAAGAGAACCCTAAACATAATTTACAAGTATGTTACATCTACACAAGAGCACTCTCTCTGACTTCCCATCAACTCTTGCATCAATATCACATATGTGGTCGTGATATCCATTCCTTCATTTCTGTTAACACCAGGTTTGAGCTCCTAATACCAGCTTCTAACATTTTGAACTTATAGGCAGCTTTCAAACAGCTGCCATTTTTTAAAGAGAACCAGACCCAAACCTCCGCTCTTTTCTTTTTTTCCTTAAAATGTGGAATTTCCCCCCCATAAAATTTTACTGACATGTGTGCTCAGATGGGCAATGTTCAGATCTTAGCCAGAGACTTGTTTGATGCTTCACAAACTACCGGAGCTTGAAAACCACCAAGAAGACAAGATTTCTCATTGGGATATTTAGTGCATGCTCTTATGCTGGGATGGTTGGGAAGCCTTAAGACCAGGGACATTTTGTGAGGTGCTCTCTGCAGCGGGCTTTTTCCTTCCATACCTTTGCAAAGTTGCATCCCTTATTAAGCAAGTGTCTGGGATTTATGAGAGGAGGAATATATGTGCGTGTATATATATATATATATATATGCACATACACATTCATTCCTTCTTTAAAAACATTTACAATCAATTTTCTGCAACATACGTACATGTTGACTTCATAACAAAATTTTAAAAGAGGTCATTGTCCTTTGAGTGGATAGAAAAATTGGGACTTTTGAGATCTTGACCAGCTTTGTTTTTTTGAATAAAGTTTGGCTACTTTAAACTCATACAGAGAGCTGACAATGTTTCCAAAAAGTGAAGTACTAGCAAAAAAAGAGAAAGAGAAGTACTGGTGAAAAACAATGAGGGAACTTTTCTTTATTCTTTTACCAGCTCTGGTTGGCATTTGTCCACATTACTCACTTACAGCTTCACAGGTTAAGACTTTATACCACATTACACCTGAAACTTAAGCAAGTACTTAAAGTTACAGCTTTCTTGAATCATGGCATCTTTCTTTGAGGAGCTGAGCCCTCTAAGGTGCTGAGCGCTCTGGCTCCCATCCAGCAGAGCACTCAAACACCAGCTTACATTTCACTGTGCTCAAGAACAAATTTAAAATTAAGCATGTGCTTAAGTGCTTTGCCAAAGAGGAGCGGGATTACTCACATACCAAAAGTTAAGCATGTGCTTAAGGTGCTTTCCTGGATTCAGGTTGGAACAATCAGGAAATAATGATGCTGTCTTTGGGCAGATTTAAAAAAAAAAAAAAACAAAAAAAATTGGAAAAAAGAAAGTCACATGCTTGTTCTGACAGTGGCAGAGTCTTCCACCTGAAAGTAGTTTTATCTAACTCTGTCCAGATCGTGAACAGTAAACAGAAAGGGAAGCCAAGTCTCTCTTCTACTTCTATAACTCCTCTTACTGTAGCATATAACTGACAGCATTTCTGGGCTGTAGAGCAATGTTAGCATCCCCATGTCACTATAGCATCTGGATACCCTAAAGGGCCACAGAAGAGCTCTGAGTAAAGTGGTAGGTGATGGTACCTCAGTAGAATGCCCTTTCCTTGGCAGGAGCACCACCATCAGCCCAACACCTTGCTCTGGAGGGAGGGATGATGCAGGAGGGAGGAATGACTTCTTAGCCCCCTATCTGATCCCATGCATAGTTGGATTTCAACATGGGTGCCCCAGCTACTTGGTCATTGGACTGAGATCACCTTCCTTTCCCTAGCCAAGGCCTGAATAAGAGCAGCCAACAGGTACATCATGGTCAGTCACACCTCCTCCATCTCAGTACTTCTCTGTTAACCCTCTGTCCATGTTTTGCAGTTGTTTCTCAAAGACCTTTAAAAACAGGACTGAAGTATGACAGAGGACCCAAACCCAACTTTGGATGGAGCTTGTGCCATACCTCAGGACTCAGCACCATCTGTGGGTTCCCTTGGGGGAAAACCAACACAGCATCATAACCTTGCCTCCTGCACACCATTAGGCTTACCAGAGAAATAAAACCATATGCCTTTGCCTGTTACCAGAGAAGTCTGGACTATGCGGTTGTGACACACAAATGTAATGGTCTCAGGAAATAAAATGTTCTTTCTTTGGAGTAAAATGGTCAATCAATGTCAAAGCTAGCCCAAGCTCCCTGATGGTCAGAGACGGGTGGAGACAAGACTCAACTGTAGAAATGTAGGCCTGCTAACCCTCCTGATTTTTTGGGATGGCTGTGCTTAATATCACCCCTTCTCCCTCCCTCCTACCATCCTTGAGCAGATCATATCTAGGAACCACATGTCCCAGCATATTTGTCACTGCCACTTACCAATACAGTACTTTTTTTTCTAGTATTGTAACTTTTCCATCTACTGAAAAATCCATATGGAGGAAGGTGGTAATATTTGCCCACTATGTGGGAAAAGCTCTTGGCCCCAAAGGGCTAAAATGTTCAGAGGGGGGATGCTGCAAGCTCATGTCTCCATTGTGCCATCTTTGGGGAATCTGGCTCAATATCTGTTCCTTCAGTCTAGCACTTCTGAAGCATTGTAGCAGGTAAAACTAAGCCAAATTTCCTCAATCCTCTGTTAGTGTCACTAAAAAAAATACCCCTAAATTAGGTCCCAAATTCCTGTGATCCTCATAGTGCTGAGCAGGGATGAATAGCTTTTGATAACAGTCCTGGATTTGATGGTGTGGCGAGATTTATTTCCTGATCTTTTGCCCATCAAATCTTTGTCTGATCTTAATTGTCAATCACATCATATGATTTCTCCAGAGAAATGAAAATAGCAGCTATTTGTCTTGAAAATCCACCCTTTGATGTCAGAATTCCAGGAAATAAAACACCTTTATAGTTATGGGATCCAGACCTGTCTGACCGGGATGCATTTCCATCAAGACTTGTGTGTGTTTGTTGACTCAAGTTTTAAGACGTTCTGCACCTTTTACAGAGGTTCACAATCGGGCATTCATGGCACATTCATTTTTGCAAGAACTAATATAGCCAGGGTCATTTGCTTCAGGGACCCATTGTCTGAAATGTGCCAGGTCTCCCCAACCTAGAGTGGGCTTCCAGGGCAATGCTCCCAGTCTGAACGAGTCCAGCCCTCACTGTGATGCTGAAATAAGGGTCTGGACGTCCAGACCTGCTCATGTGCTGGCTGTTTCCCTTAGGGCACTTCAGACACATTTTCTAACAGACTGTGCATCAAAGGTGCCTCTGACACATAGAGCACCTCTGCACATAAAGCCATTGGGCACAACCTCCTCCTTGAAGGCCAAGCCTTGCCCATCCTCTGCTGATGGGCTGGTATAATGGGACAGCACTGTCCTTGTCCCCACCATTCCAGACCACCCTTGGATTAAGGGATAGCCACACAACATCTTCTCCAGCTCCCTGGCAATGGCAGCATCAACTGATTCCTCCCAGCTGAGCACTGGGGAAGGAAAACCTCCCTTTCACACAGCTCTGTCCTTTGGATTGACTCTCTTTGTGTCAGCAGGTCAGCCAACCATCATTGTACAGCATGTTCACCTCTGTCTGGAGAATTTATTTCTAAGAAAGGCCAAATCAGTGTTCCAAATTTTTTGGTAAATATCAAGAGAGTTAGGGAAAGGCTAATTAAGAAAAATTTGGTCACTTCAATCTCATTATTTTTCCATTAGTCTTAAGGAGTTTTGTAGACTTTGGCTGCAGACTTTGGGATTAAATATGTGCCATGACCTGGGGGAAGGTTCCTTGTTGGTCTTTCTCCTAAGAACTGCTTCCCAACCATGTTGGCTGGGTGGGAGGGTGGGTCTGCCACATTGAAGGCACATGTATATATATTGATCCATAACACCTGCTACCTGCTGACCTTTTTCTTTCTACAACCAAGTCTGTGAGATCCTGTGATCCTTTCCAAGATGGCACTCATAATTTCTTGTTTGCTGTTTTTTCTAATTCCCAGTCTTTCAGCCCGTCTTTTCTTTAGACATCCCTCTTTCCGTTCCTTCCAGCTGAAAATTGCAGCTTTCATTTGGTTCTTCCTCATAGATCACTCTGATTCCTTGCTGGGGCTGACTTGGCTGTGAATCTGATTTTCCCTGTTCTTCCCTCAGACTCTTACAACTCCACCATATACCATTTGAAAAAAAAAAAAATTAGTCCCAGGGCAAATTCCGCTTTTTGGCTTTGCAATATGGATCACCTTTCCTCCTTTCCCTCCACAAATCCTCTGGTGCCTTCTCAAATTTGCAGGCTATTCCTTCTTCTTTTTTTTCCATTCCACCAGCAATTAATCAATCAATCTGGCAACCTGGGGCCAATCTAAAAATAATAATAAAAAAAGAAGTAGCTGAAGGAGAAATTTGCTCTTGCTTATGTGTCTGCTTGATATTCAGACCTCTCCAAAAGCAAAGGACTCTGGGATGTACTTTTTAAATGCCTTTATAAAAAGTCCGCTGGTGTTCAGAACCTGGCAGGTAGCTGGAGTAGGTGACGGCATTATTTTCAAAGTCCGCATTCCCAAGGTGGCGGCTTTAATGAAGAGGAAGCTGATTTACTGCTGAGACAACATTGTTCCCTCAAGTAAAGCCAACAAGGGTCATTAGCACTTCATATATTTGGGTGAGTGCTGTTTATTCTGACAGGACAACCCTGTGCAGGCTTCTGGGGGTTGTAGTCCAGCCTTGTGCACAGCTTGCTGTCAGGCATCAGCATGGGGGATGAGCAGATGCCAAGGGGTCAGCAATGCATGAAATGCATCCTGTATCCCCCATGGATACTTGGTGTCCATCTCACTTGTATCTGGAGGCTACCAAGCCTGGCCCTGGCAAAATTTGTGGCATAGCCGCTGCATCCACACAACCAAGCCCTGCAGAGCTGGCCATTGCATGTTTTCTGCCTCCACCAGATATTAAATCAGTCAATTTGTAAGGCACTGAGGCATATGAAATGATCAGCTCAAACTTGTCTAAAATCGGCCCACCTCATCTCCCTGCCTACCTCCTCTGATCCATCTTCCTCCACACCTTAGAGCCTCTGCAGCTCTGCCCTTCTTCATGGTACTATTCACTGATGGAAAACCATACACACTCAAACCATTTTATTACAGCCCATGTTTTATTTGAAAGCAGCCAGGCAAACAACGGGTAAGAGTCTTGTCCTCTCTTTTCCAAACTGGAAAAGGCGATTATCTATTAGCCAAAAAGAAAAAAAAAACTTACAACCCATGTTTCCCTGTGGTGCCTCAGTCTGGGATCCTGCATTTGAGTGGGGAAGGGGTATGTGGGACATCTTTGCCCTTGACCCAACACAAGAAAAGCCCCCAGCACCTCACTTTGATAAAAATCACACAAATTTGAGCCAGCACTAAGGGCACCTTCCCAGGGCAGCACTTGGCCATTCAAGGACCTACCAGATCAAGCAGATCCTGGCTGAGATCCCTGCCTGGATGGTGGCAGAGGTTCAGATCTCAGGTCCTCTATGGGTGTCCTGACAGCTCAGTTTTTTGGACTGCCCATTTCTCTTTACAGCCATTAAGAAAATGTGAAACTTTGATCCTCAAGCGGAGCAACCACATTTTTTCACTCTTAGGAAACAGTTTTCACTCTGAGGGGCTACAAAACCATTTCCCACTCAATTCCACTAGCTTGAAATAAGAGGAAAAAAATAATAAGCAGAACTTGAAAGGTTTGGGTACAAGACTGTACTTTTCTGAAGTCTCCAGTGTATTGTGCCCCAGAGTTTTGGTTCAGCCCATTGCAGAGAGATGAACCAAGTACAGGCTCAGAGCAGGACGCTCTCAGAGATGAGAGCACCAAGCTCGGGGCTAGGCATGCAGCTGCAATGCAAAACACAAAACCCCACACATTCCCTCACTGCAGTCCTTTACACTGAAATACCGAAGAGGTTAAATGCTGTGCTTGCAGCTGCACAAGGAGTGGTGCCAGCATTTGAAATCTGGGAATAATTGATTCACATTTCCAGAATCGTTTTTATTGAAAAGGGTGGGGTGGGGAAGAGAGAGATTGAGATTGAGAGAGAGCAAGATTGCTATTAAAAATTTAAACCACCAAGCTTTGAGCATCTGGTTATGTTGGTGGCTGCTGTCAGTCTGCTGTGTGAGCTGCACTGCTCTGCCACCAGTGCCATCAGACACAGGCTGAACAGGACACTTGTGGCCAACCAGAGAGGACAAGGATGCATTTGATAAGGCTTTAAAAAAAACCAAACAACTTCTAAACAGTAAATCTACCTGCCCATGGCTCCTCAGGCACTTTGGTGGGAAATGCATCTAAATAAGGTAAACTGCAAAAAAGAAACTATGATGGGAAACACAGGAGACAGAATTTTACAGTGGAGAATTGTTCTCAAAAGGGGTTAAGCAGTCCCAGGCTTTCCACCAGAAGTCAGGACTGCAAATGGGTGGCAGAGCCATCACACTGCTCTGGACAAGATCAAAGGAGCAATACAGCTTTGTAACTGGATGCCAGAATTCCTGGACATGTTTGAATTAGGCATGTAGTGTTGCAAGTTATCTTTGGGAATGGATCTGAGCACTGCAAAGCAGGACATCCTCCTAAACACCTACAAGATCGTTGCCCATTGAGGCTGACAAACGTCATCTGATAGAGCAGGGGTTTCACATTGGATTAGCAGGAAAACAGGTCATGTATTGAGCACTGAAGAAATGTTTTTTTTTTTCTCCAGGAAGTACTGTTTGCTTATTCTTTACTGATTTGCTGAAAGTTAAACTTTTCCACAAAAAATTTTAAAAATGAGGTTCTAGATACCTGTCATTTAATATTTCCAAATTGCTGGGCTCTTCCATTTTTATTTTTCACATTCTATAGAATGGGAGATAATTGTATTTTTACTGGGGATGGAGGATGTCAAAAAGAAAAGAAAATAAATAAATTAAATTAAGCATCATAATTCATCTGAAATGGACTTTTTTACCCCTGCAGATTTCAGCTGGTGTTTTAGGTCAAATTTTGATTCCATTTTATTTTGATTCCACAAATTTTTTTGTTGTTGTTGTTTGTTTCTTTGTTTAATTCCTTGTTTTCAAAAGTATGAGCATTTCTCATATAACAGGTAGGAAGGCTGTTTTCTGGTTAGTCTTCTCTGAGATCCGGTAATAATTTCTATCACTGCCTCCCATAAATCCATGAATCTGAAGTTAATCTTTAAACTTTTTCACAGATTAGCATTTATGAACTCCCAGCAAAGAGCCACACTGGTTGGTTAGGAATAAAACACACAGCTGTACACTGTTTGCTTTTATCAGCCTGCAAGTTGAACACCCTGTTGAGTTGCATCTTGTGGTACCTTTTCCATCATGGTTGGACTCTTGGAGAACATCTCAATTTAATTTGGCTTGCATACTCTGCACATGCATGAGTTCTGCAGGGGACATCTGGTTTGCTGCATGTCAAGTTGCTCGGTAGTTCTGCAAGAAATCTATGGCAAATGAATTCCAGAGCTTTCCTTCTCTTGGTCTGGAATTTGAGAGTAGATTTTCAAAACTGAAACTAATCTTGTGCAGAGAAATCTGATTCAAACTTGTCCGTGGGACTTTGGCTCCAAACTGGTCAACAATCTATATTGTTTCATTTGGATGTCCTTGAACTAATATTTCTCCCCAGAAGTGATCCTTCTCCTACACAGAGTCCAGAAGGAAATTTGATTCAATATGATCATGCATTTTGTCAGTACATCTGGCAAGTCATACGCAATTTTATAGCCCTCAACTTGGGAGTCCATATTTGGCCACCAGGAGAGCTTTCTGAGCTTTTTATTTCATTCTGATGATTCCTTGATGAAACTCATGAGCAAGAGAGATAGACTTGGCTTGAAGCTCTGAAAGGCTAGTCAGACCATGAGAGACACATCTCTTCTCCACTGTGGGACAGACCAAGCTCCCTGGGCAGTGTGAGAGGGCTGAATGTGGTGTTTCTCTCTCTCGTTAGTTGCAATATGTGTTTCTGCCCTGGGTGGAAAAGCTGCTGCAGTGGGTTTTGGGAACAGGGCTGCCACTTCAGCACAGCTGTAGGGTGTAAATGAGATGATACAGTGCAGGATAGACTGTTGTTTAATATAAACTGCATTACCCATGTCCCTGAGAAGACTGTATAACACAGGGTAATGCTGCAAGCAGCAATTTCCACTCTCAAATTAAGACATTATTCCTTAGCCAAGAGCTACCTCCATCCCTCTACTGCTGGGTGTCGACAATCAGATCTCAGGAACTGATGAAGAGACCCAACTGAAACAAAAAACTCCCTCAGCAGGGCCTAGGCAAACTCCCTGTTAACTGGATCCCAACACGTTTAAAATTTATCGCTGATAATCATTACAGTGAGCAGCAGTTGGAAATGAGCACAGCCAAGGCACAGCACGGAGCAGCAATGCTGCGTGTTTGTAGCAGCGACACGTGCACTGGTATAATGCTCTCTGTGTTCAGGCAGGTTGGGACTGAAAATATCAGCTCCAATTTATAAGCAGGGAAAATGAAGCAAAGAAAAAAAACAGTGCATTTCCTTCCACGTCAGCTTTTAGGCTTGAAAACGACGTACAAACCTTTAAAACTGATGCATGCAAGCCTGCTGCTTGGGAAAGGAAATGGATTCAGCACATGCTGGTTTGTGCTACCAAGGCAAGAGTGTTAGCAAAGCTCACTCCTGACATCCATGAGGTCATCCACCTTCATACTGCCGCTCAACTTCAGTACAAACGACACTAGGAGATACAAGCCAAGACAGGCTGAGGAGACATATTAGAAAAGCAGAAGGGGGGAATGAGGAGGAGGTATGAGGTCATCTGCACCAACAGTATGTTAGGTACTCACATTAGAGTGGAGAACAGAGCCATTGACTTTATTGAACAAGCTTCCAACTGGTAACGAGGCTTGTTCCTCCAGTTATTGCATTGAAAGAGCAACATCTGGCCTGGAGCCTTCCAGGGGCCAAATCTTTCTCTGCTGCAACCCCGCTGCTGTCAGCAGAGTCACACCAGGGATAAATTTGCTCATGAGAAACTAAGGCAATGAGAGGGGCAAACTGTTTGGAGTCCTGCTTAAAAAAACCCAAGTCTTTCTGCAGAGCAGGCCAGGTATCTGAGCAATAAAGATCGTCACACCTTTAATCGTTTTCCCATACGCCAGAGCTGTGCATAATAAACAAGGGGGATTTTTTGTTTTTTTCCATAATTAGCAAAGGAAAACCCAAAGCTGGTGTTTCCTTTCCCTTTTCTGATTTATTTCCTTAGCAGCTAAGCTACAAGATCAGAGCAGACACTCATTAGGCAGGCAAAGTTGGGAGAACATGTACCCAGTTTCTCACCTCCCTACTTAAAGTCCAATAAAACATAAGGGAAAGGGGAAGGAAAAATATTACGATTTTAAAGGCACTTGGTGAGCTTCAGCAGCCGCCGTTTATTGAGCTTTCCATAGTTTGTTTCCAATTACTGTAAGGTGTCCAGAAGCTATGGCAACACAGTAATAATCTTCCAGTGCCGAAGAGAGCTGCCATCATCTGCAAAGCAGCATAGCTGGGTACAAAGGCACTACGGTGGAGGGAAGAAACCCTGGACCAAACCACTTGCTGGTGGCCCAACCAAATTCAGTGCCACCCATCCCTGCTCCAGTTCACCTGAAAGCACAGCGCAGGTAGATGGCTCCTGGTTATACCCACTGATGGAGCATCCGACTCCCGTGAAGGGTCAGGATTTGCCCAGGGCAATGGGGATTGCTTCAAGGGCTGCCAGACCGACCGCTCGGCATCAGCTACTGTGCTTACTCTGTGCTGAGACGCTGCCTGAATGCTGACATTTTAACAGCGCGGTCCCTTCCCTGCACATGATACGTCGCGAGGGAATAACAGGATGTATTAATGTCATTTTAGATAATAATATTCTTCTCAGAGTGGGCTTTCTGGCACCATATGTCCCTCTGTGAGAGAACTCTATCCCTATCGCTACAGCATTAGCTCTGAGCTTGAAAGCAATCCATTTGGGCCATTAAAACGACTTGTGAAATGTGGGATAGTTATCAAGTAATTAGGACCACATTTCCTTTCTCTCCCTGCCCAGAGCTCTGCACTATGATCTCAGTTCACCTTCAGCTTCGCTTCACCTTCGCCTTTTACAGACCAATGTGAGCACCAGCTTTTTGGATGGTGCTTGTCCTCTGTTCCCCTCCCCTTCTTGGTCAGATGGCATTTTTAACCTGTAGCATTTATTTCACATGCAAAAATTGAGAGGATCTGAGTTTGGAGAAGTGCCATGGAAATGCTCCATCTTCTATCCTCTGTGCAATGGGAGCTGTGGTACCTCTCTGCCTCCCACTGATGAGATAGCTACAGTTGAAAGGACTATCCAGGACTCATCTCCCATGGCCAAGAGTGAAGGTCTTGGAAAGATCTGCTGATATATAAAACTAAAAGAGCCATAAGGCCCTCTGTGATGTGGGGATTACCACGGGGCTTGGAAAACATGCCTGAGCACCCGGCTTTGTTATACTGCTGGAGCTCGGTGCAGGGCTGAAGTCCCCGCTGGACTGCATTTCAAAGCCCTCTCTGCTCCTCTGTTCTAGGCTGTGTTGGAAAGCGCAGCTCGCTCGGACACTGGTGGGGTGGGATCCCATCACAGCGTGCAGAGCACTTGGACAGGAAGGAGAATACCCCTCCCTGCCCCCACGCCCCCCCCAGGGTGGAGAGTCCTGGGCTGGAGCCACGAACCGAAGCTGCTCGCACCCTGCACACTTGATCTCTCCCCTGGTGTTTCCCCCACCGCTGCTTTGTGCTCACAGGTCTGCTTTTCCAAGCCCAGATGACCACAGCTGTGCAGGAGCCAGCACTAGCAGCATCTCTGTGCTGGAGGCAAGCCCATGAATGTTAATGCTGCCTCTGGCAGGAGAAATGTGGAAGTGCAGTGGCTTCATGGACGTTGGTACAGGTCCTTGCTCCTGGATATATCTCACAGTGTCAGGACCCACCCAGAGGGCTTTGGCCACCATAAGTCTGCACAGAGCACCAAGCTGAGTGGTCCAGGTTGCCAGGGTCAACGCTCAGGAAGACATCTCTTCTAGTTCCATCCCTCCAAAGGTTTGGCCATGTTCCAGCTCTATTTTTAACCAAGAAACTGGTTTACATAAACAGGCTCAACCTCTGTATGCTATTTCCCCTTCACACAAGCAAAGGCACTACTGCTCACACCCAACTGTTCATTGCTACATCATGGTCCCATGTTGCCTGGGAAGGGAGCGGGTCTGAGACCTGGCCGTACCTTCCCATATTGCGCCCTGCAACTTGACAAGAGTCAACCTCATCATCTAGGCTCTGCCACGGATGTCTTTCCTCCATCTCCTCCTTCCTCTGGCTCTTGCAGAGATGGGGCCACAAGAAATCTTCCCAAGTTTTTTGTGACTCCACTTTTCCCTCAGCCCCCCAGAAACCCAGATTAGAGACTTTCATCCCCCTCTTTCTTACCATTACCTCCAGAATACTCTCTCAAGCCATCACAGAGGCTTATATCTCAGCAGAGGAGCGCCCTGCTGGATGTGCTCCTCAACACCCTTTCCTTTCTGCCTCCTGGCCTGGAAGATTCAATTCATTATGGAAAGCAGCAGGGCTGAGGACACTGAGTCCCAGAAGCACCTGGCTGAAGCCACTAAACGATCAGCTGGGAATGAGTCATATTAGCAGCCCAAGCTCGGGAAACCCAGCCAGATCCCTCTGCACAGTACTGAAATAGATTATAACTGACTGATTACAGGCTCTGGCCAAGTCCTGGTGAATTAGAGTGGCTTACAGGGGGATGCAAGGATAAGGACTATTATTAGCACTGCTATTTATTATTTGGGTAGTGCTCCTATTGTCTCAAGTGCTCTCTGTCTTGTCGGCAAGACAGTTCCTGCCCCTAGCACACAGGATTGTTGGGATCCAAGGGTGTGACTGGAGATGAGCTATGTGCTGTGGGATGGATGTGCTAATGCTCATTTGGCATGCAGGGACGAACTGCACCATTAGTTCATCCTGACCAGAGACAGCTCAAGGCCAGGAATTGCCACACCACGTCTCTCACCAAGGAACGACTGCTACTGAGTGCTGCGAGGTGGGAGCAGGAGTAGCACAAAGTGGTAGAAACTGGAGTGAAACACCTCACACAGGGTAAACATTGGAAACAGTTGGAGCATTGGGCCAGGTTCATGCACCGGGAGCCTCCCTGGAGGGCAGGCAAAGCTATCCCAGGCTTGGCTTAGGCTCACAAGCTAGAGGGGAGGTGAGCAGCTGGGGAGGTACGAGCCAGTTTGCCCTGTGAATTTCTGCTATGTGTTCACTAGGCGTGGAGAATTTGGTGCTGCCATCTAAAGCCTGCTCAGAAAGTTCTATTCTTCTGCAAGAATCTCATCTTCCCACTGCTGAAAAAAGAGGGGGTGGAAAATATGACCCCAGTCCAACCTAAAAATTAACAACATAGAATCTTATTTTTAGGAATCTCATTGCTTATAAACCTGATTTTCACCCAAATCCCAGGTTCTGGCAGGGGGGAGAAGGACAGAAAACTGGCCTTTACAGCTCCTCGGATGAGCCCTGGTATCTCTCAGCTCCTTGGTGGTGGTGGCGACATGTCTAGACACTCTGGGAAACATTCAATCAGGAGAAGGAAGAACGGGTCCTGCTGTTAGGAACAATGCAAGAGGAAGAAAACAACCCATTTTTATTCTGTGCAGCTGTCTTTTAAAAGGACTATTAGGTCACTGAAAGTTTTAGTTACAGCAAAAAAAACTCAAAAAACAACAAAAAATTGGAAATGAAACTGTATATATTTTTGGGAAATTGCTTTTTTTATTTTAATAGATTTCCCTTTCAACTGTTTTCCAGCTGATTTTTTTTCCTTTGAGTTCTATGATTATTAATGGCTGTAGCACTAATGTGCTTGGAAAAAGCTCATTTAAGCACCATGTTTTTTGGATTATAAAGTATCTGAAAGATATTTTTCTTTTCTTCAGCCAACAATTGCCCAGTTTTCCCAAGCAGACATTATTCCATGCCATGGCATTGGATACATCGTGCCAAAACTTGGCTTTGAAGATAAGCGGGAGAAGCCTGTTGCAATGTGGTCATCACTTCTGCCATAGAGTGCTCTTCATGCCCATGTACAAGATGATGTTTGGGGAGAGGGGAATCCAGGGTCTATGCTGGTCCTGGAGTACCCACTTCCACTTGCTGGCACATTGAGGGTTTTCTGGTGTCACTAAAAACCCCAAATTGTTCTTTTTTTTCAAAAGTGGAATTAAGAAATTGTGGAAAGAGCTGTGGATAGACACAGACGTGGTTTGTCTATCTGGAGCATATGTTGTGGTGGTGGTGATTTCCGCTGACCAACTTGGTTTGTAATAGACCTGCGGGGTTCCCAGCAAGGGGGAGGGCAGATGTGTCAGCCAAACCATCTTCAAGACATGTCTACACCATTGCTGGAGGGATGCGGAGGTGATTCCACACAATATAACTCTTCAACAAGAAAAACCACAGCCAACACAGAGTCAAACCACCAGGGAAGTGATGTAGTAGTCTTTGAACACCCAAACTAAGCAACCCTCTGCTTCCCTGGGTTACACTCCAGCCTGGCATTGCCTGTCTGGACTGCCCAGCTCAAGGGCATGCAAACCATGCTCTGCTGCTCAGTTTAGGTGTGCCCTGTTGTCTCCAAACTGGGAAATTCAACCTGACTATGCTACAGGTCAATGTTTCCCAATGGCATTGGTTTAATTTTCAGCAAAGGAAGCTCAAAGCAGCCCAATTCCCATCTATGCTGAGATACACTCAGTGTAGAAGAAATGCATAACAGTGGCCCAAAGGCAGATTCCCATCATTACAGCTGCCAAGATGAGATGCCTAGGAAAAGAACTGAATAAACAGAGAAAGGATGAGGGCAGCTATTTCCTGGCAGAGCTTGCAGTTTTTAGCAAACTCTTACCTTGGAGTCAAAGCCCAGAATGTGGTGGATGTGCCTCTAACATCTGCCAACTGCCTCCAGTCCTACCTGAGTGGCTATTCCTGCTGGAGCAGAAGTGAGACTCTGTGGCACAGGTCCTGCCAACCTCATGTCAACAGGAGAGGGGACGTGGATTTCCCAATCTCGGCAGCTGTGGCCAGGCTACAGCCTTCTTGCACCTCTCAGGTGACCTCCTGGCTCTTTATGGTATAACAATGATTGCTTGCACATGCCCAAATATCTATTGCTGGGAGCCAACAGAGCTGCAGAGTGTTCCAGGAACAGCTTTCAAGGTCCTGCCTAAGTGAACAGAACAAGGAGTTTCTCTGTTTGATCACTAACCTGTACTCTGCCATTTGAAATTTATCATTTCTCTTTACCTCAACAGAGCAAGAAATCAATATGCAGTTTAATGCAAAACAGTGAAATCAGATCTTTCATTTTAAGGAAAAAGGAGAAATTTAAGCTGTAATAGGACTACTTCTGTTTAAGATGCTATGGATGGATGGATGAGCAGAAATGGCAGTAACACAGAGTATTTGGAGTGCTCTTCTCCCACAAATCTATTTAACATCCATCAGCTGAGGACAGTGTCTCTTGGAAGCAGATTGGATTGGTCAGGGAGTCCTTCCCAGGGAGGGGAAGGGGACAGAGCAGCAGTGGAGGTTGGTGATTCTTAGACCTTTTTGATGGTCCTTGCTTGCATTGAGAAAGTTCATGGACAAGGTAATTTCCACCAGCTCCACATGCACAGACACTAGATCCGAAGCACTTAAAGCTAAGGAGACCAGGAGTATGCAGACCTACGAAATAAGTGCAGGTAGGGTTCATCTTCAAGTGTTTTCCCATCAGAACTGTTCAACCAATATTTCCCGTCTATCTCCATTTTCTCGTGACCTTGGTAAGTTCAGTACTCCACTAAAAATAACCTCTGTCTTTTATTGCTGGGCAAGAATCCCAGTCTTCACAGAAACAGGGTCTCTAATCTTCACAGAGGCAGATGCTGGGATACCCCAAAAGCTCAGAAACTGGCAGGCAAAATTAATGAGACTTTCCCACTTATTGTTAAAAAGAAATCTCCTGTGAGTTTATAGCAGTTATAGATCCAGAGGCCCTTCTGCTCTCCAAATAAGCTGTACTTTCCAGAGGTTTGGGGTTGGCTGTGCTATGTTATGAACTTCAGAAATAGGAATTGATGAGATCTTTAGCAGATATATCCAAGAATAAGTGGGCAAAACCCCCAGCCCTGCTCTATGTGCTCTGGTATGGAAGGAGGTGCTCCATTTGCCTCTTGGGGACCCAGCAGCCCACCTCTGTTAGTTCAGTGGTTGGATGTGTGCAGTTAATGTGCCTGCACTGACCCCTTAGGTTCCCCTGCGCAGCTTTGCAAGCTGGGATGGGGTTTCAAGAGCACACTGCTATTGACAGTGATTACAATATGCCAGCAGCACTTCTGCCAATTGCTCTGTGTGTTTTCAGTGAAAACAAAGGGGAAAGAAAATGGTAAGTTGGAAGAAAATGGAGCAGAAGGCTATCTAATCAACATATTCATAAGAGAGGGAGAAAGGGAAGCTTGTTCTTTAAAACACACAAATCTCCTGAGCTCTGTGTGTGTGTTAAAGCAGTGGGATGGAGCTGTGGCTTCTTCCAAAGCAGCTTCTCAAGAGCTCTGTAGCCTGCAGACATCGTTAGGAGAGGGCAATTGTCAGTCCCTCTGCCCAGGGAAGAAGATGAGGCTGTCCATGCCTTGGCAGCCACTTCACGCTATTTCTCATGGGGGCTCTGGGCCAGCAAACTCTTAGCCAGAGCATCTCTGGAGAGGTTCAGTGTAGACAGAACTTTTCCAAAATTGAAATTTTCATCCATCTAGGTCTCTCTTTCCTTCCCAACTTTGTGTGTTTTGTCAGAGGGAAAAAAAGAAGCCAACCAAATTCCAGCTGCAGAGTAGGGACACAGCATGACAGCTTGGGGTCTGTCCTCGGTTTGGCTGAAAAATTTCAGAAGAGGAGGAAACCGCCAACTATTTCCCAGCCACTGAGAAAGGCTGGTGAACATTACAGAGAGCATGAGGTGAGACAGGCTGTGCGGTCAGAGGTCTTAAAAAGTGTTTCCTTGGATTTTTGTTTCCAAGACTAGCAAGACTGGATTAAGACTACAGTTTGGAAGAGTATTTTGGGAATAGTCCTATGCACAGAGATGCCCTCAGCCTTCTGCTAAACATTTAGGGCAGAAAGAGCCCAGAAGGAATCAGAAGTAGAAAAGATCAGTCCAATGCTGTGTGAGGAGCATGGGGCAAAGCCAAGGACAGAGCTGAGCTTTTCCAAATCTCAGCCCAGATTGTTAACAGTAGAAACATCCTTCCACCCCTCAGCCCAGGTTCTTGACCTGCCTACTGTGCTTGCCACTCCAGTTGGTGTTCAGGCCAAAACTCTTCTCTCTGTAGCATGAATTAATTCTTCTTTCCTTTTGCCTGATGGTGCTTAAAAAAATAATAGCAGCAATCCTTGAGCAGATACCATTGGGAGGTTAATAGGGAGAAACTATTTTTAGAACTCAAGGTATTGGATCATCCTTTGTTATGGCAACGAAACTTGTTATTCCTTGTTTCCTCTGGTCTTTTATATGCATCATAGTCATCAAGGCTTCAATCCAGCTTACAATAAACATTCAAAAACCTCAGGATTTTAGAACTTATTTGTTGTGTGACTGGTAAGAACATTAAAAAAGAGAGGAAAAAAAAGCCTGTCAAAAAACAGAGACTCGGAAGGAGGGGGACTCTAGCCTGAGGAGAAACCTTGTGCTTCTAGAGAAATCGTACTTGAGACTTTGGGCTGGGAAGCTAGAGCAGATGACATCTGGAGATCCCTTCCAGCCCGCATGATCCTGCGGGTCTACAACACCAAAACCCCACAGCAAACCCAGCCCAGAACACGGGCAGATCAGGGGCTCCAAAATGATGAAATGCTGCTGAGCTGTGCCTGGTTTTGATCCAAAGCAATAAATCTTTCCTTGCAGAGGTTACTCTATGCTTGGACCAAATTTGTGGAAAGATTTGCCAAGGTTCAGCCACGAGGTTCAGAGCAAATGCTGAAACCAGGTGTGCTGTGCCTTTTGGGGGGGTTTATTGTGAAGTCCATGTACATCTACAGGAGATATCTTGCCTGCTGTGGGAGAGCAATGCCCACTCTGAGATGGGGCAGAAGGCAGACCAGGAGCATGCACTGTCATTTCTAGCAAATTCATTGAGTAAAACATTCAGGGGAGCTTCGTGTCTCGAGTTACTTCTGACACCCATGTTAGCAATACATAAGCTCTGTAAAATGCACACAGAAATCATGTCATAGGTCCTTGGGTAGAGGAGCCATCTTTTCCACTGTGTAACTGTACTGCACCTTGCAGAAGCTGCATAAGCAACCAGGGATCCTGGACAACACAGGTTGATGTTCCCCAGTCTGCCCCATTCACTCACAATAAAAACCCCATGACTCCCTCTTTTGTTATTTTATTTTGCTAGAACGTAATGTGGTTTGCTTTAGCCAGCACCACTTGTAGCATCCTCTCAGCTGTTCAGACTGCAAAAACCCAGGAGAACAGTGCTTTTGAAAATAGGTTGGATTTCAGCATTCTCAGGACAAGACATTTCCATTTCAAAATACACCAGTTCTTTTTAAGGGAATACGAGCAGGAGACAGCCTGCTCCATCTGAGCTGTGTTTTAAATTTTACTGAGGAAAACAGAACTGTTTTACAAAAAGCAACTAAAGAAATTTGGAGGGAGCTGGCCAACAAACAGAAAAAAGATCAGCTATTCAAAGTAATGATCACTAAGCTCTTCAGTACCAAAACATTAGCAACTGTTGGCTCATTCCAGCTTTTCTTTGTCTTCCCTATCTCAGCCATAGTGTGTCATGCCCAGATGTTAACTGGAGGGAAAGGGTACTCTGAGCTTCTGTCACTGGGGAATGTCTGACATTTCAGTGTTTGCTCTGTGCTTTGAAATGACACAAGAAGTTGAAATTCCAAATAAGGCTCCAGGACTATCATCCAGAAAAAAAAAATTATATTATTTAGAAATGTCAGAACTGAGACGACATGTAGGTAGTTTGAAATGCTGAAGATCAGAACAGGAGCTGAAATGACTGCAAATTCTTACTTTCAGGTCACTACATTATTAAACCTAATTTCCCTGCGTGCCTTGTCTTATGGAGAGAGTGCATGACCTCTGCCTTGCTGGTGGCTAGCAGCAGAGAGAGACTTGGGAGAAGGCTCTCAATATAGTTTCTCTCTTCATAGTCCTTCTTGTAGCTCCCATAACTAGCCTTATAGCCCCCATAACTAGCCTGAGAGGAAATATGGGCTAGTTGGGCCATTATATATCTTACAATTGTTGGATGCTCTTCTTTGGACCATGCAGCCATGCCCCTGGATTAACACTATTCCTATGGACTCAGTCAGCACAAAAGTTGCTCTTTGCCTCCTGGGCATCAGGGTCCTCCCAAGAGCACAGCCATAATAAAGAAAAAGAGCCTGAGCTGCACTTTCCCTGAGGGAAGTTGAAGCGTATTCTGAATTGATTTGAAACCAGTCCAGTCAAAAGAATGAAATATTCCCCAATCAGGCCAAACTGAGCAAAATGAAGTGTTTCATTTCAGGTTTGTCTCCCCCCACCCTTCAAAATAAAATAGAAAGAAAAAAATTTAAAAAGAAGAACACTGAAGGTTTTCAGCACAATCACATTTCTTCCCCATGGGAAACAGCAAATCTGTGGAAGTGGCAAGTTTCCTTGGAAAAATCTTTCTCATCAGCACCTCTGTGTGCAACCTCCAAAAAGTCCATTGCTCTGATGTAGGGGCTACCCAGGAATTATGGCTCAAGTGCCTCTTGTATCTGTCCCTAAGTCAAGCTCCCAGCTCAGAGGATATTTCCCCAAATCCACTGCAGACAAAAGCATGATGTCCATCCCTGGACATCATGAGCCACACCATACCCAAAATAGGATTCCACTGAACACTGACACCCCCCATCCCATCCCTTTTCTTGTATTTGTATTTCTGCAAAAAATAATGCATATTTATACATACATTACAGGTATATATGTGTGTGTGTGAGTGTGTAAAATCCCATTTTTTTATTGCTAGAAACCACCACCATCTTCAGGGAGTATTGCTGCGTAACAGGTGAAGCAGGACTTGCACAGCATTGAGACATTGTCTCTGTTACATGGGTCTGTGGACGAGTGCTGAAATGCAGCTATCTGTGCTGAGCCAGGCATGACAGCAACACATGAGGGTCCTGGAAAAGAGGAGGAAAACCTAAGGCGTTTTCCTCTTCCCTGACTGCACAGCTCAGCTTGCAGCACCACCTTAATATCTTTCCCATACTTGCTCTGACACTGCCTGGAAAACAACGCAGTTATTAGCCCCATGTTCCTTGCAGCAAGCTGAAACACTGAGAAATGATAAATTAGATTTTCAGAGGATTGTTCTGAGAGCAAAAGACATGAATTGCTAAATGCCTTCCCCAACAGCACCAAGGGATGCTCTAGGGAAACAGCAAACAGAGAATAGGTGAGAGATGGCATCCGTCAGCACTCAGCCACTGAAGCACCTTTTCTCCTCCAAAAAGCTGGCTTTCAGCAAATCCCTCACAAGGACTTTCTGTGTTATAGCAGCTAGCCAAGGAGTTGTGCAATTAGATGTCAAACATGTTTGGAGAACAAAAGTGTGTAAACGGGATGTGATGCAATACTACGTGTTTATTTCTGAACATGAATCCAAGCAAATCCATCCATGGCCACTTCACAAGATGAATAAAATCTACCAGCATAAGACGCTTTGCAGTATTTCTTCTCTCTCCTCTTTCACTAAAGAACCGGGATGAAATGTTTTTAATAAAACATTCTTTTTTTTATACATATATATATCAAAGTTCAAATAAATCTTTACTATAATCAGAAGAATGCAGAGAACTGTAAAAGTTTAGAAGGGGTCACTTCTGACTGGCCCCTACTCCATAAAGTACAGTTTGATGTCCTGTAGTTTATAGCCGTACAAAGCCCAGCTCTTCTGCATTCAGATTGGCTGTTAATGTTGTAATGATGTTTAACTGCTGACAAATGAATTACAGGTGGGGAGCGCATTGCCCATTTAAGACAAGGACTGTTTAAGTAAAAAAATCTGTCATTTTTATTTGGTTGCTTTTTTTTATGTTTCTTTTTAATTCCCTCAAGCAAACAGATTAAGGAACATCATAGCCTGTCAAGTACTGTATGTTTGTAAAAACACCACATCTCTTTGATGCATCTATCATGCACTAGAGAGGAGAGAGAGGGGTTTTCTTTCACTTGCAGTGTAGCTTCTTTTTATTTTTTGCCACTAATTATGGAATTTCTCATTAAAATAACAAGAAGCACGTCTGGCTGGGATTCCAGCACATGTTTTCACTTTTGGAAACCAATGGGAACCGTATGATCTCTTCCTTCTTCCACGTCCCATGCAGCAATGGCAGTGTACAGCCCAGCACCAGCATCTGTGCCCTGCTCCACCAGCCCCATGGCCAGGCACCAGGAGAAGACACTCTCCCAAAGGCCAACCCATCTCAGCCCAGGCATGGGGGTGATGCCGCATTCACCAGTTAAATTTAAACTTTTAAAATTCATGTCATTCCTCAGGTTTTGGACCTGATTTTTATTTCTTTCCCCTCTTAGGCCTTTATCCTCTCTTATTCTTCTCCCTCCTTGTCCTGCTGCATTTTTTCTTATGGCAAAACTAACTCAAGCAGACCTGTGGTGGTTATTTATAAACTCTCCTTGATCGCCAAAGTGCCATGAACAATCATTTCCCTCCAGTTTACAGGAACATTCAAAGTGCTCCAAAACATATTTTCAACATAACTCACCACTTTGAAGATGCGTCCAAGCTTTTGTTTGTGTTTATTGACAGGAAGTTGTTTTTCATGGCTCAAATCAGGAGGGGGGTGATGGGAGGAGTGGGGGGAGAGGAGGAAGGGGTTTTGCCAAGCAGTTGAAGCCATACCCTGCAAAACCCATCCCTGCATTCCTGGTGTGCGTGTCGGCTTCCCCCAGCCACCTGCCACCCAACCCCGCTGTTCTTTTTAAAGGGGGAAAAAATGTAAAGGGATAAATTAGAGCAAGGATGGATGAAGACAGGTGAGAGGGGAGGAGAAACCTCTGTTATCCATCATGGCTTTGGAAGAAGAGAATGTTTTTGGGGCACCTCTTGGCCCTGGAGAGCAGGGGTGAGGCACAAGACCCCCATTTTGTCTCCTGGAGGAAGGCTGTGCTGGGGAATGGGCCAGCATAGCAGGATCATCCCCTTTCACAACTCAGAGGCTTAGGAGAAATTGTGACTCATGAGGGGGAGCGGGAAAAGGGGGGGGGGGGGCTGGCTGAATCACTGCGGAGAGCAGGGCTCTCTATCCTCAGCTCTGGGGGCTCACAGAGGGGCTTGTTGGGCTGCTCTCCATGGAGATGGGCAAGAGGTCTGCAGCGTGGCCAGTTAAAGATAGGAGCCCTTCTAGGTGGGGCCAAAGGGTGAGGGAGGAACTGGGGGAACTGGGCAGACAGTGATGGGAGAGGGGCAACACAGATGCCTACCTGCTCTCTGCTGCGTGCCAAGAGAGTCTCAAGCACTCCTGGTTCCCACCTCAACTCCCAGGCAACATCTTCAGGGAGTATTCTCTGCTGGCTAAACCGTCCTGAACTTCAGCGAAGATCAGCATTCTTTCTTGAAGGGCATGGTGATATTCTCTTCCTGCTCCCCTGTTCCATGGGCTGGTCCTGGTGGAGGAAACCAGCAGAGAGCAGGACAAGCCCCTGGGGTGCACAGGAAAGAGGCAACAGAGCCCGAGATGAGGACCTCAGCCAGCCAGAGGACTGCCATCACAAGAAAGCACCATGCAAAACGCAGCGGACCCATTGGTCTTGACCTCATGGACACATTCGAAACCACTCAGCAGCCCTGGCACAAATCACTGCCACGCTCCATTTAACAGGGAAAAGAGAGATTTTAAACAAGGTTGTATCAACCTTTTTATATTGACAATGGGACTGGTTATTATATACTGTGTGCCTGAGGTTCTTCCACTGAAAGGAGCGTAATGCAACACTGGGGGCAATTCTTGATCCCACTTACTCCCAATAATTATTACTTCTTGGCTTGTTGCTACACTATATAGTGTAATGTTATTGCTTGGAATGGTATGTTAACTTAGTTTTTACTGATACCATGTGTTCCACCTCTTTTATCCCAGTAGTGTGTCAAGAACTGTTTTTCTAAGGATGGTCAAGGGAATATGATTCTAATATTACTGTAGATGATATAAAAAGTTTTATAGACAGTATTCTGTGTTTGAACTGGGAGCCCAGAATTCAGCCATGAGGGCCTTAATCAGACATTTGAATTGCATGTTTTGGAGGCTCAGACTGGCCGGTGAGGTAGAAAAGGCACACACTTGATTACAGGCAATAGCCAGTTTGAAAGTCAGGATACTAGATCTGCACTTAGAGAGAAACAAAACAAAAACCTCTGAAAGCTGGGCTTATAACATGCAATTTCAGGCATCATTTAGCTGCAGAAGCATGATTTAAATCAGCCTGAAAAACACACAGGGACACATTGCTTACTGTGTTATTCCCATGAGTGGACACATAAAACTGTGCCTGTTAATGTGACAGTCACTGTCTTTACTGGCAGAGCCAGGGGTAAGACTTAGGTCCTCCAAGACTCAGAATAGAAGCTGCAAAAGGAGCTGCAGACCAAGGCATACCGATGATTACAAAGAAGCTTTGCACGCTGTCTGGCCTGGCAACAAAAACCTGCTTGCAGAGTGGGCTTTTTTTAATGTTACCATGCAGAGATGTGCAAGCTAAGGACTGGGCAATGACTGCCTGCTAGCTCAGTCAGACAGGAGAGCTCAGACTAGCTCTGCACAGCCCTGTGATGCTCCCAGACAACAGCGTGGTGCAGAAGACAGCCCCATGAACACTCAGGAGGAGGAGGTGCAGGGACTGTTCACTTGCTCACGGCACTTGGAGAGATGCCTGTGGTGAGAGAGCAGAGTGGAGCTGGGCTGCTGAAACTTTCTCCAGGGACAAGAACACAAGCATTTCCTCCACTAGTTTCTCTGCTTCATGCCAACATTTGCAGTGCCATTTCTTTCTCAGGTCTGCATCTGGAGTTTATGTTTTATCCACCTTCAGAAGCTGCTTGTTCAGCTCCTGTGAGCAACTGTAGCAGACAGAGACTGCACATCTCTCTCTGCTGCATTCAAGCAGCATTTCTGTGTTTACTAACAGCATGCTTTCTTATTCAATGATCAAGGTATTTCTTGATATGTTTTATAGTAGAACAGATCCAAGGTGCAAAAGGAGGGGACTTTGAAGGCAGATAGCAACAGCAGGCAGAGTTTTCCAACCCCTCCAAACTTTTACGAGCACTTCCATAATGGCATTTCCAACACTTGGGCCATGAATGCAGTGACAGTTGACGCCTCATACATCATAATCTGCTTTTTATTTAAAAAACAACGATGCTGTTTTATTTATTGCAGATGATTACCTTCGCATGGGATGAACGTGCCTGGAAATTCCAACACTTGTCTCGGCAAGCAGGCAGGCTTGCACTGTCTGACACAGTGTTCATCATTGCAGTCATCATTGGGGCTGTACTCTCCTCGTTTTGCAGGTCACTGCATTGCCTTGACGTGCTCATGCCCACTACTGGCATTATTGCTGGAGCTTCAAAGCTTTTCCTGAGGTTTTTGGCACCCTTGGGTGTGTCTTTTTGGGTTTAAGGAGCAAAAGTTTTGCTCCTAACCCAAGAGAGCTTCAATAGTACTGCAAGCTGGCGGCGCATTTTCCTGAGTTGACTGCTTACACAGGTTCAGACAGATGGACATCTGTTTTTCTCTCTCTGGACATTCCCTTTATTTCACTTTCAAAATCTCATCGAAGCCAACTTTTGGGACATCCTGTACTTGTCTGCAATTCTTTCATCAGTTCCTTGTTGTAGTTTGCATTGAGTGCAAAGGAACTACAGCTTTGTGCTTACCAGGAGCACCCAGTGGTAAGCAACAGCCTGGAGTGAGGCTGTGATGCCTCAGGAGGGCCAACCAGTGTGGGGCAGGGTAGGATAGTGTGAGCCAAGGTGATGGCTGGAAGGACAAGGCCTCCCTAGCAAAGCAAGGGCAGGGGACATGAGGAATGTGGTGGAGCAGGAGGTGCGCAGCATTTCAGCAGCAGGGAGATGAGGTAGATGGTCTCCTGGTCAGCTCCTTGCTCAAGCACCCTTAGAACAAGGAGAATTGGGTGACACCAAACCTACCAACTCTCACATATGCAACAAAGAAAATACTTCTACTCACTGGCTTATCTGGTGCTCCTCACTTTAAAAAGCGAAGGCAAAGCCTTTTAGCTGTAAGGCTAAGAAGTAGGCAAGCTAGGGTGAACAAATCTTGGATGAAACGCTAGCTTAGGTGAAGTCATTTGTAAGCTTCGGCCAAGCCACTGCCTTTGCAAATCACAGCTGGGCTCAAAGCAGGACAAACACCTGTTCTGGAGATCTTCCAGAGCTAGAATTGTCCAATACAGAGTGTAACTGCAACTGTAACTAAGAATCCCCAATTCCTCCTCTTCCTACTCATACTTGAATAATAGTCTCTCTGTTAAAAAACACAGGGAAGTACACATCTGGACTGTCTCAACCAAACAAGGAAGGTTGCTTTTATGCACCCCTGTCTGGCCTTCTGAATGTGCCCTCTCCCATCTCTTCTGAGGCTTTATCTACCAAGCTGGTGAGACCCACATCTTTGAAAGTCTGGCAAAAATTTCTGCCCATGTCTTGGAATCTGCCCAGACCAACCCATTTCTGCATTGATGCATCCTTAAAAAGAAATCACCGTGGAAAGGGGTTCCCTTTACCTTCTACAGAAACAAAGTTCCTTGCTTCACCCCAGCTCCATCAGATCATGGAGAGTCATTGGAAATGAAATCTTATATTTGAAAATGATCAGCCTCTGGAGATGACCTATAGGATCCCTTACCACCATGAGTTGAAAATGAACCACTTGGACCACAGACACAGACAAGCTCTGCTGCACCCCTGGCCAGCTCAACTCCCCTCCACTTGACGTCTTGCGATGGGGGAAGAGCACTGCTGCTACCCATACAGTCCCTGCTGGGATTTAAAGGCAAAGGATCCCATCTTGGGCCTTTGGGAGCCTCATTTAACTGCTCAAGATATGATTTGCTTTGCAATGCTTCCCAGCACGAATGCTGGGAAGACCTTGGTTCTGATTTCAGACTGCTTTTCTTTGCACTCTCCAGTCCTCATCTCTGTAACTCTATTTTCCCATCTTCAAAATCAAGGTAATGCTCCAAAACTCCTTTACAACTTGCTCTGAGCTCTCTGAAAGGTAAGACTGAGTCCCATTTTTCCATGGGACATACTGGTTCGAAAGCTGTTGGTTCACAGCTTTATAAATATCATATGAGATTTAAGACAGCAAAGTGTGAAGAACAGTCTATCTGCAAGGTTACAGCGACTGCTCCTGGTTTCCCTCTCTCATGTGGCATACAACATAAAAAGCCCAATTTGAATGGGAATGGTTTGCAAATAAATCATTGTGTCTTAATGAGGGGAAAAGGGAAAATAATCTCCATGCATGTCCTCAGCCACCCTTTTGCAGGGAGAGCTTGATAGTGGCTGCTGAGATTCGGGATGCATGCTGCACACACCAGACATGGGAAGAAGGGGGCCTTAGGTAATGCTGGGAAAGATCGCTCTGCTGTATTTATTTTTTAGACAAAAAACTGACCTGGAAAGCATCAACACTGTTCCAGCATGAGGAGGCATTTTTTTTCTTTTTGGGACTGACATGCAATCTTCTGAAGATTAAATTGGAATTTCATGCTTCTGAGGGTTTGGGACATCTTTTAGGGATCAAACCAGTGCTCATCTCCAGCCCCTCCAGAGGTGAGTAATGAGGCCAAATGCTTTTTTGGAATTAGCATGAGGACAAAATGACACCATGCTGCGGAGACATATTTTTAAAGAACAAATTGGATCTTTCTGTTATTGTTGTTGTTAGGTTCGGTTATGGGGTGGGGTGGGGGATCCAATGGGGGGACCATCCTGTTGATCTGGCAAATGCATCATCTAAATGCAATCTGCTCTAGCAAACAAGTGAACCCAGGGAGATGAAGGAAACCACATTAAAAACATGATGAAAGTTGCCTCGAGGCTCCTTAAGTCACACTTGGGCTTTGGGCAGTTGGGGCTTTTTATTTCTTCCTTTTTTTTCTTCTGTTAATAAACCAAAACCTAGCATTCTTCACTTTGGTGGTAAAAGCTGAGAAGACCCCTCAGCTTCTCCTCCCAAACACATACACACACACATGTGCATGCACACTTACATGCAATGGATGCCTGTTGCCTCCTGCCCAAACTGCAAACCAAGGACACATTAAAGGCTCACAGGCAAGAGATTTGGGTTCCTGGGGTTTTGGGGCCTTTCAGCAGCTGACCTGCCTCATTTGGTGGAGTCAAAGTGAATTTCATGGGAAGTAGTCAGCTAAACACTGGTCTGAGTCAAAGCAGACAATTCCTGTTGACACCAAGATCCCTTGGCATCTCCCAGTGGCTCCTCCAAGGGGTTCAAGCAACACAGAGCAGGAAGGAACAGTTCCAGGTGGGGACCCTGTGCACCCTGTGGGTATGACCAGCGGCTCCTGATGCTGGAGAGGGGAGAGAAAGAGGCAAACCTGTAACGCTGCGTTATTTCTACCCTGTTGTGAACTCTCTTCAGCAACAACAGAGCTAAATAAAACTCACACGTGGTTTATTTTTGGATTAGCCCTCCCGCCCCCCCAATTGATTTATGGTGCTATTGTTCTATACTCTGGCCTAACACACCAAAAGCTTTGAGGTTTGCAGCTCCCTCCCTTCTCCTTCCATCATGCAGGTGTAATTGCTGTAAAAGTGAGGGAGAGGAGGGAGAGGGAGGAAGGAAACAGAAGAGAAAACAAGGGGGAAAAATTGAGGCTGCAGATGCACACATCTGCTTTCTGACTAATTCAGGGTATGGCATACCCGTATGAGTCCCTTTTTATTGCTAACATTCCTTGTAAGTTAGAAACACTTTTTTACCACCCCCCTCCTTTTCCTCCAAACTTCAGATGTCCCAGAGGAATGTTTAAATTATTATGGAATCCCAGAGGAGTTTGCTGCTTCCCTTTTTAATTTGTTCCATGCTAGTTGCTGTTTTTTTAAAGCAGTGCCCAGCTTACTCTTTCCTAAAGGCAAGTCCAGGGCTCCTTGTTCCGGCTCTGGCACAGAATTCATTATAACTTTGTTCCCCAAATCCCTATGGGTTTATAGCATGGCTATAATAATTTACTTGATGCTGAAATTTGCGATTACCTGCTCTGATTTTTGAGCTTTTGTTTAAATAGAAATGCTAAAAATACTGACTTAAGCCAATCAAAAAAGGCATTATTGGCTGTTTTTCACTTGGCCAGCTTTCACAGGCGAGCTACAATCCTGTAAGGCCAACAAAATGCCTGGTGTTATCTAGCCCTAGGCACAGACTGATGTCTTTGAGGAGCCAGACAGAAAAAAAAACCAATGTGTAGCAAAAAGGAGAACCCTGGAACTGGGTTTTGACCTTTATGGTCCAGGGACAGTGGGCAACTGGGGTTGCTGAAGCACTATATGTGACTTGCTGGTTTTAACCTCATCAGCCTTCTTGGCCCTTCGACCACAGCTCCGAGGTGGGGGAGCAACAGCAGGTGCCAAGAAAATGGCCCAAGGTTGTGTAGAAAGTGCAGAGCAGGAAAAGGACTTAAACTTATTCTTCTCAAAATCAGGACTACAGCTGCTGGCCTCCTAATTTTTTTTTTTCCATCATGAGCATAGCACAGAGTGACTCTGCCTGGCTCTGGTCCCCCTGTAATCCCTTTGTCTGAAGGGAAACCATCTTATTGGCCTTACGAATGTTCCTTAGCAACAGTTGCTTCCAAACTAAAGCCTCAGACCCAGAGAAGCCATGAGATGACTGCACTAGGAAATGAAATTTATAAAACTCAAAAGTGTTTAAGAAGTCTTTTCTAAATATGGCACAAAGAAAGAAAAAAGAAGGAGATGTCCAAAGAGTTAGGAAGGGCGATGCATCTTGGAACATTCCTTGTTAATTAAGAGAAGCTAAGCAAATACTGGCCACATATGTCCTTAATAGCAACAGTTAACACTCTTAAGCCCATTATTTTGTCAAATCAAGTATTGTTTCTTCATGTAAGAGATTTGTTGTTCATTAAGAAAACAAATTTCAATGAAAATGCGATGCTACATTTTTGTTGGTGAATGCTACTTTCCAGCCAGCTCTGCAACCAACTGCTTTTGAGTATTAGTGAAGGAAATTTCTGTGTCACCCACCAGACAGAGCCTTTTTGGGAATCACGATGGGGGAAATGGCAACACAGTGCTGGTCTTCTAAGCAAGGAAAGAGGATTCAGTTACTGCTCTAAGAAATCTGTTACCAGCGAAGTGGAATAAGACTGAGCAGGGGAAAACACACAAACAGATCACCAAACCCAACCATATTTTGCAACATGGTTGATCTAATGGAGCTTGTCCATGTCTGTGCTATGCTTGACAGTATAAAGGCAGGACATTCCCAACTAGGCAAGAGAGAGATGTGTTTCACACACCTTTTATGTCAGCTATCAAGTTGCTTAGGACTTAGCCCAATGAGATACTCAACTCTAAATTGTCAATGTATGAAGCCTCAGATGCTACCTAAAGCCACTGGATGCCTCATCACCTGACTCAGCAGTTCCTTGTACCAGCTGGTTTAGTTTTCAGTGTGCACAGAAATCTCCTCACAAAAGCCAGGTGGTTCCCAGGAGCTCATCTGAAATTCCTTGAAAGGCTCATTCCTTCAGGCACACCCAGGGCACAATAAGGACACACCACACCAGACTTGTGACCCCACAGAAGAATGAGCATTTAATACCAGAGTAAGACCATGGGCCATGAAGCAATTTGAGTGAGAAACCAGAAGGTGGTTTAAGGACATGAGAGCTGCAAGGTGCTGCAAGAGCCATCCAAGGGAATGTGAGCCACAACATTGTCTTTATATGCCCATTACTATGAGCTGTCTCTTCCTACCTATGGCCATTTCTGGCATGGTTTGGACCTCCCTTGCCCTAGGGAAGAAGGGCTAATATCCTGCTGTTGAAATGGGGCTTTCCAGGGAGCTCTTGCGAGTACTCAGAGAAGCTTCACCATGGCTTTGACACAAGGCATCCCCAAAATGACAACTTTTCTCTGAGGTCTGCCAGCTTCTTTTGATGCATGGAGAAAACCAGGAGTTTTCCTGGCAAAATATCTGACCTTGGTTGGATGCTTATCCCAGAAGTCCTGGATCACTGGGACTTCAGATAGGTCCAGTACACCACAACGCACCCCCTGGATATTTGTGCAGAGAGCAGACACTGTTTGTGTCCTTTGGATGCACTTATTCAGGGAAATATCTGCTTTGGACAGGTATTTGTCTGAGAATAGAGCAGTTCAGTGCATTTCTGCCCAGATAATTAAAACTACTCTTCCTTCATGAACTCCAGAAAGACTTGAAAAGGGAGGGAGCTCAGACTAGTCATAGAACCTGATAATCCTCTCTGTGGTGAGGAGCTATTGCTGCTTTTCCATTGCCCAGGGAATAGCTAGGGGGCCATTAACTTGTGTTACTGCTCTGAAGGCTCAGCGTGGAACATCTCAATGGTGCCTTGAGCTGGGTGAAATATTTCCCCTGCCACTCAAGGGCATGTGCCACTTGCCTGCTTTCACATCTCATTATTCATCTCAGTCCCAGGCTCCAGTTTAAAAACATTTCAATCACATCAGTTCCATTAGTTTGGCTTGTGGGGGAGGCGTGTTGTGTTTTGGCTTTTTTTTTTTTTTTTTCTAATTTCATTGCAATTGCACAGCTCCAGTTATGTGCTGCTTTGAAAGACTGTTCACTGGTACGCAAAATCAAAGGTAAATCTTAGGAGTGGGCAATCCCCAGGAAATGAACATCCACTGCCTCTCCTGTGAACTGAGACAGCTGAAACTATGTGCCTTTTTGGGGAAAATTAATTTTATGTATAATTCTCCTTTCCATTTCTATGTGTGGTATCCATGCTGTTTCAATTTCTGTGTGACAAAATGTATTACTGATAGGAACCAGACCTGTGGCTGCTTTAGTACTTAGATATCTAAATACTTGCCTGCAAGTACCATCTATCACTAAAGCGAAAAACCATGTCACTTGCAATGTCCTTTGGGAAGGAGAAAACCACAATTCTTTCAAGATTTGCCAGTTACTTTACAAGTTAAGCTTGTCAGTTTAGCACTAAATCTTAGACTTAAAATGGTAAAAAGAAAAAGAAAAAAAAAAGGTCCTTGTTTCAAAATGGGAAAATTGAGTTTGTCTGAGATATTTTATGCTTGTGTTTGGGACTCGCGATGATTGATTAATGGGTTTGGGAACTGCGAGTGCTGACAGCTCTGAGTGTCCTGCCTTCACTTTGCAAGCATGGAGTAGTTCTACCATAAACAGGCTGAAATGAAGAGATGGGTGAGTAAACAATGGCACTCTCCAGCTTGCCATCACCTCCCACCTGCGAGCCATTGGCTTTCCAAGCCCCCAGCCTTCAGTTCCACCAGAGAGATGAGGGTTTCCCTACCCTCTCTGCAGCCAGATGCAGAGATGTAGAGATGGCTGGAGCTGCCCACAGCCACCCAGACCATCAACATCACAGTTAAGACCAGAAACGTGCTTCTCCTTCTTGGACAAGGCATGGGACCTTTACTGGAGAAGGGTTGGACCAAAGCATTTCAGGGTGTAAAAGTGGACCAACACGAATCAAAGAAGACATGGTCTGGCTGCCAAATACATCCAGAGCATCTCTCTCGCAATGCCCAAGGATTTTAAGCTTCCTGGGTGTGCATGAGGTACAGAGCAGTTTGCTGCCTCTCAGCTGTGCTTTCATCTGGTTGTTTTGCAGTCAGGAGATTTGTGGCAGGATGAATGTAATGGGACTCTTTTCTCACCCTCCTGCATGTCTCAGCAGGACCCTGGGCAGTGAGAGGCAGAGGGAGGGAGAGTCAAGCAGCAGTGTCATCTGTGTCACTGGCCCACAAGCAGCAGGATGTGCCTATCTGCCCCTGGCAGCCAGATCTCATCACTGCATCTGGCTTTTAACCTCACATTACAGCTCTGAGGGTGGTACTAGGCACTTTACAAACATCTGGAAAACAACCATGCTGTAAATTTGCTGGACACAAACTCATCACTTTGGCCCTTTCTGTGTGGTTATCCCATGGTGAGCTAGTGGCTGGCCTTGCTCCCCCCACACTGGGCACGTTTAGGGCAATAAATCACAGGACTGCACTTACTTGGTTGGGACAGAGCTTCACCAGTGCCACTGGAGCAGTGACTGGTCACCATGTGAAGAAGCATGCTCAGTATGCCTTTGTCCTTTTCCTTTGCAAACGCATTAGCATATGTACCTTAAAAGATCATCTGCAGCCAGAGATGCCATCAAGAGATCACGTTGACAGACTGCTCAGATTTTCTGCAAATCCACATGAGCTGTATCCTTTGTGGGTGGCGTTCTCAAAGCGTTTCACTTCGGTCTAAATCCTCTCTGTGAGTCAGGCAAACCCTGGATCTCTCATCCTGGGTATTTGCTGGAGCGGTCCGGTGCGGTGAAGAAGGGGATCAAGCTGGGGAAAGGAAAAGGCTATGTTTACACTGCTCCCTATCAGGAGGGAGACCACAGGACCTATGTTTGAAGGGAGAGGGTAAAAAATTCTCCTTCACAACATTTAATGAAAAATATCTTCTTTTTCCCTCCCACCCTGCCCCAAGACTGTTTTCACAGAAATGTCAGTTTTCAATTTCTTTTCTGTGAGTTTACTGAAGAGCAGAGAAGTCCATCTTTTCATCAATAAAATAGTAAAACCCTATTAAGTCTGATGAAACAAAAATAAAAATAAGAAGGGTGAAAGAAAAGAAGGGGTTGTTTCCTGGAGAAGGTCTAATATAATTTTAGCTGCAGTTTCTGGCAGAGAATTAGTCCTACTTATTTTATTACTCCTAGGGGGTCTAATTGTCATTAGACCTTAATTGTATCTCAGCTCGCTTTGCAAAGCAAAAGAAGCAGCCTATGCTGGCCATTGGATGCAATCATCTGCTCTTTTGATATGCATGTGTGTGCGTCTATCTTCTCCTTTCACCTTTATATGTAAAACTAGCAAATAGAAGCTGCTGTAATCCTACTGCACCTGACAGCTTTACCATCCAGACAGCTTTACAGCATGTTCAAGGGCTCAGGATCCTGAGACTGAACTGACAGTGCTGCAGGAGTCTATGTCTGAAGCTGTCTGAACCAGATACAGCCTTCAGAGCTGTGTTTTATTTCTTCTGCCACCCCTTTTGTCTTGCTGCCACATTCAGCAGGTGTTGCTCTTCCTTTTGTAGCAGACCCTTTTGAAAACACATCAAAAAGCTTCATTAGGCACAAGAAAAGGGATATTTCCTTAGGCTATATTCATTTCCTAATTAGCATATATAGTCTTCCATCACTATCAAACGGAAGTGGCCATAAGGGTTGAATTTTTAAAAAGCTTCATTGATCGGAATCAAGTTTCAGGTTAGCAGCGAAATGAAGATTTTCTGCTTGTGCTTGAGCACAAGCTGATTTCAGGGTAGCAAAATGAGTAGCAGCCCAGAGCACATGCAAACAGCATCTTCCCTTTTGTGTCATTTAAACTCAGCAAGTGACTGCCTAGCCAAGGCACAAGGCTGGTGCTGGTCCAAGATGGGATCCAGCAGGTCCCCAGGAAGGTGCTTAGGGGCTCCGGGCAGCCTCCACCAGAGCTGAAGCATGCCCTTCATTCACCATCATCCTTCCCTTTTCCCCAAATAATCTGTGGAAACACCAGTGACAAAACCTGAAAGATTTCCCCCAAACTTCTTTTTTTTGCTTAATTTTCTTTCCTGGTCTCCATGGGACTGATTCACCTCCTGGGTTTTTCATGCTGCAGAGGTTCGGCGGTGCCTTGGCTGCTCCTTCATGCACCTCCTTACAGAGAGGCTTTGTGTTGGTCCATCCCTCCCTGTGCTGTGAGCACATGTTCAGACTGAAGGGGTTGATTTCTGGGGTTGTGGTTTAGCTTTCTAATGATGCGTGAATGCTGGGGGCAATTTGTGTTTTTATTTTTATAAATAGATGTTCTGTTTCCTTGGATTTCTGGTGGTGTGAGGTTTAGCACATTCATTACTCTCAACATTTTAGGACTGAAAAAAAAAGAAAAATAATAATCAGACCGTTCGTGATTTTTCTTAATAGCATCCAGGGGATGGAAAGCAACTTCCTCCCCCCAAAGCAACAGTGATTCAAAACATGAGGGCTGAGTGAGCAAAGTCATAGCATTTCAAGAGCAACCCCAGTAGCAAAGTCTACAGTTCTTCCCCTGTGGCTAAAGAGGCAGGGGAAAAAGGCCTGGGACCAGCTGTACCATCTAAAATGTAAATGCATTCAGGAAGACCATTGCCACAACAGCGTTATCAGCTTCACTCTGAGATAAATTTTGTTTAGCACACCAATTCTCTCAGCCCTCATGTAGCCCTGTATACATTTCAAGCTGTTTAGGATGCATCCATATCTGAAAAGCGTTAACCGTACACATTTAGCATTAAGCATGTGCTTCAGTCCTCCCCAAACAAGGATTCTTTTAGGCTCATAGAAACATCATTCAGAATGATCAGGGATGCAAATGCGAACTGAAGTGAAGCTGATTCGTAACTGATTTTGATGCAATGGAAAATATAGATCTTGCAGTAAGTTTGCAGCAGCAATGACAATTTCATGCGTCAGCATATCAGTAATTAGCACAACATATCGGCGTTTCTGATTGTGATCTACAGAGGAGTCAGGAGACGGGATAAAACTTTCACCATTAGGAAGATAATTAGTTTTTGACAACATGTATAGTATATATATAGTATAGTATATATACTATATATATAGTATAACACAGTTTATCAGATACAGGTAAGGATTAATATGCAGTGGTTGGTTTTTTATTGCCTTCATACATCAGAAGTGCAAGGAATATCCTTGGGCTCTTTCATACTTCCTTTCATCTTGTAATTCATAGAGGCTCCTTCCCATCTGAGCACTGCAGCCATACAGAAAGCTGAAATTCTTCTGCACCAACGTGTTTTTTTAAGTGAGGTTCAGAAATGCTAAAACAACTCCTGAAAGAGCTGTTCTAGCTGATTTTGATGCTGTGAAATCTCACTGCACCAGAAGTGTTGAGCTGCTGCCGAGCTGTCTAAGTGTTTGGATATACCTGGGGAAAAAACTCTGTTCCTAGTACCTGGTGGCATAGCATCAGCTTCTTCCTTCCACAAACCTCATGGATTTTCTGGGCACTGGCTCCCCTTGTGGGGTGAGAGGAGGGCTCACTGTCCCTCTTCGTCAGTGATTGAGGACAGCAGTCAGGAGGCCTGCTGCTGATCAGCCTTACCCCACAAATTAACTGCAGTTAAGGTCAAGTCGTTTTGGGAAATATGAAGACCAACTAGCCAGCCCTCTAAGCAGGCAGTGAGCCTCCACCATAAGAAAACCACAAACAAAATCAAAGCAAACAACACAGAGCCCTCTGACCAGGAGCTGGAAGTATCTGTGAAGAAATTTGGAGTTTTACTGAAATGGAGAAATTCAGATCACCATGAGGAGGTGGCTGGGAAGCAACCGGATGGTGCTTTTTTATGGTGCCACCATGTTCCCTTCATGTCTTGTGGTACCCTGTACCCACCACTTGGCACCATGTCTACTAGCTTCCTATGTCCTTGGTGGCCTCTCAGATCTAGGCTTGACCCAGATCAGCAGATCCATAGACCTCTCTAAAGCCCTTTACAGTTGTGGGAGCCACATTTGACTTCTCTGTAAGCAATGTGGCACAGTGTATACACAAACACACAAGAAGCAATTATTTCCTGGGGTATCAAAAGCATCTGCAGTGCTTCAGTAAGCACACCTTGGCCTGGGTCAAAGTCCTGGTGCTGTGCAGGCACAGAGGGATTCCCAGGGATGCTAAGGCACCAGCAAGGTTCCTTCCTGGCACCCCTTCCTGGGTACCTCTGCTGAAAAGGGGATGGGGTTGCAAAAGCACATCAGGTCTTTCTCTGCACTACAAGGTCAGAGCTGCAGGGTCATAGTCAGAGCTGTAATCTTAATTAGCTGTGGTGATTATTGCGGCAAGAAACAATGCAAAGAACTTGAATTGCTCTTTCTATTTCTCAGTAAAACTGTCAGGACAGTCCTGCTTGCCCAGCTTTGCATTCCATCTCCTGCCTGACCACATCCAGCTTTATCCACAGACCTGTATACTATGGGCAGCCAAGATGCGGGGTGAGGGGCTCAGGCTGGGGGAATCCGATGGCTGCAAGATCTTACCTAGACTGTTGTGTTGCCATGACAGAGGGCAGGCAAGCTACATGTGGGCTGCAAGTTGGGATGCGTCATTCCTCAAGACACCGCAATCTTCCTGATTGCATGACTTCATTGCAGCGCTGAAATCTTCACAATTTATGGGGATTTTCACGCAGCTGGCTTTTGTACAGGGTTTCTTTTCTATTTACTTTACATTTTACATGACTTTTTGCATTTTTTTTTAAAATAAGTGGCTCTCTTTCTCATAATGCAATGCTTTATTTTTCAGCAATGTGTTCAAGTAATCGTGGGCGAAACGCTCCTCTCTGGAACAAAGGGAAAAAATGTCGTACACATCACATGATGGGCAAAGTCTCTCCAGCACATCTGGGAACATCCCTTTGCCAGGGATCAAGCAGGCTTTTCAGATACACTCAGTGGGCCATACACCATAATGGCAACACACACACGCACACAGGCTCGACAACAATGTGATGGTGGGCTTGTGGTACAAGTTGGGCTGCATTTCTGTTGCGTTTTCTCACTCCTGACCTGGTAGGAATTTGGCATCTCACACGCTATCATTGCACGTGGGTTCTTGTGCCTGGCTGAGCTCTGGTCATGTCTGCTGGGTATGCTGGGCATGGCTGGAGGACACGGCATGGCTAAGCCCACCTGCATGCCCAGATGGAGAGGTGCCTTTCAGCAAGAGCTGTTGGCTAGAGTTGGGGAAGAAGTGGATCTTTAGCCTGACACTGCCCAGTGACTCTTTTCAGAAATACCCACATTCTGCATTTCTGTTGGTAAGGGAGTAAGTTAATCATTGAGCTGCTTAGCCTTGTCAAACAGTTGTGGCTGCAAGGCCACCAAAAAAGAAAACTCAGATTCAGGAGGAATCTGAAAAGGTACCTCATGCATTGGCTGTAGCTGTGCAATCGTTGCCAAGAGAATAATTTTGGGTTCAGAACACCTGAATTCTACTCAGTTCCAGCTTAAAGCTCTAAGTCTGCATCTGTCATCTGTAAGAAAAAGAGGAAAACACCCAGAAGTTTGCAGAAATAATAAAGGTGAACACATACAGGTCCTGTGACACATCAACTCATTCTTAGAGCAATTCCCAACATGATTTCTGCTTGCTTGCTTACATGGTCATTTACAACTTCCATGCCATCTCAAAGTCCCAAGGCGTTTAAGAACAGAAAATCCACAGAGACAGGAACTGTGGCCTTCTGTGCAATATTAAACACCTTTTTTGCATCCAAGAGAATATCTTGCCAATACTTACATCTGATTCTGAATCTTTCTTTCAATCCTGAGTCTACCAGCCTGTCCTGAGTATTGAGTGCAGCATGTCTAAGGACTATATCTGTCCACTATGCCACTGCATGTAGTAGGAGATGCAAGAAGTCCATGCAAACATACCCATAAAGGAAGATATTTGCCATACACAGATATGTGGATCTTTTCTGCTCCTAAAAAAGACAGTAATAATGCTGTACATTTCTGAATGTCATCTCCAGGATCTTCCTCCCTTAACTACTCCACCTGCCTCTACTGACAGGTCTATCCTAGGCCATCAAACACTGTGCAGCAGTTAGCATTTGCAGGTGCTAGGCCTGTTGTCCACAAATAAGGTATTAAACTTTTTTTTTTAAGTTAACAAATTTTAATTTTACTAAGCTATAAAGCCACCTAATTGAAAAGCTGTCCACATGGATGAGATTAGCTTGTCAACCAGGAACCATCACTGTTAACTGAGTGGGAGATTTGCATGGATAGTTCTCATTAGAGCTAATGCAAGTCATATGTGGCAAGAGAGTACACTTCAGAAGAGCTGGGTTAAAGAGCATGTGCAGTGAAAAAGAAGTGGGATAGCTGGGTGAAGGCTGGGATTGGATGACCTTTAGATTAAATAAAGCTTTTCTGACAGATGTCCCACAGCTTCTAGGATATGGATGTGGAACTTAACAGAACAGCAAACATTTAATGTGCCCCTTGCACCTCCCTTCTCACCCAATGCTCTGGCCAAAACATAACTGCCACCTGTAGTCAGTGATACCTGGAAGTTTAGGCCATGGCGGCAGGAGGTGTACAAACACATCAGTTGGTCCCAGTGCTGGGGTGTTCATGGTCCAAGACATGTGGGAAGATGCAAGAAAAATGGGGGGGGGAAGGTGGCAAATAGAAGATGATGGCCAGCAAAAACCCAACAGGTAACAAACCCAGGAATCAGCAGCAGTTGTGTTAATTACACGTCACTGATACCATGCCAAGGACCTGTTTTAAGGAGAAAAATTGGAGAAGAACAGCAAGTTTGATCACTGCACACCCCATTGGTGTGAGGAAATTCTGAAATGTCCCCTTTGCCCTCCACAAAGTTTAGACTGGGTAGAATTTTACCCTTTAATTCCAGATTTCCAAGCTTCCATTGGTCCCATCATAGGGACAGCTGCTACCAGGTATCTGTCAGGCTCAAAAACATATCCAGACTTGCATGCAACATCTGTACACAGTCACAGTACATATAGGGCACTCTAGCATGACAGCCTAAAATAGGCAGTATCCCCAAAGACCCACTCATCCATGGTATCAGGTCCAAATGCAAGCAGGACCACGAGTCACAAGCATGCCGAGCTGCACCCTCTCCTACTCAGCACAGCTGAGGAAAACCAGGACACTCCCGGCTGCACATAATAGTAAGAAAATTGCAGGGAAGACCCAGCTCCAATGAGGACCCACATTGTTGGGAGCTGTCCAGACACAGAGCAAGAGCTCTCTGAAGCTGCAAAAAGCTTCAATTCAAGGTAAGAGACAAAGTATTTCCATTTGTAGATAGAGAGTGAAAGCAGACACGAGGAGTGGAATTTTTGGAAGGACCCAGCTGCAGAAACCTGGCAAGGAGTGGTTTGGAAAATCCCTCTCTGACATGACTGCAGTCACGGAAGAAGGCAGGAGCAAAGCAGAGACTTGCTTTCCTACCTCCTCATACTGCTTTGACTGTGCTGTCTCATTGTCCTAAGGAGCCTACTTGGATGGTGCAGGCACAGAGTCAAGCAGGGATGATGCATGTGACTCTCCCTTTGGCACAATGGAAAGGTTGAGGTCAAGACACGAATTGCTGGAGAACATTTTGAGCAGGAGCCCTCACACCCTCGAGTATAGGAAAGGGAAAGAGAGGAGCAACTGTAGCATGAACACCCTGCCCCAGATGTTAGAGTCACTATCCTGTGGAGTATGCTTGTCCTTTGGGCACAGCTAGTGGTCCTTCACCTCTGCTCCTGCCCATTCATCCCTACTGAAAGGTACAACACCTGTTTTTTTGCCACTGCTCTAATTCACAAGTTTGTCTTTTCAGAGGCGCAGGAGGCTGAAGGCAAACTCACAGACTTCCTCTGTCCTGCATTTGGCTTCATCTCTGACCCATGAAAAGAGAAATGCTGTCCTTCTCATGACTCTTTGGTTAAACCCATCAAAGCCTTGCCAGCTGACCCAATGTTCTTCTTTCTCCCAGACGCTGACTATTGCTTTTTCCTGTGCCTTAGTTTATTCTCAGCCACATCACTTGAAACGATGATCAAAGCTGAAAAACCTCTACTATTTTCTCCCAAATACTTTCTCCAGTCACCTTCCTGGATCCTCTCTCAAGTCAGAGCAAAAGGTAACCAAAATGACATTTGCTGCTGGCATATGCAAGGGTCCCAAACCGCAACCACTTCCAAAAAGTTCTAGATTAAAGCCCTTGTAAATGCATTGGAAACATCTTTTCATCCCTGAAATAAATGCAGCTTCTGAGGAAAAGGAGACTGCAGCTTGACTGTCACAGTAAGCATTTGCCCCTGGGCAGATGTCGTTTTCCCACAGGAGACCACGAAACAGAACCGTGGTGGAAAACCGGTATGTTGACAGTCAAACTAATTAATACTGTCCTAGAACAAATTCTTGGTAAATGCTGTAATGAGCCAGCTAAGCATGTTGTCCACAGAGGAAACAAAAAAAAGTTGCAAAACAGATTCTATTGCAAAATCCTTGCCCAAGAACTCCAAACTTGCAATAATCTTTGGCTCGCACCACAAGAAAAGGTACCTCTGGCTTTATCTTTCACCCAACACTTCCCTCATTGCCAAGTATTTTAAAACCTCACAGCAATATGCTTCATATGTCTCCCAGACTGACTGCAGGTTGGGGGGATGTGGACGTGGAGGGGAGGCAGGGAAGTGAAGCAATTAGGCCAGCAGATGCCTAAATGCCATTTGCTCCGTGTTCCTCAACCACAGTCAAATTTCATCCCTGGAGCAAGACTCCCTCTGACAGCTTCTCCAGCTGTTTGCATCTAAGAGTTCCCCAGCAGAGAAACCAGGTGTCCTACCTGAGCGTGCACACACACTGTCAACTACCATGCTTTTAAAAAAAAAACAAGTAAAATCCAAGAGAGCAAGACGCAGTCCATCAGGTGCTATCTGCCTCATCGCCTGGGGAAAATGGCTTCAGCATGTTCCACAGATATGAAGCTGCCTTTTCCCAAGGTCTTACAGCTCAGAGCCTGTACTAAGTGCCTTCCCCCCCCACTCTTCCTTTCAACCGCCAAAAAAAGGGATGTACCTGTTTTTATTCACTTTAACATGTCTGAGCATATGCTGACAGTTGCTTCACTCGCTGTTGCCATTGGAAGGGACTGGCAGAACTGGGGCTGCAAGGTGAGAATTGCACCAGATACATCAGGGAGTCAAACTGGAACCATATGGATGAAGCATGAGAAAAATGGGGGATAAGTTTCATGGCCATTCAAGCCTGACCCTTAGCCCCTGCTTTCATTTCTCACAGTCCTGCTCTGCTCCAAACCACCCTTCCAGCATAATGTTCCTTCTTCTTGCACAAGGTCACTGTTCACTGTAACTTTCCCCTTGTATTTCACTAATGAGACTGACTGGTGTGTCCTGCAGAGGATTGTGACCACCGGACAGACTGAAGAACTGCAAGAAAGCAAGGAAAGCTCCTTCTGCAGCACAGGGCAAGTGGCTGTAATGTTTTCCTTCCTGTTTTTATTTACAAAGCCTTGAATGCAGCTAGGGAGCTGACAAAGGAAGCAGCTGCTGCAGGGCAGCACATTGCATTGCTGCAGCCTGCGCATCCATCACTGAGGGAAGCCGGACCTGGACAGTGCAAGTTAAACCCAATGGAGATACTAGCACTGATATTAATGAGCGATAAATCAAGCCCAGGAATTCAGCCCTACTTTACACAGACCCGAGGCAATGTTCACGTGAAACTAAAAGCGATTTACCTCCCTCCTGCTCTCTGCTCCCTTTGTTTTAGCTCCACTGGGATAGCAAAACCAAAATCCATATTTAGGATTAACTTAACAAAAACCCATGTAGGTACAGAAGACAATTACTTCTTGGTATAAACAATAGGAAAAAAGAGTGCCCAAAACCTGTCCAAGCATCTGCTGGTACAAGCCAAATACTCCTGCTGGACTTAAGTGATAGTCTAAACTTAAAATAAGAGAAGTAGCATTGATTTCAGCATGACAGCTGGACAAATGCAGCTGACAGCAGGTACAGTTAGTTGAATCTGCATTAGTCATGGTACAAGAGCTAGAGGAAAGCTAGCTTGGACACCCAGTCCTGGCTTCCTGCACAGATCTGGACATCAGCAGATGAACCCTCTTAAAAAGTCAAACACCTTTTTACATGTGAACTGGAAAAGTGCAGCAGTGAATCACTCCCAGCCTCTCTCTGGACCCTTTCAGCCACCACTTTCTAGGGCTGCTTGAAACATTTTAAGGGGAAGCAAAGCAATAAGAACAATTTTAAAAGTCACGAGAGACTGGAAGCCTGGAAATTTAGTGTCCCTGCTGCATTTTTATTTTCTATTTTTTTTTCTTTTCTCTTAAGAGTTAAAGGGACCCAGCAGAACAGACTCCTCTCATCAGCTGTGGGTGACCCAGATCCACTGGATACAAGTCAGCCACATGAATAGTATCTTTATCTGAATTGTCACATCTTGGATACTAGCCTAAATTCAAACTGGGAAGTCTCCGGAAGAGCCACAAAGTGGACTGTGATCTCCCAAATCCCAGACCAGCATCACTGGACCATTCCCCCTACTTGGAGCTCACATTCCTTTGTTCACATAAAAGAAATGGGCCAACCTGCCCTCTCCCTCCCCAACCCACTAGGCTTCCAGCAGAAGACCTGATCAGGGTGACACTGTCCCTCCAACTTCAAGCTCTCTCCCACTATTCACATTAGACTTTTTCAAACCATAAACCTGAGATTTACTACACAATTTCCTACTCTATAATGGGCATTCATAGTGACAAGAAGGTTGATTACAAATGTGGGGTTTCAGTTTAGCTTAAGAGAACATTTTAGGAATTGGTTGCAGAGTGGAAAAGGAGAAATAACTTCAGGATTCCACAGATTTTCCTCCTGCCTCAAAAGATATATTATTTTTCCCCACTGTCATAAGATTGGCCCATTAAAATTCACTGAGATTTTGAGGCAGCTCCAACTGCAACAGTTCCATTATTTAGCTATTAAAAAGGTGCTTTTGGCAAGTAGCCACTGGCTAGGAAAAGCAAGGGATTATATGACCAGGAAAATGTTAACAAACAACCCACTGGCCCCACACATGAGAGGATGGCAAGTAAAGCCTCCAGCATGGTGGCATGTGGTTCTTCCATGGTCTGTTGGGCAGCCTTTCCAGCAGAAGTCATGCAGGAGATGAGACAAGTCGAAAAGCTGTAAAAAGCAAGAGATTTTCACTGGCAACAAGGAGGAGCAGCTCTGCTGTACAAAAGACTCACAAAATACTCCAAACCCCCGCCCCACTTGCCCAAATCCTAGCTGATGGGTGGTCGATCCTAGCTTTCCTTCTGCCTTTATGGGAAGGTGGCCTCTGCATGTGTGGTGAGGTGGTGCAACTCCTACTATAACCTTGCCTCCTATTCAGCAGGCTCCTGACAGGTGTCACAGCTCTGAAAACCCACAAACTAGGGATGGGAGTGCCAGGACATATCCTTGCCTTCTCTGTGCCCTAAACATATAACTTGTTTTTTCATACATGAATCTGATGGTTCTTGCAGGGAAAAGAAAAAAGAGGAGAGCTATAGCAAAGAGTTCAGGTCACACATCAGTATGAAGGGCTTATATCTTCTTATTTTGAAGAGCAAAAGCAAATTTAACTTGGCTTTACTCTTTCCTTTCTGTCATGTGCTGTTATCCTTATCTTCAGGGTTTCCTGACCAGTGAAAAGGAAATATAAGGGCTCCACATGAAAGTTATGAAGAACCAGAATTGGAAATAATGGAGCTCTAGTTTTTCAGTGCAAAGATGGGTCCAACCTGCATGTGAAAGCCATTTTTCTGAACCTTATGTGTGGACTAGCCACATAAGAATGAAAAACTTTGCTTAAAGGCCAGAACAGCTCAACTTTCCTGTAAGAGTCACCCTTCGCCGTGGACCTACAGGCAGGTCAGCCACAGGACTTAGACCCAAGTCGTGTGGGTCCAAGATACATTTGAGGACAATGATAGACTGTAGCTCAAGCAACCATGACTGCATGAGCTATAAAGCCCCCTTGTTCAATCCCAGCTACAAGTCTGCAGCAAAGATGAAAACCAGCTCCTGGCACAGAATGTTCAGTGCTTTTGGCAAAATCTTTAAGGCTTTTTCCCTCCAGCTCAACACAGTTATGCTCTGGTTTCCCAGAATCCCATCAGGTTACTCTAAGCGTCCAGCAGCTGGCTAAGAAAGAAACATCATCTATGAAGGAAATGCTAGAGGCATCTAGAATTGTTGTCCACCTGACCACAATCCTATGAAACAGGAGTCGCATTTCAGTAGGACTTCAAAGACTGCACTTATCACAAAGGCACCTCTTAAGAGGATCCCTTCTCCAGCGAATATAGTCTCCTGCCCAAATCAGAACCCAGGAAGATATGGAAGAAGCCAGGGTATCAGTTGGAGTCAGAGCACCTCACAGGGTGCTTAATTTCATATTTTTATATGAGTTTGAGGTGCATCAGAGCACTTAATTTCATATTTTTAATTGGTTAGGATTCCCATCACGCCTCTCTCATCTGTTCTTTTTTTCACCTGCCTTTTATTTTATTTCTGGCTCTTTATGGCCTCCCTTTCCAGCTGCTTACTATTATCACCTACAATTCTAATCCCCCCTTAACTGCTCACATAATCACCCCTTTATTTGGGAACCTGGATTCATACCCTTTGATCCACAGGTTGTCCTTGTATTTCCTGATCTCAGTTTGTTCCAGGACATCCAATGGCTTCCAACATCCTGGAGCCCTCATTTGTTTTGGCCTGTCCTTCTTTGCCACAGCACGGGAATGAAGTAAATAATTAGCACCAGACCATGTGTGATTCACCTAGCCTCTTTGGTCAGAGACCAGCTGTGGTTTGCATGACCAAGGGATCATTTGAATTTGCTGAATCCCACCTCTCA
The DNA here is from genome assembly GCA_031468815.1 of Morus bassanus. Lineage (NCBI taxonomy): Eukaryota > Metazoa > Chordata > Aves > Suliformes > Sulidae > Morus > Morus bassanus. The sequence continues at coordinate 42,948,345 of CM062574.1, forward strand.
TGTTATGGACAGGCTACAGTAGCAGTTCTGTTTTAGTTGTTGTGTGTCTTCTTACCACTTCAGTTGTGCAAATACATGGAGCCGTCCAAAACTCACTCCCAAACAAATTGGTGTGCAGGAGTTTGGCCAAGTCAGAGTGACCATGAACCAGGGTGAAGTATTTTGGTGTTAGGAAGGAGTGCTCTGGATTCATGCACCAAGTCTTTCTTTTCCTGCTCCTCCTGGCCATACTTGCCAGTGGCACCAGTCCTGCCCATAGCTGGCTTACATGCTTTGGGTAAATATCTGTGCTTAACCCATCAGATTCTTTTGTTCCAACTTGAGACAGGCTCAAGACATGCACTTTGCTTCCTGGCTCAGCCAGAGCATTTTGATGGAACACTGAATCTCCACGTCCAAGCTTTTACTCCTTGCCCACCACATCCTGCTGTCACCAAGATCTCAAAGATGTCAGTGGGCAAGGACTTCTGCTATCTCCCTTTTTTGGTGAAAAATTTCCACTGGCAGCCTTTCATTTAGAAAATTTCTTTGTTTCATAGCTCATAGCCAAACAGACCACTGTGGCAACCTACCTTGGCCTCATGCATCACAGAATCCAGAGGACTTCCCTGGATCAGGCACAACAGTTTACATCTGACTACAGCATACAACCCAGGAAAGCATCAGAGATATGACAACACCAGTGCAAGCAGAGTGCATTGATTCATCATGTGTGGTCTCTGAATGATGCTAGTAAATTACAGGCAAATGGAACTGCAACTCAGTGAAAAAGTACCTAATGATATGTGAAATGAAAATATTGAAGTTGATTGTTTGCAATTGTGATTTAACAGACTCCTCAAGAGAAAAGACAGAAGAGTTAAAGGACCAGCACATAGGGAATCTTCTTTAGGCACCAACAGGGTAAGTGATCTGAAATTGCCTTATGCATGTACCAAGAGCTCCTGAACAGACGCAAAGCAGCTCACCCAAAGCTACAGCTCAACAGAGACCACTACACTAAGTAAGCATAAAGGGAAAAGAAAAAGAGACCAATCCCTAGGACACAACAAAGCTCCACGGATGGTTCCTGTGGCTTCTGCCCCTCTGGCTGGCAAAGAACTACATCAGATACATTGTATAGTTTGCATTTTCTTGATGATGCCTTCTTCCTGTGATCATTGTCAAATCTGTAGTCAAGAGCTTCTTCTTTCATTTGAGTAATACTCTCCCTCCTCTTTTCTTTCCCCATGGAAAGCTCATCTAGTGCTAAAGTGCACTAAGATGAATCTGAAAAAGAACAAGGTATATTGCTTCCCACATCCAAATGAAGCAATTTTAGTGCAATCCAGGAGCAGCATGGGAAATGAGAGACTGGGAATTACCTTCCTTGCTGTAGAATCAGTGGACTTCTGACAGTTTTTTTCCTGAGGTGATACATCCCTATGTCTTCACCTTCTGGATAAAACTCTCTCATATCCAAAATTGTCTCCCCAAAGAGGTATTTATAGATTAGGAGTGAGTCAACATTTGCTATTCTTCCAAGGAAAGTCTGTTTTCCATCTGTCTTCCCATACCCTCTCTCTTTTATTGCACCTTCAATTGAGAGTGGAATCTCACTGCTGGTATTATATGAAAGAATTAGTGAAGGAGACCATTTTTAAATGACAGGTTGAGATAGACAGAAATCCTCCTATGTGGCCTGAATTGGATCCCACCAGATAGCTTAAAAGGAAGAATGGTTAGCTAAAAACCAGCTGTAATGTAAATCATTGCAAAAAATCAAGAAAGTTCTGAATTCAGGGAAGTTGTTTTTCAGAGATGGTCCTAACTGGGAATCTCCAAACATTTGAATTTTGCAACATGCAGATGTTTTCTTTAAGTGGGGAATTTCTATTAGTCATTAGTGTTAACATTTTTGTATGATTAGGTCAACAACATAATTCAGCCTTCAGATCTGAAGCAACACAAGGTCATATTGGTTTCAGCTGATCTTCTGACAACTTGCTTTAAATGACCAATTTTTAAAGGAAACCAAAATGCATTTTGACTGTTCTGTGAGTTAGTCATGATTCATCCAATTCACTCCCATGTCCAGTTCCTTGAGCTACTGGGATACCTTCCACTTCTCAAGAAATAGATGTGTCATTTCTCCTTTCAAAGGATATGAATCGGCTCAGCTCATCAGAATCATATCTTCTACTGTAAGTTACTGTAATGTGTACATGCAGCTATGAAAGTAGTTCAGTTCAGGTTTGGATTATTGGGGGAAGAGGTGGGAAACAGAGTATAAGTCCTTTGCGCTAGCTTTAATCACAGCTTCTCTGAGACATGAAGGATACTGGAGGCTCAGCGTAGGAGAGGAAATCACACAGGAACCTTTCATTGGCAAAACTCTACCTCTACCTGGGGCTTGGGGATGAAGCACAGGTCAGAGCAACCCCAGCATTGGCTGGACCTCTTCTGCTACATGAGTCTGTCAGGCAAGCAGAGTCACCGTTCTCTTGCAGCAGCCACAGAGGTGATTCAAACCCACTCTGCAAAAAGCATTTTCTGTAGCATGTCCTGGGGAGACCATCCCTCCCACAGACCCACTGCATGCAAACTGGAAGCTTAGCCAAGACCACAAAACACAGAGCGACCCCACACCATCTTGGCACCACATCCAAGGTATTGTCCAATATCTTAAGCAGCATTATTAGGTGGTTCAGAGCTTGTTTTTTCTAAACCAAGGGATCAGTACTGTTTTAGAGCTACCACAGCAGGCTGTAGCAGGCAGGAAGCTGCTTGTGGGGCAGTGGTGGAGCTTGGTGTTGGTATAAACGTGAGCTAATTCCAGTCCTACCATCTTTTAATTCTGCATCGGGACAACAGCTGCAAAAAGATGTTCGTGTACACCACAGGGAAATTAAAGCAGGCCCTTCCCCTGCCTGCTTTAATCTCATGACATATTTTCTCTAATTTTCTAGTCAAAGTCCTCTGTGGACAGACAAAAATCAAAAGTTTTCACAGAAGGAAGGAGGAGAATGAAGCTGCCAAGACAAACAAAGCCTCCTGTTCTTTTTCTGATTTGCTTTGCAGAGTACCTCCAAGTGTGGTGAGCGTCAGAAAGGCAACAGCATAAAGTTATACCAAAAATATTCCTTACACTGGCTGCCATGACACATTCTGCACAGGTGCAGGACAAACACCTGGATGTGTCCTGCCCACAGGACACAAAGTTGTTAGCAAAGTACATTTTGCTGAGGCTTTCTTATGTCCAGCAGTGTGTGAACAAGAAAGGACTCAACTTGATTAAGATATGGGAAGGGTTGCAATCAAAGACCCACTCTGACACAAAAGCAACAAAAAAATAAGATACAGAGTCGGAATTTTTTCACACCGAAATAGGAGAGAGATGAAAGAAAACACTATCTTACCATGCAAACCATCAGCTAAGAAGCCAGAGGTGTCACAGGAGACTCTCATGGCTTGTGTATCTCAACCAAAACCTGCTCACAAGGTGCTGGTGCTGGACTGTTTAGTGAGGTAAAATCTATAATATGAATTCCTAAAAAGAGTCATGAATGAACAAGATATTAACTCCATCGTCTCAGAAAAGATATTTTGCTTTCTATCATATTGTAAGAAACACAGGTGGGCTCAATGGGGAATGCACCTCTGGGGATTTCCAGAGAGGATACTAGAGGCGATGCTCAGCAATCAATGGATTCATGCCTTTGGTTTCAGCAGAGGTCAGATGCCACCACATTTCAAAGCTGCCTGCAAAAGTAAAACCACTGCAGCAGAAAACCTACAAAATTTGTTAAGTGCTCTGGGAACAGAAATGATCAGGGGTGAGGCTCTTGGATGCAGCACCCTCAAAGTCATACAACACCAGGGTGACCAGTGCACTCTTACCTTGCACCACCCTGAGCTATCCTACACAAAACACAAAATGCCGTGCCACCTGCCTTGCAAGCATGCTTATATCACACAGTGTCAGAGCTGCATAGATGGGAGAGTTAGGTACTTAGAAGCTGGAAATGCCTGATCCAAGCTTATCTGGGCAGCCATAATTCAGCTCCTTATGCAGTCTTTTTGGGAAACGCATTGAGTCAGGTTACTAAAGGCTGTACCAAAGCACATGTGCAAGATTACAGTGGCAACTATAAATCTGGCATTTCCTAGATTTTTGAACACTTGACTTCACTCACAGAAATTTAAACAGTTTCCTAAGTTTCCTTTGGGGTGGGGGGAGCAGAATTTAGTAAGTAAAAACCACAGTGCTCATATCACCTGTAATGCATGAACTCCAGTTAGTCTCTGTTGGCACCCCTCATGCTACTAGCTCCATAGGACAAAACTGCTATTGCCCAGAGGATGCAGGATGCTGTGTTCAGGTTCTTTGTTGTGGTCCAGTCCCAGCTAATGGACCCCAGAGGAGACAGAAGTGCCCCCAGGGAACCAAAGTCAAGGGCTTTCCACACCTCCAAACCCACTGTTCCTAAAACACTATGTGTTGTGCATTTCTAAGGGAAGAACCATGCCAATATGGAGCTATTTCCCAGGGTTTCAAAATCCTTCTGAGTGCTGTAAAGTAGGAGTAGGAAATGGCAGGGTTTGAAGACTATTAACTGATGCTGCACACCACTTATGGAGGAGGAGAGGATATTTCTCAAAGTCCAATGTCATAACTCTGCTGTACAGACAAAACCTACTTGAAGGAAAGGACTGAGAGGCGTTAGTAGCTTTGATCCTTCCTCCCACCAAGCTGGGAAGACACAGGTCGAAGTAGTTTTGTAATGAGGCAGTCCCACACCCAGCCCCAAGCTTCTGCTGTGACCTTGAGCAGCCTCTCAACCTCTGCTATGTAAATCCAACGCCCAATGTGATCACATAGTTGTAAAGACCTCTTCCTATCAGACACCTCCATCTGCCTTCCTTCCTTCCTTCTGTGGAGTCTGTGGTTCTCTGCTCACATCTGTTTGCAGCCATAGTCCCCCAGGGACAGACCTCACATTGCAGCACAAGGCACTCATGTCTAAGAAGGCTGTCCTGGTCATTGCCTCTAAGTAATACTGCCACTAGACAGCCCTCTCTTTGGGACCAGATTTCTGCCCTTATGCACAGGGCTGTTGCTCCCTATAATGACGTTTTAAGTACCTCCCGCCTGCTTCAAGACAGTGCCATACCTTTCGTACATGACATTCAGCTTAACAACTCCAACAGCCTAGAAATGATGAAAAATACCCTCACCTCTCTTCAGTTTTTAAAAAAAAAAAAAAAAATACATGCAGTCCCACAGTGGCTGCTGTCTCCAGATGACCATTTTTATGTGCTTTGCAAGAGCTCCTTCCTCTTCTGCCCCTGTTCCCAGAGCTGCAGGCTGGGGCAGACCAAACCCATCTCACAGGGGCATGGCTCTCATTTCCTAGGCAGAGTCCACAGTAAATTGCTCCTTCATGGTCTAGCTGCTCCAAAGAGCCTCAATTAGACATCTGTGGAAGGAGAGAATAGCAGGACTGTTCCCTCCCAAGGAAGCCCTGAGCAGAGCTGCAAGGGGAGAAATGCTTCTGAGTGTGGTTGGGATTTGATTTTTAAGTGGCTGTGGCTGTTTTAGGATAATGCCTCTGGGTTTTTCACACCTGTTTCCTAGTGCCAATTACACCACTATCATTTTTCTGCAGAGCACCTTCTTGCTGCAATTACTGGTGAGCCTGGCTCTGGCTCTCTGTTACTGGCATCACCTTCAACTCACCAAATATCCAGGACCTGCTGCATTCAGTGTTTGCTTGCTCACACCCCCAAACTAGCTTGGTCATAAACCTTTTTTGTCAGAGCTAGCATTTGCTGGGTCAGTGAAATGACGGTTTCCTAATGCATCTGTTCCCACAGTCAGTCCCACCTTGCCGGCACTCATCACTCCACTTCAGACACAGTCCTTGCTAATTCCTCCTCTCCCTCATTCCCAAGAGACACTTCTGCCTACAAAGTGCTCCTAAGCAGAGGAGCCTGTGGACAACAGAGAATCAATTGCTCTTTTGCAGAGAAACATTCATGTCACTCCTTTGACTGAGACAAGCCCTGGAGAGCTGGCGACAGGGCTTTGGGCTAGGAGGCAGCAAGACCTGGCATCAGATTGCATGGAAACTAAGTGTGATGGTCATCCCTGCTTTCAGTAAGGAAGGATGACCTTACTGAGCCTTTCAACCATGAAAGAAAAAAATTGTGCCATGAAATAACTCCAACCACCATAGGATGAATTCAGTAACAAGAGAGAAAAAATTAAAAAGGAAAAAAAAAATCATAGAGTTATATTTGGGATGTTTTCCACTGGTGCAAGGATTAATGTATATCTGGCCTGGTTGTCCACTCCAGCTGTGAGCAGGTCCTCAGTTTTCCCACATCTCTGTTTCTATTAGAAATACCATGTCTCGGCTCCCCATCATTGTTGTTCTTGGGAGACCTTTGGTAGCATTTAGTGAGAAGAAGGGACATTTCGTTTGTTCTTGGGTGTATTCTAGTGACATGAGGGAACACATCATGGTTAGGGAATGGTTTATTCCCTGCCATGGGGTGAGTCAGGGTTAGAATCTCCCCACCACATTGGGGCACAAATGGAGAGCCAAGTGGATAAATATTTTGGATCCTTTGGGACTGCTTTTTCCCAACCTCCTTGACCTCAAGAAGCCCATACCAATCTCTGTTCAAACTGGCTCCATGCCTCAGATGAACTGCTCCCCTCATGCATAATCCTTACTGATTGAACCGCTTCAGGCTTTACACATGGAACAAAAATAGGATTGTAAAGGAAAGAGCTGGGCATACCAAAATGCTCAAGGGGGAGAGAGATGCTCAAAATACCATCTCACCCATTAATGCCCAAGATACACACACTCCTTTTCTCCCCCACACAGCAATTGTGACAAAACATGGAAGCCTAAGGCAAATAATTGCCCAATTTGCAACAATTTTACATGAAATTTGGGCACTTCCCTCCTCAGCCTCCTTTGAACATCCACTCTTGCACCTGGCCCCTAGCCCTGGGGGGTGCCGGAGCAGTTCTGTTATCCTGCAAGACTACCAGCTGCCTCTGGCTCCTTCCTGCTCTGTGTCTCCTCTCCCCTCTTGCCCTTTCATTGCAGCCTGCCACTGCTCTCCATTGCAGGTAAGAGACTATGTGAACAACAGGGAGCAAGCTTGGGAGAATTACTTTTAAACCTATTAAGGGAGTCACCTAGAGTTTTATGGTGCTCTGGTTTTAAAGCTCAGGAGAGCCTGCATTTGATGTGGAATACACAGCCTGGAGGCATCATTTCACAAAGCGTTCACCTTTTACCCCATGCTGCCATGCCAGTTGCCAGTTATCTTGCTTTGCTTTGATGTCTCCCATGCTAACACTGACAACACTGGTGGAAGAAATCTCAAGAGATACTGCATTATGAGAACAAGACCCAGAGATACAGCTGATGTCTTAAGATCATAAACATCCTAAGGCGAACAGGGAAATTTTCCAACTTCAAGGGCTCTTTGGCTTTTCTACTTCTCAACTCACCAATTTCATCCGGGAGCAATTTGTAGCCATGTTAATTGTATGTTTTCCCTGAGCTGTGCAAAGTTATAGGCCAATTATTTCTCCTCCACCCCTGTGATGCATGTGGATTGCTGAAAAAAGTATGAAGGAAGAAGCCAAATCTTTTTGACCAAGCAACAAATCAGCATCATTCCTTAAAGTCAATGAAAAAAATGTATCCAAATATAAACAAGGAAATGCAGGGTAGAAGCAGTTTTATGCTGCCATTGGTTTCAGCAAGAAAAGAGTTAAACTGATGCCAAACACTTCTGGATATAAGGAGGCAGGAGGGGACTTGGACAGGCTGGATCAATGGGCTGAGGTCAGTTGTATGAGGTTTAACACAGCCAAGTGCCAGGTCTTGCACTTGGGTCACAACAACCCCAGGCAACACTACAGGCTTGGGGAAGAGTGGCTGGAAAACTACCCGGCGGAGAAGGACCTGGGGGTGGTAGTCGACAGCCAGCTAAATATGAGCCAGCAGTGTGCCCAGGTGGCCAAGGTGGCCAACAGCATCCTGGCTTGTATCAGCAATAGTGTGGCCAGCAGGAGTAGGGCAGTGATTGTGCCCCTGTACTTGGCACTGGTGAGGCCGCACCTCGAATATTGTGTTCAGTTTTGGGCCCCTCAGTACAAGAAGGATATTGAGGTGCTGGAGCGTGTCCAGAGAAGGGCAACAAAGCTGGTGAAGGGTCTGGAGAGCAGGTCTGATGAGGAGAGGTTGAGGGAGCTGGGGTTGTTTAGTCTGGAGAAGAGAAGGCTGAGGGGAGACCTTCTCGCTCTCTACAACTGCCTGAAAGGAGGCTGTAGCGAGGTGGGTGTTGGTCTCTTCTCCCAAGTTACTAGCAATAGGATGAGAGGAAATGGCCTCAAGTTGTGTCAGGGGAGGTTTAGATTGGATATTAGGAAAAATTTCTTTACTGAAAGAGTGGTCAGGCATTGGAACAGGCTGCCCAGAGAGGTGGTGGAGCCACCATCATGACAGACGTGGCACTTCAGGACATGGTTTAGGAGGCATGGTAGTGTTGGGTTGATGGTTGGACTTAATGATCCTAGAGGTCTTTTCCAACCTTAATAATTCTATGATTCTATGATTCTATGACTTTGCAGCAAAGCTACATATGCATTCTCTGTGTTATTAAAAATACAGAGTAGCTGCATGCAAACTAGCTGTCGGAGAAACATGGCAATTTGTTCAGCTCTCTGTAGCCTCCTGTTTCAGAGTAAATTGTGTGTGCTGCCTTTATAATCCCAAAATGTTGATAGCTTTACAATTTAACTTTCAATTTATAAATTATATTTCTTCTGAGTTAGAAGAATAAAATTTTACTCACATCAAAAATTTGGAAAGTCTGCATTTTCCCATTTTAAGATCCTTTGGGACACAAAAGATGGTCTCAGATTCAGAGAAGATCTCATTTGTAAAATGCAGGTGTACTTGCAGAATTAGCTAGGATATCCACCCCATTTCAAGGTTTTAAGTTTGAGGAAAATAATCCTGGGATTTTGCCCAAAACTAGGAAGCCAACTCCTTAGTTTGAGTGAGAAATCCAGGTCCGCTTTAAACGAAGGCTCAGAATTTTAATTGATACAGCTAAGTGATGGAGAAGGGAGACATAAGTGTTGTGAACATCTCATAGGTCCACCATAAGGTTTGTGAAACAGCATCTCCCAAATCTGTTTCCTGTATTACACTAAGTGTCCTGAACTACTCTGATTTGCAGCCAAAGCCAGTCTAATGGACTTTTACAACTGGCATAGAAATGTGGTCCAGATTGTCCTAGGGTCAGCCAGAGCACAGTTTTTGCCAGGTTAGCTGGTCTAGAAACTAAGGAAAACATGGTATATGCTGTCATGCAGAGGCAGTAAGTACACTAGTCTCTTTCCCACATTGCCCCAAACATTCCTGACTCTCATCACGTTGCACTGTGATTGCCTAAGAAATATAAAAAGGACATACAGAGCCCTGATTTTACTACAGACACAAGCTACTTACTGGAAAACAGTCCCATCAGAGGCAAACAGCATGTGGTTATAGTGACAGGCAAACAAACTGCCCACAACAGTGCTAAAGAAAAACAATAGTAGAATATAATACGAACATTATAATTAATATGTCTCATATTAATTAATATGGCATATAGCTAACACAAACCCAACAACCGCTCCCTTCCCCAATCCCACACTCTTTGGCTACGGCCTCTGGTGCATTAACAACCTCAAATCTAGATGCCAAGTTAATAAGCCTTCCCCCAGACACGCACAATTTCAAAGTCCAAACCTCACCACTGGATTCTTCAAGGTTTGCCTTATAGAGGAGAAGGATTTGACCACAAGAGCTTGCTAAAGCCACTTATCTACAATAGGGCAACCCATCCTATTTCTACTGAGTTCACAATTACCAGTTACGTACAAGCTACAAAGATGCCAGGCTCCTTGTCTTGCAGAAGAGACACTTTCTCCCAGGGATGAATTTTCTGTCATCTTCTCCTTCCTAAGGAAGGCAGACTTATGCCTTTTGCATTGGTGAAGTGTTTGTACTGTACCTAATGCAGCTGGGGTCTAACATCAGAGATGATATACAGGAAGAGCAACCAGTTGTAATAAAGCTGTGCAAAGATCTAATAGCATAGAGGATGCTCTCAAAAGGACAAGGCTGAAACTCCTGTGCTATAAACAAACAGCACCAGGAAAGGAAGAAAGGCCCAGATAATAAAATCTTCAACAGCTGGCCAAAGGCAGAGAGTGAAGCAGATCCAAATTTTCTTGAGAAAAGCAAGCCTAACACCTATGTATCAGGCCTAAATAGAAAGCATTCTGTGTTTCTTCCATATAGAGAAAGCAACTGATTTTGCCTGTAAATCAATGTTGGATTCTGCATTAACAGTTGTAAATACATGGAGCTGCTAATATCATCCTACCATAATAACAATAAAAATGGTGTCACTGCAATAACAAAGCTTTAAAGCTAGACTCTTTCTACTTGTACTACAAGGGCACAGAGATCAAGGCCCTGTTATGCTGGATGCATGGCAAAATGCTTATACTAGTGTGGATAGTAAAAGCAATCCCTACCACAGAGGCAAATAGCATCTTGAATACATTCCTGCATTTGTGGCTACCAGTCATAGCTGAGAGATGTGACCTTGGCTGAAAGACATGACCTCTGTACCATATTGTTGTGGTTTAGCCCCGGTCAGCAACTAAGCACCACACAGCCGCTCGCTCACTCCCCCACCCTTGTGGGATGGGGGAGAGAATCGGAAGGGCCAAAGTAAGAAAACTCGTGGGTTGAGATAAGAACAGTTTAATAATTAGAATAAAACAGCAATAATACTAATATAATGAAAAGGAAAATAATGAGCGAGAGAGAGAGGAAACACTAGAAGGAGAGGGAAAGAAAAAACAACAAAAACAAAACTGAACAACAAGTGCTGCAACCGCTCACCACCCGCCGACCGACGCTGCCGGTCCCCGAGCCGCGATCGCTGCCTCCCCCAGCCAATTTCCCCCAGTTAATATACTGGGCATGACGTCACATGATATGGAATACCCTTTGGCCAATTCGAATCAGCTCTCCTGGTTGTATCCCCTCCCCTCCCGGCTTCTTGTGCACCTGGCAGAGCATGGGAAGCTAGAAAGTCCTTGACTAGTGTAAACACTACCCAGCAACAACTAAAACACCAGGGTGTTATCAACATTATTTACATACCAAGTCTAAAACACAGCACTATGCTAGCTACAGTGAAGAAAAATCAACTATCCCAGCTAAAACCATGACACATATCATAAGAGATTTTTACACTTGGATGAAATCTAGATGGCCAGCTTTGACTACAGGACTAACTTTTAAGTAACTAAACTGAGGTGATTTGAATCCCAGCCAAACTGAGGTGCCCAAGGTCACAAAGCAGGTTAGCATCCCATGTCTCAGTGAATTCAGGATATCTTCTGATGCCAGACCATGATCTCAGTGGGACTAGGAGGCCTTTTGAGACAAAAGCACCATCAAGTCTGTTGATCAGACCTCTGAGATGTCATGCTTGTTTGCAATACCAAACACCACCATCACGACATGGCTTCTTGTTCCTTTGCAGTGCTCTGTTGGCTATTACTTGGGTCCCAGCAGAAGAGAGACCAAAATAAGCCATCTTTTGGAGGCCAAAGGAAGGGAGTGTGTGCCTCCCCACAGCATTTCCACTGGGAGAGCCTCTCCAGGTGAGAGATCAGATTCTCCGTCTACATCAGTGCAACCTGTTGAATGCAATGATGCTATGCCAATGTGCATCTCGTGCCCTGGTAATTCCTTGGCATTTCCATTAAGACCACAAATCAGTTGCTTCTCCATTGTGACAACTCACTGCAAAAAGCACCAGCCAGCCAGGTTCTAGAGAAATGATTTGGAGGTGAAAATCTCCTTAACCTATTTCGAAAACTCCACAGTCCTAAACCGCACCATCTGAGACACAATATTTATGTGCAGCTTATAGATCACAATAAAAGCAAGTAGGCCAAAGACCTATCAGCTCTTTTACACATACTTGGCAAAGTTACAACACAGCAATTCATTTCCCTGGGACCTTTTACTTTCCTATAAATTCCAAGAGCTGCATTTAAGAGTGAATTGGCAGATGCAACTTTTTATTGTAAGGAAATTTGTTTTGCTTTAGCAATAGGCAAACATCTTCAGTCATAAGCAATGAAAGGGAGGGTAGATTTCTACTGAAGCCAGCCTCAGTAGGCTAGCAGTATCTTCACACAAAAGGAAAAGTTGGATTGTGTGGTGAGCAACAAAGAAGTTCTGCAGAAAGTTGAATAACAGTTTTTGTCCGGAAACACGAAAGTGCAGGCACTCTTGGAAGGCTATGGAATGTGTTACAAGTTGTAATCCTCCCAGCAGAACCTCAAAAGCCTTGGCTTGTTCTGCTCTTTTAAATTCAGAACTTGACAGCTATTTAACCAGAACCACAAGTGTTAGAGGTGGAAAAGGCCTAGGGATTATCTAATCTATTCCATGACTTGAACAGAGAACAGCAACACTAAAACTGTGCTGCAAAAGTGATGTGAAAATGCTTGCAGAAGAAAGAATCAGCTAAACTGGTGCTGGAAGTCCAAGGAAGCACATTCCCCTTGGCTTCAAACTCGTTAATGAATCTTTTATCTTGAGTAGCTGCTATGATGTTGCTCTTTACCAGAAGGATGATGGCATTGTAATCTGCACTGCTTCAAGGCTGCCAACAAATGCCCACACATGAAGAATTAATCTTTCCAAGTGGCGTTAACCCACTCAGCAGGTTCCCAGCTGGGGAGAAAAGCAATGGCATTCATCCACTACCAAAAAACGCATCTTTTATACTTTTATAGCAATGTTGCTTTGAGTCTTAAGAAACAAACTCTCTATAAATCACATCATAAAATATATCCAGACTGATGGTTTACAGGAAAGCTCCGCAATGTGAAGGGTTGGGTTTTTGGTTGTTTTTTTGGTGGTGGTGTTTTTTTTTTTTTCTTTGTGATAATCCAGCTTAAAAAAACCCTAGTTTTCTTCTGATGCTGGAGGTAGGACAGTTTATTGTGTGTGGATTAAAAGCCTTGCTCACAGTTGAAGTATTTGAAGTTCTATCAGCCACTGGCAACTGAATTCCACCATCACCCCCTCCTTGTTTTATTGGTATTAATATTTGTGCTTTGCAGGTCTGCTGTAAAATGGATTGTGGTTTGCTGAACTTTTCACCCTACTTCTTCCACAGGGCTGGGAGTTTGCAGGGGGACGACTCAGTAAGTTACTTGTGTACTGGTTAAGAAGAGAAGGTGATCTAGGTCTTGACCCATAACTTTCTGAGTCTTCTGAATGATGGCTTAAAGAAAACAGTCTGTTTCTCTGGTGAGGCAGGTAGAAGGAGTGTTGGATAGCAGAGGAAGGAAGTCAGGCAGAAGTCCAACCCTGACAGATCTTAATGCTGTAAGGGAATAAGGCATAGGGAAAATCCTTCCAAACACCCATTTTTAAGGAAGATGCCCCTCTCTCAGCTTATATAAAGACATTGTCAGATGAATTGTGCTGGGACTGCAGCCAAGGAAAGCCATGAAATAAGATAATAGTAACAGGAAATAAGGTGAGATCAAGTAAAGATTCACACACAGTTAGAAATCCATTCAACTCCTGGCTGCCCTCAGCAACAGGTTAGAGCAACTGGTGGAAACAGGAAGACCACAACACCCTGTGTTGCCACCAGCTTACAGAGTTTCCCCAGTGTCTTCCTTCTTGGATACACAAGCAACATACCAATAAAATCTCATCTCTTTTTTCATCCTTTTAAGACCTCAGTGGCCTGAAGCAGGTTTTTTTCCATGCCGGATCTCTTATGCTCACAGACCTTGATGCCAGAGGCTGAAGCTCCCTCATCTGCATAGTACCCTTCCCACCCACCAGAGTAACATGCACATCAAAGCAAGCACAAAAGTCTGCCTTTTGGCATGCGAGATGTTTAATTCAAACTGGTCCCACCCATGAGCCCCAGGTTGAAATACAATGCCTTCTGCGGCCATCTACATTGGACTGCAAGAAAATTCGTTTCTTCCCTGTATTATGCCTCTCTGATGGGAACTTTGGTAACTCAATACAACATCAGCTTGGACACAAGTGTCCTGGAGGGACTCAGCGCCTTTCCTCGGATGTCCTACTGCTCCCAGGAACAGGGAGGCTTAACTCCACCCTGGAAGCCCATTAAGGCAGAATCACACTCATTTTCTGGGTCACTCCCATTCCTCAGATCTTCAAAGGAGGATTGAAGTTTTGCTTTCAAAGCAGCTTTTGGGTATGGTGAAACATGCTAGTCAGGTGGCAGAGGGGGGCTTGGTTAAGACCACACATTGCAGCAAAAAGGCAGCCCATCACTGAAGACCACGGTGCCACTGAAGCGGCCTGAAATGTGGATCTGGAGGATTTGGCTTTAACATCTGCACTAAATACATAGTGAACCAATGTTTTCACGCACAGAAAATCTGCAAGCAGATGGCTACCACCTCTGGAGCATTTGGCATTCCTTCCTCTGGCCTCGACTTTGCGTGCCACTGTCCTTATCAAAAGGAGTAATGACACATCCCCAGCTGGAACGCAGGCTGTATTGGCATCCAGCAGCCCAGATGCTTTGCTGAACTCTCCCCATCCCTCCACTCTGCAAGACTTCTTTGGGAAGATCAGGAGCAGATTTCTCCTGAGATTTTTGGCACTCCTCCTTCCAACCATGGCTGGCAACTCCAAGAGAAATGCCTCTCTTTTATGTTTTGGCACTTCCAGTGTTGGCAGGAGGCAGGAGGGAGGAAAACAAACCTGAGGCTCCCAGAAACTCCATAAACAAACAAAGATTTCTTTTCAATGTGGTTCTGAAGAGAGCCAGAGATCTGGGGAGCAGAAGGAGGGGGGAGGATTATAGCTTCAGCATCGGCGAGTGTTTCTCCCAAACACAGAACAAAAATGAGCCCGCACCTCTCCTGCACATTATGCTATCGCAACATCCAGCTTGGACAGCAAGGTGCTCTAATTGTGAGGGAGAGATCCCTTGCAAAGTGCACTAAACATGCTTGCTTGAGGGTCTGCCTTGCCTGAGGGCATTAGACAGTGCTGGCAGGCTGAGGTACCGTGCTGCTTCAGCCACAAGAAGGATGGACAGACTTGGGTATATCAGAGCAGATAAGGCAAGTCCTTTTCCAGGTATTGAGGCACGTTCAGCATCCCTGCTGGATTGTGGATGAAAATGGAGCAACTTGGACTCTTGCACAGGAGCTTTTCTAGAAGGAATTTTTTTCTGTTATTCCTCTACATATTGAGGTGGTCCAGACAATAGCTGCTCTATGCTGAGCATGCTAATTATGTCCCTGAGCCCAGTGGGTGGCATAAGGAGAGTCCACGCTGTTACACGTGCCTGTTACACTGAGGCTATAAGGCAGAGAGGAATTGACTCAGAAATGGGTGAAGGCTGAGTTTGCGAGGCTGCTGGTAAGGCAGGGAAGCAGATGAGAGGGCTGATAGGAAACCTTTCTTGTGAGAGCTCCAGTACCTGTGGTGAGGCAGGTTTTCCCAGCTGAAAGCTCTAAGCAGACCTGCAAGCTACTAGATGTTCAGGAAGAAACTGCTTAATAAAACAGTTTCCTCCTCTCCTTCCTCCTAAGAGCTGCTGGGATTGTTGCTATTGTTAGAGCATCCTCACTGCCCTTATCCAGGCTCCTGCCACTTTGAAACCACCCTAATAGCATATTCTTCTGGGGACTGCATCTTGATTTTGTCCAGGGTTATCCTCTTCAGGCGGTGCAGTCTGGTTTAACTCACAGATTAATTAATGTCATGCTCGCATGCATTGAGCAGCATGACTTCTGCAAGTTGTACTGATGAGCACCTGTTGGCTCTAACCCCAATCCTAACTCCATTGATAGTACTATTTTCTTACAAATCTAAACCAGTTAAACTGATTCACCATCACATACTGCCCATGCTTAAGTACCTGAGCGTAAATATATCCGATTTCTTCTTTCCCTGGAAATGGTTGTACCTGGTTGTTAAAAGATGATTTGTTTGCCACATTGATTTAAGTAAGAGTAAGGTCAGGCAATCACAATCTCAAACACACCGGTTTAGTAAAACACTGCCTTCTGGCCAAGTGTGCTGTTTGGCTGTGGAGTCGCTACTAGACAGATGTGATCTGAAAAAAAGCCAGTTGGGCAGATAACAAGAGCTCAGCTCTTAATCCCATCATTAATGAAAAAGTAAGTCACGAATGAGTCACTTCTACCTCTCTGGCTTAGTTTCTCTCCTAATAAAAATGAATAACCTTTTCTTTTTTCTTCTTCCCCTTTTTTTTTTTTTTTTTTAATTTATCTACTCTGTTGTGATGTTCTGCAGACTGATTAATGAGGTGTTTTTCTGTGAAACAAGGCAAAAGGATGCTGGTCCTGGGAACAGTCTTGTGGAGATGCTGCTGAAGAAGTGCATATTGTCAGGGGTGACACAGCAGAGAGGCCAGAGATTCAATTTACTGCTCTGCAGGCTCAGGGCATTATATTGCTGATTCCCACCCAGTAATTTTCCCTTTTTGGAATGATTTTATCAAAAACAACTAGAGATTCTTCAGAAAGGCACCTCTTGCAATGTAATGAAAAACTCTATTTAATAAGGCTAATTCTAGAAGGGCTATTCTCTCCCTTGAAATCTCCACAAAGTACGATGTACCGCTTGCTGCTACGTTATTTAGGTAGGCATTTTCCAGGAAATGGGTGCATGTATTCATATGTACATATATATTTGCTTTATTATTGGCTTCTTTCTGCTCTGACTCCAGCACAACAGCTCAACTGCTCTTGGAAACAGTTCACACAACAGCACAAAGGGAATACTGCAAACTTCCGCACGAGCTTCGCACGATCGATGGGGCTTGCTGTTGGAAGGGAAAGCACACATGTACCCAGCCTTCTGAAGGTTCGGCCGTGTTTTCTGAGCCACAGGACTGGATCCTGGTATAAATTAACATTTTCCATTCCCAGATGTTTGTTCCGCCTTGTTGCGACACCTCTTACCTAGTTTCAGGCTGACCTTGCGCTGGGCTTGAGACTGTTCACGAGTTTTTTAGTCATTGTTAAGAACAAGGAAAAAGAAACAAACATCTGGTTAGCAGAGCTGCCAAGTGCGCATTCCTTCGTTGTTTTTCAACCTTTCAATCGCTTTGTTTTCAGCCTGAAATTCCATTTGATAAATACACGGAGAGCCACAGGGCACTGATTAGATGCAATTCCAGTCCTGACCCATGCCACCGCTCCATTAGTGTTGCCTCAGTGGAAGCACCGCTGACATCCACAGACCCCAAACGAGGATTAAGGACCTTGTGAATCTGTCCCAACTGTGTTTACATATGGGGGCCTGATCCTACTCCCACTGAGGTCAATGGGAGCTTTGCCACCAACTTCAATGGGAACAGGATGGGGCTTTAATGTTGTTACTGCATTGAAATGGTGTTCAAGCCCATCCTCTGCCAAGATGTGGACTTCTCAGTTTCTATAGCTGTAGTGTGTTTTTTTTTAATTGGAAACAACTACTTTATTGAATATTGGCCCGCAGTGCTGGCACAGCCTGACCAGACCAGGTGGGGTTGTTCGAACAAAGGCTCATAAAATATCAAACATAAGAGGGGCCACGTGACAACAGCTTCACCTTCTTTACCTTGGCTGCACAAGCTTCAACTTGCTTTACCTCCACATGGATTTGTCCTCCTGGACCACAACTGCTTAGACCTGCACAAACTCAGACCTGGGTCCATCCTCCCCAGCTATGGGCACCTCTCTACAGCAGCAAAGTTGAGGAAAGGAGCTGCCTTAGATTTCACCTGTCAATAGACAGACCCCTTCAGGGATTTACTCAGATCTTGAGCAGGCTGTACCACCTGTCTTGCAGGAGCCCGCTAAAGGGAAGCTAAATTTTTAGTTGAAGCCAGGAAACCAGAATCAAGAGCTCAATGTGAGAAGGGGCTTTGAATCCCTTCAGAGAAATATCCTAGGGAATAGGTAAGGCACAAAAGGACTGCTAAGTTCTCAGTCAACGGGATGTCTTAGCAAGGCATTACATTAGCTGTTGCTTGGAATAGCAAGCATCTGAGACTTTTAAAAGCTTCCCTCTGTTTTTTATTTACGTGTGAGTGAGTCTGTGTCCCTGAAAACCAGATTTGAAGATCATTAATCTGAGACAAGAAAGCGCCAGACTTCTTATACAATGCTGTCCCACCCAGTTGTCAATCCTCACCGACCCCAACCTACGCAACAACTGACGCTGTGAAGCGGGATTGTACCGGACTGGAAAGCCTCTCTTTTCCATCACAGACGCCAAATCTGCGGTGTGGCTCGACGATCCAAGTTGACACTGGCCATGAGAACAATTCCATTTCCTCCCCGCTGGTCACTTCCATAAATGCCAAGTTTGGGGCAACACAATGTACGGCATTTCCAGTAAACCACTAAATGATCTCATTTGCATTGCCATTTTTTTTTTTTAAATGCTTTTTCTTTCAGTCTATGGTGGGTTGACCCTGGCTGGACACCAGGTGCCCACCAAAGCTGCTCTATCACTCCCCCTTCTCAGCAGGACAGGGAAGAGAAAATATAACTAAAGTCTCGTGGGTGGAGATAAGGGCAGGGAAAGATCATTCACCAGTTACTGTCACAGGCAAAAGAGACTTTACTTGAGAAATTAGTTTAATTTATTACCAATCAAATCAGTGTAAGGTAATGAGAAAATAAAAACTAAATCTTAAAAAATCTTTCCCCCACCCCTCCCTTCTTCCTGGGCTTAACTTCACTCCCAATTTCTCTACCTCCTCCCCCTCTTTCACTGACCTTGGTGTCTGCAGAGTTGTTCCTCTCATATATTCTCACTCCTCTCTCTGGCTGCGCAGTTTTTTTCCCCTTCTTAAAAATGTTATCCCAGAGGCGCTACCACCATCGCTGATGGGCTAAGCCTTGGCCAGCGGTGGGTCCGTCTTGGAGCCAGCTGGCATTGGCTCTATTGGACATAGAGGAAGCTTATAGCAGCTTTTCACAGAAGCCACCTCTGTAGGCTCCCCCGCTACCAAAACCTTGCCACGCAAACTCCATACACAGCTATACATTTTAGATTAAAAAATAATAATCATGCAATCTCTCAGGAAATCGGCCTTTCAAAATTGGTATGCAAAGAAGCATGTCCAGTGGAGATCTGAGCAGGCACACTTTACAGCCCTGAGCCGCTTGTTGGATACCCTTTTTCATTAAGATTAGTTTCAGCTTCTGGCCTCTGCTCTCCCAACACAAGTCATTTTTTCACCCAATGCCTTTCCAAGGGTTCCCTCATTCAAGGGAACTACAAACTCAACAGCCAGTTATTAATTTCACTTGTGAATGTACAGTCCTCATCGAGCTTCGATTCTGATTTAAGGTGATTTCTGAGTGAGGAAATTACAGCCCAAAAGAGAGCGCTTGGCTGCCTAGTTCCTACACACAGGAGGTCTGAACATTATCAGTGAAGTTGCTGAGAGACCTTCCAATCTCATATCTCAGAAGAAAAGGGATTTTGGGTGAGCTTGAGAATATAAATGCAGAAGGACCTTAGCATACCGGAGTTGTCCTGGCATTTCATGAGCCTAGATGGCAATGCACTTTTATCAGCTGGAAGGAGAAACAATGCCGCTCCCAGCTGGAAAGTACACAATATTTGTATCAAGGAATCTGGACAAGTATGGAGGAGACTACTGGGAAGTCCAGCTTTGTCGAAGGAAAATTGCTAACACTTTCCTAAGCTTTCTATCAGTTCCATCTATTGAGTCCTATCAATTCAGAATAGCTTAACAGCCTCTGCAAAACAACAAAAAGCACCCATTAAAATCTTTAATAAAGAAAACATTTTGGAAAGCCAATTTGACCAGGTCTTCTCCAAATGAAGGGACTACATTCAAGCTTTGGAAATTCTTCCTCCATGTTGTACAGATGCCCTTTCACTGACCCGTAACTTCATTTAACTCTCCTCAAGAGGAAGAAAGGAATCCCTGCTAAAATTATTAGCTTTCACAAAGAATATTTTCTTTGAGGAAATGGCCAGCACACATGCTTTGCTTTCTCAAAGGACTCCCATGAATACAGCACAAACTCTGTACTCCTGCAGCTAGGAGACTTTTTTTTTTTCCAAAGACAAACGCATAGCAGTACCCTGCAATACTCTTGTCTCTCCTGTTGCACTTCCCATGGAGGTGCCACAGAGCTCAGCATATAGACCTCCATTGGTTTTCATCCTGTCTCTCACAGCTAATTCAGAGGCTCCGTGTCCCTTGGTCCTATATCGCACTTCTCTCAAACTGCCTTTGCTTCTGCAAAATATGAGTCCGTAAGTGCAAAGCATAGGGCATTCAGTGGGTAACAAAGGTGTCCAACAGCTTTAATTCCCTTTTGTTCAGCTGCCTGCCCACCCCCAAAAGAAGTGTCATAAAGTGGGAGATTTAGACCTGAAACGCAGCTCAGGGTCGTTAGCTGGAACCCCACCGCAGCCTCATAAGACAACATCTGCCCTAGCCTTTAGAGGGGAAAACCAAACCAGAATGAGTTTACACAACATGTAATCGAACACAGTTGTTCTCAAAGGCAAGGAGGAAGAGATTCGTGCCGTCCTTCTAGCATCCATCCAGGGCCCTATGTCCCCAGACTCCGCCTAATGTGAACTGGTTCAGCTTTTTGGTCATATTTTGTGCATGTAGCTGGAGGAGTTTCCCCCTCGTGGAGGTTTGTTAACCATACGGGTTGCGAATAGCACAGAAATATTAAGAGCAGTTGACAGAAGAGCTCTCAGGGGGACACAAAGGCTCCTGGCTTACCACTCAGTGTACAGGCCCTTAGGATAATGCATATAATCTTATTGTTATAATTATTATTACTTTCATTAAAGAAGAGGAGATGAGAGACCCATAAGGGGAGGAAAGCCTGAAATCATACATACCTTTTTTATGACACCCAATACAAACTGCGGTCTGAGCCAAAGCACCCAGACAGCCTATCATCTCATCAAATCCAGCAGTAGTAGTGAAAAGAGACCTACAAGTTATTTGATAAAATGCCACGTTATGAGGTATCATGGCCTCAGACACAGGGAACTTCAAAGCTACTCCCAGCTACATCTCTTACACAGAGTTGCTGCATCTCAG
Organism: Morus bassanus; assembly: GCA_031468815.1. Classification (NCBI taxonomy): domain Eukaryota; kingdom Metazoa; phylum Chordata; class Aves; order Suliformes; family Sulidae; genus Morus; species Morus bassanus. The sequence continues at coordinate 42,969,585 of CM062574.1, forward strand.
TCCATGTTCAGCTAACTATTTCAGAGCACCCAGAGGTGGTCTCCAAGCTCAGAAAATGCTGCCCATTCTGAAGAAAGCAGATAAGTTTCCTTTTTGTTCAAGACCAGATCAAACCCCTGCTCAACTCTTCATTTCCCCACAGCGAAGGAGAAATGCAAGGCATTTTTCCCATGCAAGGCAATGCTTGGACACCATGAGCTCAGTCAATTCAAACATTCCACCCGAGACTGAATAATTTTTTAGCTGAGGTACCTATTCCACTAAATAAAACCCATGGCTGCTGAAATGAAAGCATGAAGCTAGAGTCTACACACCAAAAGCCACTCTGGTTTGCTCCCACTGCCAGATTTTGCAGGGATGCAGGTTTGAGAGCAGTGACTCATGACTTCCGTTGGCAGAGCCAAAGGGAGGAGATCTTTGGCAGCAAGAGGAGTCAGGGTAGGCAGAACGAACATATCTGCTTATGGCTGAAGCAGGCACAGCAAAACCATAATCTGTCATACTATGAGGAAGACACAGCATTTCTCAGACTGCTACCATATTGATTCCAATGAGTGCTAATTAAGCCTGTGGCATCACCCAGCCAACATGGGTACAAAGCATTCCTGTTTCCTAGTATAGTCATGTACAAGCTGAGATGATCACATATATTTTCATTGCACCTTCCCATCATACTTCAGACCAGAAATCAGTATAAACCACTAGTGCCCCAAATGAATGGACATTCATTCACATGGTTGTCATCTCAGGCATCACAAAACGTAGCCTTCTCACTTCTTCCCAATGCTGTGGATGTACCATCACCCCCAAAGAAGCTGTTTCTCCATCTTCAAAATGTTCCTCACTCTAACATGTTCTTGGCAGCTCCACATAGAGAAGTCACCTGCATGCAACTGACCTTGAGCAAGACACAGTGCCATCTCCAGCGCTGTGTCCATCCCACATTCTTCAGCTCTGAGACGAAACATCTCAGAATCTGCAACAACGAATAGAAACATATTAATCTTTCTGATCCATCTTCCTCTAATCCACCAAGGAGCGTCCTATAGCTTGTGACTGCTGGCTTATTACCCAGTTCTCCCAGAACACATTAATCACTTTAAGACATAATAAAGCTTTCTAATGAAGAACAAACTACAGCTGTTAAGAAAAAGCAAATGTTAGGCTAGCTTTTGTGGGCATATCATATAGCAATGCTACTATAGTGAACTTCCCATTTCGATGCATGCAATTGACATTAATTAGCACAAACAGAAGGTTAGCTTTATGACTATTTTAATATTTTCATTTTGTCTTATGCGTGAGAGACACTGATGCTAAAGAACAATGCACTCACTGAATGCTCCATTGAAGTCAGTAGGAGGCAATGGTTAGGCAATGAGGTGAACTCTTCAACAGACTAGATTTTAACTTGGGTTGGTAATTTGAATTAGTCCCAAAACATTAACCCCACATGCCTTGTCTTCACCTCTGTCTCGGTTGTCTACAGCAGATACGGCCAAGCTGCACGAAGCCATGTACTGCAGAGATATCCGTACTTAGCTTAGCAAAGGTGAGATAGTTCACAAAGAACTTGGAGTCGCTGCAGTTAGACTATTCCTGGTACCAGGTTGCTTTGCTATGACTACGTTACCTATTGGTCTGAAATGTAGCCCAGGAGAGGGAATGGCAGGAGGTCAAGGACACATGACCTATGTGGAAAAGTTAACGGGAGCCATACTAAGCCCATCAACTAAATAACAGGCAAAGAGGAAGACAGAACATGGGGACAGACTGTGGAGTCACAGATACCAGTGGAAGCAAGGAAAAAAACAGTTTGAACATTAAGAAATTACTTCTATTAGTAAGGATGGGAAAGCACTAAGTGAGGCTGCAATCACTGCCAGCCTCTAAGAACAGATGAGACACCTCTGTTAGGACTGAAAAGGTGCCATTGGTCATGTGTTAGGGAAAGAAGAGGGATTGCATGGCTTCCTGCAGTCCTTTGCGGCCACACTGTCCAACAGGAAGACATACAAAGTAAATGTCATATTTTGAGGATTGCGGATTTTTTTAGAGTTTTTGATTTTACAGCATACCTGTTTCTCTAGTGGTACTGCATTGCTTCTGGCTGAATTATAGGACTATGACTAATGCTAAACCTCATGCGTTTAAAGCATCATGCTGACCACACTGGGATCACAGCTACTAAACCACCTGGTCTGGTTTACCTTAGATTTATCTATGCCAATCTGAAAAGTGTGTCTGAAAAGTAATTTATATTCATTATCTGAAATAAGCATAACTTAGTCCCATTCTCCCTCCCAAACCTTCTCTACTTAAGCTTTTCACCTATAGTCTCTGCGCACACATCCTTTTGCGGAAAACCTGTTCTAAAGGTCAAGCTAATTGGAGAAATATAAACCCTTGCACATGGAGGAGAAGACAGCTCTACCATGCTCCTCTTAGGACTCATTCCTCACCCATTTTTGGACCAACAGGCCATGAAACTCAACAGCCTGCCCAAGTCCTGCAGTCATGCAGACTAAGGGCAGCCCCTTTCCTTCCCCTGGAAGCAAACCTGTGTGGTGTGGGTTCACATCTGACCTGCACATGTGAGGGTTGTTGAATAACCTTGCCTCTCAATTCTACTGCTAGTAGCTTAAATAGGGCTCGCTTTCATGAAAGCAAGACTGCAGTCTTATAATGCCCTGTAGCACACAGGCCCTCACTGCAAAATGCCTTGTTGCCACCTAAGATCTCCCCTCCTCCAGGGCAGTAAAATGTCAGATAAAGAATCTACAAGACCCAGAAAGTACAAGGGGGCAAAAGAACATGACTACAGAGTTTCTGCAGCTTCACTTCAATGCTAAGTATTACCAAGAAAGAGTTGTGCTTGGTTACACATAGGCCAAATGAAGAATCAGGTTTTTCATTTCTGTGTGTTTGTGTGTTTGTGTGGACATGGGGAAGTTTATTCTCTTTATTTGTGGGTTTCACTGGTATTTACACCAAAAAAGGACAGTGCTTTGAAGCTGGAGTTTGGGTATGTTCCTTAAGAACTGGGGGTGATTCCAGAATGCAATTATATTATTAATACAAATAAAGCATGACATTTCCTACTACAGCACATCTAGAAGGAATTTTTACATGGTTTTAAAGACTCCAGAGTCACTTTGGCCCAACAGAGGCAGCCAGTCCCTCTGGAATACCAGCTCCTCAGAAGAGCAAAGACTAGTTAAAAGAATGAAGTGTTTAAAATTTCATTTTTTTAAAGAGTGACTTTCCTTTGTCTTGCTACAGTGATTTTCAGTGAGCTGAATAGATTAAGTTACTACATCATGAATAACAGCTGAATTACGATCATGAACATACTTTTCTTTGGTGAACTTGTAGAGAAAATGAATACCATTTTTCCACATACCTGAGGAATAAAAGCACTTGTAGAGAGGAATCTCTCCCACAGGGAACCCTTGTGTACTTTGCAGTAGTATTTTATTAAGAGCTGGAGAGTTCAAGGGTCTCACAAATGTAAGTTTTCAATTAGCTTTCCATTGTGTCCCAAACAGTCTCTAAATACTCAACTAAACTTTAATCCAATCACTTGATTTGACTCCAAGCATGATTTATCTTTTAATCATCATCTGTTCAATGAGGGGGAAAAGAAAGCAAACTTGTTCTTGGCCCATCATGACTCATACACGATTTTACTGTGATCAGAGTTGTGTTTTCCTTTTGGCTGATGCCTTGGCAATTGCAAGCATTGGCTTTGGCTTTCTATTTAGGTATGATCATTCCTGCTCATTTCCCCACCTCCCCAAAATGTTGAACAGCACTGAATGTTTGTCCTTTATACCTTTTCCCACCGAGGCATGTGATTTTTTTTTTTTTTTTGCAATATCTCGATGTTGCATTAATCAAAAGTGTCTGCTATTTGACCTGCACTCAAAACACAAAACATGTTTTAAAAAGGGTCTCACTGTTTTAAACGAATGGCATTTTCCTGGAAGGAGATATTACACAGAGAGCACAACAGTAAGACACAAACCAGCCTCTACCTTCTGGGCATTCACAAATTGCTCAACTGTTGAAGCTGGGGCAATGGTGTTTCCTAGCAGACAGAGCTTGATGAGACTTAATCCCTCCTCCATGCAGCTGGCTTGCTGACCTCCTGAGCTGATACCCATGGTGTGCCGTGCCTCAGTTTCCCCATCTGAAAATGAGACTTTCATGCAGCAACACCTTTAAAATACTGTTCTCCCTTTCGTAAGTTCTCCATAACAGCTGAATGTTATATGGCCAACAGAGCAAATAGATAAACTTTCTGGAAGAACTACACACTGCCAACTGGCCCTCTGGAAGCTGCAGCACTCTATTCACCAGCCACAGCCACACCATTTAATGACCTACCTCCCAGAAACACCCCAGCCACGTGCTTTTGTCTTCATGCAGTAGCCACAATTGATTGTATCTCTCTAGCTAAAATACGGAACGGACCCAACTTTTGCCCATGAATGGCATAAACTGCGGAGCCTTTGAGGTCTGAAAGTGTTGTGCAACATCTTCCCATGCATTATTATTCATGTCAGTGGCTTGTGCAACTCACAGTTCCAAATAACACAGGGGCAGATTTTGCAAAAAACAGTTCTCATTACAATTTGCTGGCTGCCCAGAACTGTGAAGCAGCAGAATTCCCCAGAGTATACAGGTTTCACAAGAGATTTCCCATTTAAGTCCTCCTCACTATGGCTAGAAATTTCAGACAAATTCCTTGAAGACTGACTCAAATTTCAGTGCAAGGCTCATAGTGCTTGATAGTCTTCTCCAAGTGCCAAGTTTAGAAACAGAAGATTTCATTAAAAGGTCAGGTTTCTTTTTTTTTTTTTTTTTGGTGGAAAAAACAGAATACATAACCCCTACAGACTAAAGACAACTAGCCTCCCCCAAATGCATTCAGATGGAAAAGAGAGGAAGTCTTTTTAAGCTAATGTCATGACCTAATTGACCAGTTCTGCTAGGCAGTAACAGATACTTGTCTACAGGTTTCACAGGAGCAGCCATACTGTGCCTGGCCAGGAGTCCACACTCTGCTGGTTCTGATGTAGCCAGTACTGGACGCTCATGGAAAGAGCACAGGAATCTGCTCATGCTAATAATTTCCCTGGCATCCTTCCCTAGCTTGAAAAAACCTGCAATTTAGGGACTTCTGGAACTGTGGCTGGTTCATACTGAGGTAGCAACTATTTGAAAAGTCAGGGCTTCTTTCCTCATGGGTTTGAGATACAGCCCGAATATCTGGGCAGCAAAGGAGACATACATCAGTATGTAGAAGGAACCATGCATTTGCAGAAATTCCTATGCCCAAAGCTTCAGTAAATGGATTTGCTTGTGGGCTTGCTGAAGAAGGACTCAAGTAACAAGACAGACTGGGCTTAGAAGCCTGTAGGCCAGCTTAGAGAATGTCAGCGAGGCTGTGGTCACTCTAAGTGATATTCATCTTCTAAAAGCTGTTGTAGAGCTGTCCTTCTCCCATTCATAGGCAATTCAACCTCCCCATTGCCTGCTTCCAATTTCCTGCCAGCATCAGTAAAGAGAGTCCATTCAGCCAGTTCAGGTGTGAACTCCTTCACAGGCAGCTAAATTTAGCTTTATAGGATGACTTTGTTATCCACCTTCCCATGCAGGTCCCTTGCTAACAGGCAGTGGGAATTAGGTGCCTCACTGGAATATGCTTCCTGGACTATGCAGCACTGGACTATTTTTCCCTGGTCCGTCTCCATTTGCTTGCTCCTACGGCTGTTGCTGTGTAGCCCAGAGGTGGTGCTGGCAGAGGTCCTGCCTGTGGTGTGGCTCTTCCCAGAGGTTTTGCTTCTGGGGAGGGTGCCCTCTGCCTCCAGGGGATTTGCTAGTTGGTCCCCCAGTGCCGAGCCATGCTTCAAATCTGATCTTTCCGAGCTGGGCTCTTGGCAGTAAATACAGGCATGGTAAGGTCTTCAACCAGGAAATCAGATGCACGCCTTCAGCAAAGACAATAACGTCCTGCCAACATTTGCAGATCCTTTGGTGGTCTATCACTCAGAGACTTTGAATCAAGATTGGATGTATCCTTTTAAAAAAATATCCAACTACCACAAGAGACCCCTCCTGGCTTAGGGCCAAAGCTGCTGGGTAACAACCAAAGGCGTGTGTTATCACAACGATCAGACTAAAGGATCTTAATGATTCCCTTCTGGCTTTAAGTCCTATGAAAACACTCTTCTTGTTGATGCTGAATTCATAGAGCAGGAATTCACACTTGGGACCGTACCCAAGATGACAAGGAGCCACCGCAGTGATCTAAACGTTTTGCTGTTTTTATGGTGGGAGACTGCATTCATGCTGCTGGGTCTCAGGTCTTTTTTTCTGACACTCGTTTGTTTGCCACTGCCTCTTTCTCTCATACAGTCCAGTAATCATGACCTTGCTTTTCTGCAGACCTACCCCAGAAAATGGTGCCACCACTAATCACCACTGATTCAGTGCAGGGAAGGAAGGATGTGAGATGGTGGAATTAAGCTTATTTTTTACTTAGGGTGATTCATCTGATCCGAATCTTCCCCAAGACTCTGGCTCCCTTTTTACTGCTGTGAGGCACTTGTCTTTCACAGAGAGACCTCTGGCTCCTGTCTTTGACCCAGTAATCACCTGCCAGCAGAAAAAAGGAGGAAACACTATAAAAGAGAGTGGGATCATCATCAGCTCAGCATCCCTGGAGGGGGACCATGATGCTGGTTACCCCAAGCCTCCCAGGAAGGGCATGCTGGTGTGGGGTCAAACTGCAGAACTGTCTCCTCACCAACAATGGTCAGTAAATGGTCCATCCAGGTGGTTCCAAAATCGTTTTTTAAGACTTAATCTTTGCATTTTCCGTGGAGTACAGCAGGCCCCTCACAGTCCTTTATTTCTCCCATCTGCTATTGTCTTTGTCCCCATGCAGATCTGGGAGAGTTTTCTCTTCCAGACCAGTTTGTTGTGGCTGGCATTTCATCTTGCTCCCAGATTTCTGATTTTTCGCTCTTGATTTCTTAGAGACATTTCTGCAACACAAAACAGCCCACTGGAAAAAAATTACTCTTCTCTCCCCCAGTGCAACATCATGATAACGCGGTGTGACAGCTCTCCATTAGAAACAGGTTTTGTGCGTGCTCAATCTTGCCACTGTGTCCTCAACAATGGCTGTGGAGCCAAAGTGTTTTTTCTGAGAAAACTGCCTGAAACTGTAATTTCTGACAGGTTCGGTTTTATCCACAACCTGATCAATAACAAACAAATCTTCAGCAACGGCATGACGGTGCTGCCACACTTCAGTGCCTTCTTAGCTTCTGCCTGAGTCAACCAAAGCTACAAGGGACTGAGCTGCATCCAAAGCACATATGAGGTGGTTGGTAGCAGCCAGGAAGAACCACCTCTCAGATGGAGAGCGGGGCTGAAGCATCTCACACACGTGGAGGTTTTCCCATGCTATTGTTCCTGTTTTATAGTGCAAACATGTGCTGGCTTCCCATAAAGTGGCAACAGCTGTCAGTCAAACAGACATCACTCTGTAAATCTGGCCGGGTGACTCTGTTTTCAAACCCGAAGTCTCCAGGCAGGTTTATGAGGTGCTGCCTGCACGATTAACAAGTCCCGAGGACCGTTGTGCAGGTGCAACGAGCCGGAGGGGAGTGGGGCTGGGGTGGAGCCAGGGACCAGGTCCCAGCCTGGCCAGAGCCCTGCCATCAGCCATGCCAGCCTGGACTTCAGGTTCTGCTCTCTGCTTTGGTGCACAGTGGGTGCCTCAGGCTCCAAAATCCCACAAAGATGACACATTAATGGGAAACTTCATGAGAATTCTGACAAGGGTCCAAGCTGGAGCTGCACAAGCATGGATCTCTTCTCTCTGTCCCATCCTTTTGGCTGGACCCAGCTGTGCCTCCTCATCAGTTCTCTCTTTAGAGAAAGCAGAAAGGCTAATGAAGAAATTAGCCTCAGTACAGGTATGGGAGACAGAATCTGTGGTCTTTTTCTTTTTTAATATTATTTCATTAAATCAAGACCACAAACAATGCAGATATTCAGGATTGCTTGTACCCAAAGAAAGGGCAGCTGGTCAACAGGAATGGATAACCCACTATTTTAAAAACCGTTCATGCACCTTGCAGAACATGTATTTTCTACAATGGGTTTGCAAAGGGGCTGAGATTTGTTTTCCTCAAGAAGAAAGAGGCAGAATGATTTTCTTAGTTCCTGACTGGCTGAGTGCTGACTGAACTCACTGCTCTGATGATATCTAGATTTTAAGGCACTTACCCATGAATGGGGGCAAGGTACCTAAAGTCACTGCTTTGAGATAGCCAAATAAAACCACTAATAACAGCACTAGGTATGACACAAATGGCAGTTTTTCCTATCCCTGGAGATATATCTTATCAGTTATGGAGACAGGGTTATTCATGGGCACTATCTGTAACCCCTGGAGGCGTGCTATGTTATCCTTGCTAGGTATATGTTTCAGATGGATGAAGAAGACACAGTGAAATGCAGCACAAGCAGCCTTCCTTCAGAAGTTTCCATGAGCACTTCCATCCCCTTGAGATCAAAACTGTACAGCTAAGCATAGGCTAATGTACATGTTGTCTCCCAAAGATGACCATTCACTCAAATAAACAGTCACAGACTCCATTGCAGTGACTCGGATGAGGAACTATTTGGCAGTAACAGTCCAGAGGTCATTCCCCAACTCATAAAAAGCTCTGTGAAAAGGGGGAAACCACAAGTGAGTGTTTTTATTAGAGAAAATACCTTCCTTCTCCTAGAGACTGGGATTAATTTTCTGTAACTTTGCAAACACCTGGCAGGAAGGTTAAAGTGACTGTGTTCACTTTTAAACACCAAAGACTTTTAAACCAAAGACTGTCTTGACTAGTTTATACTAATAACAAAATAAATCAAAGTTATATTAACAATCATTCACCAATGCCTTCCTCCACAAACTTTGACGTCTGATGTTTCTACCCTGCAAATAATAAAGGTCCTGTTACCTTTTTCACTTAAAATCAACATCCTGCATATGCTATGAAGGTTTCATTTCACAATTATTTGAGCATCTCAGAAACATCTATTATCCCTTTGAAATTCTCTTGCCCTGGAAATCCTTGTTCTGCTTTTCATTACATTGTTACATTTGCTATTGTTTTAGGTTAAAAAGAAGCACATTCCACCGTTAAATGATAATACTTGCACTTTTCTTGCCCCCAGCACTTCACAAACAACGTGCCCAGTAGTTCAGGTATCCCAGGGTTGGCATGTGGCTCAAAAGAAGGTATAGAAGCTTGGTGGTCCACCCTTTAGCTGTGGCTGTAAGGAGCTCAACCTGGTAATTATGAGGCCAGCTCAGGTACTGGAGATTCATTTTTGTAGCTGTAGTTTGGCAGTGCCATTACTAACACGTGTTGAGTGAGCCACACCACCAAGAGCTGCACTCTCCCACCTGGATAAAGCATTCCCCAAGATTTTTGGCATCTTTCATCTGGTCTTCTGTGTTCATCTGGGACCCAATTCCCAGCTCTGATGATGAGCTGCACAGCATAACATTGGATTAGCAGCAATGACATGATGGACTTCTTGTACTTTGGAGTCATCTAACTTGGAAGTAAAGCATCTGGTCCTCTCTACATCTGCTCTTTGTCCAGGCCAAGGACTGACTCCCTTTACTAAGCAATTAAAGATGACAGAAACATGCTCAAACTAAATTCCCAGGAAAAAAAAAAAAAGGCAAAAAAAAAAAAAAAAAAAGCAGCCATTTTGCCAGAACTTGGAGGTTTCACTGACTCCACAAAAAATGTCATTGGAAAGGTTCCCCAAGCTGAGTCTGAAATAAGGCCAATGGGACAAGAAGAGGAGAGAAAAACCTACCTCCAAAATAACCTCAGGAGGTCCTGTTATCTTTGAGATACACGTACAGGGTAACAGCTTTCAGTTGCCAAGGCACTGTAAAGAAAAAAAACTGCAATGGAAATATTCCCTGAAAGCAGGTTTATACCCAGAATTCTATGAAATAGGCAAAATCACGGAGTCTGCCATGGGTGGATTTGTTTAGATGACAGAGAAAGGAGGACAGGACTGAGGAAGGTAGTTCCCAGCATGAATAGGGATAATTACAAAGGGAGGCATAGATACCTAGACCTGGAAGAATTCAAACCCAAATGACCATGGCTCCATTACCTATCATAGACATAAACACAGGACAAAATTTCTGACTCAAGAATTTGCTTTCATTAGACCCTACTGATTAAAATGATGGGCAGCCAAATGTTATTTCTGGATCCCACAGGGTCTGAAGAGGTTTTGGGACAAATGGTAGTTGAGCAGATCTTGAAATTATACCAACATGTCATAATCAACAGCACCCCCACTCAGTGTGGTACCCATGCTACCTTGTTCCCTGTTGGAGACTCCTTCACCCACATCTTCCAGACAAGGGCAAAACTAGCCCAATTAGTTGTATATTCCACCCCCGCTCTGATGAACAGAGCTTCAGAAACACTGGAAGTGCAACAGATCTGAAGTTGTGGTAAGGGTTGCTTATATGAGGGATGGGAACCTCAGCTTCTCTTCTGAGACCTGACCTCTTTCATGGCTGGCTTTCTAGGGGGAAATCTTGTTCTTGCTTTTCTCTCTTTCTTCCCCTACCCTCCCCCCTTCTGCTTTGTCCAGAGTCTCTCTAAGAGAGCCAAATTCCCCTTGAACATACTAAAAGTAGGCTTGCTGGAACATCTGCTCTCCATCTGTGGAGCCAGACATATCCCCAGGCAACACTATTAGCAGTGATGGATCTGGAAGGGAACATTAAGCACTGAAGAAGCATCTGCTGAGAAAGAGGAACCCAGCACATAAAACTAACCATGTTATTTGCTGAGCCTCCTTGTCTCTGCCCATTGCTCCTGGTGGACAACAATTGTCTCCTCCAGAGCCCTGTTCAGGAGAAGACTTGCTATTCTCTTGCTGATTTCAGTATTTTTGTGTCTTACGTTTCTGCCTAAGGTGGCCAAATGAGCACTACCAAGTGCTCAGTTAAACAGTGACTGAGGAGTCGTAGAAGCATCTAAAAGACAATCTGAAATCTGGGAACTACAAAGCATCCATGGGAGGCCAACAATGCAGCAGCAGTTCTGCGGAGGTGTTTTGGGTAGAGGTGGTGCAGCATGCTGAAGTAGGGAGCTCAGGCAGGAAGGATTTTCTGCTGCCTGTTTTCTGCATAGCTGAGCCCAAATCTGTTTACAAGGGTGTAGAAGGGACTGCTGGGATCAGACATGCAGCCTCACTGCCAAGCAGAAGGACTGTAGTAAGTTGTTTCTTTTCAGAACATTGCTTGTATATGACGCTGGGAAATACAGTGATACAACTTAAAAGAAACCATTGCAGCGTGAACTCCACATCGATTGGCCCATGTTCATCTCAGCTCTGCCACCTGTGACTGTGGCCATTCCTTTCACCCCTCCCACATCCCCTCCTAACCTGTAGCCAGCTGCCTTGTCCCTTGTTGGGATTCATCAGGAACAGAAGCTGTCTGTCTTTCACAATTCCAACATTTTGTTGTTGGGTATGTTGGTATCATGACAAATGATTTACTTTGTACAAAACTAGTACAAAACTTGTGCCCTGAACTGACCAAAGAAAGCAAGACACATTCTCATTATTTAACCACTATTTGCCCTGTATTGTCACATTTGGCATTTTCCTTTGTCAAGCAGATTTACAGATAATGAGTTTCTTATTCAATTTGCACAAGAAGAAAAAAGATAGTCCTACTGTTTCATACACTTCAACCTTCTCACACCTACTCTTTGAAAAAATCTTTCCTGCATCCTGTTTTCTGTGCCTTAAATTCCTGGAGCAGGTAGAATTGCCACAAGGCAAAATTCCAGGTTACTGAGAGCTGTTAATAGCCTATGCCTTATCTTAAAATAAATCCCTCTATTCACAGGGCAAAACTACCAGGACTGCATCCTAAGTCATTGTTAGATGGAGTACCTAATCATCCTTCTGGATCCATTGAAAATGCAGGTCATTTTCTGCTTTATCTGAAACTATTGAGATCTGTGCTTTCAGCTGTCCTATCAGGAAGCTGTCTGTGGCTCATAAACTTCACAGTAGGCATCTCTTGAGACTTCACACAGCAGCAGGACATGAGTCTGTGCATGAAGTTAAGCATTTGATTAAGTGTCTTGATAAAAGTTCTCTATGACATACTTCAGGAAAAGCATTTAGGCTTTCTCTAACTTAAAACATGTTTCCATTCACTTAAGTCCTCAAAATATCATTTAAACTACTTTTGAATGAATTTAAACATTGGCTTAAGTATTGAGGAAATCAAAGAGACTGAAGCACCCACTTATATTATGCACTAGCTTTAAAGTTCTGGTGGTGCTTAATGCCTTCCACCCTATTTGTCCATCATCACAGGGATGCTGGACATCTGCTACTCTCCCAGTTTCCAGCACTTCTCAAGATGTGGCCCACCTGGTCCACCATTCTAAGACTGCACCCATTGTAGTTATTACAGCTGCTGTTATTTTCCAGTGCTTAGTATGGTCCAAGACAGAGCACTGAATGTCTGCATTGCCCACAAAAAGTGTAATTTAAGTGTTAATCAAAAAATGGAGCAACCAAATGAGGTGGCGTTGGCTTATTTAATATGAGGTACCACTGTGTTCCAATTTAACACAGCAGTTCATCCCACATCTTTATGCCAACCATTCTCTTGCTAGAAGTGCAGAAGATGCCATTAACTTCTGCTGTTGAAGAGGGCAAAATCATGTGTTTCTGACAGCATTATAATAGCATTTTGTTTGTCCAGCCATAGGAGAATGTGGGGCTATTAACACTTTGCCAAAAAGATAAAGGACTGTATTTTGTTTCTTTCTCCAACTGCTCCTAACCAAAACCAACAATAACAACAAAATCCCTGTGTGAATCCTACTCTAAATAGCAAGTGGAGAGACTGAACTTGTGGAAGAACTCAATATCTGCTTCAATGGATTTTCCAGGAGAAAGTCAATAGAAAACTCATTCTCTCTTGTTACATTCATTCATATTGTTTTGTCGTCAACAGCTAATAAAAAGAGAAGCACATGTACTAATTAGTTTTGGGTGGAGAAGAATAGGATCATTCCCCTGCTGAGGAGCCATGAAGTATTTAAGTCATGAGTCCCACCTGGATTTGCAACTGGGGAAACTTTTGCGATAATCTTCCTCAAGGATGCAACCAGGACTCTCTGCCCCGATTTTTTTTTATGGTGGGTGTATTAATGAAGGTAGAGTCTTCTTTTCCTGCTAGTCAGTTTAGTCTGAAGTTGTAAATATTTCCATTCGTTTGCTTCAGACTGGTACAGAGGATGGAGGAACTTTGTTACGGCTTCGAGCAGGAAGACTCCACTCCTCAGTTTCTCTTCTGGGACCAGGCAGATCCCAACGCTCAGCTGGACAACTTCCTCCTGGACTGCTCCCCGCTGGCAGAGCATTTCTCCCCGTGGCCCTGCGGCCCGGGGGAGGCGGTGGGCGGAGCGGCGGGGGGTGCTGAAGCGGACAGCTCCCGGCCGCCCGGCCACCCCCGCCCGCGGCATGCCGCCAACCTCCGCGAGAGGAAGAGGATGCTCAACATCAATTCGGCCTTTGACGAGCTCAGGTGTCACGTACCAACCTTCCCCTACGAGAAACGCCTCTCCAAAATCGACACGCTCCGGCTGGCCATTGCCTACATTGCTCTCCTTGGTGAGATCCTCCTCTCCGGGTGCGATCCCAAATCCTACGTGGAGCAGTGCCTGAGGAAGAGTTCACAAAGCCAACGACGGGCAACCTGGAATACAAGTGGTGAGTGAACGAAGGGTTGTATTTTCAGGGGTCACAGCGATGCTTTGGGTTGCCAGTGGGAGTGAATTGGTCCAATTGCTTTTGAACATCCACTAGTTACCTTCAAACAGCTCTGACAATATACAACTCCATCTTAAAAAAAGAGTAGCTAAGTAATGTCTCAGTAAGAAAAAAAATCCAACCTTGTCTTCTAACTTTAAGGATCTTTTTCTTAAAAAAAAGAAAAAAGGAAAAGAAAAAAGAACAATTTATTAAGCTCTTGGGATCAGTTCCTTTTACAAACAAGATTAATGATCTTGTTTATTCTTAGAATATATTTTTAGACTTTCTTTTTAATTCTGTGCAAAGTTGTTCTTTTATAATGCAAGCTGACAGAGCCTGTAGAGATTTTCTTTATTCCCTTTACAAGTTTTCTTTAGCTTGTACTTAGCTGAGAAAAACACCTGGCTTTGAACATAAACAGAATAGCATTTCTTAAAATACATATGTTCAAGTAACCAAGAGTTTCTCAGAGATAATACAGTTTAACACTGAAAACCAGGATACACAAGACAGTGCACTCAGATTTCAGGTTTGATTCAAAGTACAGGGGAGAAAATGCTTATTGGCAATTTACATTCTTATATAATTATTTCTATTTTAATCTGGAGAACCATTATTCTGTTTTCTATTTGGCTTGTACTTAATCCTGATTTATGTGGGACTGAATTTTGTGCTTGCTTCCACCAGAATATGTTGCTTCATCAGTCCACAATATGGTGAAGATGGGAAATTGCCCAAGTGCCCAACATGGGACCTCAAGTCTTAGATAGAAAGCAACAGGTTTTGTGTTACTCAGTAGTGCAGGGAGGAGCAGAGAGGGATTTTCAGTAGTTCCTGGCCCTTTGAACTATAAGGTAATTAACCACCTTTCTAACTCTGCCTCTTTGCAGTATAAGTTCCTTTGGATTTTGTCACTTTTTGGAAATGAGCCTTGAAGCATATCAGCCTTCAAAAAGTGCAGCAGAAGTAGAGAAAAATCATTCCAAAGAATATTCCCATTTTCTTTCACAGGGAAGTGTCAAAGGGACAAAGCCTACAGGAAAAAACCAATCAGTTCAAAGGAAAAGTAAATTAAGTCTTTTCTCCTTTCCTATTAATTTCCATTAGCTGCATGACTGGGAAAATGAGTCCTGATCACAACTCTCTTGACTACAGAGAAGATTTATATTTTATTTTCCAGCTGCCTCCACCTTTAATAGATAAAGAAGTTTTAAACCAACACAAATGGCTCTCATAGGCATCACCTCTTTTGTCAGGCTTCTAGTTAACTAATATTTCTGAAGAGCTCCACTTGGGAAGATCTAAATGAATGAGGCTGCTTTTCTGGAGAGGCTGAATAGTTGACTTGTTGAATGGTAATTTAAATGTTTTTAAATTCATGTGGCATGTCTTTACTTTGTTTTCCTTTCTCCCTTCTGTTCTGTGCAGATCTGACAGCCCGCCTGTCTTGGGTAAAGTGGGATTAAGCAGTACTCAAAAGGAAGATCTTTAAAGGCAGCATATTGCAAAACCTGATGACCTGGCTGCTGCCTGTTAAATTCTCAGCACTGCAAGTAAAGCATGGCACTTACAACCTGGCTTATTGTCACAGATTGCTTTCTCACTGCATGTCCAGCACCCAACGTCTTTTGGTGTTAATTCATTGCTGTTTAGTGCCTTCTGCTTCTCTTTCTTCTAGTTTCTCACACACTTATGGACCGCTTTTGCAAGAAAATGACAAAACAGATTAAAAATCAGTATCATTACAATCACAGCAACAACATTTTCTCTTCCACTGGATGAGAACAGTGTCCAAATCACATTTCCAGTGCATGGGAAAAGCTACCCTGATCACAAAAAAAAAAACACCCCTAAGCACCACCTGTTGCAACCTATTGCTTGGTTTAAGATGTCCAGGGCCATAACTGTAAAAGTCACTAGTGATTTAGAGCACAAAGACCATGAAAGGCCAAGTTCTCAGGAGGTGAGACACAGGTCTTTCTGTCTGTGTGTCTCTCCAAAATTTCTCATGCCTTCCTTCCAACATGACAACTTTGGGAGGTCTGAGTCCAAAACATTTTGGTATGAAAAGGCTGATGATTACCAGCACTTGGGCACCATCTCCTCTATGCCCCTCGTGCATGTCAGCTTGAAGGCTCATGTGAAGACAACAGCTGGCTTTTGACATTTTTACGATAATGTTTCTGGTTTTTGATTTTTTGAGCAAATGCCAGCAACTTGATACTACTCCAGCAACAATTAGGAAGGCTCTGATAAACTCTTCCAGCATGAAATGCCACCCATATTCCCCTGCAACAAAATAGAGAAGCAAAGCAGTTCATTCACACTTGGAAAATGATTACCAAAGGGTGGTTTTCACAGAATAGCCATCATATTCTGCAGCCTATGGTAATAATGAGGGTTTTCATATTAGCAAAAATAAAACCATGAAGAAAAGCCTATAGCTGTTTCTGACATAATTCTCCCATATTGCCTGAGTGTACCCTAAAGCTACCACTGTTTGTCTGTTGAATGCATTTTTTTCCCTGTCAGTCCTATATTGTAAAGGGTCTGAATCAATTTTTTGGTAAAGAAGAGCCATCGTACACCATGCACACTTCTCTAATACTCTGCTAGTACACTCAGAGATCTGAAACCATTCTGCCTTCATGTACTTTATCATGGCATTTCTTAGCAGGTAGGATGCTAGATCTAGATAAAAGGGAATGTATTTATTTCAATGTACTGATTAGTTCTCCTCATAGCTTTAATCTCTGCAAAGCAAAACCATGTCAGAAACTGATGGTTTTGGGAGGAAGCAAAAATGAAGAGGGGCCTTTGAGGGAAAAACTGAGAAGAACCTTTTTACCTTTCCAATTTTTCTGCCAAAACAAAAGAAGGAATTTCATCTCAGATGCAACAATGTATTTCAGTCAACTTAGAATAAAACATTTCATCTCAAACTTTTGACTTTCTTTGCTTTTTCACCCACTTAAGATGCTTGTAAAAATTTACAGGAAACAGTGCCTAAAAATGTGAAAACCTTAAAAAAACCACTTGAAAATCAACTTTCCGCTTTTACCTACTTCTCTACTCCTTTTTGTTTAAAAAAAACTGAACAAACTAAAAACCTACCACAAAAATACCTACTGGAATTTACTTGAATAAGTAAATGATATAAACCTCTACAATCTCTAAAATATGAAATAATCGGTTTTTCCAAATCTGTCACTCTCCTTTGCTAGAAACACAGCAGGTCCTGCAGACACGTGGGCTGAGGTCACTGTTTCTACCTTATCTGCATGACCTGGGCCATGACATTGATGCGCTGATCCACTCTCCTTTTGCTCCTTTGTTTACCTGACAGTCCCTCCAAGCCCACAAATACTTCATGGTGTGCTCTTGGGCAACGCCTCACACACAGGAACCCAGCTGGGACCTCCAGTTTGGTTGCAACACCAGTAATAGTGAAGCCACTTCTATTTTTCCTACAATGGTAAAGTGCTCCAGATGAGACTGCACAATACGTACAGTGTATCAATGCAGCACTCCCAATGCTTTGCTTCATCTTCTGGATGATATGATGGATATAAGTCCATCTTTCTGCATCCTGAAAGACCTAGGTCCGTGTTATCATCCTGCTTCAGCTCACCTCACAGTCTGAGCTTAGCAACAGTCAGTGGTGGAGAGGGTGAGGGGTACTTTAAATCCCTAGTGACTATCCACTCGCACGAAAGCAATATGAGGAGATCGACAAGACCCACAAGACTTGAGATGCCCCTATGACAAGACCAGCAGGGCAAGTGATGGGCATAGTGGGCTTTCCACACTATCCTGGCCTCAACTGCTCACCGGTGGCCTCTGTGGGAAAATAATATGATCCCGATTTGCCTGGCAGGGGGACAGAAGCAGGAGGCTGGTTTTTTTTTCTAGGAAAGTATGTATGATGGCATCCAAAGGAGGCCACTGCTCTGAGAGAGATGTGCCTTAATCTTTACCTCAGAGGGCTTAAATAACCATGAATTCAAAATCTTAACTCTTAAATAGCGGGACAGGAGCAAATAAAAGGAGGCTTTCTCCCCCTCTTTCCAGAGGGACTGCTTGACCCTTTGTAAAGGAGCACAGCACACTAACCAAGAAAAAGCCACCCTGACACTCTCCCTCTTCCTCCACCTGCTCTGGCAATGCTGATCCTCTGTGTCACTGAAGGTGACACAAGTGTCACAGGTTAGCAGCGATGGGTGGTCAGAGATACCTTGGTGCTTGGGTCCAGGATCCCCAAGCACGCAGCTGGGACCTAAAGGAAATAAAACCATTCAGTCCATCACCTCTAAGCTCTGCAGCACACCTGGGAGCAGTGGTCACATTGCTACCTTCCTGGTGAGATTAAGGCAGGCTCAGTCTCATCAGTGGAACCACAGACATCCTCCCAGGACTGAGAGACCTCCGTAACTATCTCAGAGTCACACTCAGTAACCCAGGACCTACTCTCTCACTGAGGTATGCAGCGGCAAGGATAGCCATGTTCCATTTTTCCAAAGCCAGACAAGCTTTTCCACAGCAGACCAAGATGTCAGGCTGTCCTGATGCCACAGCCCCCAGCACCTTTAGCCAGAGGAAGCTCTTTCAACAGCCCAAGGCATGATGCTTAGCCATGTATACAGTTTGGTTGCCAGACTGCAGCTCTATACCAATGGAAAATGCAAAGATCTGTATGTCTCCAACATGTCTCCTGAGATAACACCAACATCCTGCATCTGCCAAAATGGCACATCTGTGTCAACATGCAAAGGGGATGGCTGAATCAAGCCAGCTATTTAGAAAGTGTCCAAATAGACCCAACAGGGCTTTCTGCAAGTTTTCATCAGGATGTATATTTCTCCAAGGTCCTTACTGATGGCCACAGGGACCTGTGACTCATCCCTCCAAGATGTTTTCAGACGGACCCCACAGGTCACACACTGTAGTCATCAGGGAGCAATAACTGCCTCTCTAGTGTTGTGACGGCTAGTGGTGGAATAGTCTCCATTCGGGAATGTATCTGTTATAAAAGATCCTTCACACCAAGCTAATTTTGGGTGTCCAAAATCCCTGGCTCCAGATATCCCCCAATGGTACCAGAGACTGGACTATCTGCCTTGCTTTTCTCTACACTGCAGCAGAGGTCTGTGCCGGATACAAGACAATAATGCCATGTTATGAAACAAATAAGCATTTGCTGCAGGCACCTGGTTACAAGCAGAAATCTCTTTGCCTTTTGCTCCAGCCTAGAAATCCTAGATAATAACTTCTGAAACAGGCTGGGTGTGTGCAGTAGCAGCAGGAAAGCACACTCGTATAAAGGTAATGTTGGGTAATCTCTCAGGTTCTTGCACTTCTTCCTGTGGACCAACAACTAATCTGGAGATTACATTAGTACCAAAAACATCCTAATGACAAAAGCAGGAAGGATTGCCCTGGAACAAAGATATTTTCCTCAATGTGGTGACTCCAGCTAAGGAAGGCTTTAGCTGTAGCTGTCAGCTAAAGATGAAGTCCTCCTCTGATATTCAGACTCCCACCACTGATGCTCCACACTCAAACAGTGATACCAGGAAAGACGGAAATATCTGCCGAGCTTTCTGCTACCCAATTCCACCAACACCACCACGGAGCTCCTACAGGACTTGCCAGCTGTTTGAGTGCAGCTGGCCCATGGTCTGCAGGCTGGCAGGCTCTGTGAAATGCCCTGCTGTGGAGGCACTGCCACCTATCACTCCTGCTGTCAAGGAATCATTGAACAAGGCATGAGTTTGAGGAACAGGCTGATAGAATTTTATTATGACCCTAAGCTTGGAAAAACTGTAGCGAATAAATCCTGCAGCAGAATATGTAAGGATTGGGGTTTGGGTTGAAGTCAAAACCAGAAACAAAATTGTTTCTTTCGGGAGTTAAAACTCTAATCCTGGGCTCTTGAGTCAGTAAGTAGGAGTCAATACATTTATTGCCACCATTAAAACTGATGAAGCTGTTTCTCCTCATGCACACTCTGCTTTGACACGGGTATCATTCTATCGCCTTCAGTGGAGCCACATTTAATTTGTGCTGGCTGGAGGGGACAGTCCCCCTCTGTCTTCCCTCCCCAAGTTACCTGGAGTCTGACAGACTGTTACAGCTGACGCACCAGCCAAAGGTGCTAAATGAAAGGATGATCCTTGGGCGATGTCTTGTTAAATCATTTGGATGCAACTGGTTGCTAAAATGGTGAACATGTCATGCCATCAGATCAGTCTCTGTTTCATCCTCTCTGATGATCCCATTCATTTGGGATGAATAAAAGCAAATGAAGAGGGTATCAGCTCTCTCTGGCTCTCTTTCTGCTGAATGATATAAAGGCAAATTGGCTCTTTGGGGATTTTTTCCAGGACAGCCATTCCTGAATAGCTCCAGGTTCTTAATAAGCCTGTCTTTTTCTGACTGAACTTCAGCTCCTGGAAGTGAACTATAAGGCAGAAAGACCCAGGGGGGCAATGATTTCTGTGCACTACCTTTACGCTCCATGTCAATCCAGGGTAACTGCTGTGTTCAGACATGCTCCATGTCCACCCATCTTCTCTTCTGACAGTTCTGGCTCACTCCTTGTGTCACACTTCACAGCAGTTTGCCCAGTTTTCTGGTCTCCTGTCAACAGGCTTGATTGGGAACTGTCAGGGAACTACTTCTGATATTTACCCTCATTCTTCTGTTTCTTCATCTCACCTCCTGAACCCTGAAATTTTATCCCAGGAACAACAACTATAGAGTTCCCATAAATTATACAGATTCTGTTATACACACACACAACCTAACTGTACAGCAGCCCATACACAGTAGATTACACCTTAGCAGAGATCAAGATTTTAAGATGACTTTATGAAGATGGAGGCCTATGCGAGGCTCCTCAGTTCCATCAGCACGTTCCCAAAGGAGCACACTGACTTTCAAAGCAGCTTTCAATGATCTCCCTGGTTTAAAAGTCAGGCTCCCTGCTTCCCAGTCTTTTCAGCTCTGCTTCCTTTGCAATGCAGCACAGATCAGCTCCGCTTTTTTCTTGTGCTCTAACAAAGCAGCAGGATCCTCTCACCAGAAATTCAATGGCCAAACCTCCTATGGAAGGAAGCCAGGAGGTGCTGAAGAATGGTACCCTCGCATTGCAACCTCTGAGGACCAGCTTAGGGGCCCATCAACAGCCGAAGAATTGTTCACTTGAAACATGGTCCCTGCTTGCATCTCACCAGGGTCCTTGCCAAGAAAAGTGAGAATGATTTGTTACACCTTCCTTCCTCCAGAACTAAACTACTGACCCTTTCTGAAACAATATACCATGGTTCTCCTTCATCAGCTTGGAAACTCTGGAACAAAAGAAATCACATCCCCACTGTAAAGAAAGGAGTTGGTTTTTTGAGAAGGAGTTGCTAGTTTCTTTAAAGGACAGACCTGAGGGTGAAGGGACAATTTGCTTTTCCTTTTTTTGCCACAGACCCACAGTAGCAAGGTTCATTTCCAAGAGCCCTACTATGCCAGCATGGAAAAAGGACTTTCATGTTTCACCTGAAACAAGACCGGACAAGTAACTGGACAAGTTCATATTGCTTCTTAATTGTTGCCAGAGCTTGGCCACTGAAGATCTTGTGATTCACAAGCTACTCAACCTGTGGTGTTCAAGATTTGAAAATTAATGAGGCAAGCCTGCCCTCCAGTAACCCACAGCCCTGATTTAAAGAGAACCCTCTTAGGGTCACTCCCAACTGTGCAGAAGCTGGACACTTTGCAAGGTCCTCTTCAAGTGTCTGGTTGACTGTGCTAAAATTTTCAGGACAGGGACTTAGGAAAGGAGGCTAGACCCCAACAGCAAAGCATTGTGGCACCACAACATTTTGTTATGAAGAGAGATATGGTCCTAGTAGGCAAAAATCTCTCAGCATGAACAAAACAGCTCAACTGCACAATGATTTTTTTGTATCGCATTTCAGTAGCCAGCCATCATTACACACAGAAGAGACTCCACAGTGTTAGCTGCACCCTGTAAAGCTGTCTGGAGAACACGGTCCCTATCACAGCCTCATTCCTGGTCGATGAGAGGAGATGGCCTTACACTGGCTTTGTACATAGTCCTGCACATCATCCTGCTGCACTTCATGGCTGTCTTTCCAAATCTCACTCCAGCAATGCAAGATCAGCCATAGTGGCTGGTTCCAGTTTGCACATGGATAACAATCTCTGAAGGTCAGACGTGGCTCCACAGCTGTCGTCATAATGATGGATTACCCCAGGCTGTAGCTATTTCCGCTCATACAACCATACACACCCTGTTAGATCTGTTTAGGAGGAGGAGGCTGAACTGCAGGGAATGGATGTGTTAAAACTCTACCCTGAGCCAAACACCAAGCACCGTGTCTTTGCACCAGCCCATTTTTGGATGCTAAGCACCGGTTGGTCAGGAAACACAATGTTTTTCCTCAAATAATAGGAACGTTTAGTACCTTGGGAGCAGGGCAGTCAACAAAGGAGCTCCTAGGTAGTCTTTTCTTCAGTGTCTTCCTGTTGCAGAGAAGAATAAAGTTTGTCCATACCTCTCATGCTGAAACTCCCTAGAGCAGAGAGTGCTACCACCGTGGTCTGCCCTGAACCTATTTGCAGGTGGGATGGCAGCCAGAGCTGGTGCTGTCTGGTGGCTGGTGGCAGTTCCTACACTGTGCTCATATAGCTTTGCAATCGTCTGCATGTGAATCTTAGTCCACGTAAAACCAGCTGGTGAAGTAGAAGAAGCAGCAGGTCTACTATTAGCAATTCGTGTTTCTTACCTGGCTTCACCACTTTCTTGGCCCAACAGCTGATGTGTTATTCACAACTGGCATTTCATCACAACCTTCATTCACCTTCAAAACAAACAACCTTAATTTCCTGGGTTGTGGGCCATGCTCTCACTGTGTCAAGCATGGGCTGGTGTAAAGGCATGGGATATGATCCAGGAAGCTTGCCTGAGGAAACAGCAGGAGGAAACTACAACAGCCTGAGGGATTCTTGTGGGTACTGTTGTCCTGTGGAGCCTTGGGGCCTGCAGCAGAAGCTGTTTGCTCCTAGGTCAGACTTTGGGAAGGAGACAAGGAGCCTGTTCCCTTTGCAAGGCCATAGAGCAGCTTGGGCAGGGCCAACTTGTTGGTCAAAGCAGGACCTTGGACTCTTCCTGTGGACACTCCTTGGAGCAAGAGAGTCAGTTTGCACAGGTAGGGAGGCAAACAGGCAATCTGTATTGGCTTTCAAGAGGATGTTAAACATACATAGTCAGCATCCTAAATGCCTTGTGGAAGTCCCCTTACAACAGTTGAACACATTGCCCTCCTTTCCCAAATGGGTACCCTCAATAAATCCATGTGTATGGACCTGAAAGATTGCCATAGGGGTTACCAGCAAGACCTGACCTTTGAGAAGAGCCTCCCAAGCCACACCAGCTCCTTTGGTAGGAACAAAGTGCAATTACAACCACTGTGTCTAATTTTAGATCACTCCCACTCCCACCCAGTCTGTTTGCTTAAGTCCGAGTGCATTTGAACAAGGAAACACCAGAGCCAAAACGATTCCAATCTCAAAGGTAATTTCTTGCCAGGAGAGGGGAAAAGGGGGGCGGGGGAGGGAATAAAATCAGATATAATTTTGCACTAACAATCAAAGCCCGTGTACCGGGAGGATGCTTGAGCAGAGGGAAATCCAGCTGCAGGCACTGCCCTCTCGTGGTACAGGATTAAAATCTCGCTCTTCCAGAAGCAGAGGATGACTCCTGCGAGCATCCCTGCTCCAGCTCAGCCCCAGCAAAGCAGATCACGTTGGGGAACACAGCGAACAGAAATGGCTGTTAAAAAAATACAGATAAAATGTATGCATAGCTATCTATCTCTGCAATTAGATTATGGTTTATACCTCTTCATTTCAACAAAATCCCATACATTTTGTCTTTCTGAAGCCATTTTTATGCATCTTTCTACCCTCTCTCCAAGCCCTTATTTGCAAACCTTACATAGAGAAAGAGCCTGAAATATTATTTAGCCTTACAGTGTTCCCATCTGCATGCTGAGAGTACTTGCACAGCACGTGGAGGAGCCAAGATGACTCTACCTGGCACACAAAGCCTACAGGCAGAGCATCCACTGATCTTGAACGTCCCCAGGAAGCAGCACACCATTCCCTGTGCACCCTGCTCTGGTCCTGGAGGCTGCCTGCCCTGCGGCAAGGCTCCTATTTCTCTCGTCACAGTCTCGTGAACGGCTAAGCCATCTCCTCCAAAAGCACTTTCCAAAAATAATCAAGCTGAGGCAGACACTGAGTATGGAAAATTTTAGCCCGAGCAGTTCCCGTTAGACACTGCTGTACACAGATGAAAATGGAGCGAAGCAATGGAAGGGCAATCAGAGTTTTGGCTATTTGGAGTGTGCACATGCACTCATGTATGCATCCCTGTCTCTTGGAAAGGTAGGATAGGAGAAGAGGGAATAATAAAACTTCACATACAGAGATCAGCAATTATTATCAGTCATGAAGTGACATCAGCCTCGTGGACCTTTCCTTGCAGCAAGTATTTTCACAGCATTTCAGTGTCCGGCAGGTTTCCCTCTTGCCTGCCTCTGCAGCAACAAGTCACGCTTGCAGATGTGGCTTATCAAAAACCCATATCCTAGGTCACAGAGCAAGATTTAAGTTGGGATTCCCAGAGAGGAGCTTTTGCTAAATGGCCACAAAGCTCCTCAGAGGGGAACCTGATCCCGATACCCCCTATGCTGAACCGCACGCAGGCGTGCATGCACACAAGCATCCTGCTTGAGTGTGCAAGAGAGATTTCCCAAGCTAACATTTACACAGCTCTTCAGAGGACAATAAAGTTATATGAACTGTAACAACCATTATTGGATGTTATAGCACTAGACCCAGCCAGTGAGCTAATCTGAGACCTGGTTTTCAACAAACATCAAATTTTCTCATTATTCAGATACCTGCATTCAGACCCACAATTCCAAAGGTTTTCAACTTACACACCCCCTGCTGCAAGTGCCTCTCTCCTCCCGCTGCCTAAATCACAGCAAATACTTCTATTACTGTGCTCATTCCCCTCATCCCATATTTTCCTCCTTCTGTGGAGGTACACACCAACCCACCCAAAGTCACCACCATATTTAAGTCTTAGGTCATGCAGCAAGACAAGTTTGCAATAGCAAGCTTGCAATAGCGAGGCAGACTTTCCCAACTAGCACAAGCCTCTGCACAGATTTTTGTCCACCTAATGGGCTGGTTTGCAACATTTCTGCTTTTTAATCCCACTCCAGCAGCCCAGGAAAATGATGAAGTACATGCTTAAATATAAGCATGTGCTTATGTTGAGCTAGTTTCAGTGGGTATTAGTATAAAGAATAGACTCCTGTGTTTTGATGGATCAACACCTTACATTGAGTAGCTTATCAGTTTTCCTTTCTGCTATTCAAACACATCCTGCACTCTTAAACCAGCCTTCTCCAGGAAGGTAATTCCATATTATCACTAAGTTTCCAGCAGACACTATCCAACTCTCCTTCTGACACCATGGGCTAGGATTTCTGCAGCATCGTGACAGTATGAAAACTTCAGGCTTAGAAACATTACACTACCCTAGCAGAATGATGGATCTGCTTCCAGGGGGCGAAAAATCCTCAAGCCAAACAAAAACCAGAAAAGATCATTCGATAACTTTATTTTCCTTTTCCACATTATATTCTTCAATTGACTCTTACATCTTCATGAACCGATCCCAGCGCAGCTCTTCAACAGCCAAGCTATTCTCCATAGGGTAAAACACCAGCAAAACATGCGACTCTGAGCCAGCGCTGAAACTGAGCTGCTTTGCAAAATGAAAGTAATACATGGTTGGTATCTTCCCAGTGAATTGAATTAATAATGTTAAAAATCAATAGTAACCTAACAATCCTATAAAACTGTGAAATTAAATCAGTGAAAGAAGTTGGCAAACCCTCTAAAGTTTTACTGATAAAAAAAATTAGAAATTACCAACTTTCAAGGTGTCTTAAATGTTGGAGAGGAAGAATTGTACCCTGTCAAAATAACTTGCTCTTGGAACATTCAAGTGAAATCTGTAACAATCTTAACCTTGGTTATTTGGATGTTAAAATGCACTGCCCTTATCTTTTAAGAGATTTCATAAAACTAAACATTATCTGAGGAAGAGCCGAGCATCCTCTCTTCTGAAGGCGTTTAGCACAGATATTTAGAGTAAGACCAAATTCCTAACTAATACAAATACTGATCTTTTCAAAGCAATAAAAAGTAGTTAGAAAACTGCACTGAATAAGTATTCAGGGAATTTGTTTTAATTCTTCACTAGCGCATGAATGCAAAATAAATATGTTTTAAAATACTCTCTCTCACGGCTTAAATAAATTCAAGACTCTGATTAAACAGCGATGGAAGTGACTTTTGGCTTACTTGAAAATTTTTTTTCCTTTTTTTCTTTGCAATTTCTGTTACCTTGCTACTTATTGCTAGCTCAAGTTCACAGCTGCAAGGAGGGCTTTTTTTTTTTTTTTATTTTTCCCCTGCTTTGTGAGCAGATCAGCTTGAATCCGGAGGGGAATTTCATGGTTGTGGCTGTCTCCCTGCCTCCATAGTTGAGGAGAAAGCTGTCTAGTCTCCCTTCGATAAAAACTGTGGTGAAGCGGATCGGTGCATTTGAATCTCAAACCAAAAAGAAAAACACCCCCTCTGCCCCCCCAAAATTTCATAAACTCAACCAGATGTCTTAGAAGGGCAAATATCTTGTTCCTCTTTAATTAAAAGGTATAGCAAATAAAAATCTGGTTTTAATTAAACAGCAGGAATATAAGATGTTATCTCCCTAAATCACTCTGCCACGGTGAATTAACTTTTGCTGTTGTTGGTTTTTTTTTTTTTGTTTTTTTTTTTTTTTTTTTTTTTTTTAAATCTGTAGCATATCAATCTAAACCCAGCATACAGAAGGAGAATTTAGTTTCTATGAGAATATTTATATGCTCCAAGATAACAAGGCAGCAGCTCCTGAGTGGGTATAAACTGGCAGGGCCAATGGTTTGTGCTGGTTTAGGCTAACATCAAAATGGGTCCTTTAGAGTCCGTTGATATTGAGTGCCACACTCAGCACAGATGCCAACATAAGCATACACATGCTTGCATATAAGCACACTTAGCATTTGCTTTACACACTGAGGGATATATGGAATTTAATTGTAACATTTAATCAATTTTCAGTCAAGACTCAACAAGCTCTTGTTCCAGTCCCTCCAGGGCTGTCCTCCTCCTGCAACCAGCACCCTCACGGATGCAGCATGCCTGCACGCTTGCACACAGCAGCTCCCAGATTGCTGGGAAAAAACACTTTGTACCAAGGCATCTGCAAGCAGGGTTAAATCTTGGCTTTTCCCAGCAGCGTGGTATCCCCAGCCACCAAACCTACTTGTAAAATAGTGCAGGTGTGTTTATTGTAATCATCTCTCACTAAAAAGAAACAGGTTCAGGGGGTTTAAATATAATTAGCATGAGCTACACTCCTGCCTTTAATCACTACCTTGCTGGTTAATATAATCAAGAAGGTAAACAAACAAGGATTAACTCCATTAAATAAAAAAAAAAATATATTCTACTGGGAAGCTTGCAAAGGAATTTTGTTTTGTTATGCTGCTACAGAGCATCACTTTATTTCCACATTATAAATTATTTTTAACACAAAAATCCTCTCCTCTCCCTGCCTCCCATAAGGAAGAGCCAAAATACAGCACTCTTTATTTTTATTTCACATTCAGTATAACCACAACACTTTGCACTTTCACAATATCTTTCACTAGAAGACATCCAGGCACTTAAAAATGTTTTATCGTAGGTCAAACATAAGGTAGCAGTTGAATAATATACCTGCCACTCTGACAATTTATCTAAAATATGAAGACATAAATACAAGTTTCAGTACATTTTGGTGTCCCCAAATATTCAGGTCAGAATATTGCTGTAGTTACTGTGGCTGGACCTGCTCATTTGGCATCTGAGAAAACGTCTGAATCTGGAACCGAGTTTTGGCTGTTTGGACATGGGATGGCATATTTGGCAAATTAGATTTATCATGATACAGGAATCACCCCCCTATGAAATAACCATTTATTTCACATGGAAAGCTCAGTTTAAACCTGCCTAAATACAGGAAACGCTCTTATCAGCAGAGATAGAGGCATAATGCTTTAACGTGGGGCTTGCGGATCGCTGCAATCCTGAAGTTTCATGTTTGCAAGAGGAAGCCCAGACAAACACAGGCACATGGATATAAGCCCGTTTGGATGCATACATATTGCATATCTCCTTGCAGAGACAACAAATAGCTAAATACACTCTACCCCCTTTCCTACTTCCATTGTAAACCAGCCCTCGGAATCTTCCACAGACATATTTAAAACAACCCTTCAGCTCTCCCTGAGAAGGGAAAGTCAGTGCTACCTGCATGTTTATTGATTCAGGACGTTAAGTAGCTGACTGACCAGATTTTGCTTATAATAAAGACACTTTTTGTGCAAATTTTATGGAATGCAGCATGCCAGAGTTTAGAGGAAAATGGGAGATTGTCATGGTAACAGCACATGGGGGCTGCAGTTGGGAGAGGTCCCTGTGGGAACGACACCACCAGCAGAATTTTAAGCATTTGCGATTCTTATTTTTTTTAAAACTACTTCATAGCTGTGCCAAAAAACATCTAGGGGAAAAAAGAAAAAAAGAAAATACCACAGTATTCTTCACCGGTTTGCAAATAAACATCTGTCCTTTCCACTTAGAAACTGCAAGGAGGAAAAAAACATGAGAAGACAATATTTCTCCCAAAATACTGTGGTTTAGATGCAACACTGTCAATACTGCAGAAGTCGAAACAGGTTAAAAAGATGCTCGGTGGATAGCTGCAGCTAGCTGAGACCATGAGCCTGGGAAGCATTACTGCTTACGACAGTGCTTTACGCACAGTGAGCTCAATCCTGCAGCGATTTATTCAATATGCTCTGTTTTATTCCCCCAAGCAGCTCCTCTGAGCTCAGGCAAACTCCTCGCGGTATGTAGTTAGAGATAAAAACCCCAGTGAGGTGCCTGCTGCCCCAGTAAGGCAGCTCACGGGATCTTAACATCCTCCATGCTCAGCACAGGATTAAGCGGGACCATAAATAAAGCCAGGCATAAATATGTCCCTCCACTAGGTCAAAGATGAAGCAACAGCTTCAAAAGTGAGACAAGCTGCTTGCAGCTTTTGCAAGGGAAATGTCAATCATCTTTCCTATTTTAATTGCTGGTGTCAGGCAATTCACAAAAAACGGAATTGAATGTACCTGCCCCAAAAATAAATACAATGTTTTCGTTTACAATACCTGTATTCCAAGAAGCCAAACACTGATTTCACAACAAATGGAAAATACTTAACAAAAAGTGAGATTACTTTCGTTTGTAACCGATTTCTGATTTTACATTCCTAATTTTGGAATCAAAATGCAAGGAAAAAACCCCACCTTTTCCACGGAAAACTGATTTTTGCTAAAAAACAGAAAATCTTTAAAAACTGACCAACTATTTCTAACAGCAACTGGATACAAAGTTGAGTAATGCAGAAACGCAGGTCCCGTTTCTGCCTCTCTTATTATTTCTTGCATTGCCTAAGGAAGTAAGAGACTGCAGGAGCCCATCTGCTCCAGCAGGCAGAAAGGTGACTTTAACCACATCTGTCCAGAGGCAAATTCTACCGGAGGAAGTTCTGTTTCACAGCCACGGCCATACATGCTGTGTATATTTTTCATTGTATATGCATAGTGTCAGGGATAACTTAAAGAGACTTACGTCAAGTAACAAGACGTAGCTAAGCTCTACTTTGAGGAAAATTCACGCACTGTATTTTTTTAAATGAAAAGATATTCAAAACTGAAATAATATTCAAACTATAGGCTGATCACTTGAAATAAATTACAGATATCACTGTGCAATAGTAATACATCAGTTTATATAACTGCCTTTGAAAATTATTTCAGGGGTTTATGAGCTTCTTCTGCATTTCACATAAGTTTGCTCATTCCTGGGGCACTTTGGCGAGGAGGTAGCGCCTGTGGGGCTGGGAGGGTCAGAGCTTCTTGACTCACATCCATCCCCACGGTGTGTCTCGGCATGGGGCCGGCAGCACTGTTCGGTACTGCACACTGAGCCAGATCCCCGTCTGCTGGCAATCAGAGCTGGAGACGAGCGACATGCCATCCACTCATCGGCTGCAAAGCAAGGGGCGCAGCTGTGAAATGGACCTTTTCTGCTCATTTTTAGCACAACCTGCATTTGTTGAAACAAAGGTGGGATTTTTCCAAAGCGCTCGGTGTTGAGCCCGGCAATGGTAGCAAGGTTTCGACTGGTGATTTCAACAGGAGCAGAGACAAAGTGCAAAAATGTTTTAAAACTCCTGCTGTCTTAACACCTGCAAAATCCCAAGGCTTTCCATGGAGTGGAACCGAAACCAGCAGGGACTTTCAAACATTGTTAAAATAGGGGATGGGCATAAGAATGAAAGCAACTCCTTGCTACATTAGATCCGTCTTTCAGCAATGTCCTTAAGTCTCAAGAGCAGACAAGTGCTAATAGCCCCCTTCCCTGCAACTCCCTGGAGCACCCCCTTATGCATTGCCAAAACTCACTGATGCACTGGGATCCGTGAGCTCTCCACAACATGATGTAGATGGTGATAAAGGCACGAAGAACAGCAGCAGAGCCAGAGGTGGTTGGGGCATACTGCAGCAAGAGGAAAGTAGGGTTGGTTTGGAAATTGGGATCACAGGGCTGTTGTCACCACTTGACGATGGTGGGGACCAAAATACCCTTTGAAGCACCAGGATCACTCCCCACCTCCAATCCAGTTAGCAAGCAGCTGGAATCAGGTGGAAGAATATGGCAACTAATGGCAATTTCTGGAGCTCCGAAAATTCGTGGAAACTGAGATAAATGAAGACTCAGAGGAGATGGTATATTCATGTCCTTTACATGCTCATGAGAGAGCATCGTTAGCAAGAACATCACCGTAAAGCATTGAAACAAACTCTCTTGTCTGTCAAGACCATGACAATGGAAGAACATGGATCCATTCTTGTTGAGGCTGAAATAAACCACTAGTATTTTCCCACATATTTTTCCCCCTTCTGGAAAATATTCACTTTTTGAAACATTTTTTAAAATTTTTCGAAGTATCCTTCTACTGTTGCTAACCTGATCGGTCACCCTCATATGTACCCCAAACAGAAAACAAAAAAAGTGAGTGAAAACAAGAAATAAAGGCATGTAAATATAGAAAAATGAATTAATCAAATGTACTAAAATTCTGATTTTAAAAGCCGTATTATGAGAAAAGAAAATGTTTAACCTATTTTGGTAGACTGTAAAACAGGGAAACAACAGGAGCAAAGGCAAATCCCTCTCCTATGCTTTTCTAGGTGCTTCAGCAAGAGCTTTAGAGATCATTTGTTTTGGGGGTTGGTGGTTGACCCCACCTTTTTCTTCCTCCCCAAGAAAAAAACAAGAAAGCATAAATATTGTTTGAGTTAACTCAAACTTTTTTTTTTCTTTTATCCCTTAAACCAGAAAACAGTAGAGAAAGAAATGTTTTCAGATCAAACACGACATTTCATTGTATCCGAAACAAAACGTTTCAGTTTTGGCTTGGGATGAATTTTACACTATTTAAAAACACAACATTTAACCAAATTTAGTCTCATAATATCTTGTTGAAATCAAAACATTTCCCTTCTAAAGTTTCAGCAAAAAACCCCCTAGTTTTAATTCAGGAAAAACCCACCCTTTTCAGTTAAATCTAACTTATATTCAACACCAACTCACAAATAGTTTTTGTCAAACCAAAAAATGTGTATCTTGGACACATCAGCTAAACATCTTCTGAGCTCTAGTTTGTGTAGAAACTGGTACTCTGGGGCCCTGACGTGCACTTTGGGTACTTGGCTGTTGCCACAGTTTGAACATTGCTGTCATATCTGTCATGCAGCTGAGAGCAAGGCTCAGCATTGCTTCATGCTAGGTGCTGTAGGAAGACTGAGAAAAATACAAGTATCTGCATTATTATTATTATTATTATGGGAGCCTGGGTGCTGCTGGCTTGGACATTCAACCATCAAAAAAATGCAAGGAACAAAATGCACCCCCTTGTTTCTTTTTATCTTTGGATGAAGCTATCGTTTCTTTGGCATTTCCGTTCCCCATCATCTTAGCAGCTCTTGCTACACTTGAAAGGTTTGACTTCACTCAATACGATCAATAGCTAAGAACAGCAGAAAGAGATGATCATCAACACAAGATTATAATATCTGCTTTGGCTCTTCAGTGGCTCTGAAAACGTGCAAGTATGGTTGGGGAGATGGAAAATAATATGAAACACTCACTAACAGCATGTAGCGTAGAAACTTAGAAAACCACTGTAGTCATTGACTCACAGATGGTCAAATGAACAACATGTTTCTATTCCTGTATTTAATTAAATCTTAATTATGCCACCAACAGGGTTCAAAACAGCATTATGAAACAGCTTGCATGAATACCAAAATACGATTGGCTGACGAGACTTTGAACTCATGTAATTATCTTCCCAAAAAAGCACACACGTTGGGTCTATAAAGCCTCTTCGCCAAGCAGCCCATTGCACCACAGCACAAGATTAAAAATAAATACATGTAGAATACAGTCAGTTCAAGATATGGAGCTGACAAATGGAGAGGCAGATTTCAAATTACCAGTGATCCCAGTTGAAATATACTGGGAGTCAGAGGGAGACTTTCCAAGCCTCCAGTATGCTCTGGATCAGGCCCCTCCATGGAGGCTTTGCCTCTAACCTTTGTTGGTCTGTAGATAAAATGGACCCATAATAAAATCAAGCAACTCTAATTTAATTCTTCCACCAGCTGATCACGTGAGTTAATTAAAAACAGCTGCCTGAAATATTCCTTTGAATTGTCTTTTTTTGTTGTTGAAAGAAGGCCCTTTATTGAAAAGAAATATTTTGGAGGATCTTTCTCTTTCATTTTTAATATGGCAGCTAAAAACCGATGACAACAACTTGTAAGTGTGTTTTCCCCAAGGAGTTTAGTTTTTGTAGTTCTTCCCAGGGCAGGGGGCTGGGAAGGCCCCTGGACGGGAGCTCCATCCTAAATTCAGCTCCCAGGCTATTCCACCTTTTAAAGCCATTTCAAGCTGCTTCTCAACTTGATATTCAGAGCAGGGATCACATGCCCCTTTCCCACTTGCAAGCATCACATAAGAGAGCTATGTATCTCAGAGCAAAGGAGCACACCGTCCAAGGTATGCCCACCCTACAAGCCACAGGCTCAAGAAAAAGCACAAGAAGTGTTAAAAACCTTACCGCTTTACACTTCTATGAAAGGTTTTCTACTTTGGCAACATTTTCTTTGGTGGGCATGCACAACACCTGTCCAAAAACCCTCCAGCCTTGGTCTGAAAAGACACTTTTTCTGTGCAGAGCAGCATAGAGGGGAAAAAAAAGGACAATGAAAAAGTCATGGTATTTTTTTTTTCCAATGAGGTACTAAAATTTAAGCCATTATGTTGAAAAAATACTTAGAAAAAAGATGTGATGCATTTCATGACTGAGTACATGAAGTCTTTATTTTTTTTTATGGAGGTGGTCAGAGCAAATAAAGCAGAAAGCAAGGTTCTGTGTGGATTTACAATTAAAAAAAAAAAGGAAAAAAAGCCTCAAACTTCCTCAGTCAAAATTTTCCACCCAAGATCCATAATTTGTTGAGGGTTAGATTTTCAGTAAAAATTATAAGTTTGTCGTGGTTTTAAATTTTAAAAATTTTTACCCTCTCCCCCCACCTTTGGAGGTATTTTTAAAGATGAACTCAAATTTCTAAGGAAAGCAGACCCTTTTCAGAAAAACTTTTGATGGTGCACAGAAGTCCATTGGGTGGGGGGAAATAACTTCACTAGAAAACTTTAACCGATTTGAACCTTTTGGTTGGATCGTCTGCAATCAGAAAAAATCACTATGGAAAATACAAAGGTTCTTCCGGGAAACAGAGAATGGGAAACCCCCTGGATGGAAGAACTCCTGGCTGGGGGATGCCTTTATGCCTGTCTCAGAGAGAAGGTAGACCACAGAAGTCTCCGAAGTGTGTCATCCTCCCATCCTAGGTGCTGAATGCTACTGGGCATCCCCCGTCGGGGCGTGCCCACCCAGGGATGGAGGCTACCTCTGCCACCACCTTGCTAAGCTAACAAAAGCCCTGGAAGAAACGTGCATGGAAGCCTTCATTCCCTTGAATTTTCATTTTGAAATGAAATATGACACAGACACACACACACACTCAGTAGATGGCTGGCAGCGCTCCTGCTTCCTATAAAAGCCCACCAGATCTGCCAAGAGCGAGAATGTCTTTTCACACCTCTTACTTGCACTTTTTGATTTTCAACCTAATTTGATTACCAATTCATCTTAAAAGAAGAGCAGACTTTTTCTCGGGCTTTACTTTTTTCCCCAGTGAGGCCTCACGCTCCCTGAAATACCCAAAATTGCTGACACAGTGCGCTCCTCCAGGAATCCAGAGCCTTTCCCACTGAGTTACAAGCTGCCAAGGAGGCTATATTATAACAAAAGAAGTTTTTGTATCCTCCTGTAGGCAGAATACTTGAAACCTCCATGAAATGTGCATTATCTGAATAGTATTCGTTGATGGTTAGAATCAGCTTATTTAGGAAATTTCCAGCTGATATGTAAACACGCCATGGAGAAGGACGGAGACAGCAACAGTGATGCAGGCAGTGTCTGAACTGTCTTGGCCCCAGTCCTGGGACTTAATATCTTAACAACTTGTCCTTATGAGTCACTACAGTGAGAGAGCCAGGATTGCTCTTGTCACATTTGGTAAGTGGACTGAAATGCAGTCGCAGACTGTGCAGTGGCTCAAGATGGGGCTGGGCAAAACATCTCCATCACGGCAGGGATGCCATCATTTGCTAGCGACGTTGCAGAGGGGTATTGTTTAAAGAATTAAAAGGAAAAATAACACAGGAAAAGCAAAGTTGAAAAGGAGAGATGAAAGAGAAAGTTAGGGAGCAACAAGTTTTAGGCAAACCTGTCAGTGGACTCAGCACAGGTGTCTGGCAAAAGTGCTCCAGCCTGCCATAAATAAGAGGTCAAAGCGATCAGACAGTCCCCTTTTCACACTAAACTCCTGAATGTTTGATTAAATCAGTGAAGAGAATTAATGGCTCCCAGGAAGCCAGCCTGAATTTTCACCGGATCAGTGTGATTTGACCTATCCCATCTTTCCTCAGTTTTGCTCAAGAGAAGGCTGTTGTACAAAATGCCCACAAATTCTGCCTCTTGCTGCTTTCTGCACCCAACACTAACCTGTGAAATGAAATGAAAACAGTCATAGCAAAGACGACCAGCAGCAAATATTATTATTGAGCAGCCCAACTGATCAATCCAGAGCCTAAAAATCAGGGTAATGGATGCTTTTCTCTCCCTTTCTGTTCTGCATCACCGGCAATGCAGGTGTTTGTAGACTAAGTTACAGTCTAAGCACCACCATGCAAGCCCACTGCATCCACTACCTTGCACCAATTTCCCCAAGCAGAAGCTGATGAGAAAAAAGAAAAGAAAACATGCAGTGAGCTAGCAAATCTTCATGTCTCTGAAAGTGTTAGACTTCAGTGAGGTAATTCTGTATTTAATGATGGCACTAAAGAAAAGCAAATCTGAAAGCAGACAGATTTCTTTGGGAAAGGCAACACATCTTACATACAGGTTTTGGAGGATAAAATCAAACTCTCAGAGTGACTTTGAGTCAGCAAAGTGTCTGTAAAAACAGCACCTTCTGAGTCATCAGCTGTGATCCTCTGCACATATCTGCCAACTCCAGCAACAAAACCAGGTTTCATGCTCTTGGGCATTCTGGAGCTGCAGATTCAGGCCATCTCTGCGAGAGGGAGCTCCATCCCCCTCTGGCTCCCGTCTTCCCAGGACACGTTATCCGAAATCCTCCCGCGGAGTCTGATTCCTGGCACGGACATGGGAACAGGAAGGAGCCCTGTGAGATGTTCGGGTCCCAGCCCACGTCCTGCAAAGAAACACCAGGGCTGCCCAGACAAGGGAGCAGATTTTTTCCCACCCCAAAAAAAGGCCTTAGCATGGTGCTTTCATTTGAAACTCACCGTGAATTCAATTTCCTTGCCAAGAGGTGGGGGTAAGAGAGGACATGATCTGTCATGCATGGGCATTCCCCACTACCACTCTAACTGATTCCTTCATCCTTCTTTTTCTCAAAAGGAAAAAAAAAAAGGGAAAGAATCAGGAGGTGCTTGATAATAAAATTTTTTAAAAAAATATATATAATCTCCACACCCTGATTTTCTCCCTTCTGCTGACAGGGAGACCTTCCCAAAGGAAAAGCAAAAAGAAGCAAAGTAGAGGAGTGAAAGAACTTATCCCCAGAAATATTTCTCTGGTTTTCTTCTAAATTTAGGGGACTTTTAATGAGCATTTCAAAATGAGCGTTTGGGTGGGTTTCCCTTCTTTTTTAGAGGTAAGAAATAAAAATACAAGAAGTAAGATTTCTTCCACATTTAATTGTTCCCTGAAAAAATGAAGGGAATTTGAAAGAAAGTGGAAGTTTTACATTAATTTCCAAATTAAAAACGTAGACGTATCAACATTTCATTACTTCCTCGTTGGTCTGAAACACTGAGGGGAAAATATTGAAAACTGTAACTTCCAAAAAATGATGATCACGATTTTTGCCTGAGATGTGTTTTCCAGCAAAAATAAAGAAAAGGAAAACAAATCTTATCAGTGACATGTTTTGGTCCCCGCTATCCAACAGCCTCTTTATTTTTAACCCCAGAGATTTGTATCTAGGTCAAGTGTACAACCAATCACCCTCCTCCCACAGCACAAGATTTAGCCTATCATTTCTCAGGTTCAAAATGCATTTTGCAAAACTCTCTTTGGGTCAGTGATTAGACTGAGTTCAAGGCCAATTCATATTCCATATGAATCGGTTGGTCCAGTCCTAGCGACAACAGACAGAGTATCAAATATACGACAAAACTGGCCTGCTTAATGATATCTAAAACATATGGCACAACAACATACCCCACATTTCCATAGCTTCACGTGTGTGTGTTACTGATATGCCTTGCATTATAATGAAAATATTAGTACACATTGGATTGCCGTCCCCCTCCCCCTTCCCTCCACATGGAAGGATTTCGTCATATGTCTGCTCTGGTCTGATTTTATTATTCATCTGTTCTGAGTGCCTGACAGATGTTTGCTTGCATATTTCTAAATCAGTCTGCACCGGCCTCACTTCGCTCCCACCGCATTCACCGGGCATTTAACCCCATTGCATATGGGGAGCAATGTCTTCTGCCCGCTTCTGCCTTCTTCACGCTGCAGGGAGATAAACCTGTACAGCAGCTATAAGATACAATGCTGGGAACATGCACTGGGAGAAAAAACCCATCCCATCTCATTCTTCTATGTTCATGGTCTCCTGCCACACAGCAGAACGAAGATACCAATGCAGGGAGGTGCTCAGGCTGGAAAGCTCCTGCATGAAGCCTACATCTGGTGACCAAGGGCTGGGAGGAAGAGTCTGGGGGCATTGGGGTTGATAGGTGGACCTTCAGCATTGACAGACCGAGCACATCTGATTTGGTGACTGACCCAAAAGTGTCACTAAACAAGCCCACTCTGCTGTTAGCAGGCTCACATCATCGCAAGAAAGCACGCAAAACTTGTTTCCTCCAGGGTCCCACGCACATCCTCAACTGCATGTTATATTTCTATGCACCTTTGCATAGATTTCAGGTTACAACCTCCCTCCACCCTTGTCCATAGAAGTATTTTTGCATGGAGAAAGAAGACTATATCAAAAGAGAAGTCACAATTTGGAGCTTTCAAAATTGTTGTATCAGGTCAGTAAGGTCAGGCTGCAGATCCATCTTTTGTAATACTTGCAGTAAGCACTACTGCATATAGCCTTCTGCTTTCCCGCACATAAAACTTTTCATGCTTGTGAAAACTTCATCTAGGAAGTAGTAAACTTCCTTGAAAAGAAGTTGTTTATTTTCAACCAAATACTTTTTTTTTCTATTTGCTTTCTGAATCAGTTTTTTCAGCATGTGCTCCCATAAAAAAATCAGACCCCACTGGAAAAAAAAAAACAAAACACCAAACAGGGAGCAACTCTAATTACAAAATGTCACTGAGCTCTAGTTGCACAACATGCCGTGAGACGCTGACGTTTCTAGCTTTTAATTTAGGCTTTGCCTCGTAAGCTAGAAGGTATGTGTCCCACCATCCCCGCCAAAGGTTTGGTAAGTGCTGTTTGTGCTTATGTGGTGTTTAATTGGAGACCTTGGCTCTTTATTAGCTACCCAAATCTCACAGTTCCCAAAGTAGGGCTGACCCAGGGCAAATCAAAGCCAATGGAAGTGTTTCCATCACCCTGCACAAGGCTGCTTTTTTCCTGTTATATTGTTGGTGCAACCAAGCTCTCTGTTCTCCTGGGGCTTCTTTCACTGCTTAGGCAGAGAGAAAAGCTTTCTAATGGAGAACATAGTTTTACAGAGGTGAGGTCTGAGTAAATGGCTGTTCACCCGTCTGCGAGTAGCTTGATGCTTGCAAGGGACTTTACAAGGAAATCAGGTGGCTTTACTGGAATTTATCATAAATGTCCCACCTGCCTCCTGTTGTGAGCCCAGAAAATAGAGAGTGACTGAAAGTATTCCCCCAGTTTCACTGTGGATCTGTGCTGTCCCCAGGATGTCGCTCTTGAGCAGAAGCTCTTTTACATGAGCAGGATGGTAAAGGGACCTCATAAACTGGGGATCCCCTCCCCAGTCATTCCAGCAGTTAACAGATCATCTGTCCTCCCACTTAGATGTGAGATAGTTTCCACCCAAAACTGGTTGCATCTCTCACTCTATTCTCTGCCACTGTCCAGAAAATGGCTTATCACACTGCTTTACCTTTCCCTTTCTAACAGCTGAGCAATTCTGGGAGCCTTCAATGGCATCCTTATCCCAACCCTAAACTAACTACTTCCCAATGAACTACAGAAGAGCTGCACTAAAATCCCACCAGACACATCTATTGTCAGAGCCCATGGCAACTTCTACAGCTAGGTGCCTCCAATGCTAATTCTTTCTAAATGAAAGGTTGCCTAGCAGCAAAGTGAAAATTGAGCCTTTGAAGCCAGCACACAGCTCCCTGACCTATTGTTGCTTTTTCAGAAATACTCCACTAGATCAAAATTATGCAGATGGTTCTGTCATGAGTGCAAAAGCAATGGTTTCAGTGTCTTCCCCACATACAAAATGTAAGCCAGCTTATAAAAAGGATCTTCCAGTTATATTTCCTCCATGTGTTATTTTTATGTATCTTCCAGGGAAATGCAACTGGAGAATTTGAATTTAATAAGTGCGGGATATGGGGCGCTATTAAGTCTTCAAAGCACAATCAAGCAACAGTGATGGATCAAAGGCCTACAAAAATATTGCAAGAAATTATTGGCCCTTTAGGAGACTGAGACATGACAAATGCCTACTGGATTCGTACTTCAGCCCCCTTGGGAGGGCAGAATTATTAAAGGTTGCTGTAAAGCCTGCTGAGAGCAACATAATGTTTTCTGCTGACATTGCAAGTTGTGGATCAGACTCCAGGTCACCTGATAGAGCATATAGTGGAACCGACAGTAAACTTTATCTTTGCCAAAAGCACAAAAGAGAAGGAAATGAAACATCACAGTAGTATTGATGCCAGAAAAAAAAATAAATCGCAAAGCTCAACTGATAATGAAAAAACTGGGGGAGGTTCAGGCTGAGGACAGGTATGTTTTATAGCTCTCCTCCTTCAACAAAGAAATGCAAGTTAAAAGACTTCTTGAACTAAAATACACAAAAATGCAATACTTTGCACTCCACTGCAGGTTGTGGTGCTCCTCCTTGTAGCAGAGTGTGCTATTATTATTAATTCGAGGATTGGATAACATGGAAGCTAGACCACATCCTTAGGCTGCAGCTGACGCCCATGTCACCTTCCAAACTGGGGCGCCCCTGGAGAAGGTTTGAGCACATGCATCACCCTCTTAACTTCAGTGCAATAACTTATATGCTTGAAGTTGACCATACAGGACATTGTTCTCTCCCACAGAGAGCAAAATGTGCCCCACCATGAAGAGTGCAGTGGTACATCCAGCCCTGTAGTGCACCTCATGGCTTCACCAAAAGGAATATTTCTCAAACCCACTTCTCATCTGTGATGCTGAAGGGTAGGATGTAGACAGTTGGGACAGATGAATTAGAGCCCAGCTTCTTGTAATACTGCTAGAGCACTGCTTCCCACCATCCAGTCCCAACACAGCAAGGCTCAGGGTAATATTGAGCAAGTCACCCTTGCCCAGACAAGACCGCCACTGTTGCATCACATAGCAAGGCATCAATGGAAGGGGGAAGGATACCCTGACTCCTGTATGCAGCAGAGTTGGGAGGTTAAAATACCCAAACATGCATCTTCCCTAATATTACACATGCAAATCCACAGATGCTTTGCAGGAATGCTCTTCCTGTACCTTTGAGGGGTGCAGCTGTTTCCCTGATAATTTCATTTCCATTGCTTCAGCTACTACACGCAGGTTCCTTTACACCAGCTTTGGTGTCCATACAGGGGTGTATTTACTACCAGATCTACATCAAGAAGACTTGTGGTATGATTCATGATGTCCCAACAGACAACATGGTCTACACAGGTAAAGGTTGTTACTCTTGAGAAGACAACTGGTTCACTTAATATTTCTGGAACAACAGTCCAAAACCAATGATAGTAAATTACAACTTTTTATGGTTGCTTCTTTTAAATTCTACCAACCTTAACTTCTGAGAATTTGTTTGTTTGGGTTGGGGGTTTTTCACCTAATTGTTTTTGAAAGAAATGATAGTTGTTTCCTGCTTTTTCTCCCCCAATCTCACTAGGAATGTCTAGCCTGGTTTTCCCTTGATTTGCTGAGGGTCCCAGAAGCGGAACCTGATCTTTTGGGGTACAGTTGAGTCTTTAACAAAGCTATCTTTTCTCCTTGAAGTTTATTCAGGTGTTTGAGTAAAACAGGTGTTGGTAAAGAAAAAAGGCAGAAGTTTTAATCAGTCTAAGAAAAACAATTTCCTCTCTCAGCTGAGCAGGTTTGGGTGTCCCTTCTGATGTTGTAAGTGTAGCCACTCAGCAATTTTTTTTTTTTTTTAAATGGATGATTTCAACATTTCAGCATAAAATTAAATACCAAAGTGAACCAATTAGCTGATAACCAAGCAATTTGATCAGGAGGTACCAGGCCATTGCTGCAGAAAAATTTAAAGTGAGGCACTGGCTTTCTGTGTCCACTCCATTTGTGGCCAGGCAACCTGGGCCCTCCTGCTCAGCTGCCATGATCTATCATGGATGTCCAGAGCAGGGGCAACAGGCAACACGCAACTAAAGTACCTGGACACACGAGTAAACTTAAACTGCAACACATGGAGGTAAAGCTGTCAGAGTTAGGGTGCCTGGTTTTCCAAAATAAATCATATTTTCCTAGGAATGTTTCACAAAACATTGTTCTATTTAGAAAATAAACATTTCCCCCCCAATAACTAATTCTGTCAGGTTTTTCTTTATCAACTTGGCAAGAAGTTCACCAATCACCCAGGGCATTCTCCAAGGCAATACCTGTTCTCCCATCTAGGCTATTTAAATATATAAAAGCAAGACACAAAGAACCAGCTCACTTCTCGGTTGATATCCAGGGGATCCTCACCAGGTCCCACCCTCCTGCGAAGACACTAAACCACTGAAAACGTTAAACAGCACTATCAACCTCCACAGAGTGTGAGCCACAGCTCTCCTGGGGCTACGGGTTAGTCCCAAATTCTTCAAATAAAAAGCAATAAGCAGGCTGGGGTACCATATTTTGTCCTGCTGCTGTGGGAACATCAGTAATGTCTAAAGGCACACAGAGAGCATGGAGAAGCACTGTTGGGAGAGAACTTAATAAAAAGTTAAAATGTGGTTAAAAAAGATGGATAAGAAAGGAAGAGTGGCTATGATTTTTGAGCAGCATTTCCAAGAAAGGGAAAACAAATGATAAGCATTTGTTTTTTCCATCAAGATAAGGGAAAACAGCTGTGATTTGGCTCATAACTAGCTCCGCGGCCTTTCAGGCAGAAGGTGGAACTCCCTGTTTTGAGTAGATTAATATTAGGGGAGGTTTAGCCTAATTGCTTCAGTTGGCTCAACGTTGACAGTGACCCAACCAGTAGAGCTCTTCCTTTCTGCTACAGGAAACCAAAGTCCCATCTCTAGGATCCCACTACCAGGCTGATGGGGAATGGAAACACTTCAAAGGCAGGACTTTTCATCACTGGGAACCATGATGAATGACTTGTCACTCAGCAACGACCCATCCATCCCATCAACAAGTACTGCTAATGAGCTGTCCAGTCTCCCTTAACCAGAAGACATATACAACAAGATACATGGCCTCAATTATGGCTTAAACCTTGGAAGAAGTGATTGGAGAATTACAGTGCTGTAGGATGAGAAATAAGGATAGATGTTGCCTGTTTTTATCTGAGCAAAGGAGGGCTCCAGAGTTTGCAAACTATGAATAGTTCAGGTATCAGCCAAAGCCAAGGTAAAGTTCAGAGCTGGCCAAAGAGATTTTGAACAGTTTATTTTAACTGACCCCATCCTCTTCTCCTTTAGAATTCAGTTTTTTTCACTTCAGAAACCTTCAAAAGTTTCCTCCTGTTTTGCCCTGGCATTCAAAATTGTGATTTTTCCAAATTCTAACAATTCCAAAAACCCCAGTAGGCTCCAGCACAGCTGTTGCTGGAGCTGTGCTGGGGCCACCAGCACATGCACCCAGCTTCTAGGAGAGGTTTGCCTTCCCCTGGCAGAGCTATCTTATAGCTATCTGTGTCCAACTTCATCGTTTTGGCTTCCTCTTTACTCACATCTGAACTGCAAGATGCTATACCTTGGTGATTAAATTCTAGAGGTAGCCTCAAGAGTTAAAATTTAGTTGGCGAAGGTTCAGGGCAACGAATCCCTCCTTGCTGTGTGCGTATCTGTCAAACGATACACCCAGGCAAACAAAGCTGCTATCTTTGCACTCATCATACAGTTTTTCACGTTGCATCTGCACAGTTAGGAGGCATTTCTCTGGCCAGCAACAAGGAGACATGTCACCAGTGTCACGCATCCACCTGACATAGCCTTCAAAGTGATTTAATTTGGGGGAAATGAGGAGAGCTGATTTGTAACATGCTTTGAGAAAGATTATGTGGACCTACGGGGAAAACCATTTATTCCAATAGCAGTATAGTTGCCCAGCACTTTGCTCTCCAGTACCTTGTTGCTATCTTTTCACCTGACAAAATAGTTAACTACAAGGCTGATTTAACTCTCTAGGGTCCTGGTAATCCTCAAAAATAATGAAATGCAGGAATACAAGCAAGAGTACTTTGGACTTTTTCTTGGTGGGCTTTTCAGCCATGCGAATTCAGAGTAACTATGGGCTTCAAAATGTGTAAAACGAGTAATTACACCACAGACTACTGTGCTCAGAAAACACCACTACAGTCAGTGGTTGGACCCAAAACAGGAGACGGACAAAGGAGCATGGTGTTTGCGAAGGCAACCTGTGCCGAGCAGGAACAATTTTCACCCTGGGTTCCTGATGACCCCTTCAGAGTCAGGTGGAAGGCAGCTAAGACAAGTAAGTAACAAGCCTTAAATCTGCTTTATGGGATGAGTGCCTTCCCTTACATTGTTTCTGGGGCTTTGCAGATTAACGATGACAGTAAATCACTGGCCTGAGGCCATCAACTTCTGCAGACCTGTTTTGTAATCCACAGGGAGAGGATCCGCCATGGGGACCCAGAAAGGACAGTCCCTCTCTCCACAGCCAGACAGGGAGATGAGGTCAGTCTCACTAGCTTCAGCCTGGCCAAATCCTTCCCAGACCACAGACAGCACTTGCACTGCTTAAGTTAACCTTAGTTTTATCTCAGAAACAAGCCCTGGCCCCTCAGTCGAAGCAGTCCTCCATCTTCTGGAGATGGAGAAGCTGTCAAGCAATGCCAAAAACTGGAAGCCAAACTTGTTGTTTTGA
Organism: Morus bassanus; assembly: GCA_031468815.1. Classification (NCBI taxonomy): domain Eukaryota; kingdom Metazoa; phylum Chordata; class Aves; order Suliformes; family Sulidae; genus Morus; species Morus bassanus. The sequence continues at coordinate 43,013,738 of CM062574.1, forward strand.
ATATACCTGCCCTGAAGTGTGTGTTGCTGTCCAAAAATTGAACAGAAGCCTGACCCTTCCCAACACTGTCCAAATGCTGTTGGAACAGCCAGGCTGGTTTTGGATTCTTCTTGACAGTGGTGGGAAGCCCTTCCTCCCCAGCTAAACGTGGCTGGAGGTGGGGGAGGAAAAGGGAAGGAGAACAAAATACTTCACATGCTTTGATTTTCCAGTTCATGAAACAGTATTTTCATTTTTCCCAGCCCAGGTTTTAAGCTACAGTTACTACTGCTGCAGCCACAATTAATATTTCACCTTCCAAATTGAGGAAAAAAATCTGTCTTCCCTGTGGATTCCCAGGGAGACATTCCACTCCGATCTGCAATTTGTGGTGGCCTCGGGTAAATGATCTAAAATAGAACTGTTATTTTTGGAATGATGATAGCTACTACTTTTTACTCCTCCAAATGCCAGTTCTTTTTGCTTTGCGCTATCATTAAAAATAGAATCCACAACTGCAATGCCACTGCCTTTCGGTTTCTTCTAGCAGGACACACGCTATCTTCCCAACGTTACTGACATGAGAAGTTACATGGATTTCTAATCTTGCCATCAATCAATGATCAGACCTGAAACACTGCACCTAGCATTCAAGGCAGAGCTGTGTCTTGTCTATGTTATCCTTGTCCTACTGACAATGGAGCTTTGACAACCAGGAGATGTGAACTGGTCCTCCAGCAGCTTAATGCTTGAGACCCTGACCCAAAAGCTGTTGAAGCCAATGAAAATCTCTTTTCTTGTTTCAGATCAGAAAATCAGGTCTGTATTTAACATTTATGTAACTTTAAACACCTGCCTAGGTCTGACAGATATTAGTGGGACTCCAATGCACCTCTCTTCTCCAAGGCATGCTCCAGTGCTTGGCAGAATCAGGGCTTTGCGTAGAAAGGCTGTGAATTATAGTGCATTTTAACAAACTGACTCACCATAGTATTTTTTGAAAACTAATTATGGTTTGCATTTATTACTATTACACTGTAGATAGTTTGTCCTGATGTTATACACAGCAAATAAAGCAAGCTCTGGAAAAATGGCCCTTGCAATTCACACCTTGCTTGGTCGAAGGTTGGATGGAGCTGCCAGCTTCATAAGGGAGATGGACAAAGGGCCTGCTGGGCTTTCTCAGGGGAGAGAGATGTCCACTGGGAAAATCTGTAAGTCCTTCCCTTCTCTCTTTTCTGTCATTTTCATGTAAAGTCTTCCCTAAAAAGTTTCGTATTTCCCACCTCCTCAAGCACAAAGCTGAGGAAGCCAGATGGAGCCTTCAGACCACGCACAGGGAGAAGCTGCCACCTTGCTCCCCGCTGGACAGGCATCGGCACACCCAGCCGCCCCAGCAACGCCTTTGCAAATCAAAAGCACGCCTTGACCTTGACTGCATTTATTGGCAGGATTAGTAAGCAACAGGTCTCTCTGTCCCTGGGTCAGCCTCTCCTTTGCTTGTGTCTGTTGCTCTGAGGGTTTGTAACTGAGGAAGCAGAAAGGAAGAGCGGGCACATCAGCTGGTAACAGTTCTGAAACAGATGTACATTCCTGCACAAAACTCCAATGTTAGCGTATCCAATTACTTTGAAATTGTGCTCTGCTCCAACTGTCTTATCCCTAAAGTCTTGCTCTCCTTACCTCCTGCCTGTTATCTGCACTGCTTACTTGCTGCTCCTTTGCTTTTGATTATAAACTTGTCACTGCAGAGTGAATGCTTTGGGAAACATCCGCCTGCCACGTCTGGCCACTGCTACAGTGCAGCACAAGGAATAAGGAAACAAAGCCCACAAAGCAGAAGTGCAAGGCGAAAAGTGAGTGCCTTTGCAAAGACAGCACATGGAAGATGCACACACTAGATCACATTCAGTGGCTGCTGCACAAAAGCATTTTAGAGTTATTCCCTAAGTCACACCGAAGGCAAGGCGGGGGTGGGTGGGTGGAAATCAGCTTTTCTATACCTGGCTACAGTAGAGGCCATTCAACCCTGGATGCAATTTGCAACAGGGTAATTTCTGAAAGGAAAGATGATGCTTTTCTCTATAGTAGTAGGTAGTGAGGAGGAGGATGGCATTAAGCACAGCAACATGTTTCTTCTTTCAGTTTGCTCAAAAAATTTGTGTCCCTGGCAGCTCCCCCAACAGAGGGGAGCCAGAAGAACAGTCCGATCATGCTGAAATGCTATAATAATCTTTACTGCCAGGACACCCAACCTTTCTCCGCTTCCTACTGTGGGCAGAGGAAAGGGTGGCAGGAGACAGAAATCCAAACACTCTCCTCTGCAGAGTGAAGGGCCTGAAGGGTGATTTGCTGGCCAAGCCCTGCCAGGGGACAACTGGATCACAGGCTTCCTACAAGGAATAAGAACTGCCCCCAAAGCCCAGTCTCTGTTCATTGTTTTCCTCTAATTTAGAAATTTTAGGATCCTGGTAATGGCAGTAGAACAGCAGCAGCATCATAGTAGAAGTCACATTTAAACAGGGCATTAAACTTTCACCCAAACTATTTTTTATATCGGCATTCTTATTTCATAACCTCTTTCCCACCCTGCTGTGGTAGAGGAAAGGATGCATCCACCCCATTCTCCTTGGCCAGCGGTACCTTTGTACCACGTAGCTCCCCAACAAACCTCTCAAACTCCCTCTTCCTTCAGGAGTGCCATATCACATTTCACCCAGGTCTGAGCACACATAGACAGTGCCTTTGGTCTGCTCCAAGGGAAGATATTGGCGGTATTGTCAACACCGTACTTAACTGTAGCACTAAGTACTTCTAGGGCACTCAGCGGCTGTAAAGAGTACACATATACACAGCAGCTCTGGAGCAATGCTCATTGGGGCCAGGCTTATAGACTTCATAATTATGACACAGCCAACTTTCACCATAAATTAGCCCTAATGAAGCCTGCCTGATACTAAAAAGCTTTGCACATTTAGAGGTTACACACAGCAACAGCCCCCTTAGGGAGAAATCCTGCCTCACTTTGTCGTGCAAACACTCCTTCGGGCTCGTTTGCAGAAGCCAGACGGGGGGCCAGGGCTGTTTATTTATTTAATATAGCCATGGCATGTGGAGGAGCGAGGGGCTGCTCTGCTGTGGGAGCCCTCTCCTGCTCTGCACCGTGCAGCCCGGAGAGGCATGGCTGAGAGCACGAGGAGCAGCAGCCGCTCAGCTGGACCAGGACTACACCACGCGGCCGCATCCTTTTGCCACCGCAGCTCCAGTGTGGTGATCAGGAGCTGCATGTCTCCTGCTGCACTTGTATGGGATGGGCCCGGTGGTTATCACAAAGGCAAAAAACCTGTACTAGCCGAGAATCTGGCATTTTGAGATACATCCCCACCATCCACCCCCAAAACCCCTCTGTCCCCAACCCCTGAAAGGACCACGTCTCACCGCATGGAAACACCTCACTCCCCAGTAAATCAAGTCCTGCCTTTGGTGGCCATGGCAGGGCAAAATGAAGATGCAGAATAAGTATTAACACACATCATCAGGGCAGGGGGAGAGGAGAGGCAGCAATGAGCCGCTCTGCTCGCTCTCGCAAGCTTGGGTCTGCTCCCCTTGCTCCTGGTGCTCTCAAACACAGACCAAAATGCAGTCCTCCTCTCTCCCCAAACAGTCTTTTACAGACACCTACAGCACCTTTGGGCAGCATGCACTGGGTGCTCAGCCCCACAGCCCTACTGCCCTCCCATGCTCCGCACATACCTGCAAATCCACGGCAGTTTACCACCATAAATGCAGTGCAAGCACATGGAGGAGCCGGTGCTGTTAGCAGGGAACCTGTTTGCCAGGAAAACTGCACGCTTTGCAGCTAGAGAGCAGAGGTGCCCCTCCGGTCTTCAGTAATGGTTTCTCTTAATACTTGGAAATACAAACCAAATATTGCCTTACAAGGGGTGTTTTGCTCTCCAAGGTGCAGTTTCACATCGGCACCACTATCGACAGCAGTTTATTTCACTTACAGGACAGCCGTTACTCAGGTTTCCCCAGTATAAATGTCGCTTGCCTTAACTCAGCCAAGGGTGGAATCTGCTTCCAGGTCTGTGGGGCTGGCAGATGCCATCCCAGCCCCCTGTACTCATGGACCTCCAGGTCACAGATGCAGAGCAGTTGCCAACCCACAGCCCCAGCCACCAGCCCTGAGCCCTTCTAGAAACCTGGCTTTGGGGTGCGAGCGGCAGAGGCACCCGTCCTATCCGACTCGCCGGGGTCTTAAATTGGATTAAAAATCTATTTGCAGAACTGCCTCGCTTTCCGACTTCTGTGCTGCACCTGAAAACCTTTCCTTTTGAAAGCAAACACAGGCTCTCCCCAGGGGCTGCCTGGGGAAGTCTTTCCACTATAAACATTACCTACCAGTAGTGGAGTCAGCCCCAGGCAAGCCAAAATTCCTTCTCCTACCAAGGAACACTTTCCAATCAAACCAGACATTATTTTTTCCATTAATGAGTGTTGATACCTACTGGAAAACTTTGCAAATAAATCCACTCCAAACTAATTCTTCTGATACAACATCTACATTTTACAAGTTCCTTTTGTCTTATCTATTTTTATTATTATTATTTTATTTTGTTTTCCTGCTCCGTATTGAGAACATGATCTTTGCTGCTCAGGAATGCATCTGTTCCTGCAATTTGGGCTTTAACTGAAATCAGAGGTCCAAATCTGATTTTGCTGTGCCTTAGCTCCACGGAAGCAAGCTGAGTTTTCCCACATTTTCCCTGGTGTGATGGAGAGGAAAAATAGATCCCTTGTCTTCTGTTTGATACATCAGAAACCCTGGAGCTGCTACCACAATTTTTATGCCCTGGGATACTACGATTTCAACAGCAAGATATTCTGGAAGAAAAGACATCCTCCTACCTACCTCAGCTCTTGCTTCCCCAAAAAATACTATTTAATATTTAACAGTGGGGGGGGGGGGGGGGAAGCAGGGAGAAAAATGGCAGGCAGATGGGCTGCGTGGCCAGCATCTCCTCTCCAGAATACTCTCCATGGGGTTTTCTACAAACTATTAGCTGCTTTCCAGATGATCCATATTTTGGGCTCCACTGGGTTAGTCCAGGAGGGTCTTTCCATGCACCCCTTAAGTCGGGGGCTTGGAGGGTCTTCTCCGATCTGCCCCCAAACCTTTCTCCTTCCCACAGCTCCACATGCCCCAGGGGACTTCTGCTACCTCGAGGTTCACCCTGTGGGACCAGGAGGCATATCCCATTCCATCTCCACAGGGCAGGGGGTTTGGGGAGCAGGGTGCTGCAAGGGCAGCTTGCAAAATGGCAGCAGGGGGGTTGTAAGACCCCCAGCACCGGGCAGTGCAAAATAGGGCACCATTTTGCAAAAATGGAGCACCTTCTTGGGCATGCAAGTGCTTGTTCGCCTTGCACCCCAATTCAGGCAAGGTACCGCTGCAGCCTGGCCGGAGATCTAGGAGCGGGACCCTTGGCAGCATGGGCTGGGAGGCAGCCTGCAAGCACTCAGCAAGCGGACCAGCACCCCAAAAAACCATGGTAGGGGGGTTACCCTGGAGGGGTGCTGCAAATTCAGCATCTATGGGGGTGGTGGTGGGGGGGCGGTGCTCACCAGCTATCTTTTATTCGAGGTGCATTCCCAAGATTTTAGTTAAGTGTAACATAAAACTGTGAAAGTTTAGCAGGGGAAAAGCTTTCCTCCCACTGACCTGGCTGGCCAATCAGAATGGAGCCCCGCACCTCCCTCACTTCTGACAACTATTTAGCAACTGAGCTCAGCTAAAGTTTCCAAAAAGTTAGAATAACTTCCTCTCTCCAAGACCTCAATTTTTTGCACAACCCCGGTCCTTGAAATAAGAGCCCTTCAAGCAACCTGGAAAACGTTTGGTCAGCAAAAAAAAAAAAAAAAAAAAAACACCCTCCTGTTTTTCCAAAGGATCTGTCTCAGGAATTTAAAGCACATTTAAGACACACACACACTCACATAACATAAGGAGGGGGGGAAAGTCTCTTCCCCTCCCCTTCTTGCAGAAAGCATGGAAGAAAGCTCCAGTTCTCCTGTTTCCCCTGTGGATAGCTTGGGGACCAGTGAAGAGGAGCTGGAAAGGCAGCCAAAGAGATTTGGCAGGAAGAGAAGATACAGTAAGAAGTCCAGCGAAGATGGCAGCCCCAACCCAGGGAAGAGGGGGAAAAAGTCCAGTCCCAGCTCCCAATCTTATGAAGAACTGCAGAGCCAGAGGATCCTGGCCAATGTCAGAGAGAGGCAGAGGACTCAGTCGCTCAATGAAGCTTTTGCTGCCTTGAGGAAAATCATCCCCACTTTGCCCTCTGACAAACTCAGTAAAATCCAGACCCTCAAGCTGGCGGCACGGTATATAGACTTCCTCTACCAGGTGCTACAGAGCGACGAGATGGACAGTAAGATGACGAGCTGCAGTTACGTGGCTCACGAGAGGCTGAGTTATGCCTTCTCCGTATGGAGGATGGAGGGAGCGTGGTCCATGTCGGCCTCCCACTAGCCACCGCCTGGGCCAGGCGAGCCCAGCTGCCAAAGGGGTAGGTACCAATTTCTCTTCTCCCGGATGATGCTCCGCGTCCATCTGGCTGCAGGATGGGGTGCCCGCGGCTCCCTTTGCTAGCCCGACTTTGCCACGGGGCTCGGTCCTGCCTGGGGAGAGGTGGCCCGGCTTGGTGGGGCGTGGGGATGCTGCTGGGTGAGGGGTTTAGGGCCACCAACCCGGAGGCGAAACAGGCAGTATAGATGTGTCCGGCCCCCTCCCACTCCCCCGCGCCTGCAAAAATTCAAAAAAGAAACTTCCAGGCAGGGAAAAATGAGATATGCCTCATTTAAAAAAAAAAATCAGAATGTTTCCGCTCTGCAGGGATGGAGGAACTGAGAGGGGACCGGCGTTGAGAGCTGGCTGATGAGGGATGGGGGGGGAACCATTGCTGCATGAGATTTGCCAGAAAGTGCTGCTTCGGGGAAGGGTTTTAAGAAAGGAAGAGGCGATCAGTACAACAGGCTGACAACAGGATCTGAAACAGCTGCCGCCTGCACCCAAAAAATCCCATGCTGAGCCAGTGGTCCCAGGGTAGCTGCATCCTCTCCTGGCCAGAGGGGACCAGGGGGTCCGCAGGAGCCAAGCGGGGTTCGGCAACAAGTTCACCCTCAGTTGCGTTTCTCTTAAGAGAAATGAGCAGCAGATGTCGGCTGCAACCCCGGGCTGTGCCCCTTCCCCCTCACACAATAAAAAGCAAACAAAGATAGAAGAAAGTTTGCCAAATTTTCATATTTGTTCGGTTTCCCTTCCCCAAAATGCCAGTAAAGCAGAGGCTGGTGTTAGATGTAGTTTCTTATTTACTCTCATCACTAAACCCTTCCTCATCATTTTCCATTAGCAGAAAACTACTTCCTCTTAAGTTGCCTTTGTAATATTTGGGGAGGGAGGAATAAACAGTAAGAACAGAGGGGGGAAAAAAGGGCCCTTAATAACACCCTCCTCTCAAACTAATTAAGCAGAGCAGCTCTGCGTTGTGTCAGCCGGAGTTTGCATACGGCCGGTCGCTCTCTGGGGCTCGGTACATAAAGCAGAGCCCACGAACCCATTTTGCCCAGCAAACATTCAAAATGGAAATTTGTGCGCCCCCCCCCCCCCCAACATCGCACATGATGTAAAATGAAACAATTTCATCATGCAGAGAATCGGCTCCTTAAAGACGAAAAGAAAGTTTATCTCAGCCCATTGGCCAGGCTTTTTTAAAGAAGTAAATCCATCTTTGTTTCAGCAGCAATTAATGGCTTATTTAAAAAAAAAACACACACCAAACCCTTGATGCAACTACAGTACTTTGTTTGAAAAAGCCAAAAAGTTTTCAAGCAGGGCTTATTGGTGGTGTAAAATGTGGACTTAAAACCATTTTAGAAACCGCTTCAAATAAATGTTTTATTTGCGTCCTGAAATGGTTTGCATTTTGGTGCTGCAATTAGGGTTTCCACGCACTCTTCTAGGGACCCCCCAAAATGTTAGGCTGTTCAAAAATTGGTTTCTCTATCCGTTGCACAATCTGCCTGTTTAGTTTTGTTTAAATAGATAATGCTGCTGTCGTGGGTTTTACGGCTATTACTGGTGTTACTATTTTCTGCATGCTGTGCCCTAATTTCAACTGCAAAAAGCTGAAGTTGAGTCACTTTTTAAAAGGATAAACCCTCCGTTTATAAAACGGAGTGCCTTTTCCCATGCTAATCTAGCTAAAAAAGCTGCAGCAAATAGATTAAAAGACCCCACATGCAAAAACCTAGGCTTCTTGTCAAAAACAGATGTAAAATGTCCCGAACACATATTTCTTCAGCAGTTTAGATTGGCTGAATAGCAAAGTGCTGGGATGGAACAACGCATTTATTCTGTTGTTTCCCAAATGATGTGCTGCCATTAGCCAATGATGGTTTTAAAACTTATCTAATATACAACCATTCCTCTCTATCACACAGTACTTTAGCAACAAAACCTGCTTTTTTTAACCATATTAATAATTCAAACAACAGTGATTTTTAATAAGCATTGCTCCAATGAGGCAGATTTTATATGTAGATGCTCAGATTGTCCCTACCTAGAAGAAATCATGAATGATATTTCAGACTGCACAAAAAGTCATGACGTAAAGCCAAATCCTGACACGTTTTCGGTTTGCTTCAGAGTGAATTGTTATTTGGCATCTTTGCCATAACCTGACTTCCAGCCTGGTGGTTAGAGGTGACTCTTTACTCTGCATTTGCGTTCCCTATAGAAGAAGGTCACCTATCCCCGAACCCCTAGACTTTCCCCATTTGCCTCTCCTTTTTATGCCTATGTGTGCATGCACACGCGTGTGGTTGAACTGTTGAAAATGTTGTTGACAAATGGCCTGGTGCGGTGCAGTGTCAAATTTTATCATTTATGGTGACAAAAATTATGTCTGCCAGCAAAAAAAAAATACTACAAGATCCTTGAGAAACCCTCTAAAATGGGCAAACTTAGCTGGGTGATGTGTCACGGACTTCTGCATGGGTCTGTCCTGGCCAGAGGAGTTTTTATGTGTAACAGGGGAGCAGCCGGCGCAACAGGGGAGCAGCCTGTGCAGTCTTGATGGCAAAAAACCTTAAGAAATAAGTGTCTGAATTTGTGATCAGCTCCTGCCTTTCCTAGGGAGTAGTGAGCACTGCAAATGTTGGGTTAGCGTGAAGAGGTGAGCTCCGTTTGGGCTGGATTGCCGCGGCCATCCTCCCTTTTTCCTGGGTTCTGGGAAGAGATAGGCAAGGAAATGTTTTCTCCTTGGAGGAATGGGCATTCCCCTTCGGCTGCAAAAAATCAGAGCTTTTTGATTAGAAAATCAGAGCCTTGAGAACTGGTAAAATGCCACCTGGCCTTTGTGAACGCCAGCAGGTCACTGCTGCTCACTCCTCTGGCCACGAGAGTTTTTCCTGTTCTGCTCCATGTAATTGCAGACAACTTACTCTGGTAGTTTCAAGAGAAGCAGGCACAGCTTTGTACTTCAATTAGCGCACCATGATATTTCAACAGCATGTGAAGCCGAGCCTTCCTCCCTCAAATCTCTCCATTCTCATCGCCAGCACCTGTGCCCCCTCCCTTGCAGCCATCTTTCTCTTTTTTCTTCAACATGTTAAAGATGCTCTGAACTGCAAAAAATTGAGGAAAACCAAAAGTCTTCCCTGTTATTCCATTTAGTAGGAAAAATACTGTCCAACCGGGATGTCAGGAGAATCAACAAAGTGTAAAGGACAGTGTAGCCCTAACCCTCATCCCAGTAAGACCAGTCTGCCAGCAACCACCTCCTTTCCACTTACCGCAGCAGGGCTCGGGATGAGCCCTTTGCCTCCCCTGGGCTGGCACTGGCACTAATAACACCTTTCCTATCTTTTTTGTGCTGTGGAAGCCACATGCAACATGTGCGTGTGGTACGCAGCCCTTTTACCATTGCCCCTTCAGAATTCCAGGGCTGTTTCCAGTATAAAATGCTAGCATCCTATTTCATTTTGTCCTTAAAGAAGCAAACAGATGTTATCTCTGCTGGCCCTAGGAACAACCTAATTCTATAGTTTATGAGAACAGTACAGTTAACTGGGGATGTTGTGACACTGGAACTAAGCCCTTTTTGTCCCAAAAGCCCTATTTTTTTTATACGCATCCTTAGAAAAATGTAAATATGTTTCCTTGACAGGAAGGATTGTAAAGTTTGGTATTTACATTAATAGGCTTGTAGCGGGGGGTTTTCATCTTAGTGCATTTAAAAGCCCAGCAAAATGCATTTTGGATCTTCTGTTTACATTCATGTCTTTTCTTGGGAAAGAATAAATCTGTAACACAGCAGACACCAAATACGTTGCAGTCAGCCAGAAAACACTCAGGCTCAGAGACCTTTGAAAGAGAGGGTGCAAGGAAAATGCTCCAGAGAAGGAGACATACAAAAGACAAATCTGCTATGGGCTAGATGCATATAAACTAGTTACCAATCATAAAGAGTTAGAGACATGCATGGTGGAGGGAAAGTGTTGGATCAAAACCGAAGGACTGCTTAGAAGAGTGGCAAAAGCATGTTATTACTTAATCTGCTGGATCCAGGGCTGCAGTAAAAGTCCTATTGGGAGAGATGTGCATTGAAGGGTCATTAAGGGAACAGTCAAGGCATACATTTTAGCTAAGTAGACCTAATTTGTCTCCAAATTAGTCATTCTCACACCGGTCGTCTGTGCAGAGTAGCTCTAATCTTAAGAGTATATGAAGCATCCTCATTAAAACAAATAGGAAGACTGCAATGCTTCTCCTTTGCAACCTCCCTTCACATTCCTTTCTTCAGTGCTTTTTGGAGTATATTTCATGGAGTTATAGGTAGCAGTGATAAATTAGCCTTGGAGATCACAGCAGTCTCTTACAGAGCCGGGACAGATCCTGTAACCACTGCTGAAATCTCTTTTGGGGACATTTCTTGTCACTCTTTCCCCCTAGCAATATAATTATTTTTATAGCTGTAGCTCTGAGAATCATTTCCATGTGGTTCAGCACAACTTTGAAATCTCTGAGCCTGAAATCTCCAGAATTTATGTCTTGCTGTAGAGCCGTAGGAATAGTTTGGTGAGGCCATGAACACGTAAGGGAACGCCACCACAACCCCGAGCACAAAGCAAGCTCGACATGTAATCAGGGAATTACAGCTGCTGGTCGGGGACAGCACACATTTTGGGTAGCTTCCCCCCCCAACCCAGTCTTCGCAGAAGATTAGGAAACGGAAAAGCTGATTAAAATGAAGTACTGTGCCATGAAAAACACACTGGGCCAGATCCTCAGCTGGCTCTGAGCAACCTTGCTGCTCCTTTTGGGCTGCCGATCCCATCAGACATCTCAGTGGGTTGCTCTAAGTGACTTGGGGAGTGCTATACACCATCGCTTACGATTTACTTCTTAGGCAAATTTGGAAGTGAAGAAAAACAAGAAGTCCTCCAGCTGGATATTAGCAGCTTTGGGCTAATTAACGATTAGTTCAAGAATTAAAACAGTAGAAATATTTGCTAGGGAAAAAAATACTCTAGGCACACCAGCATTTAATTAGATTTGTAGTTGTAGAAGATGACCACTCAGCAACAACAACTAATCATACACAAATAACAAATTAACTCAGCCAGCCAATAAATCAAAGCAAGGCAGCCTTTACCCTCATACCCGTCTCTTTAACCACTTCCACACCAGACCCGGCCAACAGCAGCTGTTCCACCCAGCCTGTGCCAGGGCACAGCAACAGTGCCATCAGGGCCAGCTTTTGCAATGCCCTTGTCCTCCCCCCTGGAAGGAGAGGCAGTTAAGCAGTAAAGAGGCTCTTCTCCAGCAAGGACCCCCTTAGCTGGGCTCTTTGTTAGGCTCTGCTCAACCTCCCTGGCACTGCTGGCACTTATTTTCTCTGCGTGCATGTGGACATGCACACAAGGTGGGGGAACAGGGCTCTGGTAGCTCTTTGGGATGTGCTTCTCCTGCATCAAAGCAGGGCTTTCTTTGGGGGTTGACTGTTAAACAGAGGATCTCGCTTTGAACTTTTTCCATGATCTGTCACCCTTAGAGTCTGAGGCTTTTGACATTTACAAGTAAGGGGAGTTTTCCCTTGGGAAAGGGGAAAAAAAAATCAGCCTTTCTCCTCCGAAAATCAGCCATCACATCATGGGATGCAGCATCAGGAACCTGGAGACAGGAGGACCTTGCTGGAGGAGGGTGCAAACAGGACAGGGAGGCTTTTAGTACCACTCCTGTAAAAATGTTAAATAAGCAACAACTGTTAAGCCCTATTGCTAACAGAGGGTTTCAAAGAGGCCATTAGATCCCTGATCCCTCCAGACAGCCCTCCCCGAGGTCTGAGCCTTTTAGGTGGAAAGGGTGTTTTGATCTAATCCTCCAAATTGACCCAAGGAAAGGCAGCACGGATGCTTTCCCAAACCAGCAGCCAGTGGTTGTTTGTCAGGGCACAGGCTTTCATCCTGCCTGCAGGCAGAGTATCCCCAGGAAGGGGACAGCTGGGCACCCCCAGATCTCTCCCAGGGTCTTTGTTTGTGAGCCTTCATGCCATTTGGAATTTTTTTTTTTTTTTTTTGGCTTCTGCATTTGGGCAAGGGATGAGTTAGGCAGACCCAGTCTCACACAGCTTGCAAAAGTGATCAAACATCAAAAAGAAAATAACCCTTGTGTCCTGCAATGTATGGTGAGCTGCAAGTAAGCTATAGTCCCTCCTCTTCCTCCCATCTTCTCCTCTCCATCTTTTGACCACAACTTGGAAAACAGAAAGAGAGGGGTGGGGGGTGGGAGGGAAGAGACAGATGTCTACTGGTTCAGCTTGATATATATTTACTGGAAGAGGCCCAGTAAGCCTGTACTAGCTTTAATTGAATTCCTAATAAGATAGCTTTGCCTTGTTAACCGCCACTCCCAAGAAGAAACTCCACCATTTCCTTAAGAGATAATAGACCTGCCAAACGCATGCTTTAAAATGTATGAATTAGGTTCCGGAATAATTTAGCCACCAAAAATCCTCATGCAGTAATTTGTGATTATGCCTTTGGTTTAAGCTGTTCTGGCCTCCTTTAAACATCATATGTTTGTGCTTAAATGTAAATAAACCTAATTGCACAGCTAAGAGAGATGCAGGGGGATCACAGCTGTACAGAGGCTGCTGTTAAAAAAGAAATCAGCTGATCCAGCTTGGAAAATTTGGTAGGGTGGGATGGAGCCAGGGAGAGGCTTTCATGCAGAAAGCAGCATTTTGCATGGCTGGGGGAATTCCCCAACACATCCGCATCCAGTGTCCCCAACACCAAGCTCCTTAAAAAAATTAATCTGCCAGAGCGATCTCGCACAGCCACAAACACGCACATTTAAGACTGACCCTTATTGAATGTTTCATGTGCACCATGATGAAGTCTTGCTGTGTCATATGGCTCATTAGAAGAAATTCCTGGCCAGGAGAAGAAGCTCAGAAAGTCATGGGGATGTTAGAAAAAAAACCCAAAACCAAAAAATAAGGGCAGACTCCAAAAAAAGGCAAACAGGCATATGCTTCCCAGCATACAATTTGCCATTGGTAACAGGGTGGTTTATCTTTAGTTAAGAACAAGAAAGGACTTTAATCCTTCTGCAGAAAGCAAGCCTGGGGAGCACTGTGGCACCCCAATACCCCCATGCCATCACCCTGTGGATGCTCTCAGGAGTGTGCTAACCCCGCAGCACAAAAACACCACCCTGAATGTGCTCAGGACAGAGAAGCAACAAAACGGCATTTCATTGTCGAAAGGAAAGCAGTGAAATGCAGAAACAGTGTTTTGTTGCTGGTCCTCTGCATTTCACTGCTTTCTTTTCAACATCTAAAGGGTCCCATCCCACTGCGCCTGCTGTGCACCTCTGCCAAGGGCGACATATATGTAATAGCACTCATAACTGCTGCCATTTAAGAAAAAGCTATAAGCTCCTACTTGGTCCTTCAGAGCAAAGACCCTAGGGGAAAATGGTGCTGCAGGCTGAGTTGCACATGCTGCACGGCCCAGGAGGAGCCCCAGCATCCGTGGGTGCTCGGCGATGCCACCCATGACAAGCAGAGGGGCAGAGCGGGGGGTTGTCCTCCCCAGGAGCACATTGTTGGATGTGAGAAATACACCCTTGTATCAGCATTGCTACGGGCACAGCAGGGCTCCCGGATGAACAGCATCTGGGGCAAAATCAAACATTAATCAAAGAAGTTAAGATGGGGCAAACAGCTTTTTTGTGTGCCAAAACTGAGGAGCTATCTCCTTGCCCCCTCTCTTGCACACTTCCCACCAGGATGCCCAGCACTACCTCCATGCCTCATACACAAACTGCATCCCATAGGCACCTTTTGCCAGTTCTTAGGAGCTTAAGCGTTTCTTCCCCCAAACGCACAGACAAGCTTGCCCAGCAGGCTGTGGCACACCAGACATCAGTGGGTGCCAGAAATTGAGCCTGTGCGAGAATATCCACATGGAACCAGAGAGTTTTCAGCTACAGCAGTGCCTCTGGAAGTACCAGGGAATCACCACCATGGAACCTTCCCAGTAAGATACCAGGGGCATAAAACTACATAATAAAAGCAGGCCAGATGAGAAAATATTGTCTTAAAAAAACCTATGCATACCACACATTAATGTGCGTTTCTACACATTAGATAAGATGGCTATTCTGCATCTGTTAAAGTTTATTATTTTGCCTGATGAGCTCAGGAAATTTCTAATGTCATCGGGTCCTTTTTGCTGCCTTTAATTGCAAGTGTGATGCTTCAGGCACGACCCTGCAATCTCCATTTTCAAAGCTCTCTTCCAGCTTGGTGGGGGTTTACACACTGAACAACAATTTTGCAAGAGGTTTTTCATCCTTTGCCACTAGAAGGGCTGTTTAATAGATTCCTGTTATTACCAGCACTAAATAATCTCTATTCTACTGTATGGGCCTGAAATGTTCGCTGTTGGAAGGGAGCTGGAGTGCGGCTGAGCATCTGTTTTCTCACCACCTTCCCCATAGAAAAGTGGTGAGCTTGCATTTGGTTTTGATGCAGCGAGGTGGTTCAGAGCACCAGGTTTTGCACCATTCAAGCTGCAGTTTGTGCCCCAAGAGCAAAGGAGATCAGGGCATCCCTTTCCAGTGATCCCCTCAGAAATGTTGAAAACACACAACCTACTGATGGATATTCCCTGCGATAACTTAACCTGCACAAAGGAGTAACTCACCACTGTTTTACGTGTTCATGCCAGGGAAATTAGTGGTGGACAGTGCCATAAAAAGACCCTTTCACCCCAAAATATAATTACAGGTACCCATACCCAATGAATGTCATGTGTCCAAGAGGGCTGGGGATACAGGGTAGCATTTTCAGCCGTGAATTGGGAGCTCAAAACACACAGATTTTCAATAGGACTGAGTTAAATCTGAAAATTTTACTTGTAAGTGCTGTTATTTTGTAAATCAGGCAATACTTTCACTCTCAGTGGGTGGCAAAAGGTAAATATTTTTAAGTGGTTGAGGAGCTGAAGGGAAACAGACATGGCTTTGAAAATTGTAGCTATTTCTTAGCTGTGAATTATGTCAGAATGAAAGAGAAATACCTGGCTTAAAAAGCAACAGTCTTCAAATATATTTCCCTTTTTTGATACTGGTTTATTGTTCTCAAATACAATATTATTGGTCCATTTTCTGCTGCAGTTAGAAATGTTTTTATAAGTACCATATAACACCTGAGTAGGTAACTGTACAAGTCCCAAGTACATTTTAGATCTGCCCACTCATCCCTGCTCCTACAGAAAATAAAACCTCCTGTTTATAGCATGTTCGGCACTATTTCCTAATGCCGTAATTTTACCAGCCGTGCAAATAGGTTGTGATGTATCTTTGTTCTCCTTAATCTTTCAGTTAAACACTACTACACGAGCTACATACATAGCTCTAGCAACAGCTGCATTATTTTAAAATACAAAACTTCCTTCTAGATAGGAAATCCATAGGCTCCACCCTTGAATTGCTCATCCATTGCACTGATCAGTCTGCCCTTTAGCTCTTCTTTATTTCAGGCACATCCTTAAAATTGCACACACAGTCAAAATATTTCAAAACGAGGGGTTTTTTGGTTGTTTCTGCTGTGCCATGGCAGCAGACCCAGCCTGACAAAGAAGCTTGGAGAATCCCAGGGGAGCAATTCCTTGCAAGATTTCCCATCACATGCCAATACACAGCTCATCTGTGCAAGCTGCAGCCCCCTATGCTGGGCAACCCCAGTACAAGCCTATCTTAACATTGCATCTTAAAGAGGTCCTCCAAACTGCAGCCTCCCCATGCAAAGGGTGTTTGCCCGTGCTGTTGGCACAACTGACTTGTCCCTTGGGGCTGGCAGGAGCCCCCAGTGCAGATGAGCTATAGGGCCCATGCAGCGGTCCTGCAGCCATGCAGGCAGCAAGCACAGAGCAGGCTCTTGGGGATGGGGTAGTATTGATCATGCCCTGGATCTGGGCACAGTCTTTCTTCATGAAACAAGGCCAGCATAGCCCAAATGTGCTTTGGGAGGCAAGGGCCAACACCACCATGGTGGATGCAAAGAGGGAGAGGAGGAGAGGAAAGCTTCCTGGACCTCTTGCAGGGAGCCCAGGCCTGGACTCAATGCCTAAATCTTTGCAGGGGATTTGGTTGCTGGGACTACTTGGGGCACAGGTGAGTTTTAAGTTGATCCATCGTGCTTTGTAGGTGCAAACACAGCCAGTGAGGCACCTGCAGCTCCACAGCCACAACACAATCAGGGAGGTGACTCAGGAAAGTTGCTGATCCAGTGGTGCAATGCACAGCAAGGCTTTGACCCCAAGCAAGGTCACTGCTTCCAGCTGGTTTACTCCTTGCAGGTATGCATGAGATCTGGCCATGGCATGGGCATGCCAATGCCAGGAAAGACAAGCCAGCCCTGAACACAACCCCAACCCAAGTGCTCAGCCCTTCACAGGCACTGCTGGGACCCCAGCTTCTAACCCTCACCCCCCCCCCCGCCCCCCCCCCCAGCACCTCACAGCAGGACAGGAGCCCTTGAATTTGTGCTCTCCACCTCCCTGGCTGCCAACATCCCAGCACCACATAGGGATGTAGCACCATCAGGCTTTACACCAGGTACAGGAGGCATCAGATGGGGCTGAGAGGCAGATGAGGCTGTTCCTCCCATTTTCACTTTCTTAGGAAACTAAGAAATTAAAAAAAAAAGAAAAACAGCATTTGGCAGCAAGCAGAGGGTGGGGATCCCTGCCAAGGCCTGGACAGCTGTACCTTCTTCACTAGCAAGTTGTGTGATCAGCAAGGGCTGTGCTGAAAGCCAAGAGGAGTTACCATAGCTGCCACATTGCATTTTGTTGATCCTCCCTCTGGGAGACACCTTAAAGAAACAAACCCACCCTAACAGCTACGCCAGCACTCACACTCTGCCATGCATCAGAGGAAAACTATGGGTGACCTCTCAGGGTTTGCGTTTTGTGTTAGGTTTTTTTCCCCCCTTTCCCCAATCTCCAGCATTTCTGGTCCAAGATGAGGGGACAGGAGAGTAGTTTATACAAAACTTTTTCCATTTTCTGCAGCCTCGCTTGCATACAAAAGGGCCGCCTGCCCCTCCCATTCATGGCCCCGGCAGTGCTGCCGTGGCCGGACCTTCCTGATGGCTTGAAATAACTGAGGAAATTGTGTAAAAACCCCAGCAGGTCCCATCCCGCCCAGCTGGAGGCACACACAGTTCTGCAGCTGGTACCGATCCACCCCAGCCTGTGCCCTTAAAAACAGCAGAAGGGAAGGGACACATCAGGAAGAGGGAGGGAGATGTGATGAGCATGGAGGAGCTTTGAAGAGCACTGATGGGCTGTATCTGGCTCACAGCAGATACCCGCCAGGAGCATTCCTGCAAGTCCCAGGCAAAGGCTGGGGGAAACCTCCACTCCCATCCCAGCAGAGCGGGTAATGAAATGAAAGGCTCTCAGATTTCTTTTTAAACAGAAACAGACAACTTTTCTTCCTTTTCTATAGGAGAAGAGAGACCTGTTTCCAGGTGTTATCCCTGTTCTATCTGTCCCCTACATGACAGCCAAGCACTCCCCAGGCTTCAAGATTTATTTTTAAGCTCATCATTGAAACAACCTTCTGACCTTCAAAGCCTTCTTTCACATATCCTGCCACGTGTATTCTTGTTTCCATTATAAAGCTCATTTTCCTTGAGAACATCTCCAAAAGATACTTCCAAAGAGCTGTGCTTGCTCCAAAACCTTGCTGAGGTACCCGGTTCCCAAACTGTTGCAGAAACATCCCAATCATGCACAAACATACTTAGCAGCTCTCCCTATCCTAGCAGCCCAATATTTAGCAGTTTCCCAGGCTCAGAGAGATCTGTAAGATGAAAAAGGTGGAAAGTCACAGGAGCACAGCACAGCTTGCTCCTGGGCTCTTGCTGACTCAGCATCTGCTGGCACTAGAGGGCAGGATACACTATATTAAAGAGTAAGGTGGGTTTAAGGTTTCATCCAAGGGGCACATCCCATGTATATCTAACAGAAAACATGCAGCATATCTGGGAGCAGCCTGGAGCTGCCTCACTGCACAAAGTAAGGAGGACCTGAATTTTGCACCAAGCACATCCTGCAGCAGGGATCATCAGGACAAGTCTCCCAGGTTATTTAATTTAGGGTCAGAATGCCAAATGGCATCAGAGGCACTTCCACCACCTTGCAGTCACAGCTGCCTGCTGCTTTGCCAGCCACGTAATTCAAGGTGAAACATTTTGCCTTGCAAGGAGGATGCTCTGAGCAGTATTCACTGGCTGCTGTGCAGCAGTTTCTGATCAAAAGCATTTGGCAGATATGTGCAGCAGACACAGACAAGCTACACTGCAAGTGCTGTAGCTCAGATTCTTGGAAATAACCTTTCATGCACATTGACCAGCTGATGCTCAGGCAGTTGTCAACATACCCTTTCTTTATAGAAAAACATTTTTTAAAAAAAAATCTCATTACTTTCTCTGGTGTGTTTTTCTACGTGTATGATTAAAGCTGTACTCTCCTCATCTTAACTGGAGATTTTTAGATTAGCTCCAAACAAAACAGTACAGGTTTACTCCATTCCTTATTGACAGCCACTTCAATAAACAACCAAAATTTTAAAAGATTACTCCAAGCACATCATGCAGTGCAGTCCTTTCATTAGTGAAAGCCTCATAGAATTGGCAGGCTTCAAGAGCAAGGTAATTTGTGCTCTAAACACAAGAAAAACTTCTCTCAAGCCTCCCAGGCCTCCCTACAGGGAGGTCCTAATCCTGCAACCACGGCACGCCACTCTGCAGCATGGTGGATGCAGATACCCTGTACATGACTGCAGAAAATATTGCAGGCTGACAGTCAGGAACAGCAGGTTGCACCCTGAATAAGCAATACTTTTTAATATCACAACTTGTAATATGTGATAACAACTAAATAGATCAGGTTGTACCAGTATTACAAACCCTTGCCAGGATGCAGCCCATTCCCACCAGCAGCTCAGCACAGTGCAAGCACAGGATGTGAGAAACATCATTCCCAGCTGCTGGTACCCATAGGTCTGCCAGAAAGCATCTACCCTTCACTGAAGAACTGAACTCCTTTAAAATGTAAATATTGGAGTGCATGCTAAAAAGCTGAGCCCTGCCAAGATGCTGTACCCACAAGGCTCTATGTACTGCAGCGCTTCAGCACAGGGTCAGACCCAGCTGTGTCACAGCAGAACCAGTCTGCCCAGCAGCCCCTGTTCAAAAGCTGCATTTTAGGCTGAGACACCTGAAAACAACACAGGAGAGCTTCTAGGACCGTAATCAAGATATAAGGTTAGGGAGATGAGGGACAAAACCCAAAATATGGCTGTTCTGTAAGTTTCTTAGAAGAGATTCAACAAGAGCTGCTGAATTGAAGAAACATGGTTTTTTGGTTGCAGTTTGGGAGTAGAGATGTCTCACCCCTACTTTGCTGCTAGGGAAAAAGAGGGGAGGTCCGTAACCATACACTCAGCTGCTAGGAAATGGTGTGTTTTGCAGGACAGAGAATTGGGAGCATCTGCAGAGATGGTGGTTGATGAAGGAGCCCCCACACTTGTTCCCATCTGCCTTGTTCATCTCCAGCCTGTTTCACACTGCTGCTTTTGGCTGGGGCTGTGCACGCCTGTGACCCAAGTGCCATGGGATGTTGGGGCTGGCTCTGCTCTGGCCAGCTAGCTGAGGTACCTTGTTGGGGCAGTCCTTTGCATCAGAGCCTCTGAGCTAACTATATGCACAGCAGCTCTTTTCCTTCTTTACTGCATGCTATTTGATGCAATGGGGCCAGCAGGCTTTGCCCTTCTTGCACCCATGGCCCATCCTGGGGACGCTCATCTCCACTGTGTCCTAAATAAAGGAGCCAGGCTGAACCTACTCCTGGTTCAGACCCAACTTGCTCCTACAGTTTTGGTTGATGGATGGTGCCTCAGCTTTCCCTCTGAAAAGCAAATGCTAATACTTTTCCTTTGAGTGCCTATTGCCTGCCCACCTTGTAACCTTCCCATGGGACAGGACCTTCCTACAAACAGTTCATGTAGAGAAGGGATCCACATGCAACCAGACTGGTTTTTCTCTGCCCAGCCCAGTGCCTCCCAACCAACCCATCTTCCTTGCTGGTTGCCCCCCCCCCCCCCCGAACATTTTCTCAGTGCCCTGTATTTTTAGGTGCTTTTTGCATCCCAGTGGGATCCAACTGCTGCCAAATGGAAACCAGCTCTGCACCGGGGCGAGGCTGAGTAGCCTATCTACAGCAATTTATATGCATTTCACAGCTTCTCATTTCAGCAATCTAAATTGCAGATGTGCGCCTCAGATTTGGAGAGAGACAAAACGGAAGGAAAAAGGTTAAGCAGCTCTGTGAGTCACTCCAATACACAACCTACTGTTGATTTAGAAACCTACCTCGGCAGTAAATACAGAATAAAGTTCTCCAAACTGTTTAACCTTTTGTACTCTGGCCAGCAAAACAAATAAGCAACAACAAAACATCCCTCCAGAGTCAGAAAAGCAACAAGTCTGGAAAACCATGCAGTGGAGTCAGTACCAAAAAAAAGTGACCCAAAACAAGTGATCTAAAGGGGGGGGGGGAAGCAGCAGACACGAAAGACAAAGAGGTAGGTGTACACATCAGCAGAGCAGATAACCAAGAGAACATAGTGTGCAGGCTGTGCTGCTCTCCAGGAACTGCTCCAGGCAGCACAATGCAAGCAACAACTTTCCAAACAAGCAGAGGGAGGCTGCACAGCCACAGCACAATGAAAAAAGAAAATACAGCCCAAACCCTGCTCCTGCTGAAGTCAGGTTCAACAGGCAGCACCACCCACTTTGCATGGGAAAGCTGTTTGCATCCAGGCTCTCCTTGGAGTTGCCTAGACTTGACATATCCATTACAGTCCCAAATTATTTACCCACAGGCTGTTTGGTTGCTGCTTTTGAGGGGCTAGAAGCACCAGGCTGTAGGCAAAGGACATTTCAGCTCCGTAATTCAGGAAGAGCTCAGTGCATAATTGCAAACAGGCATCACACACAGGTAGACAGGAACATTCAGGAGAGAATTAGCTTTACTGCAGGCAGGCAAACATTACCATGCAGGCAGGGTATGCATGCATCAGTGTTAAGGAAGCTCTGCAGAGGGCTGGCACTGAAGACAGAGCAGGCTGTACATGGGGGTGTCCCTATGTCAGCTTTGGAAATCCCTGCAAATTTTCAAAGGCAGATGAACCATACAAACCCCCAAGATCTTGTTGAATCATTTTTGTCTTCAAAGCACAGGGTGTAGCAGCGGAAGGAGAGCTTTCCCTGGGATTTCAGGCACTGAGTGGGAGTTGAGAGAAAGGCCAGCATCTGCTGATCTCAGGGTACCACCAAGAGAATACTGCACAAGAATCTCAAGGAGTTCACTTGGGCCTGAGCCATCCCAAGGTCTCCAGTTAAAGCAGAATCACTAAAAAGCTGTGCAAAGTGACTGGGGGAGCCAAGGGGGCTTTAGAGTCCCAACAGTTGCAATGATTAAAAGGAAAACTGATGAGCAAGCACTTACAGCATAAATCAGACTTTCCTTAAATATTCAGGCATGCTTTAAATCAGCAGTGCTGTGGTTCACAAACCACCAGCAATTGTGTGGAGATGGGGATGCATTAAAAAAAATCACCATTATGGTCAGCGCACAGATGCAAAACTCATGGCAGAGACAGAACTGCTTGCATGGTGTTTCTGGATAATAATTCAGACCTGAACACCTCTTGGACTAATTTTCTTGTAGTCTTCAAAGATCATGTGTTCAAGATGTTCTGCCTAAAGTCTGAAGACTAAAGCCATACCCTATTAAAAATTCTACACTAATTGATTAAATACGACATGACATGCTCTGTTAATAACATTTTAAAAGTTACATGGAGCTTTAAGAAAATAGCAATAAAGCAGGGCTAAAACTAGACACGGCAACATGAGGTTTCTAGTGCAGAAAGGAAAGCAGAAAATATCAAAATTTTTGCATTACAGATGCTATTGAGCCAGCAGTGTTCCCAAATTATAGACATTTTCAAATATGTGTTTCAGTACTTTAATCTCTTTCCCCCCTTTGTTGTAAATCCCAATACACTGGCATTTGCTTGCTACATATAGACATGAAACTGCAGGATTGTCCTCCATGCTGCAGCCCCTCCTCAGAAGTAGGATGGGATCTTGGGGAAGATACCCCTTTTTGCAGTTTAACTATAACAGATGATGCCTGATGGTGGGAGGGAGACCCTGTGAAGTAGAGGGGATTTAAGCATCAGCTTCCTCTGAGGCAGGACAAACCCACACTAATTACATTGGAGAATTTTATGTTGCTTTTGAAGCTTTGTACAAGGAAGAGCCTTAAGAAGTGGAATCAGTGAGACTACAGAGAGCTGTCAGGAGCAGATGTGCTCACACATCTCCCTATCGGTTGCTGGTATTGACATGAGCCTGACAGACAGCAAGGAGCCCAAAACTGGGAGAAGGCACAACTCAAAGCTGAGGGAATCTGAATCAAGAGCTGGGATCATCTCCTGTGCTCTCATCTTGGCAGAGACAAATGATGGAGCAAAGCACAGAGGAAGCAAAGGGAGTTGAGGGGGAAGAAGGAGGAGCAGACTAGGAGAAGGAGCCCGGAAGACTGACAGCAGGGGAAGCAAAGGGCCTTGGAGACCAGGGAAGAGGTGATAGGCAGAATGGCCAGCTTGGGCTGGGATTTATCGCAAAGGGAGTCTGCAACTGACCAGGCATCACACTAATGTGAGGAGCCTGTTCCCAGTGGGGATCTCCACTTTGCTGTGCAGACAACAGAGCACTGCATCACATGGATGTTGCAGGCACGATGACTGGGATGAAGGGGGAACAGCCAGACCTGCCATGAGCAACAGGGTCAAGAGAGAGACAGACTGGAGGCAGAAAGACTCCAAGGAGCCAGCAACACCCTTTTCACACCTACACATCCTCCAGGGGTACAAAAAAAAAGAAGACAGAAGGAGGAAAGGCCTCAACAGGGTTTCCAGAGACTGGCTGTAGGGCACTGGGAAGGTTTCCCCACCTTCTCCCCCACAGGAGCTTAGGTGCTCAGCTCCCCACCTCTCATCTGCCAATGAACCCGA
The DNA here is from genome assembly GCA_031468815.1 of Morus bassanus. NCBI lineage: Eukaryota > Metazoa > Chordata > Aves > Suliformes > Sulidae > Morus > Morus bassanus. The sequence goes on from CM062574.1 coordinate 43,037,454, forward strand.
GGCAGCTCAAAATTCACCCTGATGGTTTTGCAGCTCCCCACCCAGCAGGCAGCCAGGCTGGTTTGGAGGCAAAGGAAAGAACTAACATGATCAAACGCCATTGGGCTGAAGCATAAAACTATTTCACCTTCACTGTGTGTGCATACTCACTCCCCACATCAGAGCATCACACTGAACTTGGCCTTCAAACAGCCAAGACTACCATCCTCCGATCTGTTATTAGGGAAGTGAGAGGGTGTGATGAACAGACTGGAGCTGAGATGTAAAGCCAAAGAGATTTAGGGCTCCTCCAGAGCAGAGATTTTTTGAAGGGCACTAAATTTCCTTGATCCTTTTGAGAATACCAGCCTACGCTCATGTCCGATAGTCTTTCATTTAGTTGCTCTTTGAAATTCTTGGAAGATCTTTAATCCATTATGTACAAGACCAACATAAGTAGGGTTAAAGCAACATTTTCAGATTTGAATTATACAGCTGGAAGTCCAGGAGAGGACACAAGCTGGTTCAGAGCAGCCCCTACATGTCCTGCTACTGCAGTGGCCCAGGCCATCTCCACAGACATTTCTGGTTCCTGGACTAGACCACAGCTCCCTCTCCTGGAGAGGCAGCCCACAGGCATTCCCTTGGCTTTCTTCCACATAGGAGCAATCCTCAGCCAACAAGATGACTTGGCTGGCTCTCAGAGGTGATCCCCTGGCGAGGCAGTGAGTCCCCAAAAGCTAAGCATCTCATCCATAGTCCATGCACATGGGAGGATCTTTGCAGACAGGGAAGAGGGGAACAGATACAAACCACTAATTTCTGCAGTCAGAGCCTAGCTTGTGTAACCAGGCACAGCTCCACTGAAAGGAATAAACTCAGATCCTTTCATTAACAGAGCATACATGGAAATAGTTTGGATGGTTTAATACTGGAGAAGTCTAAGAGCCCCATCCCCTGGATTTAAGACCATTCCATAACTAGAGATGAGACAGCCAAGTAAGGTGATGGCAGCAGAATAGGGACATCTCTGGAAGGAAAAACAATGCCAACAGTTTCTGGAGCTGCTGTGTTATGGCACACTTCAACTAGCTTTCATATTCCAGCCCTACGTAGCTTGGGGGCAGAATGGAAACACTTGGAGATGAGTGCAGGTCCTTCCTTCATACGCATCAGGATGCTTTTGCAGCATGCCCTGCCCTGGAATGGAAAGCAGTCCAGTGGAATAACCCAGGAGTTTTTGCCAAAGAGGGACCAAGGGGAGAGAAGGAAAGGAAGAAGAAAGTATTTAATAACTCCCAAATCATTTTTAAAAATTCATTAGCTATTATTTCAGCTGTGTGACCTCCTGAAGGGACTTTCTAGAGGGCCAGGTTATGCAGTCAACTAAAAATATAAATAAGTATGGAAAGGGCAGAGATCACTTTATTTGGCCAAATCATGTAGGATGTCAGGTCAAGTTTCCTGTAGGGTGCATCTGTGCACTTCCAGGACGCCAGTGTGGCCCAACAGCTCCCCCAGTCTGAGAACACCTCCCCAGTCGGCAGGTATAGCACAAGCAAATGAGTTACTTTCAGTTGGGGAGTGCTGATTTCCAAAGACTTCCTGCCAGTCCCACAGGGACAGAAGCACATTGCATTGCTGCAAGGTTTCCAGCTGCAGTTCAAGTAGGCTGCAGCTTCAGACATGTTGCAGAGACTAGCTCCCAGCCAGACACACTGCTCTGGGTAAGGGTCTTTATCCTTCCTAGCTGCAGGACTCATTCAGGTAGGGGAAATTTGTGAGTTCATTTCCATTTGCATTTCGTACTTCTTACACCTTTCAAGGAAAACATGTGTGCCACACGAACCAGCCAGTCTTCCCGAGTCCATCACCTAAAACTTCATTTCATTCCCTCATTTATTGATTATTTAAATCTCCACTGGGTTTAGGGAGCCTTTAAGCTGAGGAACTGCTGATCCTTAGAAACTTATTTACCTTTCAAGTGAGGATGTAGTAAGAAAGAGAGCTAATCACATTTGCTAAGAACTGAGGATCAGGTGGAAGAAGAGGTTTTAACCACAAGGTGAGATGTCTAAAACCAGAATCTCTCTGGTTGTCAACAGTATCCCTATGGTTGTGCTCCCTAATAGCTGAACACTGCACACCGATTTTTACTGATACTGGGAAGTGCTGTATAGGTACATACATGTGTAGGGGAAGTGTGCAGCGTACATATAGATATGACAAAGCGCATCTGTGCCTGAATAAGAGTGGCAACCAGAAATTTCAATGAAAACAAAGCATCTTTAACTAGTAAAAAGCACAAAGGAGTGAGAAGTGCTTAAATTAAGTCACTACAGACATCCTATGCTCCTCCATACCTACAGTGTATTTAGAGTCTAAACATGGTATCAGAGATTTTCTGTGTACTGCATGTAGAAGCATGCACACACACTTCTCTAGAGAGAGATCAATACTTCCATACCCTACCTGCATTAAATTTCATTTCTTAATGACCCTTTAAAGTTTCACTTCTGTTATTAGGTGTAACATCCAGCTCCCTCATGCTTCACAAACATACATGTGCAGTTTTAACCTGAGGAATAAGAAGCTTAAGGAAACATTTTGCTGTACTGCAAACAAGCTGCATGTAAGACTCAGTTGTATAGAGCAGAAAGGCTGTTCAGCACCAGTCAAACCCAAGCAGTCAGATGAGAAGCCAACCAGCAGCAACTTCAGAGCAAGTCCCTGATTCACAGGAGCACAAGCTTAGCCCAGGTCTGCACATCCTAGGACAGCTTGCAAAATTCAGAGAACAGCATTACCAAAGTCAAAGCACAAAGTCTTTGTTTTGAACAGATGCAGAGAGCTCCTCTTCCTCCCTCCAGAAAGGAGGTTGCATTGGTATCAAAGTAACATAGGTTAACTCAGTGGGAACCTAGCAGAATTCAGACTCAAAGGTTCAAACAAGTCCAGCTTTTTTGCTGGCAAACCTAAACAAGTCCAGCCAGCTGGCTGTGAGCTGACTCATCCACACAGTAATTTGGTTGAAAATGTTGACTTAACCCATTCATTTAATCACCCAAATCCAAAAAACCCTGACAACTGCAGTCAAGAAAAAGTACATCTGCCTTTTGCAGAATGACAGGCTGGAAAAGACCATGTAAACCAATTTTCCATAGCTTTTTCTAGGCTTCCATGTGCATACAATTCAAATTCTTGTTAGTCATTTGCTAGGCTGTTCTGATCCAGCAAAGCACATTGCACATCCTTAGTGCATGTGCTAAATCCCACTGAAATCAGCAGAGCTAACAGCACACATTTAGACATTATGCATGGGATTAAATACATCACTAAATAGATACAAGTTAAGGACATGTTAACTTTTTTGCTCCTTTAGCAGAGAGAGTTCATCTTTGCATGTTTCTTCCTCCAGGAGTCTGAACTTGCTGGAGAAACTGTTTGTTCCCCTTTGAAAAAGGGCAGCAAGGGAACGATCAATTCTATGTTTTACCTCTCATGAAGCCATAAACTCCAGACATGTGGTGAAAAACTGACATGAGAGCTCCAAAGTATCTGCAGGATAGCTTATTTAAAGAAAACTTATAGAAAAGAAACATGAAACAGCAACATAGAAAGCTGGCAGATAGCAAGCAGAATACACCACCTTTGGTGTCCACTCCCAGCTCACTGATGCATATAAAAAAAAATTTTAAAAATTATTAGTTACTCATTGCAGAGGAAATTAAAACCTTCAGGACATTAGTTTATGGGAGTGCAGGCTCTTGGAGCAGGGCAGTGGGGTTGGGCAGCTCTCATCCCGGGTAGCTCATAGCACCATGCAGGCTGGAAACGCGTTGCTAAAGAGGTCGTGAGTAAGATCGCTCCCTCTCTTGCTTCCCGTTACTTGCTTGCCCAGCGTCACCCACGTAACAGTTTCAGGAAAGCCTGCAAAGCAGCTGGCCAACCTCAAGCCGAGTTATAAGCAATGATGCTATCCTTATGAGTCTTGGAAAAATGAGTGATTCATGGTTGCTCAGTACCCGGACAGGGACCAGTGGGTTACTGCTATCTCCTCAGGAGACCATGCTCCCAAAGTAGGATGGCGACATCAGAAACCACAAAAATAAAGATAAAATATTTCACCTACAACCAGCCCCAAGGGAGATTTGCTGCCACATTATTCCATATAGCTGCCATGTCATTGCCCTCTTCTTCAGAAAGCCTTGCTATTACCTCAATTAGGAACCCCTCTGGTAGCCACCGCAACCTGAGGTGCACAAACACAGCCAAAAAACAGCACAGATCTTCAAGCATTTGTGGGATCTGAGCCAGCCAAGAGGTTTGAAGCAAAGCAAACAAGACCGTACTGAAGCATAGCATATTCAAACACAAAAAACCCAACCCATCAGACTCCAAAACCTCTTCTAGCCATGCAAGTAACCTTACCTGCTGCCACTTGTACTCAAAGGTCTCCTGATGCAAAGCTGTGTTAGGCACCCCCAATCAACATGGAGTCAGCCTTGAGAAGAGGCTAGCAAGGAGATAGAGAAGAGGAAAAAAAGGTAGCAGGGCTGCTTATAAACACCAGGGAGGAGAAGGAAGGGACTCATTAAACTAAAGAGCAGCAGCTGAGTGAAAGGACTTAGGCTGAAATCTAGAAGGCTGATTTTAAGCATGGACAATGCCATTTGCATGGAAGGCAAAAGCTGTAAAGAAAGAAGGAAGGATTGTACAGTGTGGTACTTGCAGCAAAGGCTGGAAGAAATGGCCCAGGAGAGGTGCAGGACCCAGGACGGCTCTTGCCAGGCTTGTGTCCATGTTAATGTAGCTGTCAGACCATCAAAGACAGAGAGAAAGAGCATCTGGGCACTAGCAGATAACAAATGCAAAGCAAGCCATGGTCTACCAACACCTGTATTCAAGGTCACAGTAGCCATTCCCAGAGGCATGGTGTTAGCATCAGTCACTTACAGGGTGCCCAAAAGGTGAATGCAGCTGCCCTGGTGTGCAGCGGGGCTCCTGTCCCAAGCTGTGCTCGCCCCGGCTCCGCACGTCGGCCAGTGGCTTTCTCTGAAGCACGGCATGTTTTACATCACCGGTATGCACCGGAGTGCCTTACTTGATGCCAAATGCTTCTTACCCTGGTGGGATTGTTTGGCGTATAAAAATGTAACTCCCTCTGCATGAGGGCAACACCCTGTAACCCCACATATTTTAAAGAGTTGGACTATTCTTGCCATAAAAAAGATCAGAGTAGCTTTATTGACTGCAGTGGAGTTAAGCTGGTTTATTCCAAGTGAGAATTTGGCCCCTTGACTTCAATGAAGCTGTGTTGATTATTCCCAGATGGAGACCTGGCCTGGTACAATCCCCTCTGAAAGTCCTGGGAGATTAGTAACACATAGACTGAATCACCACCATTACTCAGAACCTGGGTGGTTATCAAAAACCTGCACCTGCCGCCCTGTGAAACGCTGCCAGGATGGGGCTGAGCATTTGCAGTCACTGACTTTGGGGACCAGGGTGCGGTAAGCAAGGGCACATTCTTCAAATGCTGCCTCATGTTAGGGAGGAGATGCCAAAGTAGCACCCTTTCTTCTGCAAACATCTGGGAATGTCACCTGGGATGCGAGTCCTGGCTCTGCAAAAACCCAGGCACGGTGACATTGAGGACACTGGGCAAGGAAACGGGGAATCCTGTTTCTTCACATTAAGGGCTTTTTGTGATGCTCTGTAAAGATCCATAAATAAAAAAATTGAGGATTAAATCCCCCGAGCTTCAGGGGATCTGTCCCAGCATCTGTTTGCCAGTTTTGAAGAGCAAACACAGCTTCACGCAGCAAAAGGAAAACTTTCTTCCCCACTCCAAATGCAAAAAAACCCAGGGTCTTTTTTCAGTAATCACCTCCAAGTCTTTCTCATGGCAGGCAAAGTTTTGCTTCCCAGTGTTATAGGCAGAAGTTCTGCACTTCTAGCAGGGAATGAATCCACTGAAAATTAAAATATCTTGACTCTCACAGCAGTTCCTTTACACACGTGTGCCCATAGAGAGACGGTGAAGCTTTGCCATGTGTTGCAGTGTGGAGAAACACCAGACTAAACCAATTCAAAGGTGGATGTTGATGGTTTTTTGGGTCTCAGGTGGTAGAAACGCAGAGTGGACGGTACGCAGCCCATCTCCCCAGCACATTATTCATGCAGAGGCATTATTCCTGGCTATAGGATGCCAATGTCTCTCCCCAAATGGCTGGCTGGAATTTCCCCTCTATTTGCTTTGAGGTTGCATCGCACAGGTCAAAGTGACAAAAAAACGGCTCAGCGTTGCGTGCAGAGGAGGCACGGCATCGCCGTAGGGAAGAAAGAAATGCCTAAGCTCACTGTTTGCTCACTGCAGCTCTGCCTTCCAAGCGTTTCTGAAGTCAGGCATCTGGAGCGTGATGTAATATGAAGATTGATCAGCAGCGGCACACATACAGCTGTGCACATCTGGCCTACAGGTGTTTCAGCTGCTATTTGTCAGTGACTGTATCGAACATTAAAAAGCACCCCGACTTCGTAAGGCAACCATACCTGTCCCGTGGATTGTTCACAGAAGCTCACGAAATGCCATTGACTTTATGCAAACTGTCTCTGCTTTTTACTGGGTGGCCCCAGGTTTTTTTGGTTGTTTTTTTTTTTTTTTTTTTTAAAGGAAGTTTTGTTGTTGTTGTTGTTAATTCCACTGGCATTAATCTGCATAGTTGAGTCAGTCATAACGGATGGCTGCTATCATCCACTTGCTGATTTACTCTTAGGAGTCAATGTTATTACAGAGCCTTTGTGCTGCACTGATGAAAAAAAGCTGAGGCTGTTCCTCCTTGTGCTCAGCTATGTAGGGACACAACACAACTTGCTCCCAAAATACCTAATCTAAATAGAGCAGGGACAGGTGAAGTGGGGAAATGGGTAAGAAAGGTCTCATCCATGGGGCAGGACCTGCCAGTGCCCAGTCCCAGTCCCGGAGCCAGAGGACGATGCTTCTCGTTTCCCGCAGGGATGCTGCCACTCATGAGATTTGCAGACTGCAGCTGAATACTTGCTGCACACAGGAAAAACAAGGAGAGCAGGGAAACTTCTGGCTGAGCAGGCCAGACCAAAAGAGTTCCCCTGGAAAAAAGAATAAAGCTGCAGATGTATATGTTTATTTTTAGAGAAGGTGTTTTTCCTAGAATTTGTATTATTTTGGCAGGAATGCAGCAGGGAGGAGAAAAGGTTTCCCTTTGTCCAATACTCTTTGCTATTCTAAAATGGGGTGGAGGCAGAAGGGTATTTTTACAGCCCATTTCATATCTCAGTTGTGTTTATCCCTGTACAGATGGACAGGGACCAGAGACATGTTTCACACTGGCTCCCAGCATTGTCAGAGCATGCTGCACATCATGCTGCATGTGGTGCCAGCTGCCCCAAGCCACTGTCTATACATATTTCCAAGAGAAAGACAACCATGTTCCTATTGATATTTTCCTCCCAGATAGTCTCAGTCAGCCTACAAGAACACGTTTCTTTTAAACACCAATATATTTTACTTTCCAAACTGTTTAGTGCAGATACACAGTCGGTCATCGTAGCCTAGCTGATGGGATAAGTCATTAAGCTGTAACAACAGGTCATGCAACTCTCTCCTAAAATAAATTAAGCCTTAGCTTGCAAGCTGTATTTGTGCAGGATAAGATTCATACATGGCTTTTGCTGTGAGTATCTCAGTATATATATGTGTATATATATATCTCAGTATATATGGCCCATCCATAACAATTTTGTCCTCCTTACCTGATTTCTACGTAACGTAATTCCATCGCTTTTGGCACTGCTTTGGTTAGCCCAAGCAGGTAGTGGGTGTGCATTTCGGGCAGGGAGAACCAAATGCCTGCCCAGAATTGCTTGTGGTCTGGCAGCTGGAGCCTGTAATGACCTGAGAAGCCCAGAGGCAGAGGATCAGGGGCTCATAAGGCAGAGGAAGATATGAAATGACTGCCCTCATCCTCAGCACAAGCCTTATCAGCTTCAGAGTCACAGTTTAAGGGCGTGTGCATCTGTGCTACCTCTGCTCCCCAACTCCATATATTTTACTTGAGTTGCCCAAGAAGAACATCTCATTCCCTGCCTTTTTTCCCTCCTCCCTGCTCCTTTATGCCACACCTTTCTTGTGCGAAGCCATGCTTGTGTGTGAGTGCCTCTGGGGAGGGGAGATGAGCCCAAAGAAACAGCAGTGGGCCTTCTCTGCTGCTCTGTTAGCCGGGAGGGCTGGTGGTGGCCAGCTCCCTCCTGTCCTTCTTTGCCCCCAGCCGCTGGCTTTCCCTGGCCACTTGCCCTTTCGTGGGTCAAGAGATGCTGGTGGTATCCCCCAGTGCTTGTTCTTCTGAACCACCCACGAGGCAGCTGGGCAGAGCTGAGGGCAGAGCTTAGACAGTCCTTTCAGACGTCAAAGCAGCTCTGCTTTTTCCTGCTCCAACTGCTCATTAGCAGCTTCCGCCTTTCGGCAATTTCTAGCTGCGTTTTCAGTGATGTGCTGCCAAGATTTTAACAAGGGGCTCCCACAAACCTACCTCCTCCTCCAGCTGCGACGAACCCCACTGCCCCGCAGAGGCCGATGCTCGGGCTGTGGAGGAGTGCAGGGCTGGGGGAAATATTCCTTTGGGGGGGCTCCTTCCTGTTTAAAGCTGGGGGTTTTTTTTTGTTTAATTTTCTGGCGAGGGAGGGACACAGCACCTTGGAGCAAACATTGCTAACTGCGTAGAGGTTGCTGCAGAGAGGCAGGACATAACACAGAAACCCTGAGCATCCCATCAGCAAAATGCTTCTTTGCAGAGCTCTCACTTCTCCTCCCTATGGTAAGGCCAGCCTCAGGCGAGTGATTTTATCTGGGCTAGAGCAATCAGCCACAAGCCGAAATGCTGAAGAAGTGGCTTTCTCTAGGTGTTTCAGGGCCCCAAAGCGCAAGATTTTTCATGGGAAGTGGTTGAGCCCACAAGTTTCTGGGTATGACAGAGGCCACCTCTGCTTTCTCGTGTTGGTGGGCACATGTGGGTTATGCCGATTCTTGTCGGGGCAGAGCTGGCTTTCCAGAGGAGCTCTGAGCTTGCAGACATCTCGCAGGTCCAGGATGGGGCTGCACCAGACCTTCAGCTTCTCTCCTTGGTGAGCATCTCTTCTCAAGTGGAAAGGAACTGAAGCCCCAAGGAAAGCCCAACAGCTCAGTTATCAGGAGCTAAGGAAAAATTGAGATCAGAGCTTGCAGAGGTGTTAAACTTGTTTGTGAGTATTGCAGCCTCCTCTAGTACCAGAGACACCTCTTTTGCTCCAGGTATTTTAGCCTTGTAGAGGTATGCCTGAAGCTGGAAGAATGGGAAAGTTCATTTTCCACCTTTAAGTATGAACTGGGTGCAATAAAGTCAGCTGGATTATAGATGCCAAATAGTAAACTATGTGACAGTCAAAAGCAGTCAGCTAACTGCTGATTAATATGTTAATAGATAAGCCCATAGATTATAGATTAATAAAGCTGTTTTAAACGCAGGCCATTCTGGTAAACAGCAGTGTCAACTGCATTGGATCCATGCAAGCAACTGGTATCTCATGCACTTCTAAAATGGCAGTTTTCTACATTTTGCTAGTTTTTTTTTATTAAATTTTTTTTTAATTAAAAAAAAAATCTGGCGAAAAGGAAAGTGAAAATAAACAGTGACAAGTACATTGCAGCACTGTTAAACTGGACTTGAACACCTTACAGGTCTGGCAGCTTTTCCAGGACAGCACACCCTGACATCTACCCATAGATAATGTCTATTTATATGGATGGCCATAGGCACCAATGATCATTTCTGCAGCAGAGTGAGGGGAAAAAAAAAGAATTTAAAGCAAGATTATTCAGTCATTTCAATCAATATTGGCTGCTTGCTGACATCAGACTTTTTTTTTTTTTTTTTTAAATTTAATCAATCCACTTCTCTCTGCTGTGGATAGTTATTTATGAGAGGAGGACTCACAAGTGTCCCAGGTTTATTTCAGCTGTGGGTGAGGAACTGTTTTTGGCAGCTGGTCCAGTCCCTGGGCTCGCGGGTGTGCTCCATCCTGCTCCGCTGGCCAGGACGAGACACAGAGGACGAGACACAGGCGGGAGCGACCAGGGCCACAGGCTCTCCCGTTGGTTTCTTTTTTTGGCATTGTTTCTTTAGGATCTTTCATTGCCACAATTTTTCCAGGAGAGTGAGGTGTGAGCAAGCCATCTACCTTTCTCAATGGTGGGCTGGATGGGCTGGGAAGACAGAAACAGTCTTGGAGGGAGGAGAAAAGTTTTAAATCTCCTTTTTCTTATGCCACATCCCCATCAAACAGCTAGTTACGCTCCTGATAACAAACCAGGGAGCTGCCGGACGCAGGGAGGATGTTTTCCCTCGGACCAGCCATGGGCAGATAAATCCTCTAAGGTCTGAAAAGCCTGGGGTAAATTAGATTAGAGGCTTTCCTCTAGACAGTGAGGGGTATGTTTGGTGATAGCAGGGGGCGGCCCTGCGGCTCAGGAATGAACAACTGTGAGGGATATGTTTTTAAATGGTTTCCCAGCTGTAAGATGCACATAATTGTGGCTTTCCTTCATCTGGGAGACTTCAAGAGCGGATGGTTGATAAGGGTTCATACCAGCAAAGGCAGAAAAACACAAGCCAGGGTATCTGGTTTCAGTCTGTCCGTACCCGCAGCATTAGATCTGATTTTGGCCCTCTCTCCCCGCCCTGCATGTACACAATTATCTGAATTCCTTTCTCCACTGCTTCCTCTCCTCTGAAGCCTTGCAGACTGGCCCTGCTGCCTTTTCTGTTGCTTGAGGAATGGCTGCACATTCAGGCTCTCTCCTCTCCCAGCTCATGGAGGGGTCTGCGCCACAGCCACAAGGACCAGCACTCCCCGAAGGGCAGAAAGCAACCATGAGGATAGGAATTTATTCCCCCTCCCCATCTTTTTAGCCTTTCATGGTGGGAAACACCCTAAAAATCAAGGGATTTCTGCTATTTTAGAGTGCCGTTCCTTTGAGCCTCAGTTTCCCCTTCATGCCTCACCTCTGCTGCTCACCTCTGGTCATGTTCAAAAAGAGGTCCCCTGGCCCCCTGCATTGCAGCCAGGGATCCCCAGGGACTATTGCACAAGCAAGTATGGGCAAGCAAGTATGGGCTGCTTTCCCAGGCAGATTTGTAGGCAGCAAGGTAGATGCACTCAAGGACATGACCAAAGCGTTGGTGTCCCACCTCACACTGCTGCTGTCTCATTTTCCCCACCCAGGCACCCTGGGAAATGGCTTTCTGAAATCCTCCTCTCCACCCTTCCCAGGGGTTGCCACACACTGGCTTTTCCTATGCAGGAGGTCACATGCTTACCTGCTTGCAAAAGTCCTGCTGCTGCTAAGGAATACAGTATTTTTCCTAAAAAGCTCCATTTTTGCACCATCTAAATCACAAAAGTGTTTCAAATTTCAAATACATGCTGCTGTCCATTTTGGCTCTGGGGACAGCTGACAACTCTGTAAGATAATTTGAGAATATCCCTTTGGTACGGATCCAGCCAATGCCTGCAGTGAGTGTAGCTTTATGTACACTATATGCATAACAGCAGATGCTTTCTTCCTTTGACTTTGCTATAAAAATATTTGAACATATATTAAACTATGCATAAACACGAACACAACATGTGCAGATACAGTTTTCCCATTCTAAGACAGAGCAGAGACCCGTGTTTCCATAATCACACCTAAAGATTTGACAAATTCAGCTGAAATTTTCCATGTGTTTTGATTTGGTTTTAGCCTTTTTGATACAAGTTACATGTAGAAATTTCAGCATGGGAATTGCAGAATTGAAAAACCTCTGAAAATTCCTCTGGTGTCACTCTGACATCACTTTCTGACATCCAGTTTTGACTGATAGATTGAAATATTCTCTACAAACTCCAGAAACAAGTGGGGCTGCCTTCAGCTATGGAGCAATTGCCCTTGTTTCAGGGTAGAGCAGGCAGAGGGAGGACAGCATCAGGTGAAGAAGAGCCTTAGTAGGAGTGCTCAGGGGGTTTGTGGACACGGCAGGGGGGAGGCAAGGCTGCACGCACAGCCTGCACTTGGGCATACCTTAACTTCATCTTGCTACGTGACACCAGGTGCTTCTTCAGGCAGGAGGCATCCCACCTCCCAGGGGTAAGGAGCTGTGCTGGTTTGCTGAAGTTGGCCAGGCACCCTGCTGGGAACACGTTTCACCTCATCCAGGTAGTAAATACCTGGTTTGCCTGTGTACTTGCCAACGTGCTGGTCGTGAATTCAGCTCCAAGCCAGCTCCTGGCAACCACCACCTTGCCTCCACCCTAGCACACCTCTTCTGCTTCATGGTGGCTGCAAGTTTAACGGTGCTGTGATAAAAGCCAAGCCAAAATAACTCCCCGTGCTTCCCGCCTTAGGTCTGCTTCATATGGCTCACAGAAACGCTCAGTCCATGCATAGTTGGAAGGTGATTTTGGGAGGCTCAGAATTAGGTCAAAACAAACTTAATTACCTCCAGGTCCAGGTGGGACGCTGCTTTGCAAGCTGGATGATTTGCATGCTGCCTTTCAGCTTTCCACCCGCTGCCGTCCCAGCCTCCAACACACAGTCACGGGGAAGCCTTCAGCATTTTGGAGCGCGGCTGTTTTCCACTCTCCTGGTGCTCCAGAACAGCTGGACCATTTTTGCCTAGGCTCCAGAAAACAGAAACAATGACAAGAAAGAGGAATCACCGTTAGGCATGGAAAGTTTTCAGCTCAAGCAGCCTAACTTTCAGAAGGTTATGAGCAGATAAAAAACCACGGGATGCTGGAAGGCAAAGAGTACGAACCTGAGCATGGATATTATTACTGATACTTGCCATACGCTTTTTTAAAGCAGTCATTCCTAAGGCAGCCAGGAGCGATGGTCCCTGGTTCACCACGCTCAGGAATGAGCAAGGTTACGGGCTGAATTGGGAGTGTTTGGCAGTGAGCACCTTGTGTAGGGACGCTGCCCATGATGATGACTACCCCCGCCAGGTTAGGTGATTTCTGTGCCCCCGGCAAGATTCTCCTGGGTGTCTCAGATGTCTGCACTTCAAGCTGCCATGTGGGTCTTAATGGCAATCTCCTTGGCTGGCAAATCTGGGGTTCACAATGGTGGGGAGAGAGGAGCACAGGATGCTCTCAGGAGCCCAGGTCACCTGCTATGGGTCGCATCCACCCCACTGTCCTGGTAGCCAGGCAAGACAGGGCTTTCATGGCCAGAAATAATCCAGATTCAGACTTTCTGGCCTGAGAGTCAAGATGCTGAGATTCATCCTCCCCTCCAGCTTGGCATTTCCTAATCTAAAAAAGAACAACCCAATTTCTGGAGCTGCTTGCTTTAGCATTTCAATAATCCACGCCAGCCCACGCTGACCTTTTCTCTCTGAAGGCACGGGGGCCGACACGTGCACCCCCAAGTCACGTTTCACATTGTTCGCTGTTGTTTTTCCTGTCCCTGTCCCCGTGCCTATGGGGCAGGACGCACGCAGCGCTGGTGCGGTGGGCGGGCGTACCGGGGGTATGACATAATGCAATAACTGAACTAGCCACATTTATTTATTTTGAAAAATATTAAGGGCAGCTGGTACTTAGCGCCGAATGAAACATTTTATTGATTTTTCTAGAGCAGGAGCGTCCCCTTTTGTGTTGTAACCCAGCATTGCTTGAAGCCAGTGGTTGGACTATTCCAGAGTAACTCACCTATGTCACATTTTCCTCCTCTTTATAAACACATAGAGGGTCTCCAGCCCTAAAGGTACACATCTGGGTAACAACGACCAGAGAGGTCACTGCTTGACATGCTTGTTCTGCCCCATCTTGTTCAGGTGTTATCTCCAAGCAGATCCAACTCAACAGGGGACTTCTCCTTCCCCATCAACACTGTAACATCCCTGTAACACCTTACCAGCTATTGTGCAGCACCTAGCACAATAAAGCCTTAATTATCAGCCAAGACTAGTGATAGCCTGAGTAGGCTTTTTTTGTATGTTTCCCTGTATTTATGTCTCTGATTATTCTCATTTTGGAATGATGAGTTTTGAGACGGTGGCAATGGAAATCTCCAGCTGAGTTTGTTCGGCGCTTTCTCGTGGGCTGGTTTAACACTTGCTTCCTCAGTATGGGGTTGTTTCCTGGGGAGGAAGATTGCAGAGGTCTTTTGTCACCCATGCCCAGCAATGCTGCCTGCGCTGCTTGCATCCTACCTCCTCACCTCAGGCAGGCCCACTGCTCGCCAGCCTGCCTTGCAGCAATGCTGCTCCCCACTCCAAATCCCCACAGCCTGCAAGAAAGCAGCCTTTGAAGTTAACATCCCATTAAAATGAATGTTGTGGGGATGCCTAAAGAGCAGGCACAGTCTGGGGAGGGAGACTTCAAAGGAGGCAAAATACAGCAGGCAGGGATGGAGCTGAAGGCAGCAGAGCTGCTGGGACAACACAGACCCATGGGGAAGCTGGCTGGGACCACAGGGCAGCCACATGTGTGGTCAGTGACGAGTGTGCCTGCCCATGTCACTTATAAGAAATTTGTTATTGCAATTCAAACTCCATTCAGCAAGGATGCTCGTTCAGAAACCTCATCCACTCCAGAGGTGCCCAAAGGCAGCATCATCAGCCCATGAGCTGCTGCCCCACACCAAACCACCAAGCGGGGCTGGGGTCTCAGCTTTAAACCACACTGGTTTTTACTTCCCCAAGTTGAAGGGGAAGTGGGGAGGAAACAGTCTATAAACTTCTCGGTGACTGCTGAAATCAGTACCAGCTGGCGCAGAGCAAGCAGCTGGTGTGTGCTGCACTACACCAATGCTCAGACCCCTCATCCCCTCCTCGTTGCCTGACCCCAGCCCCAGCCCCAAACACAAGGCCAGACGGTGGGCTGGCACCTTCCTAGCAGGGTTTTGGCTGGCCAAAGCCCACATGGAGGGGAGAGGCTGGACCCTGGGCACAGAACCATTTTTTCACATTCACAACTTTAAAAGAAGTTGAAAAAGCACCCTTCAAAAAAACAAAAAAACACAAAAACCCAAACAAACACAAAACCAAACTCAAATCATTCTGTTGCATTTCATATTTCATTTGCACTCTGGGCCATGTTTTGGAAATTATGTCAATCCTTTTGTAACCAGAACCACCCTAATCCTATATAGGCAAGGACTTCAGGGACCAGTTGCAAAACTTCCTGCAAACAGGCCTCTGCTTTTGCTGCCACCTTACATCAAGCTTGCAGCTCTCAGCTCTCGTGGTTTCCATGCTCTGGTCTTGGGCTGGGGGATGCTCCTTATAGGACCGGGGAATGCTCCTAAAGCAAAGAATAAAACAGAGCAGCAAGCCCTCAATTCACTGTATAGCGGAAACTGCATTGGGTCTGCGATGTAGCAGTGCATAACAACTATATTCTGTGTTACAAGCTACAGGGTCAGAGAGATGCTTGGAAACTATGTTCAGCAGAGAGCTTCACCATATATCATCTCTCAGTCCAGATACTATAATCTGCCCCCTCCCTGTGAAATCCACTATGGGCTTTGCTGCTTCTTTTAAGAATGAGTCCCATAGATCCATACCTCATCATTCAGCTGGCATAGGAAGCCTGCAGCCATTCCTGCAGGACTGCATTAGGAAACCTCCATGGGTCCAGCTTGTAGGAGCAGAGCTGAGACGTGCCGCTGGAGTAGCTGCCAACTGAGGGCCTTGGCAGGCTTCAATGAATGCCTTGCTGAGCCCCTCTGGGATTAAAGGATCATAAACATGAGGCACGACCTTAGGAGGGTCCATTAAAACACAAAATTGTTATGGAAAAGCTCTCTATAATTTAAGAGGGGACGGAGCCAGAAGGGCTCTGGTGACTCATTTTATAGCTCCTGAAGGCAAGCAGGGCAGTGCTTCCCCTTTTGGTGTACGTCAAGGTGGGAGATCAGAGCCAGCCCTTCTGGGGCCCCCGGCACAAGGCACTGGGTTTACTGGGACACTTCAAGATGGGCTCTCCAGAAACAAGGAGCAGGAGGAAGCAACCACCACGAAGGGTCTGGCTGCAGTGGTGTGGCAGCACTGGGTAGAAGAGGAGGAAAGATCAGCCCGCAGTTTTTTTTGGGGGGTATTATCCATCTTCCTCAGACAGGAGCCAATCCTCCCTCCCCATGCAAGACTGAAACCATGCAGCAAGCAAGAACCAGGTTTGTGACATGAGGATCACAAGCCAGATTCAGAGTATAATTTCTCCAATATACGTAGTGCTCTTTCAAGCAAACTGAGAAGCCACTGAAGTCCCCTAACCTTATAAAGCTCCACATGGGATGCTATCAGATTTTTAGCACAGTACTCCTTTATTGGAGTGACCTGGAGGGGATACCTGAGGAGGAACAGGTTGGGTGCAGACATCACACATCTTATCACTTCTCTGCCTGCAGTGGACATGTTTCTACACATTCCACCACCAAAGCATGTCCCTCATGCAACAAGCAGATGCCTACCTCCGTTACCATTTATGTGTTTTCAAAATCGTTACTTAGAGCCAGATTTTCAAAAGCAGTCAGCATCCAACATCCCAAAGGTCCAGAGAAGAAGGAACAGAAGGGAGTAGGTCACACAGAGGGAGTTCTCATCTTGTGCACTTCTTTCCTTGTCTCGTGCTGACAGATTGGGTCTGTGAATGAGCAGATTTTACTCTTTTGTGTGGATCTTACATAGAGTATGTGGTAAGAACAACCAGCAAAATGTTACACAAGTGAACTGAAACACAAGTACTTGTCAAGATGGGGAGAATAAACCCTTCATGGCTAGGTATAGCAACTTCCTTTGGGTCACCTCTGTATCTGGTCATAATATTGCTCCATCAGCTGAGATAGGGTGCTTTAATGTGCCGTGGATAATCACAGAAAAAACTAGTGGAAATGGCCTACCAGATGATCTGCTCCTGCCAGGGCTGGTAACCAAGCATTAACCAAGCGATGGTTGAAGAGCAGCTGCATCTGCCCACCATGACCCTGGTCCTGGTGCCCTGTGTGGGATGGGAAAGGGTGGGTTAAGCCCCAGGAGCACGGGAAGGAACCTGGCAGAGCCATGCTAGAGCACTGGGGCACTGCAGCGCTTCAGTCCACAGGGCAGACCATGCTCATTCATCTCAACGATGTAGTAGGGAAGCCAAAACACCCTGTTAGCACTGAGCTGCTGTGAAATTCCCATTTTTCCAGTTGGCTGGAGCCAAAAGAGCTGCTGGAAACCAGAAAGGACCAGTGCAAACGAGATCCCGCACTGCAACAGCAGCCAGAGCAGGGCGTCTCACCCACAGCTTGCAAATAGCTGGCTTTGCTCTAAGAGCAGCTTTGTGCTGACCTCTCCAGTCTTGGGTGGGATTTAAAAAATCAGTGGAAATAGAACAGCTCAGTATTGCTTTCTACCCGGTTTCACCTTGTTTTACACGGTAGCCAGGTTCAGAGAAGAGCAGGGCACAGCAATTTGTCGCGCAGCTGACAGTGAGCATCCTTCACCCCTTGCTGGAGAAAATAATTAAAAAAAAGAAACTGAGCTTCGAGGTTGCCCCCAGGCTTAAGCAGAAATTGGTCCATCTTCCTGCTCCCTGTATTTTATTTTCCTTTCCTGAATCCCTCCCTGGCTAGAGCTGCGGACACGCCAGCATTAGGAAAGGCCCGGCCTGTCATTTGTCAGACGTGCGCATACACAAACCACCGCTGCTCACACACACCAAGCAGTTAAGCTTTCCTAAGTGGTCCTGGGCAGCCTGTCAAGTCCAGAGCTCGTCTGCAGAATATGGTTGTAATTAGATAATTAATAACTTTGAGAAGGAAAGGAAAGGAAATAAGCTAAATGGAAGCTTTCCTTAGTGGGAGGAAATAATTATATCTGCTTTTTGATATATGAGCTGAGGTGGCTTTCTGAAGGCAGAAACAGCATTTCAGCAGCAAAGCCATCCCTCCCCCAAGTTAGATGGGATCTTCCATGGGTGCTGCTGGGTCACAGAGTTTGTCCCACCAGCCCACAAATGAGCAGCAACAGGTTGCTGCAGATCAGAGCAAACCCCACAGGTAACAGGGCTCTCCAATGTGTCGCTGCATCTTGTCACATGCTGATAAACAGGGCAGAGGAGAGACGATACGCAGGGCTGGGTTACCAGGAACCATGTAGAAAACAGGGGTTTAGCACCACATCCCTTGGGGCTGAAGACGCTGCTGTCGGCATATTGAATTTTTGATGGATGCATTGCTCCTGCCTATGGATTTACCATTTCACAGTACAATACAAAAAAAGGCTGTGATGTTACCAGACTCTGAATTTAGGCTATGCATCCAAACGTCAAAGGAATTGTTATGTTTTTGTTCATTTTTTTGTTGTTTTTTTTGATGTGCTTAGATCTTGCATAAATGTTACGCCTGGGTGGAAAGAAAACGTATTTGTTTTCAGCAGGGTTTGCCTGATTTTGCAGGAGGAACTGAGAGTCGCTGTGGGTGAGGTTTCTAAAGCCCGTCTTGGGCGCCTAAGCATCTGATCTCCCCGTTTCACTTGATGAAGGGGTGGTGAGGGCTGCTCCTGGTGCATTGGATCTCGCCCAGATGCTGGATTAACTATGTGCCTCCATGCTGCTGGGACCAGGGGCAGGTTTCAACACGTGGTTGAAATCAAGGCAGTAGAACCACAGCCTTGATTTGTAGGGGGAAAGAACTTACAAGACAACATATCTCAGAAAAATGTCCTGTATTTGGTGTATTTATTTTTCTTTTCTACTTTTTTTTCTTCTCTCCAGACTGTCCAGTGTCTGAGACTGAAGTGGAATTGGGATGTATCCAAGTTTGTAGCTTCTGAAACCTTAACAACCTCAAGTAAACTGGTCCAAAAGACCCCTCCTGACCTCCCTCGCTCTGAACTCTTGCAGACCAGTTAGACTGAGCAGAAAACAGCACCAAAGCTAATGGTCTGAACCTTTGCAACATCTCTCCCAAGCGACTGACCAAAGAGAAAAGAGAAGCAACATTCCTGGTTGTTCATTGTTGTTGGGTTTTGTGTCTGTCTGTCTGTGCGTTTGGTTTTATTTCCTTTTTTTTTTTTTTTTCTGAAAAATCTTTATTCAGGAATACATTTATGAGACATCTTTGGGTTCAGATTTTACTTCCCCTTAGCTGTATTCTTTTTTGTTTTTTGTTTTTTTTTGTCTGTTTTTTAAGATTCAGAACCTGATCTCTTGTACAGTAATGTCAAAACTGGACCAAGGCTCTCAGAAAAAAAAAAAGAAGAAAAAAGCCCACCATGTCCCCAGCTCCCTGCATGATTTGTTTCAAGTACAGCCTGGATTACAGACTGCCCTCCACATTCTACCGCCTCTTCCTTATTGCTCCATGATTTGCTACCGCTCACCTCCCCCCCTCCTTTTTTTTTTCATTTTCTGTTTCAGTGTATATGTTGCTTATTTGTTTTATTTATTGAGATATTTTTAACGAGCTAAGAGACTGCAATGTTGCTGTGTATACTGCTTCTCTTGCCAATAAAAATAAAGATGTCATGCAGCTACCACGGGTATGAGATTTACATTCTTGACTGCACAGCTCCAAGCAGAAGCTGAGCCGCTTCCGTGCACCCTGCAATGTTTTGACACTCACCGATTTGGCTAAAATCTGTTTCCCAGGTAGTTGGTGATGGGGTGCAGAAGGTGTGAGTATCACTTGTCCAGGCTGATGTCTGTCTGCATATACCAGGAGTAGCTGGTGATTTACTTGCATCCTGGCTAAGAAGGTTTGCTTAGGCTGCAGGTACTGCAGGGGAGGCACGCAACTTTTCAGCACTGTGGTCTCCAACGGACTGCTTGAGTGACTTCTGCTCTCAGCAGAGCCCTTTATTAAGCAAATCCAACATATCTCGGTACGCATCAGACCCACTGGTCTGCATGCTTGCCTTCAGCTAGAGTAACAACAAGTTAGCCTTCATTATGCTTGCTGGTAGAAATGTTAAGGCCAAATGTTTCTCAGAGAGAAGAGGGGCTGCATGCTGCCGTGCGAGGTGCTGCACGAACATAGGGTGATAAAAAGCTTTGCCCATGACCCAGAGAGGCCTTTGCATATTGTGCCCAGAAGAGGTGCATAACCCACAAAAGGCAGTTGCACTACAGAAACAGTCACCCAGAAATGCTGATCTGCTCTTCCTTCCTACTTACCTTCCACCCTGCGAGCAAACACTGGTGGGCTTTGCCAGTGCTTGCTAACCTTCCTCCACTGCCTTGCAAAGCGCCATCAGACCCTTGGTCATATGGGGGCTGAAGCCAGGTTTCAATTTCCAGGTCATAAATAATGTGTTTAAAAAGAATTCTTTCTGAAAAAAAAAAAAAAATTTAAAAAAATCCTTTAAAGAAATATTGTGGTAGATCTGGAAACACAGGGCTAAATTATCCCAAACGACCTTTTGTTCTCACACCCTTTCCCTGTTGGATTAATAACAATGCTGGTTAGCTTGAGAGCATCTGGGCTGCAACACCAAGGTGACAGAGAGAGATTGATTAAAGAGCAGGTCTCTGGCAAAGGCAGTTTGGGAGCCTCAGTGTTCGTTGTTGGGATTAGCGACTTGACTTTGCAAAGCAAGAGGCAAAACAGACCTTTGTAAGAAAGATCTGCTCAGAAATTGGCAGAGAGTGATGTATTGGCAGGGGAAAGAAAAGATGGTGAAGGATAATCGACTCTGGGAAACAAAAAAAAAAGCAATGCTGTGGTGTCTAGAGCCATTAAAAAATAAATCATGTCATTCTGTCTAAACCAGCTTCAGAGAAAAATATTTTAACATACCAAATCAAGAACATACATGTGTGTATCAGATGTATTAATTGCCTGATAGGTTTCAGAGCCTGAACGTAAGATGTTTATTTTAAAACAAGAGCAGTTGCATAGAACAAAGTACATCACATCCATTAGACGCTCTTACTTTCTTAAAAGTAAATGACAACTCAGTCTGGGCTTTTGGTACCCGCAGAGCGAAAAATACCATTTAAGAGGGTGAATATAACAGATGTCTTGCAATGCAGCATGTCATGCAACAAACAGAATTATTTTTTTTTCCCAGGCTATGCGTGTTTCTGTGTTAGTGTCCGCAATTTTGTGAATCTTTAACGATGCTCCAGATTGCGCCAAACTGATTTCACCACAAGGAGTGACATTTTTTCCAGGCTTGGGTACCCAAATCGAACTTCAGCTTTATTAATGGCTTGTCAGAAGAGTCTGTCGTGCTGCTCCACTCTCCCAGAACATGAACAGGACCAGGAGGAGATGGTCAGACCTACCCAAGCCACGGGTCAGGTGTGTGCAGCCGTAGCAGTTCCCCCATAGCTGCCATGTGCCTTCCTTAATGCTACAGAGCGTCAGGGCTGCTGAACCCGGTGCTCCAATACCACTCATTTAAGGACCTGGCATGGTAGCTCAAAGCATTTGATTCTTTCTCTGCAAAGTACACTAGCAACTACTAATGAATACAAATGCTCACAAGCACCTGTTGGTACCTTTTCCATGAATTCTGGGGGTTAGCCAAGGCCCCAGTGGGTGAATGGCCTTGGAGAGGTAAATTTGGAGACCAGACATATGACAAAACCTTTTTTTCAGGCAGAAAAAGTAGTAACTCTAAAAGCTGGTCAGACCAGTCAGAAAACAGCCATGCCATGGGACTCAGATGAGTGGTTTCAGTTCTGGAGGGGAGAATTGAGACTATCAAATGCTCCAAAAAGCCCTGACAATTTGAGAGCTGTAAACTCTCCGGATAACAGATTTTTAACAGAAAACACATTTGAATTGATGAATAGAGCGACACACATTTCAATCAGCTGCTGAAAAGGCTGTTCATCTTGTATGAGTTCATCTTGCATGAGTTTATCTTGCACAAGCTGCAGCCCATAGTCAGCAATGTGGGTTGGTTAGGAAGAAGCCAAAGTAAAGGTAAAACCCAGACCCTAAAACTGCAGCTGTGTTGTCATGCGCAGGACATAACATAGATAAATTTACTTTTCTTTTTCATACATAGGAGTTTTTTTCAATAGCGTTTATCACACCGTTCAGCCTAATTCCTAAGGTGATTGAATTTGTCCTTCCCAATCCCACCCTGCCATGAAATCCCAACAACCTGTGAGAGATGAAGAGATGTGCCCGAGGGGAGGGACAGACTCTCTTGTGCAAAAGAGAATGAAACCAAAAAAATCCCTTAATGCAGCAGGCTCAGCTGCAGGAGATAGCTCCCAACAACAGGGTTGTTCCTCCATGGCAGCACGCACGCTCATGCGGAGCCTGGTTAAATATTGGTCCTGGACTGTTTGGTCTCTGCATACATGAAAGGCTACAGAAAACACCCAGCACATGCTGTATTTTGTGGGGGTCTGGCTATCGACAAAGCAAAATATTCACTGGAAAGAAGCCAAGCACTGAGGTGGTGATGTAAAGCCTACTGATATTTTTTTTTTTTTACTTTTTTTTTTTTTTTACTCAATCCCAGCTCAACTTAGCACCGCCAAATCCCTCCATTTTCAAAAGGGGGAAAAAAAGTCTTCAGCTGCCACTCGCATTTTCAGCTAGAGTCCTTGATGCAGTCCAAATGAAAAAATAATGAAAAAAAACCCAACAAATTCAAACCCCAAGTCCCACCACTTGGGATCTCTTTTCTCTCTGGCATCCCCCATTTTCACACAACCGGGGAATGCTGACAGCAAGGAGGGATCAGGGAAGGGGAGAGCACTGACAATTTTTTACCAGGGATGCTTGTAAACTTGGGGTCCTCGCTTGGCTGGGACCACCCAGGCACCATTTCTGGGATGGCGAATTCAGCCCCCCTCGAAGGGTGACAGCAAAGTCTATGTTGGTTAGCATCATCTCAGCAGTGAGACCTCGGCTAGGGGAGCTTGTATCCCACCCAAACCTGGGAGAGGAGGGAGCCCGTGAGCCTTCGGGGGCACCCATATACAGTCAGCTGTATGATCAGGATAATGATAAATCTTCTATTTACTGCTGTTATGAAGCATAGTGACAAAGTGGCCTTTATCAGGGTTAAACTTCAAGATAAAAATTGTGCCCAGAAGCCACGGGTCATGTGAAAGGGCTGTTGTCCAAGATTTTTGCTGTGTCACCTGGCCAGGTTTGAGGACCAAAGCATTGCAGGTGGTCATCCGTTGTACGGCAAAACTCCCGTTCCAGTACAGACATGGCCTCCATCTGTTCTGCCTAGCTTTGCTCACAGCATTGGCCAAAATACCCTCAGATATTTTGAGTGATGTCTCTGTTCATTGCTGGATTCAACAAAACATGGATCTCAAAAACCACAGATGACATCTAGATGCTTGGACTTTGGAGATCCCTTTCAAAATATTCACTGAGAGGAGGGATTACAGTTACAGCTATCAAGAAGCAATGCCCACCATCCCAAGAAAGCTTCACTAGTGTTTCCCTGGGACTCTGTGTTGAGCTCCACCTGGCCGGCCAACATGGTCAGTGGTTTGGGAGGAGCAACCCTTCCCTTGGGGCCCTCCTCCATCTTCTTCAGGCAGACAAAACCTCTTCCAGAAGCTGCTTCAGCAGCAGATGGACTGCTGGAAGCGATGAAAGGCAAAACGAGATGTCAAGCCCAGCAGAAAACCCTCATCCACAACCCGTCCCTTCATCACTCAGGCATGCTCTCTTCACAATGCATTAAAAATCATGAGTTTATGTCTCATCTTTAACCCTTTCTCCCACTTCTAGCACCAAATTAGTAGCCATAAGCTGGTCACCTAAAACCCAGTAAGAAGCAAATGCCATACATTACCAGCATTTCACCCATATTTTAATGGAATAATTCAAGCTGAGGTAGGTTTTTCAGCTCTATCTTGATGCTTTTTGTGGTTTTGATACCATTCCACTTGCCTTTGTAGTCTCAGAATTTGTTTCGAGCATGGTGAATTGCACTCAGCCCTTTTATGATTTCCTGTCTTGTTTCAGAGCCCTGCACTGAAAGACTTTAGTTGCCTCCTAAATCTTTTTCCAGAGCTCTCCTGTCACTTTAAATATTGGCCAGCGTTTTGTTAGCTTCAAGACTTTGAAATAATATCAAAGTAAACCTCAAAGGAAAATAACGCAGTAAAGAGTAAGGTTGGAGCTTAATTCATATTTAAATAAAGATCTTTCGCTTCAGCTTGGGTTACTGTGTAAAATGACTGGGAGCAAATGGAGCTTTTAAAGGCCTTATTCCCCTGGGGGTCCATTTTAAAATGATCAGTGAGCCTACCAGGCAGAGGAATGAAATTGCCTTCCCATGAAAAATTCCCTACCATTGGGAAGAAAAAAATTCGAGGTTCTCCAGAATCAAGATGGACTTTTTCCTCCCTCTCCTCCTGAACTATGACCCCCCATGACTTTGCAAATGGTGCTCTCTCCCTGCAGGCAGACAGGAACATTGTCAAAGCTTTTGCAGAAGAAAACAAGGAGCTAAGGATTGATTTGCAAGTCAAAACATAGCTTCTTCTTTTCTTCTTTTTTTTTTTTTTTTTTTCCGGGGGGGAACTGCGCATTTTCTGAAATGCTGACAGGGGATATCCCCCTTTCCCCCTTCCAAAATGTTAGTTTTCAGGAAAGAAAGAAGGAACTAGGGGCTGGTTTCCAACAAACCTCAGCACCTGACAGGGATTTGTACGAGGCCATAAAGGCAGATTTGCAAGCTGAATGCCCAGCAAAGGTACGTTTGCAAGAACAGCCAAGCACACAGCTCTCCTTGACTTTATCTGGAGATCTTCCTTTGAAAATTCGCCTTTAAGCTTCATATCCTGCTGCAGCGTAGAGCAGAAGTGGTGATGGATTTAGCCTTCCACGTACCCTCTGCCTTTATTTCTTACTTCCTATTCAAACCCCGGGAACAGTGGGCGGGAAGGACAGCTTTTGCTAACGCCAGCAGCTCCAGATCTGCCAAAACCCAAAACAAAGGCTGTGAGAAAAATATTTCTGCAGGAAGCATTTGCTGAAACATGATTCATTTCTTTAAGATAAGTCATATTTCCTCTGGCCAACACTTACAAAAGGGTTAGCCTCCCTTATCCGTACTCCAGCCTGGATGATGAATACAGCTGGAGCATGTGCTTCCAGTTGAGCCTTTGCAATGCTGGCATGCTTGCACTGTGCTCGACGGCATGGCACACCAGCATAAATTTGCTCTCATGCAAAGGTAGTTTGAGGCTGGGGACTTGCATGGATTGCTCTGGGTTTATCCTTATTGTTAGTGTGGTGTCCATCCCCCCACACCAAGTCATGCTGCTGAAGGGGACTCTCCTCCAAACTTCATGCCACCACTTCAAGCAGCATTGTTTTCAACCCGGGTCTAACATCCCTGCCTCGGTTGCTGTGGCTTTTTCACCAGCTACTAGAAACAATGGGCTCCGTGGGTCATTTACAGTTCATCACGTCTTTGAGTTGTCCGGGTAGTTATTTGAAAAAAACATTCCTGCTTCGCACATGGCCACAAGATACATAATGAAATTTCCTAACATCCTTATTTCAGAAACCTCTTTCAAGAGCGGCCTGCCAGACTGCAGCTTGCTTTCCCAAATTAGTGATCTGGTGGAAACTCAGCAGGAACTGGGCGAGGGACCAGCTGGCACGGTCCCGGCGATGCGCGAGACAGCGGCTTGCAGAGCGCTGTGGGAGGTGGGGACAGCACCATGATCCCCTGGCCCGCCTGGATCTGACGCCAGGACTTGGGCACCAGCACCTGCACTGCCAGTTTTTGACCCTGACCACTCTCCTTCCAACAGCCCTTTGCCTTCTCATGCATGGCATGAGGAGCTGGCTGAGCGTGTTCCTCTTCCTTGTCCCTCTGGGTGCTCAGCAGAGGCTGGAGATTGCATGGGGCTCTCCATCCAAGCAGTAGGCAGGGCAAGTCCTGGTGCTGGCCCTGTGATGGCCCCAAAACGCTGGGTGGGGAGCTCCACGGACACAGCCCCTCTCGCCACACTAGTGTGGCTCATGCCAAAGCTGGCAGATCCCATCCATGGGGCCAGCCACACATCTGCTGCACCCAGGCATGAGCCTCACACATGGCCAACCTTGGCTGTTCTTTAGCATCCCTCCAAGATGATGCCTCTGACCTCTCTAATTACTCTGCTTTTTCTCCATTGCTTTCCCCTGGACACATCTATCCCACTCCACTGATATCCACCAGACCACATTTCACCAGAGCTTCCTCTGCACAACAGTGACAATCACAGCCAGTGCCTGTTCAGCCCCATGGCCACCACCTGCCCCACCAATGCCACCTTCCCTCTGATGGACACATGGCACCAGGCACTGACGCTCCTGGGGAGCATGAAGACATCTGACCTCAGACAGCTCCTTCTGGTTCGGTGGGAGTGGTGCAGGCCAAGGAGTTGTGGTCTCCTGGTAGCCTCATGGCATCCCAAGCATCCCAGGTGGGATGCCAAGAGAGATGCTGCTGGGAGAGGGGACAGGCGAACACAGGAATGTCATTTGCTGCTCCTCTCCAGGTAGGGGTGGACGTGGTTGTGCCTGCACTCAATTTTTAAAATCTTGGCCATGAAGGGAAGCCAGTTTCCTTCCAATTGTTTTTTTTTTTTCTTGTTTTTTTTTTCTTTTTTTTTTTTTTTCCCCCAGGATACATGAAGTCAGAGGAGTTGGCTGGAGAGATGTTTGCATGAGTTATTACCTGGCTCGCTCTCCCTGCAGGCAGGTCTCCCTGTGACTCCTCACCACGAGGCAGTGGGGCTGCATCATTGCCATCAGCTATATCCAGGCATCATGCCCTGTGCCACAATGCATCTCTGGTCACCTTGAAACAGCTGGGGATGCCTGGTGGTCCATAGCCCATTTGTGCTGGGGTTCAGGCTTGTGTTTCAGTCACCAGTTGCCACCTCAGAGCATCCCTGTCTCATCAGGGTACAAGGAAAAGCTGGGCAACTGGGGGAACTTGCACCACCTAAAAGCTAGCAGAGAAATAAATATCCATCAAATTGTGAGTCCCAACCTTCTCACATCATGGCAATGGGCCGAAATGGGGTGAGATTTGTCCCTTCTGGAGAAACAACACCGAGCACTACCTTCCACAGCCACAAAAAAGGAACCGCGACCTTGAAGGAAGAGAGAGGTGCAGAGGAAGAAGAGGATTAGCATGCAGTACAGAAAGAAAGGTAAGCAAAGACCTGCCTGCTTTTACAGACCAAACATGAATACCTCAGCATGGAGATGGATGGCTCATTCAGGCTTCAGCTCAGACCCATTTTCTGTGTATCGATTGTTGTTCTCAGGTTATAGTTTCATTCATGCTAAACTCTGCTCCTCTGCGCTGGGACTTCAGCATTGCCTTTGTAAGCCCATATTTGTTAATGCTGCATTAAAATAGAATTAAATCAACAATGCCAGCATTTTTGTTGCAAACGCTCCAGAAGCAATGTGTTCCCGCTAAAGGAGTGAGAAGATATTTTACATTATTAAAAATTGCTCTTTCCTGCTAGTCCTTTGCAAGAAATTCCTCAAAATGTCCATCAGAACTGCAGAGCTCTCACTCCGCACACCTCCACAGCCATCTGGGATGAGTGGGACCAAAGCCCTCGGTGGATGTGGCCCTGCCCTACCCTCCAGCTCCTGTCCTGTGCAACATGGTGCACAGGGTCTCCTCTGCCTACATCTCATGCCTCTGGACGACAGATGACAATTAGGGTATTAGGTGAGAAAGAGCACAAGACATAAAGGGAAAAGCTCTCTGCAAGGAGGCTGCAGCACACACATCCCCAGCCCTGTTAGGGGCAGCTGCTCGAGGCAGGATGGGGGGAGTCCAGCCCCAGCACCACAGCACAGCGTGGACTAGGAACGGCTACCTCTGGTACAGCTTGCTGAGCTGTAATCAGATCTTCCCCACTGAACCTCATGCTGTGACATGTTTATATGACCAGACCCTTTCCCCTTCATTAGTACTGGGGTCAGGAGAAGCCAAAGGTCAGGCTCGAAGCCAATGATTTCACGTCTAAACAAAACCATTGCCTCCCTCTACCTTCCTCCTCAAAGATCTTGGCTCATAAATTTTCATTTGGTACAACCAAGCTGACTTTTTTTGCCCCCTCACATTCTCTTCAACAAGAGGGATATTTCATTCCCCAAAACAGAGGGCAGTTCCTTATTACCCTGAGTCCCAGGCTATTTGGAAAGTTTTGACCAATATCCTGCCCTGTGCTTCAATTTACAAAATGCCAGTCAGGACTGCTAGAAAAATAAAGGTGGCAGAGATGTGAAACCTCATGGCTGTCTCTCACCAGATCGGCAGTCCTGCTGCCCAGTTTTAATGGCTCTGCCACCCGTGTTCCCACAGCGTCAGAGCCCTGTTTGAGATGTCGGAGGCTGGAAAGTGCAAAACCAAATTCTTCTGTCAGAAATGCACATATTTGCTTCGCTTTGAAGAGAAAACAAGGAAAAAAACAGAAAATGCAGCTGGCTTTCAGGTTTGCTGCTTGCACTCTTTCATATCCTAGAGTCCAGCTAAAGCTCAAACAGCAAACCAAACTGCATGAGCCAAAGCGCAAAGCATCTGTGTTTCTCTTTGGGAAACTGCATGTCCCAGAGAGGAACGGCGCCTGATGCAAAGCCCCTCTGCCCTCCACTGCCGTGGACAGCTCTGAGTCTCTCAAAAACTTCAGCCTTACTATCGCTTTACAAATCTTGCACTCTCTTACTGCGTTTTTTCAGTGGTGGTTCTCGGTGCTTGCTCATCTGACAGCACCCTCCTGTTTCAAGGTCAAGTTTCACAGCTCAGCTGGCATGGGAAAAGAAATTGGCTCCTGCCATGCAAGGAGGAGGTGATTTAGACAGCCAGTTTCAAAAGAGGTTAAGGGATTTTGGTGCTCAAATCCTGCTGAAAGCGAGGAGCTGCTTTTCACAGCTGCTTGTGAAAAGCCCACTGGGACAACCCGACCCTTCCTGCAGCTGAATGCACTTTCTGCCCAGGAGCTGCAGGTTCATATCCCACAGGGGGTTCAAGGTTAAAAACATGTTTGGTGGTTTCAACTGGGTCTCAACTCCCATCAACCACACTGAAACAGGACAGTTCAAAACCAGCGGGTGATTTCTGAGCCATGGGGTTTGACTCCTCCAAAGTCTTGTGACAGCTTCAGGCTAGGGGTGCACATCTGCCTGCATCAACCTGGCCATGGACCAAACTGTTGTGGATGAGTGCTCAGCAGTTGCTGCAATCCCTGCATAGCCTGATGTTTTTATTTATGCCCTGGTGAGACATAATCAATACAAACAACTGCCCATCACAACCAATGATGAACTTGCTAACAACAGTACCTATAAATCCCCTGCCAACGTGTGCATCCCCGGTAGTGTGCATCTCCCACCCAGTGCAAGTGATGGGGGTCATACCCAGCTCAGCTGGCTCTGCTTTTCCAGCCCACTCAGCTAGGGCTGTGAAGGAAAATTTCCCCTGACTGGGTCACCCTCACCTCCTCAGCCTAGCTCAGCTAGGACAGTGCCTGTGGGTTGGTGCCATCGTGTGGATACAGTTGCAAAGAAGAGGAGGAGGAGGAGAGGCAGGAGGAAGAATGCTGGGAAAAGAACAAATTTGGTGTTGTAAAAGTCAGGCTCTAAGTCTAGTTCCCTTCTAGTGATACTGATGGCCTTAAGTACGTCCATGCTGCTTCCTCCAGCAGGTTGAATAAATATAATAACAGCAAAAACACACGCCACCTGCACCTTATCTACCCTACAACATCTCCTGGTGCTGACAGCAGATCTTCAGAGAGAGTTTTCCCAGATGATGCCCTAATGAAAGGAGCAGCAGTTGAGATTAAGATCTCTGCTGTGCTCAAAAGGCTCAGAAGCTGAAACAGAGCTGCGAGTGATACTCACTCTACCTTACTCAGGCTTTCACGTTTGGAAATGGGGCTGGAACACACTCATGCATGTGTCATCCCCTCCAGGATCTCCAGGTCTGGTCTACCAACACAAACATACTGCTGAACCTGAAGGAAAATCAGGCTGTGGATTTTGGCTGATGGCAGAGGGTGGGTTCTTTGCTCTGGGCTTGCATCCTGTCCTGGAAGTCACACAGTCCCCAACCTCCAACCTTCTTGCAAAACTGAA
The DNA here is from genome assembly GCA_031468815.1 of Morus bassanus. Taxonomy (NCBI): domain Eukaryota; kingdom Metazoa; phylum Chordata; class Aves; order Suliformes; family Sulidae; genus Morus; species Morus bassanus. The sequence continues at coordinate 43,067,578 of CM062574.1, forward strand.
AAGCAATCCCAGCCCAGGATAAAAATAAAGGGTCCATGGGGCCCTGTCACTTTAGGGTCAACTGATGCAGTGGACATGCAATCAAGCTCCTTCATGTAATCTTTCCATCGCCTTTTACAGGCTGAATCTGAAATGGAGCCAAATGACGAGCAGGGGAGATAACGAATCATGAGGCTGGGGTTTCCTTTGCACAGTCAAAATCCCAAGCCAAGTCCTGCTGGCTGGGATGTTCCCGTTATCTTGTGGAATAGAGCGCTGAACTCCAAAACCCCATCTGCTGTGATGGTGAGCAACTTGCCCCGACTCAACACTTCACTCCTTCCAGGGCAAGGAGCAGGGACAAGCTTGGTTCCCACAAGAGGGGGAAGTCTGTGAAATCCCTGCCCAGGCACTGCTCAGCCTCCTTCTCTTCGGAGGAGGCAGTCATGTCTCTGTACTGACCTCTGCACCTCCCACACACACGCTATGCCTGTCCATCCTTGTCATGTTTTTGGCTCCTCCTGAGTTCACACTGCCAAGGTCTTTGCAGAGTGCTTATAGCATTGGAGTGGAGTGACTTCCCACTTGCAAGCACACTGTGTCGGCCAGGATGGCTCTGGAGGAGCTCTGGATCTTGGCCCTGGAAGAGCTGGCGTTGGGGACTTCCTTGGACAAGGTGTGAGGGGCACACAGGTGGCCAGCACTCAGCTCTGAGAGCCTGGACAACCTACGCTTGCCCTGTGCTGGTTGTCATTGACCACCAGCCTGCAGGTGCAGGTGGGATCTCATTCAGTGATCCATCAGGGTGCACCACCCTTAACTAGCTGGTGCCCCGTTCCAGCCAGGATGTTTGCAGCATGTGGATGACTGCATCCAAGATTCATTAATGACCCAACCCCATGTTGCTGTTTCAGATTAAATTGTTCCCAATGCTATGCATTGTTATTTGGGAAATGTATGAATTTTTCCCATATGTCTTTGACCTATAAAATGAACATCCCTCAAAACTGAAAGGTTATTGCCAACTACGACGTGTTTTCATTTCTCGTCTTTAAGCACATTTCATGGTTTGCCAAAACTTTTTAGGAGTTTGAAACTGAAGGCCTTGACTCAGGAAAGTGCTTCAAACATGTGCCAAATAGGACTTATGCACACACTTGCATCTAAGCACATGCTACAGGCCTGTGCTGGACTGAGATGTTTTTCCCAAATTGCTGCCAAAAACCATCTTCCTCTTCATTAACTCCTAGGCTCTCAGGTTCTGTCCTCGGCTTTATTGACAATCACCTACAGGTGAAATTTGGCTTGCAGATGTGCAGCTCCTAGATTGCAGAGAGCAGCTAATTATTTGGGGATTGCTGGCTGGGCTTTGGGAAGCCGTAAAAAGCCAGAGTAAGTAGAGGTGAGTGATATTTTTTACACGGATATTTTTAAAAATACAACAATTTGCAGAAATATCACAGAGTGGTTGGTTTTAACAACAACAAAATCTGGCAAAAAATCAGGATGACATATTTCAGGAGTTTCTAAATTAAAACTCTGAAAGGACTTTGATTCAAAAATTCTTTTTGTTTTTAATTTTACGATATAAAATAGTCAGTGTCCAAGTAAAATATTTTGTTTCAGGCTCACTGAAATATCTCACTTGACAAAGAATATATGAGGGGTTTTATTATTATTATTTTGGTTTGCCAGAAATTTCCAACATTTCATTTTTCAGGTCATCCCAGATCAGTATTTTGACTTTTTGGAATTTCTCTAATAGAAAAGTCAACGCTCATATATCTATATATATTTTGACATCTAAAATCATAGCTGGGTAAATGAAGAGGGAATGCAAAAGTCCAACTCTAAACTTTGTCTTTAAGAACTTGCCAGTCATCCAGGAGGAATTCAAACTATGGCAGATACCGTGGGTATCAAAAGACAAGGGAATCTGTACTCCACTTCCAGGAAAGAAACATTTCATCGTTACAAGGAAAAATACCAGATGGAGACCAGCCCCCCCTGAGCTTTCAGCATTCCTACCTGCACTGCTAAATCCCCAAATCAAGCCTCTTCTGCAGTGTGCCTTTTATCTCAGCAGCGCAACTCTCTGCATGAAAGAAAACCTATATTTTGTTTCAACACATTTCTAACATAGCGATGCCGTTAACCCACAGAGCACAGTTCTCCCAGGAGATCCCTGAGATGGGGAGCAGATGACTGTAGCTTCCCTCTTGCAAGCAGCCCTTGTCTTTTTGAGGCAAGGTCGCTGGTCCAAGACGTCGGACAACCATAGCAAGGTTTTGCCTGTCCTTTCCAGCCACAGAGAGCCTCAGGCAGGAAAGTGTGTTTAGTTAATGACCATGCAGAGCTTGCAACACCATGGGACCTTAGGAAAGGCTACCATGATGTAGGACTACGTAGTTTGAAGCACATGGTAATCCCCCCACAGGAGTGTAGTGCAGTGCACAGACTGAGCAGTGTGGTGATGGCAGCTCCGGAGAAGCTGCCTGCAGTGGCTGCTCTTCTGTCCTGGTTAACCAGCTTGTGCGGAGCAGGGAGCATGCACCCATGGAATCATGCACCCACCACTTTCCTCTGCTGGGACCCTTCACCTCCTGCCCTTACCCAGCCCCAGCTTCCTGGGCTTTGGGCTTGTTTTTACCCTCTAACCCACCCCACTAATCCAAAAATCCCATTGCAGAGCCCCCTGGGTTTACCAAATTACCCCCCTGGTGTTTGTTGACACAGGGGACTGGTGATGGCAGGTAGCACAAGAACCACTCTGTGGTGTCTGCAGCTCTGACTCCATCTCCCCAGACAAGCACTGCCCTCAACTGCAAATCGTGGAGTAAAGACAATGCTGGACTTTGTGTGAATTAAACCTAAAGTTTTTATCTCAGCAAGATAAGGGTCAAGCCAATTCGTTTGGTGAGCCCCACCACCAGATCTGGTTCTCCCTCCTGAGACCAGCCTGAGAACACAGCTTCAAGACTGCTCTAAAAGACATCAGCGCTGTGACCACCGAGCATCCCACCTCTGAGCCCAGTTTGAGCAGGCTGGAGATGGGGCTTCTTTGCCAATGTGCATCCCCAGGCAGCACTCTGGAGACGGTCTTCACCGTGCACAGAGCTTACATCAGCAAAGCAACCAGAGCTCTTCCAACCATATGGCTATTATACAACAAGATGGCCAACAGAGAGGGGAAAAATGCCCAAATCACATTTTTTGATCCTTAAAAAGTTTGGTCGCTCCTGAAATCAATTAAAAATGAAGAGGCTTTAACAGGGAGTTGAAAGAACCAGTAGGGTGGGTCACTTGTTTTTATTCCTATTGTCAAATGGTAAAATTGTTCTCTTATTTAAGATGTCAAAAGCCTGTGAAGCAAACAAACAAAGCCCAAAACACCAACTTCCCAACACTCGACCACAGTGACACATTCATGGACACAAGGAAATGGGCTGCAAAAGTTGCACAAAAAAATAAACTTCCCTGAGAAGGGCTCTGCCAAAGTTAAGGGGAAAAGAGGTTACGAGCATTTGTGGGAAACAGTGCTAAAAGGAAAGGATGAAAGAGACACAAAAAAAAAAAAAAAAAAAAAAGAAGAGGAAAGAGCAGAGGGAGAGAGGACTGGGGCTAGGGCTGTGCCAGTCAGGAGGGATTTGGCCGGATGATGGTTTTACTGCATTTAAATGTGTAAGATATACTTTGATTAATTCTAGTAGACTACACCAAAATCATACTTGTAACTCCCAGTGCGCTAATTACAGAGAAGAGGCGGACAGTGACTCATGTTGGAAACTGCCCAACTTCCAAAGGGGGGGGGGAGGGGGGAGAAAGAAAAAAAAGAGGAATCTCAGTGCTCAGGCAACCATGATGGTCCCCAGACCTGCACTGGGAGAAAGGTCAGGGCAGGCATGGCTGTGGGGAAGGAGCACCAGCCGGGCAGGAGCCGGAGGACAGCTACCTGCCCCTGCCTCTACCAACACCCTGTCACCAAGCCAGGGTACTGTTTCGCTTTCAAAGCCAACCACAGCTGAAGTGGAGCCATGGCCTTGCAGAGACATGGATGGAGCCCATCAGCTCTGGGTTGCATGAAGGCCAGGTCTGATGGGTCACAGAGGGAAAAACAAAGCCACAGACCCCTGTGTTAAGCTTCAGGTGTCCCGCTTGGCTCCTGCATGGTGAGGAGCTCCCTCCTCTCCATTCGTGAAATATTTAGCAAGAAGGAGATGCACACACACACATACACAGAGAGAGAGAGAGAGACATTTGCTCAGCAATGATTACCGCCAGCTCCGAAACATCTCTCGGGGTGACAGCAGAGAAACTAAGGGGGGGGGGGGGAACACACGACGTCCTCGCCTGATAGTTATTATCCCATCTCAGCTCCGTTCTCATCTACTCATTTTTAACTCTCTGAGAAGCTGACAGCATCAGAAACTGAAGCCAGAGCATCAGATTAACAACATCTTTTTTCTCCAGGCTTTCGGCCACATGTTTGAATTGGTTCAGCCCATGAATAAAAACGAAACCCCATAATCTTACAGGCTCGAGACAGAGGTGGGGGGATGGGGACGGGATAGGGACAACGGATTTAATGCCTTGTAGTCAACTGTAGTTTCATTGCTTTAGCTTCTTTCTTTAGGGAGAAAAGATAATTACTTTTTAAAAAAAAAGTATTTATATATATTTTTTAAAGACAGCAAGAAAGGAAGCTGCAGGGTGTGACCCCCTTCCATTGCCACCACCCTGGCTCCCCGCTCAGACTGCAGCTTGGCAATGCCAGGGATGTGTTGCATGGGTGCACATGTCTCTAGACCTAAGGAGGAACCCATCTTGTGTCTTTCAGATGGCATTAATGACGAAATGAGGCATTAACAAGCCATTACTCTGCAACACTGTGCTCCGCGCTGCCTCCCTGACTCCACCACAGACTCAGCTGGCTCCGTAACCACTAGAGGGGGGTGGAAGGTAACTAGTTGAGGAGATGATTTCCTCCTATTGTGTCCTCCTGGGAAACATAGGCAACAGTGGGCTGGGGAGTTCTGCAGTTCTGGGCAGGTTATGGATGTCCACCACACTCCAAATTCACAGCATCCACATGAGGAGGTTTTCCCCATCACCCATGGCACCAGCATGCTGCTGAAGCAACCTTCAAAATGGAGGAGCCACGTGGGATATCAAGCTTGTTCTCCAGAGAGGGCTCTTTCGATGCCAGTTGCGGAACACAGGCTCTTGGGGTTCTCCCTTTGGGTCAGGAAAATTAACAAAAGCACCGGCTGGAGAGCTGCCGAAACAGCTACGAAATGCGAAGATGGGACAGTACAGATGGCGTGAGAAGGAGTTAAAGGCGCCCTAATTCAAAATGTATGTGATCGTCCATGTCTCCACCCCCTTCCAGAGAGGTTGCAACACCCTGCAAGCAGGCAATTCTGCACTGCGAGCTCCTTATGTGGAGATAAGAATCAAGCTGCTCTGCAAGACTGGTGTTTTCTGGGATGCCACAGAAGTGAGCAACCACTGGATGAGAGAAAATGCTCCTTCAGACAAGAGAAACCCGCGACAACCCTGGGAGAGGATGAAACCTTGGGTCTCCTCCACTCATCCTCCTCCTCCTAAGTGAAGAATATACAGATAATTTTGCCTGGCGACCTGTGAGGACTTCCAAGGGTAAAATAAACCATTTTCCTGTTGGGAAAGTAGAGTTTTAAGAAAACAAGAGTTTGGTAACACCCATTTGGCAGAGTTTTCCATTGGGAAACATCATGGGAGTTGTGCTTTTGGGCTCCCCACATCTTCTTCGCTTTCTGATTCATGCCACGGGACAGCACCTCCTATCCCCAGCACACTGCGAGGCTCCAGCAGTGTCTCTCCTGCTTCACCACCCAGGAGACAGGGGACACCAAGGAAAAGGAGGCACCAGGCCACACGCTGGCCACCTGCCTAAAGGCAGGTGCTGGTGCTGACCTGGAGCATGCCAGCATGGCTTGATCTCCATAATCCATATTATCTTTAAAGTTCATTAATGTAAATAAGTAGAAAGCAGATCACTTGCAAACTCCCATAAAGCTGTCCATAGATGGGCTAAGGGGTTCTCCCTATGACCAAACCACCCACAAAAAACCTTCAGGATGCTCAAAAGCAAATCACATCCCCCTGCAAATATGTAACTGAGCCTTCCTAATTGCCACAGCAGGGAAAGGGTTACCCAGGAGCTACGGAGGCCATCTCCACTTTTCTGGGTCCTTTAGCTCACCCTTGCCCAGTGATGTCCAACAGCATCCATACGGCACAGGCACTGTGGGCTAGAGGCCACCACCACAACCCCATGGCCTCCTGGTCCCTCTGTTGTTTTGTTGTTGGGTCTCAGTAAGGCAAAGGGCCACTTCTGTCCTGCACGTGTTGGTCAGATGTTCTCCTAAACCATAAGCATGGTGGAGCTTGGACAAAAAGCTGTTCTGTTAACACCTCCCAGGGCACAGCAACACCTGCGTTGATTTTCTCCTCTTGGTGGGGAGCTGCCGCCTGCAGGCAGTCAGTTGCAGGGGAAAAACCTCCAGGCTTTTGGAGATGCTTCTTGTTCTGCCTTCCATTTTCCTACCCTCTCCAGTTTTCCCTCCTTGCTATCGCAGCTGCAGGACAGAGTGCTGATGGCACAGGATTAGGTCCAACCCCAGTTATTCATTTCCCAGTAATTAGTTTGGGTTACCAGAGAAAGGACACCAATGTTTTCTCAGGTCGCTGTTGAGACTCCCAACCACAAGTATGCCAGGGAAAATGGGTGATGCTGGTATGTGGGCTACTGAACCACACAAAAGCATCACAGTCCTCTGGGGTGGGCTGGGAGACAGTGTCCTGCTGCCTATAGCGCTTCTCTAGCACCCGAAACACCTTGTTGCATTAGTGAACATAGGATTCCATGCCTTTGGTGCCTGACCCAATTTCTACTAATGCTCCCATTGCATATTGGGATGTTTTGTCTATGCATTGCCCATGATAATACTGCCTGCAGTGATACATGCAGGCACACACATGTTGCATCGTATCAATCATCATAGCGCTGACAAAAGATCAAAACCATCTGAAGCTGCTGACGTTTCGCTATTTATCACATGAAGTACTTTGAGCCTCTGCTGTCTGGGCCCTGTAAGCAATATCATCCTGTAAACAGTATCGTCCCATAAGCAATATCATCCTATAAAAAAATATCATCCTCTAACCAGTGTAATATAGCATAGCTCAGTTTAACTTCACACCATGGTGTTCCCTGGGTTGGGCTGGTCTGAATGCCCATTTGTCTGGGGAAAACGCTGGGCTCCGGGTAGGAACGAGAGTAAGACAAGGAGATGCTCTGCAAGCACTGCAAAGCACAAAATTTTTGGTATGGGAAGAACAGAAAGTGTGATGCGCAAGAGGAACCTCATGGCATGTTTCAGGTGTCATCCTTCAGCTCCATTGCAGGGATTGGGGCCACACCTCAGGACCCATGCTTCTGAACATGGGGTTGTGTCTAAGCCTTTTGTCACATAGCTAATGGAGTGAGGTTGCTTCGTCACAACCTAAGCCTGACATGACAAATTGCCCTCTGAGGTGCTGGTTTGCTCCAGTTGATTCAAGAGGGAACCTGGAGGATGGGTGGAGATAGATGAATACGCAGCTCTATTGGGGTGAAGCCCATCCTGCCATTCATGCACCTCCACGCTAGCTCCCCACCTGCAAACTGGGAAGGCTTACGTTCTCATGTGTTTCTCCTCTCTTTTGAACCCTTCAGAGCACAGGTTGCCTCTCCCCACCTTCCTGGCCTGAACCCCATGCAATGGGGCTGTGCTGTCCCTGGGTTACTCCTGTGAGAAATCTTCAGTGGCAGCAAATAAATTCAAACCCAAAGCAAAAGCCCATCATGTAAGAGACTATCGCACCTTGTAGACCACCCTTGGGTCAGCAGCAATGCCCTGGAGCAGCCTTTGGTGGATGGTGGTAAACAAAGCTGGATGATGAAACCCAGACTGGACTATACCTTGTTCGGTAATTACAGGCTCTGAAAAATCAGTGCTGCAAATGTGTCATGGGTAGCTGGTTGGACAGATGCATTGGGCTATAATGTACATTTTGATTAGTTCACTGCAGTCAATCTTGGCTTCACCAGGTTGCTAGGTCTCTGTGGTCCCTCATCAGAGATGACATAAAGCCACGAAGTCATCCAAGCACTCCTCTCACTGTGGGACTTGGCAAGCAAGGTCTTGCCCTATGTATTCACCTAGGCAGAGCTTGGGCACTAGGGCTTCTCCTTTTACTGTTGGCATCATAAAAATAAATAAATAAAACCCCCATTCAAACAAACTCTAAATAAAAGGCCTGTGTTGACTAGAGCAAATTTCCATGTGGAGAAAGCTGGAAGAAAGGGTTGAACTTCTTTTCAGTCTGGAAGTCCTTGACGTGGGTTTTTTTTTTTTTCCTCTGCAAATAATTTAGTGTGTGTGTCAGCCCAAGCCAGCCCAAGCCAGCCCAAGCACTCCTCTTGGAGCACAACACACAAGTCATTGGGAAATGCTGAGGATGGTGGAGATATACATTATATACAGGCAATTTAGTGCCAGTCCTGTGACACAAAGAATATTTCTGGTTTTGCGATTGGGAAGCTACATTTTACATTTTACTGACTTGAGTCCCCAACCCACAATGAAGCAATTATTAATGCACTATGATGTTAAGATACAAAACAAGTTTAATAGTTCAACTGCAGAAATGTGGTGGGCAGGGAGAGCTGTCCAATCAATGTGGTATTTCTGTGGCGCTGGGAAATGGTGGGGGCATTCTCCTAGGAGCAGCCTCTTTGCACCATCGACACAGCAGAAGCAAAGACACTAGCTGGAGGAAGGGGCAATGCAGTGAGACTCCTTTTCAGGGTATTTTTTCAAAAAAAGATCTTTTGGTTTGGGCTGTCACTTTCCAGAAAGCGCTGTGCTTGTATATCCCTGTCCCTGCTTCTCCCCCCCAGCATGCTGTCCTTGCTAACGCAGGCTTTGAGGAACCATTGGCGGTTCCCTGGGAAAGGCAGCTGCAAGGAAAGCAAGATTTCATGCTTGGCTGTTGCACACAAGCCCTGCTGTGCTCCCCTGCTTGACAAGTCCCCCACAGAGGAAAGCTTTTATCAACAGCCATGCGAGGTAGCAGGGAGCTCTGCAGCTGAGCAGCGTGTTGCTTGGCTTTATCACTAGCAAACAGGTCAATATTTTGCTCATGTACATGCATCTGCCTTGGTCATTGAAACATATGCCCTGTAGTGCAATTCAGCAGGCTCTGAAGAGGTCCAGCTTGGCTATGGTAGCTCAAAGCATCACCTTTCCGGACTGCAGCATTTATTATCCCCCCCCAAAAAAATTACTCCATATATCTTCTCAAGGCAATCAGCTGGGACTCCGGTCTAATCAGACAGTTTCCCCCTTTTATCTCTCCCTGATCTGTCCAAGCAGCCCTGGAGTCCGTCAGCCCCGTGATATCATACCTTGGCACAGCCCCCGCCTGTTTGCTTTTTGCCAGGATGAATCCTGTAAACACTCGCAAGAAATCACAGCGGGCCCCAGGGGAAGCACTTTTTTTCCTCCTCCCCTCCAGAGAAACAGTCCATCCTTCACAGCTCGCACGGGATGCCGGGGAGGGAGGAAATGGAGGCTGAAGGGAAAGCAGGAGGGAGGCCGGGAATGGAGGACCACGCCGCGGTTTTTCCTGGAATGATGGAGTGGTGAAGATGACCTCGATAACTATGGAAAATAAACAAACCCGGGGATGAAGGAGCCAGCTGGGTTCCCTGCCAGTCGCTTGATATTTTTTAGTCTTTTATTTTGCTCTGTTTGTTGATGCATTTGTTGAAAAGGCTTTTCCTTGATGTGTCAGAAGTATTGCAAAGCATGGGGCAGCCAACACCCAGCTGGGACCGACCCTAACCTGGCAGCCTTGGTCTGGTTACTTAAGCAAATGAGGCTTTTGGGATTAACAAGGCATGTATCTGTCTGGTTGTTTCCTTTCCCCTGCCCTCCAGATAACTTCTGAGCCCATTCCTTGTTTGCAAACTAACCTAAATAAGAGCACTGGTCTCGGAAAGATTAAATTTCTGAAAGTTTCTTGAAAATGCTCCAGTAGATGGATGGGCAGCCTTAGGGCATGTGGAGGCAGGGCCTGACTGCCACCTGAGCCCAGCCCAGCTTACCCCATCATGGCAAAAGCCACCCGATGAGCAAACTGGAGCCCTCCAAGGGCTTGCAGGATGCTCAAAGCCATGTGCGAGTAGGTAGCCCACAGTCATCTCATCCCAGTCACACTGATGCTGCTATGTGATGCCACACCATGCATTCCTATTAATGAACGGGGAACCGCAGCCTGATACCAGTGCAAATTTTGGTCCGTATGATCACACCAGGTGCCTGTAGAACCACTGGGAGTTTCCTCACCTCAAGTCTCCTGCCGCTGGAGAGACCCCAGGGTTACCTACGGGATGGTTGCTTTGGGCTGCCATCCCTCCCAAGCCTTGCACGCAACCATCTTGCAATGTAGAGAAGGAAAGGAAAAAAACCCCAAACCTCTAAGCACCATCAAGATTTTATTATAAACAAACCTCCGACAGCACTTTGGGAGCTGGGATGATTAACATTCCTTAATGAGGAAGGTGGAGGTGGAGCAGGAGCTGGGGAGGGGAGACGTAACACCCTCCTGTGGGTCCCACTTTCCCGCCTAATACCCCTGTTGCCATCTGGCAGATTTACTGGCCCCAGTAACGTCGCTCCCACTGATATAATGAGGAATTGCAGGCTGTGCTATATTTCCTCATGAATTTCACTTCCCTGCCAGAAAAGTTCAGGGCTGGGTCAGACTTTTATAATATATTTATGTATATAAAATATATATATATCTAGAAAAACATATATATTTTTCTTCTTTCCAGGTGATTTCCACCTTTCCCCATCTAAGGGCTCATTCATCCTCATCTTCCCTACTCATCAGTTTTTTTACTGTTTGCTCAGGTTGGGTTAAAGAAAATAATAGAGGGACCAAACCCCACACCCATCCCCTCCAGGGTGGGTATGCTCTGCGGTGCTGCTTTCTGTGGGTGCCGGGGGGGCTGTGTCGGATGTGCAGCCCCCCGCCCACACCACAGGACCACCGAGCCTGGCGGCAGCCTGCCCTCACCCCACTTCCAGCCAGGGAATGCTAATTCAATCAAGCTCAGCCCCGGCTTAACGGGCTAAAAAGGCCAGGCGCGTGGTTTGGACTTCAAACGGTCCTGTCCCTCCTCCCCCACTGCATGCACGGACTGCCTTCACAGGGTCACGATCAGAAAGGGACGCGCACCAGCATCCTAAATCACTGGCCTCCAAGCTTCTACTGTGCTGATTTATCTCATGTCTACATCCACCATTCCAGCTCAAGGCAGGATGCTGAGAAACATAAATGGGAGATTTAGAGGGGTACCCATCATCACGTACCTGTCTCTCCTCCCAGGGATGGGTCCACGTTAGTGCTGCAGAAGGGACAGCCAACAGCCTCTGTGCCGGGGGCTGGCAGTGACAGGGACCTCAGAGAAATGAAACTGCAGCAGAAAAACAAAAAGTCATTTGCTCTGCACCAGGTCTGGATTTGCTCCCCACCACCGCCACCCATGCTCAGAGCCTGCGTGCTTCTGGGAAGAGAAGGGGAGAAATAAATTTTTCTCTGTCCACTGGGATTATGGGATGGGAGCACAGGGAAAGGGAGGGCTTGAAGGACACAGCTGTCCCAGGCAGAAAACAAGCACTAAAACCCCTGGGCACAAAGTGACAAAACGCCTTCGAGCAGCTGTGTGTTGCACAACCTGAGCTGTGGCACTGGTGCTCCTTCATCTCTGGCTCAGATATGTGGCTTTGCTGTCCCATTTCACCCATCTCATAGGAGAAAGGCAAACACTAACAGGTGGAAAACACCTTTTCCCTCATCCCATGTCCAAACCATGTATTCCCCCTCCAGATTTGCTGCACCCACCTCAAATCTTCCTTCCTTTGCAAACACATTTCCCTTGAAGCTATAATTTTTTTTGGAGAAGAAAATATCCAGGCCAGGAGTTCAGAAAATAACCACATCCCATGGATTAAAATTCACCTGAACGGTGGACCTGCTTTCTCCAGATGAAACCAGGCTGCTAAGCCCAGCAGCAGGTGTCTGTGGATGGTCTCAGCTTTGTTGTTCACACCCCTCTTGCACAGAGTGTGGCCATGGCCAAGCTGTCCTGCTGTGGTAACAGATGACTAAGCCCCTTCTTTTAGGACAAGAAGCCCTGAAATGTGTTTCTAGGTGGATTTTGTAATGAATAAAGCCTCTTAGCACTGCCACTTATGAAAGACTCTCTCCTCTTGTTTAACTAGAAGTCTGGCAGGAGGCTGGTGGTGCAGGAATCACTCCTGCTGCCTAAAGGCTTTAGGATGCTAATTCTGGGCACAGCCTGTAGAGGAACATGCCACCCCTGCTGATTAAGGGTCTCCTGTGTCCTTTCTGTAGGTCATCCTATTTTATAATCAAAAATTGCTGTTCTGAAAGTAAGGCAGTCAAAAACCTGGGAGAAGGTGAAGCCCATGCCCACACAGGCAGGCACATGAGGCCAGGAGTCCAGGGTAGCTCCCAACCTACTCCAGGGTGCAGGGGGGTCCAGATGGCCCCATGGAGCTCTGTTTCATATGACACAGGGGCTCATGGAAAATTGTAATATTCATGGGTTTCCTCTCCCCCTGCTCAGAATTAACCATACCTGCCTGCTGGAGGGAGGCACAATTTACCCACAGGATTTTCCCATGGGAAAGCAGGTTGTTGGACACAAACAGGCTTTTGAACCCAAATTTCAGCAATCTTCCTCTTTTAGCTCTCAAGAAAAAGCAAGGCTGGCATCATTGCCACATGGCAGTGGCTTCATAAGGCACTGATTTCCCATGACTGGTGTTAGAGGAACCCTTACTGGCTGGTATTTTCCAGCCCTGCCTGCTAACTCTTTCCTATTGGTACTACACAAGAGGTGATTTTGAAATTAATCTTTGTAGTGTTTCCTGTGCCAGGCAGATGACTCACTTTCCCTACCTGCAGCTGGGAGACCTGGTGGATTCAGTCTGGGGGGACTCCCTCAGCCAGGAGGAACGGCCACCGCCAGCATCCCTGTTCCTCAGCTGAGACAATGTGGCCAGGCCATGTCTGTATTCTGCTCCTTGAGATACCCCAAGCAGCCCTACTCCGCCTACCAGTCCAAACTGGGAGGAGGACCTCCACCCCATCACAAGTTCAACCTTGAATGCATGACCAAGGCACATCGGACTGGAAATTTTCAGCATCCCAAGGAGAAGCAGCATGTCTCCAGTCCTGAGCTTTGGTACCACTGGAAAAACCTTGGGAGGTGATGAAGGACACCTCTCACAGCTCTCGCAATACGGGGGAAAGGCAGGAAAGCTGAGGAACAGGACAGGGACATGCCCTCTCAGTGGCAGGAGAGGCAGAGACTTGCGTTTCTGGCTGATCCCGTGCCATAGCCTGTGCTGTCCCATATTTTTGTGAACACGTTCTTGACCGCGGAAACCTGGATCACACCCTTTAGGAGGGGAAGGAAAGGACATGCTGTACTCAAGGCGCTCCAGCTTCTTCATGAGAGGGGTTGTCAGACTCTTTTAAAGACGCCCTTGTTAAATACAAGCCTGTTGCCCCGACAGAGCTGCCAGAGCCTTTGCCTCTCCAATCACCATCCCCAAACAAGTTGCATGCCTCCTCACCAGAGGCTGGCTCTAAGCTGCCTTTTTCCCACAACTTCAGAGTTTTACGGTCAGCGTTCCTTATTTTCCATGTCATTAATCTCTGCAGGCCCCGGCTCCAAGCAGGCTGGAAGCCAAATCCTGCCAGACAGGTTCCAAGTGAAATCCAAGTTGTCTGGAAAAGAAGAAATTTCAACTAAAAATTTGAAAAGCACGTGAACCATATGCTGGCTCTCACCAACCACCCATCAGGGCAAGTGCGAGGCTGCTCAAGCCAACACATGGTTTCGGTGGCAGTCAACATGCCTTTTCCCATTCCACTTGACTTTTTCAGCAACCAGCCAAAATATGAAGTGTTCATTCGGGCTAACATCTTTTATTTTGCCTAAGGAAAATAAAAAAAAAAAAAAACCACCCAAACCAGGGAGATTATTTTTAAGTTTCTCAAGAAAGATTTTTTTGCTTTGAGAGCTGCCCTTGAGCACTGTCAGCCAATGCATTTTCACAGCATTTTTGCAGTGATTTTTAATTTCCTCTGGCATTTGTTTGAGCTACTCTGCCGCGAAACTCCAATTCCCCGAGGTCCCAAAGCTAAGGATGAGACAGGCAAAACCCCTTTCAGACAGGGCAATGGAATGGTAGAAACCCGTCCTGCGGTGGGACAAGGGAGAAGGGGATGAGCAAAAACTCTCTCACCTGGACATCTCCAGAGATGTCCTACTGCCTTCAACACCAGCCCTTGCAAGTCCAAGTGACTCACAGTTTTCCCTTTTTTTTTTTTTTAATTACTCTAAATCTGAGATTTTAGGCAGGAGGTCTGCCTGTTATTAGGAGGTCATTTGCTCTCAGGGACATCTTTCCAGCATCTCCACGCTGATGGGATGGCCCTCAGGGTTTTGGCATGGGCTTTGCTCAACTTCTCCCCAGACTGCTTAGCACATGCCAATGCTGCTTCGACCGCCTGGCTGGCAGTGCTGGCTCCCCTTTGGCGAGGGCTGTGCAAACTACCTGCCGGCTGCCCTGCCAATGAACTCAGGAAACAAGCTACATCAGACTCCAGGACAAAAATCAAGCCGCTGTGTTTTTCGATTAAGGGGAGGTTGGGAGCTGTGAAGTTGCGTGTTTGTGTGTTATTTTCCTCCCTCCAGAAGCAAATGCCAGCACAGTTTAACTAGAGGAGCTGTATGGCACCGCACCAGGAATAAATTGCTAAACAGACCAGCAGCACCATCACATTGAGCCGGGATCCTTAGGAACAAGGGCTCTGACAGCCCGTGGCGTGATCCATCGCGCCTCCGCGCCAGCTCTCTCAGAGCAAATCCAAGATGCGCTTTGGAGAAGCCCTAATGAAATCTGCAGATACTTTACTGCTCTGGTTCCACCCCCCTCCAAGCCTCTTCAAAACAGAGCTTGGAAGCAGCCTGTGATACTTAAGTCCTTAAATCCTGCCTTTCTCGACTCACAAAGGGAACCAAAAGAAATTGTTTTGAAATAACAGTGCAAATCAAATTACCCGTCGCAGATAAGGGGGAGAGAGGTCAAATATGAAAAGGCTTTAGATGAAAGAAGAATTAGCCTGCAACCCGTGAGGAATAACTCAATTCAAGACTCATTTTCAGCACCCCCAGAATCTGGCGCAACAGAGGTCCCTAATGAAGCCCAACAGATAAACCTGGCCAAGACAATTTGTTATACTGCCTAACACAGAGCCATTTCACCAACCACATGCTAAGCATCAACCATCCCCTAAAATGGGAAAAGTATATCAACATATTAGAAGCCATCATCAATCAGCCCAGAGGAAACCAAGCAGCCCTGATCAGGTTCCAGCCCGAGCTATGGGAAGCCACTCTGTGGTTTAAGTTTGCAGATATTCGGCAGCCTCGTGTGCACCTCCTCCTCCTCCTCCTCCCAAGCTGCATCCCTTGGAGGTGGGGTTGGGGACCCGGCTGCCCCAGCCTGCAGACATCCCCAAGGAACCCAGGCCAAAAAGAGCCGGGGGAAGCTTTGCTGATCCTCTCCTCTTGGCTGCACCAGCGTTCGCCCGGCGCTCCTCAGACTTGGCAGGGTTATTGATGGGCTTGGGACACGCCTGGGGCTCCCAGCAGAGCTTTTCCACCGTCTCCGCTTCAACTTTCCTCCCTTTCACAGAAAAAGTTCTCTCCACCTTTCGCAAAGACATATTTTATCCCCTTTGGTTGCAATCTTCCTTCTCCTGGAATGCAGCAGAAAACAGTTTGAGACCAGATCCGACGCAGCCCTACCAAGGCTGGGCTTGGTTTGGGGGCCAGGCGGGGACCCTCATCAGCGCTGAGACCCACCTCCTGGATAAAGAGACTCCAGAAATTCCTGTCGCTCACCACTGAATGAACCCAGCCTGCTAAAAGGCGGTTGCTAAGCTTGCGCTCGCTGTATTATTCACAGGGATTGGGGAGGATTTCAGAAATTGCTCTATGCAGTGGGGAAGGGGGGAGGTTTTTTTATTTTTTCTCCTTCAAACTAAAACATGTAATTGAAGAGTAAAATTTTGAAAGCTTTCTCAAGGATTCTGGGTATTTAATCACCTTTAAAGCACAGGAATTGCTCCCCATTCCCTTCCTCATTTAATGGAAAACAGGTCTCTCGTTCCTGCAGGCCCTCTGAAACTGTTGACCATTTGATAATTGTGCTTTGATAGACCACAAACACAAATGCATGATGCTGTCCATACCCACATCCTCCCAAATACAGTAAAAAACTTTTTTTCCCCCCCTCCTGGGTCAGGGAAATGAATTAATGAAAAAGTAGATGAAACCAGCTCAAAAGGCCCATAATAAAGCAAATAAAGGGTATGTGTCTGTGGCTGGTGCACACCAACTCTCTGCCTGTGCGATCAGACCTGTATGGGAAGAAATGTTTTCCCCACCGCTGCTGTGCATGCAATGCGGGACTGAGCTTTTAGGGTGGTTTTGTTTAAACCCCTATACACTCCCTTCAGAGGAGCAGCAGCTTGGCCAGGTAGAGAGGTCCTGCAGTAGGGGAGCAATGCATGCCACCACTTTTTCTCAGCACCTGGCCCGTTACATCTTGTTATTGCTACTGAAGCATTTAATGTGCTTTAAATGTGGCGAGGGGAGGGAGGTTTGCTTTTACCTCACGGACATCCAGAAGACGCCTGGCTTATTGTCGCAGTCACCCCAGGCCTGAATAGCAGGGGTGTTTCTTGCATGGAGACTTGTCCTCAAGCTGAAAGGTGCGAAGCAGAAGCAGTGCCTTAGCCAGGAGGGCAGCTCTGAGCCGCTACTGTCAGCCAAGACCAGGGCCTTGCTGCCAGCGCTGCGGGCAGCTCTGCTTCTCCCTGAGCTCAGCCTTCCGGCCCTGCTTCAGCTCCAGCCCCATCTGTTTTCCTTCCAGAGATAAAATCCGTTCCAAGCTGGAAGCATGCACTGTGCTGCCCACTCCTCCAGGAGCTGGAGCGGCGGGTGGCTGCAGCTGTTGCCCCATCGCATTGGGCTGGGGATGCGCAGGACGCTTGGGGACTGGCTCCCCACGCAGGTAGCCATGATGGAGAGCAGACCCCCACCATTCTTCCTGCCCTGAACAAAACCCTACCGCTCTCCCAGACAGGTTCATAGTCCCTTTCTGAGCTCAGAGAGCAAAGCACAAGACAGCAGCATGCTGCTGCCTGGTGTTAGGAGACCCCCAGGGCTGATACATGCCTGCCACGCGGCAGCCCCCCTCCTGGACTGCTGCTGCTGTTGCTCCTGCGCAGCCCTCAAGCTGGTCCCAGGTCTGCAGCTGTGAAGGGTTTGAGGATCTCCTGGCCAAGCACCAGTCACTTCTGCGCTAGCCCCAGGTTTTCTGGGCGCTCTCAAGTTTGGGTAGCATAAGAGGATGGACACAGAGTTCAAGAAACAAACCCTGTGAAATCACCTCCCAGGTGGCTTCCCAGATTTCCACATCCTTATAATCACACAGAAATCCCATGGTCCAACCCGATAAGCCCCTTGGTAAACACAGAGACTATCCCTTTTTCTCACAGCCTGTAATTAGTTCTAGATTTGCTTCTTCCCTGCTGATGTCTTTCATTAGCACAGTCTGTAAGACACTTTATTTGCACAGTCATGAAATATGAATATATTCTCAATCCTCGGCAGAAGCTGTTTTTGGTAAGTTATGTTGTTGTAAAAAAGGCAGACTGTGACTTCCCGAAAACCCTACAGTTGGTTTTTTTACCCCTTTCACAATTATTAAAATATATCTTCTGTTATCCTGTGAACAGCATTACACAGCCCTGCTGAGGAGCCCTGGTTTTCATGCACCTCCAGGAATTTGTTTTCCGTTGCTGTTCCCCAAGCAGCCCCTGCAGGAGTGCCTTTCCATTCAGGGACGGCTTGCCATTGCTTTCCTCGGCTTTTCCTTCCTCCTCCTTCTGCTTCACAATGCTCTTTAGCCAAGCCTTTGCAGCTTGACCCCCCTGGCCCTTTTGCTTATTAAACTCTCTTTGTCTTGACCAAGTTTTCTCACTGGGTTTTCTCACTTTTGCCCTTCCACTTCTCTCCCATCCCGCTGCTGGGGAGCAAGCGAGCAGCTGGGTAGGGGCTTAGCTGCCAGCCAAGGTCAACCCATCACAACATGATTTAACATCTCTAGGCCCCTGAAGAGGGGACTGGCTGTACTGCCTGCAGGTTGGGGAGCCTAACCTGCCCTCACCAGGCACATCTAGGGCTCACATTAGGTTGTTCACACCTTCATTAAGACCTGCAGACGTCAGTACATCCCAGTGTATACTGCTCGTAGCAGATGCCATCAGCCTTTCGGGTTCCCCTGGAAAATGCCCAGTGTTATTGACTATCTGTTGCCCGTCACTGGACAACTTGACTGAGTCTTGTTTGCAGGCATGCTCTGCAAGGCATTTCTTTTCACTTTGAATCTATCTCTGTTCTCCTAGCATCAGGCATCTTCAAACATTCATTTTTACAGCCAAACCCCACAGCAGACTTTGAGGGTAATTGCTGTCTCATTCATAGACAAAATAGCTCCGTCCCATTGCTCTGTGTCCACACCACATACTCATCTGGCCAGCACCAGGCGTTCCAGAGTCTCTGAACTGACTTTCTGCACTGTCTGCATTTGCTCCACCGAGGAGAAAACGCTTACTGGCATTTAAAATCCTCTGTCTCTTGGTAGAGTTACTGTGGGGTCTCTGGGTATTCTCCTTCAGTGCTTTCTCTCGTGTTCCTACTGCTCATCTACAGCCCTTTGATTCAGCTTTTAGTATCTCAGGTAAACTCACCAGTTTGAGAACACACTAACCAATACCAATCAATATCTCAATTATTTTCTTGTTTTAAGTTGCTTTCACACATGATGTTTCTTTGGAGTTGGATTTGCTGTTGACAGATCTCGCATGGGTCACTGCTGTCTGCATGCAGGACAAAAGAGCATCAGCTTCAACCCGTGCTGGCTGGTCCTGCTTGGGTTTGCTTGGGTTTTTTTAAATCTATTACTGTTTTCCTCCCACTATTTACCTCGGTGGCCTGAAGAGCATCCCCCTGCAAAAATACCACCTATCTGGGGACAAGACTCTTGAAAACAGCAACTAATTTACTTTAATTATACCTCAAATACTTTAATTATACCAACATAGGATGTGAGATTGTTGCTTTTCCTTAATGTTGAGGAAATCACATCAGTCGCACCTACAGGAGCAGATTTCTGCTGCCTTGGCCAGGCTTTAGCCTTTCCTGCCATACTCAGGCAGAAAGCGCTTAAATTCCCAGGCATGACCGTGCTATTGCACCTTTTCATCAGGTATCACAACATTTTGCTCCAGGGTAAACAGTGTGAAACACCTTGCGGCCTCTCCCCGCCAGGAACCTGAGCTCAGCTCCCAGTCCCCTTGCAATGTCCCGGAGCACCTGGTCCAGTCCCCTTGCTGGGAGGGCACCAATGTCCCTGAGCACCTGCCTTTTAGCACACACACTGTTTTTTCCAGGAGCTTTATCACCAAATCTATGTTTTCCCTAAAGCCGTTACTACTTAATGTCAAGTGCATTTCAATTCCCACTTACGAGTTTGCTAATAATTCTTCCTTGCTTAGCAACAGTTGGTTTTGCAGCGGAAAGCTGAGCTTTACCTGGAAAAGAGCACCCAGGATTCTTGGAAAAGAACCACAAGAGAGAAAACGGCTTTTGGAGCCAGTCCCATTGCACAGCCCCAGGGGAGCCCCGCAGCTCACCTGACAGAACGTCTGCCTGGAGCTGGGGAGCCCAGGGAGGGCAGCAGCAGCCTTGTGCTTACAGCTACCTGCCTTCCCCCAAGCAGCAAAACCACTCTTGCCTCCCCTGGGGAAAAGCAAACGGCTCTCCAGGACAGCTTTGCATATCACGCTGGCATTTTTGCAGCTAAGATCCAAGCAGGGGGAACAAATGAGTTCCCAACTCCCTCAGTGATCTTCAGAGCAGCCCGTAAGATCAACCATGCACCAGCCTTAGGAGAAAGTTTCCACTCAGCACAGATCCAAATCCTGTCATAAAAGCAGGATGTTTTGCTGGCACAGCCTGAACTCTTGCCCCCTGTGCACTCAGGCTATATATTTAATACCGGACCCTACTCTTTCCCCTGCAACACTCCATTGCTACATTTAAAGCACAAAGACTTGACTTGTTGCCCAGAGTGAGAAACAGCCTCTTTCTCCTTTAAAAAATTGTAAAAAAAAAAAAAAAAAAAAAAAAAGAAAAACCCATCTAACCTTGGAAGAGACTTGGGAAGGGTGCAGAGCAGCACCCACCCCGGTGCCTGGCTGGGCATCCTCCCCTCACACCCAGCCATGGGCACCCATCTGAGGAGCTAGGAGGGAACAACCTCAAGGGGGTTGGGGCATGTTCATTGCTGCACAATGTTATTTTCTTTAGATTTCTGGCTATGAAAATTTCCGTGGCTAAAGCAGCAGTTATTGAAATATATTGTTTCATGCTGAGACCCCAGCACGGGTGTCATGCCGTTGAGTTTAACCCTCCCCACTGTGTTGCATCAGGTCTACAGCCATGTGTTCACGGTGATCAGCGAGCCCAGAGCATTTCAGGTGAGATTAAGGCAGCTCTAGATTGCAGATACATTTGCAGGCCTGACACGTCAACACTCACGGACCAGGTCCTGCTCCCCAGCAAGCTGCATGCCTGGGGCCGAACCAACAGATTTTAACTGGTGGATTTGGAGAAGGAAAAAGTATTGTTGCAGACGCGGATAATCAGATACTGTGGGTCCTGGGAACGCCAAAGGAAGCTCTGTCACAGGCTGCCCTCCAAAACATCCAGCCCAGCACTTTTAAACAGCCTCCCTCCATCATCCTAATTTGTACAGTCTCAAAACCACCACTCAGCAATGAATATTTATCAGAGCCCAAAGTGCACATTTGGCTTCGCAGAGCGAGACCTGGGGCTTCTTAAAGGATTAGCAGCCTCTGATAAATGCACTGCACAGAAAATATATGAAGTACCCCCCCACTCCCCCCCGAAACAAGCCCTCTTCCTTGAGGCTGTAAGAGCTGGGCTGGATCGCCTGGTGGTGGGATTTCACACCTGCGGATGAACTCCCCCAGCTCCTGGAAGACCCTTCCCAACCTTCCGCCCAGAACAGCCCTCGCACCTCTTCCCAAAGGAGCTCCATCCACCCTCCCAGCCGCGCTGGCACGCGTTACAGCCAGCTGCCACCCCCATGTCTCTTGCGGTCCCAAAGCGAGCCCCATTCCAGGCCGTCACCCTGCCTATAAATACAGACCCTGCCTGCTCAGACCTTCCCAGGCTACAGCTGGAGCAACAGGCAATGCTCACTGTCCCATGGGGTGGTGCCACTGTCGCTGCCATGGGCAGGGATGAAGGCTCATGCATTGCCCTCACATGTGAGCGGGACATTGCACCTTCCACAAGGTGCCCCGCAGAGACCGTAAACAACCTGCTATTTCTACCTTCAGACCACACAGTCCAGCAGACTCCCCAGCTCTCACACTGCCCTGCTGAGCAGACGGGCTAACGCAGTGTCCATGGAGATGATCCCTGAGCATGGAAGGCTCACTTGACATGAGCAAGAAGTGAGCATCCAGGTTGGTAGAAGGAAAGGTGATTTTCTCCTTGGCTAACTGCTTAGGTTTGCTAATGGCGTAACAGACTCTGAAGCCATGAGTAGGTCCCTGGACTATTTTTGACTCCTCTTCCCTGCTTCATAAACTACTCACAGGCTGGGACACTAAGCCAAAGGCTGCTCTCCAGGGCAGATGGCATCAGGCTTGTTCCCTTTCATGCTAGGGTTGCTCTGCAGCAGTTCCCATACGACGGGTGACTCCACTTGGCAGAGGTACATGAGCCTTAGCTTAAACGGGAGCCCCAAGGACTTGTCCTCTCCATCCAGGAAGGAGACAGTGAAAGGATATCAGAACTGAAGCGTTGCTGGTTGCCTTGTAATCAGAGGACACTTCCAGTTGACCTTCATGGAGAAGCTTGATTTTAGATGGTTCAGTGGGCTCCAGGGATGATACAGAGGCTAAACAGAGGGAAACCACGTCTGAATGAGACCATGGAAGAGAAAGGGTGAGTCTGCTTAACCCATCTGAACTTGAGGGCAACACTGAGAACCTCTCCTGAGCCACAGACAATGTGGGCAAGTATGGAGGATCTGCTCCAATGGGGCACAGACGCAATCCATGGTTTTGTGGGAACGCCTCCCACCCAGCCCGTACAACTGGGAACCGGACAATCAGGCACGGAAATGGGACTTACCCTGGAGGTGAAGGATGTCTGCTGGAGGGGAGACATACCGCAGCCCTGCAGATACAGGCATCATATGAAATGGCAACAAGGATCTCAGGGACTCACGTCTTGCTCCCTACTGAACCGGCCTGAGAGCAGGCAGGTCTAGAGCCAGCTGTCTTCAAAGTGCTCGGGCTACAGCGAAGTAAAGCACCAACAACTCCATGAGGCAGAACAGAGCCAGACATACAATGTCATCTTTTCCCCTCCATTGATATTCCTGGTTTTCACTTGGTGCTGGCTTTTGGGGGAAATTCAGCCACTCTCATGAACTTCTCACCAGAAATCCAGTTTCAGTGGGAGATCATCTTTTTTTACTCTACAATCCCTACGTGCAGGCACTTATCAACACACAACTTGGAGCAGGAGGGAAAGAGGGCAGAAGCTCTAACAATTCTCCTACAACGGACATCCTGACATACGCATGGGTATCTTCTGACCAAAAAGCCGCTTTGGCACCAAGACCCCCTTCCACGACACCAAGAAGCTGTTTCGTTTAAAGCAGATGAAATATGACATCACACCAAAGGCACCAGATGAAAAGAAGATCAGCAACAGAAACCAAGGTGGTACTATAATTAAGTTTTTCTTTTTATTTACACCACAAGAATAACAAGTTGTCATAATGTGGTACAAAATACTGGACTCCTAATAAAGTTGAAATTGAAGTCGGTACTGTCAGAGAAAGACACCATTGGCCAGTAAAAAAAAAAAAAAAAGATAAAAGAAGAGGAAAAAAAACCAGAACAAAAAACCCCAAAGAAAAACAAGAATGAGAAAAATATTCCAACTCCACCAAGTAAAAGAAAGGACCATCAGAAAATTTAGCACAAAGAATGCTACCATCACTTAAAGTAGGGTCCATACAATAAGAGTGAAATTGTGTCTAAATTACAGCGTAAACCGGTAGCTGCTACCAATGGTGACGTCATACTGAGCATGTATAGGTATAAAGTAGAATATAATATAGTTACAACTTTTTGATACTACATATCTGTAATAAGCTCTTGGGTGAATAATGTTTCAACCCCTCCCCCCCACTTTTATATATATATTATATATATAAGTTTGTCATCCTCATAAATTGGAAAATAGCGCCTCCACTATGGAGCACAGAAAAGTGTTAATTTATTTTCTTTCAATAGGATACTTTTTCATCAATATCAAAGACAAAGTGAAGATGAGCTGAGAACGAGCTCAACTTCATGACAATGAAGAAACATGTTTTCCTTTTGATGTAAAGTCTCGTTTTAAACCACAGTGTTGCACAGTACACGACTGTTTAAAGTGAAACCTAGCAATAATACATCATGTAAAAGTAATTTTAAAAAAGTTAACGCAGCTGTGCTGAAGAGTTAACTCTTTAAAGTCCTCGTCATTCATCTCCTTAGAATTAATGAGTATATGTGTTGACAAAGGGTTGCATCCAACCTCCCCACCCAGCCAAGAAATCAAAATAAAATACCAACCCAAATTAAAAGGAAAAAAAAATGACGACACAGGCAGTTTACTTCGTGTGTTCTGCGTAGTTTCCCTAAAAACACTGTTTCCACATAAATACAATAAACTCTATTATTGGTAAGTCACAAGTGCTAGATAAACGTCTTTTTTTTTTCTTCTTAAAATGAGAAATGTTTAAGTAGTCCTTTTTATTTACTTTTTTTAACAATAAAAAGCACAATTTCTTATTAAGTTCAGTAAGACACAAAAAATGTTCCCACTCTCCTTCGTGTGTAGCTGTGTGGGTGCGTGTGTGGGTGCGTGCATGTGTGTGTGTGACAACAACGTCCCAACCTTTAGTCTCCGCAAATGCCACGAAAAAAAATAAAAAGAAACAAAAAAACCAAAAAAGCCCCCAAAAAACCCCAACAAACCAAAAAAACCAACCCAAAAAACCCAAAACCACATTTTTTTTTTGTTTCGTTGTCAAAGCTGCCAAGTTTGGCGTGCAAAATCTGTATACAATATAAAGACATGCCAACCTTACAGACCATGCAACCTCAAGGTGTAGGAAACTTAAAAAAATATATTCATATATATTTATATATATATTTATATATATCAATGCCCATAAAAGACGTGGGCCCAAAAAGTTTACAAAAGGAAGAATGGAATGAATACATGACTGCGACTAATAAAAAAAAGGAATGTTTTGTATTGAAAGTAAAAAAAAAAAACAAAAAAACAAAAAAAACCCCAAAAACAAAACAAACCCCAAACAAAAAAACAACAAAACAACAAAAAACCCCAATGATTATTTGTGTACTGCAAACTGGGCCTCGCTTCTCTGTAAAGAGGATTTAAAGATGCTGCTTTCTTTCCAAGGAGGTACGAAGGACGCCCTGGGCAGCACCACGCTGGGATGCAGGAGCATCCTGGGCTCCTGCCCCGCTGGCGTAGCCGCCCTACGGCAAAGTCATCTGAAATGAAGAAGCTAATGGCTCAAAAGGTGAAAAAGCCTCGGCAAGCCTCAAAATGAGGGCTCTCCCCCCGCCACACTCTCCGCGCCTGCACCGGCCCCAAAGAGCATCCCGACCTTGCCCGGGGAGTGGGTGCCGCTGCAAAACGAATCCACATCGCCAGGAGTTTGGAGAAGACGAGCTCCGGCGTCTCAGGAAAAATCTTTCCGTCCCTGGCAAAATGCAGAGGGAAATGATGGAAAGAAATGAAGGCGGCATCCTGACAAGCTCCTGATTTTTAAAAAGAAACCAGCTCAGCATGGCCAGCCGGCAGCTCTCAGGAACACAAAAATGAAATAAAAAGCTTTACCACGACTGAGAGGAGAAATACAAAAGCCTGCCAGGGAAGAGCTGACAACAGAAATGATTGTGTAAACGTGGTTACTGCCCACAGCGTGTACACGGCGAAAGGAAAATTTAAAGTCAGTCACCAGATTCGGCAGCCAGATTAATTTTAGATCACAGCAGCAATGTGGTCGGTTGGAAAGAAACAAACCACATCATCTCCAGGTACGTTGTGTTTTCACATGGGAAGATTATTTTCAGGATATGCTGAGGATGGTCCTATGCGACCGAAGCCATTCGTAATTTTAACAGGTACTTGGGTTTGCAAAACTCAAATACAGTAGTGTCTGGTTTTTAAATTGCATTATAAACCAAGGAATATAACAAAAGCCTCTTGCATTTGCTCACACGTACGATTACGCTTCAAATTCCTCCTGTGAGTGAGTCCTGAATGGAATGAAAATGGCCACTTCGAGAACTGGAAAAAAATAAGTTACTGGAAGCGACCCCATCAGTCGTCATCGTAACAGAATAAAATAATAATAATAAAAAAAAGCTACCCTTGGTTGTTCAGACGAGGGGTGTGTGCTATCCTACACTGCTGTAAGAAGGCACGCGCGTCGATCCGGTCTCCTCTAAGCTGCTCAAACTTCTCGTGGCAGGGCTTTGCTGCTTCTCCCACCCGCCGTCTGCAGGAGGCGACAGCCGAGGCTGAAGGTCCGGCTGGCGCGGGGCAACAACCTCCTCTGGGAGAAAAACTACTTTTGGGAAAAGTTCTCCAACCCTACCAGCGACAGGAAGAAGAGGAGAGAAAGAGAGAGAGAGAGAAAGAGGACGTGGGGAGGTGTGCGTGCGTGTCTGCGTGTCCGTCTGTCCGGCGGAGACAAAAATGCCAGCTGTCCAACGAGTGTCCGACAAACCTTCCCAACGGTGGGCGGCTGCTGCAGCCGCCTGCAGTGCTCGCTATGATCCACGCGGAGGACAAAGACATCGCCCATTGGAATACTACTATGTTGAAGGTAAGAAAACTCCTTATTTTCTTTACATAGCTACTACAACAGAACTGAGGAAATATACAGTCGGCGGTATCATTATACAAAAGAGCCCATCACGTTCCCTCCTCCTCAATAAAACGCACCCTTTCCAAAAAATAAACTCTGACAATCTGCCACAGTTCCTTACGCCTGCAGAAAGCTGCTCACTGTACAAAAGACTTAAGGGAAAAAAAAAAAGAAAAATAATGTACAAGCAAGAAAAGTGGGAGGAAAAAAGGTTCAGATGCTATTGCCATTCAGAAATGAAACCTGCCAAATAGAAAATAAATGTCAGAGTCACACAAACAAGGCTTCTTTAGGGTTTTGTGAAATATCGATATAAAAATTAACAGCAAATTCATAGTCTTTGCTATAAAAAACTCTTTTTTTTTTTTTTGTTAGAAAAGGATCACAACTAAAAACCTTAAATTAAAATACAAATGTTTAGGGTAGTTGCCCAGTGGCTAACGTGTTGGCTTTCTGAAAAACTTTCCAACCTGTCGTCTGAAAGTCCTCGAGTTTCAACCTGGATCCTTTTCCAAAAGCACCTTTTACATTTCAATTCACAAATCTGTCCCTAGGGAGCTTCCAATGGCTACTGTAATAGTATGCATTTATTACATATATTTTTCTATAAATGCATCATAAATAGTTTTATCAATAATTCATAGGAATCCGGTTTCTAAGCTTGGAATACATTTGGAATATACATTATACACATATATATATTTATACCTAACAATTTAAGCAATATCTCATGCTAGTTGCTTTTAATAAAAAGCATTCCAGTCTTAAACCTGCATTTGTGTCTAATACATGCTTCAACAACCAAATTGATAAGTTCAATTACTAGATAATGTAGAAGAGAGAAAACATTTGAAAATTTGTTTTTAAAAATGGTTGAATTTCAAAGACCCAACAGTATTTGCCACTTTCTTGGCAACTACCTTAATTTTTTTTTCTTTTTTTTTTTTTTTTTTTTTTTTGAAACAGCAATGAAAGAAA
Source organism: Morus bassanus (assembly GCA_031468815.1). Lineage (NCBI taxonomy): Eukaryota > Metazoa > Chordata > Aves > Suliformes > Sulidae > Morus > Morus bassanus. Next base: position 43,094,868 of record CM062574.1, read on the forward strand.
ACAAAACAAATCCAAACTTGTAGACAGTTTTTGGAGACGCTCTGTTCAGCTGATGCCTGCTTCCCACCATCATGCCAGCACAAGCCAAAAAGTCTTCTTTCCTGATGGCAGTTTTTGGCTTTCCCAACCAGAGGAAAAATATTCATGAACTGCTGTGTTCTTTGTGTTTTTTTTTTGTTTGTTTTTGTTGTTTTTTTTTTTTTTTTTGTGTGTTTTTTTTTGTGTGTGTGTGGTTTTTTTTTTTTTTTTTTTTACTTAAGGCATTGTTCCTCAAACTTCAGAAAATCCAGCTGCACCAAATCCATCAATTAAAAAAAAAGGCACAAACTCATCTTCAGATGGCTTTGGAGACAATAAAGCCGACTCCATCTGGGCTACCATTTCCCCCCTTCTCTTTCCCTTTCCTTTAGATGTAAGACAAGTCCCTCTTTCCCTGTCCCTCCCCATTAAAAATACACCTTCTCCCATTGTTCTGGTTTCGACAAGAATGTTGACTCACAGGCAGGCAAGAGCCATTTAAAAAAATCCAAGAAATGAAACTACAAGATGGGTCGAGTGGTTCAAGCGGAGATTGCTGAATTGTGGGTAATCAAATTGTAAGCACCAGTTTTACGTTAAGGTTTGTTTTATTTTCGTACGTGTTGTTGAATCTTTGACTTTTTTTTCTTTTTTTTTCGGCAACTCTGCCAAAGACTTCACGGGCATCGTTCCCCTTTCTGCTCGCAACGAGGACCAGGGGAAGAGTGCCCAACATGTCAGTCCTTTACTGCTCTTCACCGGCATTTTTCGGCAAATATATACTGTAGACGCATATAGATATGGAGAGATTTTTTTCCATTGCTTTGTTTTACACCTGGTTGTCCTTCCGTATTCTGGAAAAAACCATGACAGGACGCAGGAGTAACAAGAGAAAGCTTCTTGGCAGAGCTTCAAGACGAAGACGAACAGACAGGAGAACTCCAGCTCGAAGGTGAATGCTACAGGGGAGGTTCCTCTTCCATGGGTTCATCATCGGGTCTGAGCGATTTCACAGCCAGGGAACATGGGAAATGGGGGAAGAGAGGAAAGATGGTTGAGCACAACAGAGTTGGACAATTTGTGGTGCTAAGTCTCACGCCTTAAGTTCCCATCACTTTCCCACCCGGGCAGTTGTGCTCACTTGGCTCACATGGAATTAAAACTTGCCACCGCAAAGGTTTTTTAGACAATCTGTTTTCACTTATGCAACGTCACCATTTTTTGCAGCAAAACCAATTTCCTCTCATGGTCCAAAAGCACATTCAGCTCTGGTTGGAGCAGAGGGGTCAGGCACAGTGTGCACTGTACTAAGGTCACACACGGGGTTCATGGCACTGCTGTTCTCCTGCAGCTCAGGAGGTCATTAGAGAACCCACAGAGGGCAGGAGATGCAGGGAATGTGTGTGCAATGGTTAGAAGGAGAGGATTAACCCAGAAGGCTGCCCACCACAGCTCCTCCTGCCCAGGCAGACTCTGAGATGTGATGATAAATGGAAAGGAAAGCAACTCACCTCTTCTCAGCTGGCTTCACGCCCACTGACAGAGATGCCATGGCTGTTACCGTCTCTGCCTCCTCGTTCTCACACTTCTGTGCCTCAACCAGGGAGTACCCCACTGTGGAGGCGTAACGCTGGAGTGAATGCCAATACTTGCCTGGGGAGAGATGAAGCAGTTAGGGCACCTGCACCATAACGGGTTCAGCACTGCGTTCCCGCTTTCCCAGGCTCCACAGATGGCCGAGACCTGCCTGGGGAAGACGCATCACGCCTACGCAGCATGCAACCTTGGTCCACACTCCCTCTCACTTCAGGGACCATCTCGAGGTCCCAGGGCTGCAGAGAAAGCTGCAGGTGGAAGCGGGTTCCTGGGAACGTGTGTCAAGGGAGCCCCGGCTTGCGAGATGAGACCAGAGAGACCCCTGCGAGCTATTTGCTGTGCTACAGTAATAGATAGAGCTGCAATGCCACTGCATCTTGAAGAGCTAGATTTTAAGTCCAAAAGGTATTGAGACTAGTAAACATGCACCTGCGCATCCTTTAAGGACACCTATGACATCACTGGGGTTCACTGTCTGGCAATGAAAGACACTCTTCTCCTTTGGCTAGGGAAGAAAGGTGGGAGGCAGAAACTGGGTTTTTAAAAGGATAAATGCACAAGGGGTGCTGGAGGTGAGGATCCAAGCTGCACAGAGGTGTACAGCGTCCCTCTGCCTTGACAAAAGGGGGCACTTAGGTGCTCAAAAAATAATGGCATTTCCTTTTTCATTTCAAAACTCTCAGAAACTTTTAGACCTAAGGAAAAATACATGAGAGGTGAGGATGCAGTCCAGATTTGGACTGGACATCCGCATTCAGTTGCTAACTGCCCTGTTCTTTTTGTGGCCAAATTGCCTAAGACTAAAGAAGTCTAAGTTGTATTTATTTTGTATGTCAGCAGTTTGCCACGCTTTCTCAGTGGGAAGAGCACAGAGAAAGCTTCAGAAGGAGAGAACAAAAGATGCTCTCTTGGCCCCCAGGCAGGACACACCAAATTTGCTGGTACCCAAGAAGCCACAGCAAAAAGCCTGAAGGGAAGAACCTGTATAGTGAGGCCAGCAGATGGGGAGGAGGGACTTGTTTTCAAACATCTTTGTTTCTCCTGTGTTGGGCAGCATATCTGAGGGTCTTACTCAAAGCCCTTTTTAATTTGCTGTGCTCATTTTAAGGGAAAAAAAGAAAAAAATCACTGGCTGGCTCATGGTGCTGCTGAGGTGTCACATCAGTGCTGAGCACTCACTCTGCAGAGCAGCTTCTGGAAATGGAATTCAAATTTCTAAAGCCACTGGGCATTTTTCAGGGTAAAAAAAAAATGCTTTGGCATCTTTAAAGCTCCATTTTCACCCTACAAAATGGAGACTAGTCCCCTCCGGTTTTAGACCACAAATGTTTGAAGCAGGAAGATGTCAGGACCTAGTGGTGGGATTCACATGTTAGTCAGGCTCTTTCACTCCATTCCCCAAAAATGTCCCCAGGAAAGCTTCTACCACAATGATTTTAACCTCCCCAGCTAAATAAACCTACAATATCAGCAACTTTCATCCCTATCCATTCTTAATTAATGGATGCCACAACACCCAACAAGATTTATGTTAATCAGAGATACCTGAATTGCTTTTGAAAGGCACACTAAGTGCAGCACAGCCTGTCCCTTAAGAGATTTTAAAGGTTTTAATACTAAACCCTCCTCAAGCACCAAAGCATTTCTCTGAGTGGGCTGTTCCCCACGCATCGCTCAACCCGCTATGCATGCACAGCAAAACCAGCTTGTGGCTGCACAAATCCAGTTCACTGTGCAGTGACTACCCATAAACTAGGATGAGGGAACATGGAGTTATCAGGATGACGGGGAAGCCAAACGGATGTCCCACAGGGCAACCCAACAGGGAAGCAGCTGGGTGAATGGGGCTATACTCACTGTGTATCTCGATTACTTTCTCCATTGAATGCACCGCATTAGCATTTGCTCTCTGCTGGAAAACCTTTTCTGGAAGAGGGTCAAGCTGGAAAGACAGAGGAACACCAAAGATATGTTATCTCAAGTTAAAGACCGGAAGTCAGGCGTGATTTAGCAAGTGGCTCTACCATATCAAGCCTCCACCCCACTCCCCTAATTCCTACTATCTGCATTTAGTTAAATATCCAAAACACACAGACTTTCTAAGTGCTCTTGTGATACTCAGCGCAGCCTCCTCCAGCCTGATGCTCCTCCACACACAACATGCTGCAGCTCCACCAGGCTCAGCAGCCATGCAGCACAGGGGCTGCCTGCCTGCAGCCACTGAGGTAGGCTCTGAAGAGGCACTATTACACAGACCAGAAAAATAAGGCAAGTGATGTTGGCTGCTTTTACAAAGGAACTTTTTAAACTATTGCTTGGATCTACCTTTTTGCAAAGTTTTCACTATTAAAACAAAACAATGTGCAAATAAAAGGGACTTAAAAATACGGTAACAGCCACACTTCTAGTTTTCCTCTAAAGAAATAAAAGGCGTAGCTTTTTAATTCTTCTAAATAACTAATCCAATGTATTTATTAACTCTTACCTGAAAAAAATCTGTACCTGAAGAGTAAATAGCCTAATTTTGGCATAGTGAAACAGCAAAACACTGCTTTAAAGCCACACTCAGCATGACTATAACTTCAGTCACCATCGATGCCTGTTACCAGCTGCTGGGCTAGTCTTGCCAGGGCATAGCAGCATTAGATCTGTATGTTAATCTTCAAAAAAAAAATTGCCTTGAAGTTACAGGTAAAGCTCATAATTGGGTATTAAAATTTAGGCTCTTTGATGCTGGCTTCTTTCCTTTGCCCTTTATACAAAAAAGTGACAGTAAGAACATGCTGCTGGTATTGAGATTTTAAGTTGAAAGATGACACAGAAGGCCTCCCAAAAATGTTCAATGTAAATGCACATAACAAGCAGGTATCTTTCTGGGCTTGGCTGCTTTTATGCTGTAAATGCAAATGGCACATAGACGTTTTCTGGTTTGCTCTAACATACGTCCCACCCTCCCAACAGCTGTGTTTGCCTTTGTTACCACCTGTTAACAACCATAAAATATCAAAGCACTAAGAACAATTTTCTTAAAGAACACGGGACAATAACAGTATCTTCATTTTGCTAGAGAGAGATGAATTAGGAAATGCCACTCTAAAGAAGCTCCTCTAAGCCCTTCTCCAGTTATTCCTCTATCTCTAGTTACACTGGAGCAAGTTCTGTGGCATGGATCTACCCCTAAAAGCCTGTATATGAAATCCATATGAGCAGTACGATGCTGATGGAGTTGCCTTGCAGGACTGTAATGGTCAAGCGCTGGTTTGGATGCAGTTCCC